>RJWH01000037.1:1259376-1925825 GCA_004363575.1 Solenodon paradoxus
TTGAAATATTGAAAGTTCATACGCTTTATGAAGTTTATATTGAACAACTTATATTTCACCATTTTGTATAAGACAAAGATCATAAACCTTTCTTCATAAAAACTCATATCAATCTCTGTGTATGCATATATATATATTTAAATAGTTAAATACTTCTAATTGATATTTAAGTAAGCAACTACTACTGTGTTGTCTGGAAGAGGGGTTGGTTATGCTCTTATCTTTTCAGTACTTCATCTTATGATAG
Organism: Solenodon paradoxus; assembly: GCA_004363575.1. Classification (NCBI taxonomy): domain Eukaryota; kingdom Metazoa; phylum Chordata; class Mammalia; order Eulipotyphla; family Solenodontidae; genus Solenodon; species Solenodon paradoxus. Next base: position 1,259,624 of record RJWH01000037.1, read on the forward strand.
TATGAGCTCATTACGTGATTGAACAAACAACAAAAATCATTTTTGTTTAGGATTTCTTAAGTAAATATGCTGTCAATATGTCACCATATTTTAATTTTACATATATTTATATGCATTATAAACTGTAATACCTGTAGACATTTTGATAACTTATTACTAACCTACCTTGCATCACATCTGAATCATAATTACATGCATTTCAAGCAAAACATAGACACTTCAGTGGATAAACATAATCACTTACTTGGTTTTCTTTAGTTATCCTTTTAGATTAATAGCATATTCTTTCTTTTTCTCCTCATGGAGAAGTTATCGACTAGTTTTAGCAACTAGTTTTCTGTCATTTAATTCTATATAAATATTTATAAGCTGCAATTGTGTATAATATTCTGGACTTCTCTTTTCAAATATGCTTTGACTATAAATCTTTGGCTTTAGTAGAAAAGAAAAAAGCATAGTAAAGCTTAGTTCCTTAAAGACGTCATATTATTTAAAATGTTTTTTTAAAAATAACAACCCTTAAATATAAAGATGCAAAATTCTAAAGCTTATAATATGTTTTCCCTAAAAACACCTAAAAATTGTTTCTTATTAATATATTAATGCTTCTTCTTCACACATTCCTTTGCTAAAAAATTCTATTTTATACATTCTCCATGGAAAAAAATCATAATAATAAGACTATTTAGACAAGTACTTACATTTTATTACAGTTCCTGTCTTGTAAGGATCAAGATGCCTAACTACTTAATTATTGATAAATGGTAGCCTAGATTGTTCAATACAGATGAAGCACATATATGTGATGGCTGTAATTCCACATATTCAAATGAATAACAAGTTTTCTCAATTTCAATCACATATTAAGATAAAAGTAACTTGTACTTTTAATTATGTATATATATTGATTTATGGAAAAACTTATTTATAAAAATATTTTGAATATATTCCCTTGTAAACTGGTATTATGGAAATGAGATAGGAAAGGCAATGTTGCTCTCTTAAAATTATAAATTTTGATAATAAATTGAAATGGACTATGAGAAATGGAAAACTTAACAATGATTTGTGTAAGCTAGATATTTTTAACTTCACAAATAGTATAAGAATTTAAGATGAACTTTAGGAAAATTATTCTAATATATATATAATAATAAACTGATCAAGTTTGCATGCAATCATCTACATTGAGGATAATTATATAATTTTAAGCATACCAGTCTATATTTCAAGGAAAATTTTTCATTAACGATAACTGATTGTAAGTGTATATGTTTGAGGTTTATCACAATTATATGGAAAATGGTTTGGAAAGAGTAGAAAAGCGGTTATTTAAGTCCAATTTTTGTTTAATTATTTATATTAAAATTATTATGAGACAAATGAAAATAATTAGTTTTCATAACCTAAGGAATGCAGCAAAAGTGTCTTAAGAGGGAAGTTTATAACAGCATAGGCCTACCTTAGAAAGCAAAAAAAAAAAAAAAAAAAAATTGCAATTATAAAATTTATGCTAGCAATGAAAGGAACCAGAATAAAAGTAAAAATAAAGCCCAAAATCAGTAATAAGAGGGAAATTGTCAAAATTTGAGCAGTAATAAATGAAAGAAATAAGATAGGTAATTATCAAGATTACTAGAAACAAGATTTAGTTATTTGAAAAAAAAATATACAATAGACATACCTTTAGCTAGACTGAAAACAGAGAAAAGTCTAATGAATATTGTAACAAATTGAATAAGATATTTGCAATAGATACTACAGAAATACAAAGGATCATAAGAATATTATAAGGACTTACATTGCAACAAATTAGATAGCTTATAGGAAAGAGATGAAGTCTTAAAAACCTACAAATTTCCAAGACTGAATCAGGAAGAAGTAAAAAAATCTGAACAGAACAATATGAATAAAGAAATTGAAACAATAATCAAAAGTCTCTCTCTCTCTCCAAAATTGCCCAGTCTTGATCGTATCTTTAGTGGATTCTACCACACTTTCAAGAAATAATTGATAAATATCCTACTAAAACTATTTCAAAACATCCAAAAGAGATAAATAAAACCCCCACATTTTATGAAGTCAACTTTATCCTGATTCCCAAAACAGACAAGGATGTCACACATGCATAAAAAAAACCCCTGATGAACATAGAGGCAAAATGCTCAAAATATTAACAAATCAAATTCACAATTATATTAAAACAACTATACACTAAAATCAAGAAAAATTTATTTCAGGGATGTAAGGATGGTTCAACATACGCAAATCAATAAATGTGATACCATTAACAAATAGTCAAAAGTTATATGATCATATCACTACGCTAGAAAAATCACTTGGCAGATTAAGCATTGGCATTTTAAAAATCCACAGGATAATAGTTATAAAAGGAAAATACCTCAATGTAATAAATTAATAAATGGCATTCACAGCCAACTTCATATTCAATGGTGAAGAATTAAATTTTTTCCTATAACATCAGGAATAAGTTAAGTACAGCCACTCTCACTATCTTTCAATATAATGATGGAAGTCCTTATCAAATAAAGAAGATAAGAAGATGAAATTGGAAAGAAGGAAGAAAAAATGTCACTATTTGTAGGTAACAATATAGTACATAGAGAAAATTCTACAAACTACAGAAAAAGTTTACTAGAAACGATACATAACATGGCAGCCTACAAAATCAAGATGCAAAAACATATTACATTGGTATATGCAAATAACAAAGTAGAAGAAAAGAAATCAGGAAATCAATTCAATATATAATTACATGAAATAAATCAAATGTCTAGGGTTTAATTTATTCAAGAAAATGAAAAATATGGACATTGAAAGTTATGACATAAAAATGTTACTTTGAAATAATTAGAAGATAAAAATTACTGGAACTACATTATGTGATATGGATTGAAACAACATGGTTAAAAAGGCCATATTACCTAAAGCAATATACAGATTCAGTGTAATCCCTATCAAAATTTAAATCACAGTCTTCACAAATATAGAACAGAAAATATAAAATTTATTTAGAACTACAGAAAACCTCAAATAGCAAGGAGAGAGAGAGAGAGAGAGAGAGAGAGAGAGAGAGAGAGAGAGAGAGAGAGAGAGAAGGAAATGAACAATAATTGAGGTTTATGTTATGCTATAAAGCAACAGTAATTAAATCAGCAAGGTATTAGAATAAAAACAGACACATAAATCAATGAAACAGAATACAAAGCCCAGAAATAAATCTACCCATATATGGACAATTAATTTACTACACAGATCTAAGATTTTGAAATACAAGTAAATTATCTTAACTAAATAGGGCTGGTATAACCAGACAGCCACAGGCAAAATAAACTAGACCATTATCTATCAGCATACACAAAGGTAATTAAAAACAAACTAAACATGTGGGTATAATACTTGAAATCATAAAATATATAGGAGAAAACATTGGAAATAGGTTCTTCAATATTGACCTCAGAGATGTCTTTGGAAATTTGACTCCAGAAGGAGGTGGTGAGGAAAACAAAAGCAAAATTAAACAACTATAATTACATCAAACTAAAACGTAAAAGAAGCTAGCGTAAAAAAGGAAAGTCAACCCACTGAATGGAAGACCCTATTTTGATATCACAAGGTAATGTTCAAAATGTATAAATAACTCAAAGTACTTAATTAAAAAAAAATTTAAAGTGGGCAGGTTGAGAGTTACTTGTTTAGAAGATGGCATTTGAGGGCCGTCCTTGTTTTGCTTCCAAGGGATTCAACTTGGCAATTCCCCCTGAAATGATGTCAGCGAGGAGCCCCACAGCACCCCAGAACTGAGTAAATAATGGCTACTGCATTGAGGATATCCCCTGAGGAACTGCATGCATCTGTGACTAAAACTGGGTTTAAGGGACACTGTGAATACAGTAGGAGCAGCTAGGGTGATGGTGGGGTAGTGCAGCTCCAGAATCAGTTTCTGAAACACAAATAACGGGCAACAAACATAGCCTCCAGTTCTGAGAATTGAAGAAAACTGGTAGCACACAGATTTGGCTTGAGAGAAGCCCAAAGAGTGGAGCTTGATATCAGCACCCCAATTTTTTACTCTGGTTAGAATCCCAGAAATAATATAGGAAGAGGACTGTACTTCCCTTTCCTTACCTCTTGGGATCTGTGCTGGAGCAATGAAGAGCTCAGACCCTACAGGGTACCAGGTCCCATGTTTCTGAGAGGAGGACTGAACCTGATGTTACTCACACAAACTATTCTCCCACTATGCAACTCGCAAAAACCATTGTTCACCACATGTTTCTCCACTATATAGAAGCCATCCTCCACCTCCCTGACTCATCGAGCAATCATTTCACAGAAGCCTATAAGGGTAAACAGTAGAAAATAAAACCAGAGAATCACTTGGCTGCAAAACAAAAAAATAAACATCTCAGTCTCGAGAAGAAAGAGCACAAAATTCTTTGAGCCCTCAAGATGTAATGTTATCACTAGGAGTCAACAGCTCCTCACCAAAAGCCAAAGTTGAAAAATGGAGGACTATTTTTCATTTAAATAAAGAATTCCAAGCACCAATGAAGATACAATGGAAACCTGTGCTCTATTGGTTGAAATGTAAATTAGTGAAAACATTACAGAAATCAGTATGATTTCTAAAATAATTAAAAAGAGAAATTTCATATGATCCAGTTATCCCATTTATGAGTTTATCTTAAGAATAAAAAAACAATAATTTGTAGAGATATATGTGTGCCCATGTTCATCATAGTATTATTTGCAATAGCCAAGAATTGGAAGCAACCTAAATACCTATAAGACAGATGATTCGATAAAGAAGTTGTGGTATATGTACACAGTGTAATATTACTCAACAATTAAAAAAATTAAAAGAAGAAATCCTGCTATTTAGAAAAAACGTGGATGGACCTAAAGGTTAAATGTTTGTGAAATAAATCAGAAAATGATAAGCATCATTTGATTTCATTGTTTTGTATGATATTTGAAAATTAAGTGAATGAACTAAACAAAACAAACTTTTAGATGTAAAATCAAATTACTGTTTACTGGAAGAAAAAGTATAAGAGGGTACATAAATTGGGTAAAAAGAGTCAGTTACTGGTGAAGACTAAATTGAATATTAATACCAAATATCTAGTATTTGCTTATAATGATTCTGTCTGAAACCTATATAATGTGTTAATGCAAATGCTGCTTTAATTAAAAAAAAATTAAAGAGAATACAGAGATTGTTAAAAATTATCATTATACAATAGAATCAATTTCTATTAAAAAATCACAAAGGGGAAATTCATTGATGAATCCTATATAAATTTATATAAATTACCAGCCAGAAAATTACTATGTTAATTGCAAACTCAAATTTTTGTTCAATTAATTTTTTATGTTTGCATAAACTTTCTGTTCTACATTATTTTACTTATGCACGCTTTCAGCATAAGAAGATAAACACTATTAAATTTAAAGTTGATTTTTCTTCTCTGATTATTTGAGTCAGATTTTCACCTTGCAAGAAGATAACATTAAAATTATATCAATTAATACTTAATCACTCATGTGTAAATCATCCGCTTATAGACTTATAGTCTAATCAATAGCTTTTACAATTTCCTCTTCTGCTTACTTTTTTTTTCCTACGGCTATTATAACTTTTCTAATACGCTAAACAAAATGCACTGCAAGCAAAAAAATGTACATTACATTATGCGTCTATTGTATTAAAATTAGACTCTAAATTGTTGTGAACAGTCTTTAAATTTGGTGAGTTTTACCATGTTTATAATATATTCTTAAAATATTTTATCACTCTTCCTTCTCCCTTTTTCTAAAGTCTTTCACTTCTCACACAACTTTGATCCATCTAATATGTTCTGGAGTCACAAACTTTACAAAGAGAAACAAGTAAAATCAAATATATGAAAATTTATAAAGACAGTAGAAAATTTTTTCCAACAGCGTTTGGATGTAACTGTTTTTCTGCTGTACATAGTGTGGAATCACATTATAATCAACCTCTTCATACATCTATGACCCCTCTTTATCTTCAAATCTTCCTGAAAAAACTACAAATTAATCATTCTAAAACAAGATATATCTTCAATAAAAATTTTTCCTTTATTAAGTCTTCCTTTTAACTTCATTATTCTCCAGAAGCGATTATGGTTTCTCATTTTTCGTACATTAGAACTTTAGCAGAATACAATTTTTTCTTGACCTTTTTTTACTGTCTTTGTGGGAGGAGTAGATAATAGCAGTTTAACTAAAACTTGAAAAGTGCTGAAATAACTTTTCTCCCTGCTTTGCCTCTGTCTCTTCAGTCTTAACATTAATTTTTCTATCATTTAGACTGTTTTTGAAAAACTATTGCAAAGCAAATATTCTTGGAGGAATAACAAATGATGTTCTTATCAAGAAGTCACACCTTCACTTGCAAGATTCAGTTAAAGTGGACCTTAAGCATACAGCAGATAATTTTTAATTAAATGAAAGAATGCAGGGAACCATATGTAAAACCCAATAAAAGTAGGGGAGAATTGACTCCTGCTGTGGAAATAACAAAACAGCTAAAGAACTGTGGATATTTGATATTTAGGATGAGATGAATGAGGAGAGAAAATATTTAAAATTTAGATGTTTTCTTTCTTTGTCCTCTGCTCAGATTTAGATAGGGCAACATTTTCTTATTCATTGCCTGCTATTAATAGCAATGAAGATTTAAATTTACTTTGTATGAAGACTTAAAGCATAATCTAGATTCACATCATTAGTCATTTTATTTTTCTTTCAAATCTTCTGAAGTAGCTGATTGAAAAATAAATACAAAAGAATCAATTTTAACCTAAATTTGTTAGATTCATTGCTTCTTAATTTCTTTGAAATACAATTTAAGAAATTAATTCTCTAAAATTAATGTAGATGTATTTTATTATTTCATTAAATTGTATGTATCATTGTTATTTGCTGAAGCTAACTCCTAAATTTAGGAATAATTTATATTGAAATCAGCAGCTTCTATAGCCACATAGTTATTATTTCTAAAATATATATCAAAACTAATAGATTTATAATTTCTGGAAAAACAAGTGTGTTTTAATAAGCACTTATTGCAGAGTAAGTATATGCAAAATATATTTTAAAGATATTACTCTGTGGGGCTATTCTTATGTTCTTATTCTGTATATGAACATTCTTGTATACATATATTTCATAAAAACTTCTTTAAATTTAAAAAATAATTCATTGTTCTTAAAGTTGTGGTAATGAAATGGACCACAGAAATAAACCATTTTCTAACATTTCTTTGAAGTAACATGGCATCATATTATTATATAGATTTAAGGTGTAATCATTATATATCAAGATCTGCAAACAACACATCAAGTGAACCATCAGTACAAATATATCCCTTTTATACAGCTAACCACTTTTATGCAATTTGCCAAGCCCACTACTTCCCAACTGGTAAGCACTAATTTGAAAATATCACCTTCTAGAACAGAATAATACAAAAACTCTAATTCAAAGATATATGTATCCCATGTCCATTGCAGAATTATTTGTAATAACTAAACATTAGAAACAACTTAATAATTATTATATACAGATGATTACATAAATTGTCATATATATATAAATATATATTTGTACACATACACAAAAACATACATACACACACAGAATGGAATATAACATGGCCTTAAATTGATAAAATCTTGACATTTGGAATAACATGGATTTACCTAGAAGGTGTTATGCTTGGTGAACTAAATCAGTTAAGAAACACAAGCATTATATGATTTCATGCATATACTGTATATAGAAAACCAAACAATTGAATAACTAAATAAAAACTTTATAGACTATATGATCAAATTAATGATTGTCAGAATTGAAGGAGGAAGGGTGAACTGGTAAATTTAATAAAGGGGTTCAATTATATGATGAAGTGTAGATTTAGACTTTTAGGATGAACTTATTTAGTATATAGATATATTTATTCATAAATTATGATAAACTGAAACCTATGTAATAATGCAAGACAATGTTACTTCAATTAAAAGTATAAAAAAGTATTACTTTGAAAGCAAATATGTTTACAAAGTATCAAATTTTATTTTTGACTTCATGAAACAGTATAGTTGCAAATATGAAACTTTAAAATACTACGTTCATTACATTTCAAAAGGAAAACATTCATGTTACTTTTTTCTGGGTTTGAGCAAAGGCAGTACAATGAAACAGAATTTAAATTGATGATGAAATGAAAATCTACATGTTAAAAAAACAAATCTAGAAATCGACCTTATACTCTACATAATTTGCTCCAAATAGGTGAGAAACCTACATGTCAGTTGAAAAAAACCTTAAAAATGTTGGAAATTAACTTAGGAGAAAACCTAGAGTGCTTCAGGTATGAAAATGACTTTTTAGCTGTTACACCACATGATAACTTACTTTATTAAACTTAAAAAAATCTTTTTCTCTGTGAAAGTCAATTTCAAGAGAATGAAAACACAGCATTGACTAGGATAAAATATTCAAAAACTATATATGTGATAAAGAACTCTTATCTAAAATATAAAATAAATACTTAAAACCCAACAATAAAAATCAAACATCTAGATTAAAAAATCAATGTCCATAACAAATATCTCACCAAAGAAGGTATGAAATATATATACGGATTACCAATAAACAAATGAAAAGATGCTAAGCATCATATGGCATATACGACTATTAGAGTGACCAAAATCCAGAACACTGATAGTATCAAATGTTGATGAAGTTGTAAAGCAACAGGAAATCTCATTCATAAATGGTACAATCATTAGGAAGACACTTTGTCAGTTTCAAAAGACTAAATATACTTTTACTATATTATCCAGCAGTCATGATCCTAAGTGTTTACTAAAGGTGTTAAAAACTTACACATACACAAAACCCTGCAAATATTTTAATTTTTAGTAGAAATGCATACACATGAGTTTATAATAAAAAGTATAGATTAAAAATTGCAGTAGAGGTATATAATTTTATAATCATATTAATATAGATTGATATGATAAAATATTCTCCTGAGTCAGTGTAATATTTATAATATCAATTAACATCTCAATCTGTGTGAATATGCTTTATCCCTTAAAGTAGAAATTACATTCCCAATATAAGTTGATAAAATTTACAGATGAAACTTTTAGTAATTATGTATTTTGCTATGATTTTCTTACCCTTGTTAAATTAAAGTACATAAAGGTTATTGTTATTGTTATCATCACTACAAATGCAAATATAAATAGCTAAAACTCAAAACGAGTATGATGATTATTGCTAGAAACTAGAAAATTAGCATATTCAAATTTTCTATTCAATAATTGTCATATTTCTCAAATGATAAAGATATAGATACTGCATTTGCCAACAATTAAAAATAGTAATTCAGATTAAACTGGGGAAAATCAATACATACAGAATAAGATAGATGGTTTTTATTCTTGTAAATACATTATAATAGAATAGTGATTGTTTTTCCTGTTGAAAACAAAAAATTTACTAATACAAATGATGGAATGTGACTGTTTAAAAGCTATATATTCATATTAGGATATATGGATTTTGTTCTCTTGACACATGACATTCACTAATTTAGAGATTGTTTAACGTGATGAAGTTTATAAGGAACTATAATACAGAACTTATATAAATATGGATGTCTCAAGTTGACTTCCTTCTGCTTATTGTTTGGTCACTGGCATCTCTGCACAATGACAACATACTACTGACCAAGGTGCTATACCAAGTAGAATGTAACAAGTGTATTTATGGTTGAAGTGACATATATTCTGCTCCAATGATGTTTTCCAATCTGGTTTTGGTAGGATATATTTTCTGAAAAATTTGTAGAGAACAATGCAGTACATGATGCATCGTTTCTCATAGGTTAAGTAAAGTACTTTCTATGCAGGCTATTGACAACCCCTGCACTGTACATTGGTAAATGTTTATTAGTAGCGAATACAAATAAAATTGAAACGTCAGAGAATTAAGAGTGTAGAGAATGCTGTAAAGATTAGGTGTTTTATTTTACTTTCTATATCAAAACAGTTAAGGAAAAAATATTTTCTTGTGTAAATAGTGTGATTCATTCAATTATATTAACCGTTTTCTATTTGGCAATAAAATGATAAATCTGGAGAAAGAAATTTTGAATCATTAATTACCCTGTTATTATTCAAAGAATATTAGTGTGAAGTAAAAGGTAGTTAAATTATTTAACAAATATTATATGAAATGAGCAAAAATAATATTTTAATTTATTTGAAGTCCCAAATATGCATTCAAATACAAAATTTATTTTGATTGATTTTATTTGCATTATTAAGTTCTTTATCATTTAAAACACACATTTAGGGACATTTTGATTTTTTTAATTATGGGGGAAAAGCAAATAAAATTTTCATCAGTCGTTTTTGTGTACAGTTTGGTAGTGTTAAGCATATTCACATTTTTGTACATCAGGTACCTAATGATTTTTATATCTAGACCATCTTGCTTTTGACAACTAAGATAATTCTGACAATGTCCATTGGCAGTTTATCTCTCTTTCTGTGATTGTGTATAGAAAATATTAACTTATTTTAAATAATATCAATTGTTTTGAAATAAAGTAAAATTATTTAATAAAAATTAAGCATTTCTAAGGTATATAGATATAGCTAATATTATAGTCTTCTCACCCCCAAAATGTATAGACATATTAGTAGATAGCAAGATGAAAAAATTATATTATCATATTTCCCCTTCTCTCATACTTCTTATGTAATATAACACATTTTTGTTAAATGGGGGGATTGATAATGATAAATTATTGCACTATTGGATTATTACATTATTGCAAGAGTACTCTAGTGTCTAACTGAAAACTAAATTTTATATTATTCATGATCCATACTTTTAGCAAAATATTAATATTCATTTACTTTTGTTTTCATTAGAAGGAAAATATTTTGATGTTTGAATGAATATAAAATACTGATCATGTAAAAATATATTTATTTAACTAGAAGTAAAATAATATTTTCTAAAAATAATTTGTTCACAGAGACTTGATAAATTAATTTTGCTTACTAATAAATATTTTTTCTCATCCGTTTCCTTTTGTGATTGGTGCTATGGCGAAAGCTAAGTATAAGAATTTTTGTGGATTGAAAGATGTACGAAATATAGAAAGACCATCCAAACATATAATATACAATTAATTTGATAATTATGTGTTTATAATACTGATTGTGATACAGGAATTCAGTGAAGTGAGTATAATTTTCTATCAAAGTTTTAATTATGTTGACAACTAAAATCATCATAATGACTTCATTGCACAATTAATATGCTAGGTACTTGTTTTAATTTATTGCTCATAAAATCCCTACCAGATTAGAATTATTAGTTGCATTTAGGTGAAGAAACAATATTTCACACATATAAGTCACTTAATCTCTAATAAGAAATAAATGAAACCCAATTTAAATATAATTCCATCTAACCCAAAGCTCACACTTTTAACCACATTTACATGTCAATAATTTCAACTATAAAATATTCACCTGAAAATTCAAAATTCAGCTTTTCTTTTCCTAATGATAATCTGAGAAACTAGGAGCTTTACTGTATACTGTGTGCAATTTTTTGATAGTTCACAATCTTTATATTTCTAGCCTTTCAAACAATGTTTTGAGGCATTTTTATTTATTCATATATTTTATGAGATTTAATCTATCAATGTTGATTATTCCAAATGTCTCTTTCGCAAAACAGTTCTAGATGACATGATAAGGAATTTTGCTTTATCTTTCAGTCTATTTTTTCCCTAAAATTCATAGTGTTGAGTTATATGTCAGCTATTGATGTCAGAGTAATTTTAAAATTAGTCATTTATATTTTATTTTAATTGATGTTTTACAATAAAATAAATTGTTACTATAAAACTAAAATTATATAGGTATGAAGACATTTAGTTTAAAGGTTGCCAAATTTCTGGGGCATATTATAGTCAAGAGTTGAATGACTCTAAACAATATTTTAGATAATATGATCTGTTATTAATAACAGTTTTTGTATGCTGAATGCAAACCTCTTGGTAAATCAAGTTATATGTAGCCAACAAAAGAAACCATCTTACTTTCAGAGCATATATGTTGTAAACCAGGAATATTATGTTACAGAAGATTTGGAATGCTTCTTAGGGTGTCATAGTGACCTACTAAAAGGGACAACTAGTAGAGTGCACATGATCAAGGAATTAGAAGACAAAAAGCAGCAATTGTTCTTGCAGAATACTACTGCTTAAAATGGGTTTTTTAAACTGAGCTCAAGTCAGCTGGAAACCAAACTGACATCCTTGCTCTGGAAATTTTGCTACTGCGTTAATGAACTGAGAATATACAAACCTATGCAAAGTTTATCTCCAGTGACATGATTTGTCTCCTCATGACGTAATTTACCCATTGTAACAATTACAAAGCATATAATCAGTTTAATAAGACAATTTGAACCTTGTTATCAAAAGAGGTCAAGAACATCTTCAGAATTTCTAACTCAGTGTGACTCATAATTAGGTTTTATACGTGCCAAGATCAGATATTTTCAGTATGATAATGTTTATCTTCTTAAAATGAGTAATAGTGCATATGTGTGTATATATATATATTTGGAATTAATCTATTGAATGAATATATATCTATAGCATAATTTTTAAAAGAGGCACAGATATATCACACTGAAAAGATTTAAATGTTTCGCAGATTTGTGAAGCTGGAAATCATTTCATCAATGCAGTGTTGTCTCATCCCAATCACACAGGTTAGTCTCATGCCTTATTTTACTCTTCTCCGGAGTGAATTGTATTATTTTAAAATCTTTTAAATGTTTTAAAAAGGAAATAAATTAGAATTATTTAAAAAAATGTATCTATGCCCTAACTCTAGCCCATAAAGTTCTAAGTTTTAAAAATATTTCAACTAAATAATTTTTCATAATGGGTTTTTTAAAATAAAATGTATACACAAATGCACATGCATACACATGCACAAACACCACAATGATCTCACTTAAAGATATGAAAAAATGTTGAAGTTTAATAAGTAGTGCGAAATCTATGAATGACTACCCAAATTCCGTAGTCTGTCCAATATTTAATATAATTTCTCTCTATACAAAATAATTTCACAAACATATTTTTTATCGAAACTTACCTTTGACAGATTTAGTGGCATTGAAATAACAGTGACTGAGAAAACATTTTGAATTTATTAGTTACCTAAAATATTTTTAAAATTTTATTGGAAAGCTTTAATTTGAATATAATTCTAATAACTCAATCATTTCATGTTCATTTTTAGGTAGAGGTTTATGACAGCTTATTGTATATGATACATAACAACTGTAATTTCAAATAGCAGTGATCAGTATTTGTATCTCTTCTGTGTTTCTCCACAGCTGAAATAATAGTGTAATTGTATCTTCAAATATGCTTAAATTTACCTTAATTTCTTAATATGTTTTTGCCTTGCATATTTATGGCTGACTAGTGAAGCATATGAAACACCTCACAGAATACTTTTACCTGTAATAAAATATAAAAATTATAAATAAAATTTATCGTATTAGAATATTTGTGAACATATAAATAAAAGTAATATCATAATGCTTAATTACATGATATGAAATGCATCACTATGATAACTGCTTAACTTTTTACACTTTTTGACTATATGTATATATTAATACCTAAAACAACTTTAGTAGTATTTTAAAATATCTGTTATTTTTCTCATTGTAATGTATTAACAGAGCCAAATACCATTTTGGTTTTTGGGTCTGCATTTGTATTGAAGTAAAACCTGCATTTCATTAACAGTTTGGATGTGATTTTATTGGATCTAAATTTATAAGCTGCTTTAGAGAGATCTAATTTCAGATAAAAAATTTCTGATAGTCTGATTTTTTTAATATATAAGCAAAATATAAAAATCTGACAAAATTTCTAGCATTTCCAAAGATATGAATATTACACATTTAATCTCAACTGATACTATAACAACATGACCCTGATTAACTTTTATGATTTATTGGGAAGATGATGTCACTATTGGAAATTTAAAATTTAAAATCATTGTGTCTTCAAAGTCAAACATGACTCTGAAGCTATTTATTTGAGAAATTTGTTTTCGTGTTCACTCCAATATTTTTCTTTCACTGTATGTTGCTCTTGTGTAATCAAGTGCCAGTGTAATATTCGCACCTTTGTTAATTGACTTGATCTTTTTGGCTGGAGACTCAGGAGATTTTTTCTTTATCACTTAGAGTAAGGTGTGTCTTTGAGTTGAAAATTGATAGTCCCTGGTAAATTTTCCCACAGACATTTGCAGTATGTAGAGTCCTGTCTTTTATTATAATTGTTGTTTTTTATTATTAATAGTAGTAGTAACAGTAGTATTTCTTGGAGTTTTCTTGCATTATATTAAAATTAATTTTGTTGCATTGAGAGCAGGGAGAAGGGTAAATTTATACATATTTACAGCTGAATATTTTGTATATCTCTGTTTCTATTTTTAACTTTTTTTCTTTCTTTGCCTGTTATTCATCTACTTAGATCTTATATTTTCTGAACATTTCACCATCAGACAAATTAACATAGGTTCCATATTACTAAGATGAGTTTACTCGTGTACTATAATTTCTTTCTTAAGTAAAACCTACTCTATTTCTTCCCTTTTGTCTACTTATTCTGAGTTTTGGTGTTTCTTAATGGTTATGTTCATTGGTATCTGAAAATGCTTTTGTGTATCTGTGTTTTGTTAAGAAAAAATTGTCTGTCTTATGTTTGTCAGGATATTTCTACCAGCAGGAATAAAGAAGATTCTTACTTTTTATTGTATTTACAAAAAGTCATGGCTTTATCATCTATCTATTACCTATCTACCTATAATCTACTTACCTATACATGCTGATCAATTTACATCAATAGTTTTAATACATTAATTTCATTATTATTTATTTTGCTTGCAAAACCATGCTCATTTTACGATATTTCACTTACTTCTCAGTCTATGGGTAGCTATTAAAACAGCACAGATCATCAGAATTCCTGTGTCCTTTACCTTCTTGCTCCTTCTTTCCTGCCTTTGTGCCTCTTAAATGTCTACAAGCACTATCATTTTGTGTCCTGTGAATTTCTGCTAGACCTTTATGTATTGTTTCAATTAATTGTATTTCACATATGAGTGCAACGATCTTGTATTTTTTCTCTGTTTATTTATGACTTGTTTTGCTTAACATGACCAGATTCATATTGATTGATGCATAGGGCACAGTTTCTTTTTTTTTTTTTTAGTAGCTGCTTAGAATTTCATTGAGAATATATATCACAGTTTCTTTATCCAGTCATATGTTGGTGGGCATTGAGGCTGTTTCCATATGTTGGTTGTCGTGAACTATGCTGTTATGAACGTAGGGGTGCATATATTTTTCTTGATTAGAGATTCTGTGATCTGATTGTATGCCTAGGAATGGGATTGCTGGATCAAGTGGCAATTTTCCAGGAAGATTCCACTAATTTATATTCCCACCAATAGTGGAGGAGAGTTCCTTTATCTCCACACCACCTGAAATACTTGTCACTAGCTTTTTGTTTGTTTGTTTTTATAGGTCATTCTTACTGGTGTGAGATAGTATTTCATTGTATTTTTCAATTTCATTTCTCTGAAAATGAGTGATATACAACATTTTTCATGTGCGTGTAGGTCATTTGTGTGTCCTTTTTAGATAGGTGTCCATTCATTCCTCCTGCCCAGTGGGTCATTTACATATTTGTTGAATACCTGAGATCTTTATATATTTTAGAGATTCAGCTCTTATACGAGTGCATTGTGTGAAGATTTTATCAAATTTGGTGCATTGCCTGTTTGATTAAGTGGTGGTTTCTTTCACTGTGCATAAGTTTTTAATTTGCTTTAACTCCAATTATTTAGTTTTATTTTGGCTACTTTTGGTATAGGTATTCCTTCATCAAAGATCACTTTGAGGTTGAGGTCATGGAGCACATTACCCGCATTCTTTTCTAAGCATTTTATGGTCTCAAATCTTGTCAAGGTCATTGATCTATTGTGAGTTAATTTTTATTTATGGTACTAATGAATAACAATCTAGTTTCTTTTTTTGCAGATGCCTGTCCAGTTTACCAAGCACAATTTGTTGACTAGACTTTCATTTTTTTCCCCTTGTGTGCTCTTGGCTCCTTTGTTGAAGATTGACTTGGCAAGATTGGCTTTATTCCTGGACTCTCAATTTTGACCACTTTAGCAGTTTTGTGACAATCACTTTTGATGACAATCACTTTGTAGTATTCTTTGACATCAGGAAATGTTATTTCACTACTATTCTTTCTCCTCCTCTCAGAATAGATTTGGCAATTTGGGGTCATCTATGTTTCCAAACCAGATTAATTTACACAATCAGTGACAAAAATGTCACTGGAATTTTGATGGGAATTGTATTAAATCTATATATTGTTCTTGATAGGATTGCCATTTTAATTAAGTTTATTCTTCTAATCTGTAAGCATGGATGATTCTTCTATCTCTTTTTTGATTTTCTATTTATGCTGTTCATGTTGCATAGTTGTCATTGTAGACCTCTTCCACATCTTATGTTAGTTTATTTCTGACCAAAGAGATCCTGCTCCATTCATCCAAACATTCTTCCTTTAGGGGGTATTAAAAGTTTTTCTGCCAGTAGTTCCCTGAAGCTGTGAAATAAACATTTCATACCTGAAGAAGAATCTGAATGGTGCAGCATTTTACTGTAAAAACAATAATTACTTTAAAAAAATAGAAGCTCTTTTGTAGTAACCATAGATTGAGAAAATTTATGGAGGATGTAAGTACTAAATTAATAACACAAATTTGCATAATATAGATATTAATAATGACAATGTACACTTCAAAACATGTACACACCTTACTGTGCCACAACACTTATTTGTTATTTAATCTGCAAAGAACATGTAAGTGTTTATGGACCCCTGATGATTCCAGTATTTCCAGAGATTTAACACTCACACAATAAAAAATTTAACCCAGATTATCTTGTAAAATGACCTCTGAAACTCAGTAACTGAAACATGTGTAGTTTCCTAAATTACCTTTCTTTTGATGATTCTATGGACATTATAGAAAAGGTGTTTACATAAACATTATCATGAGAATCTGAAATATTGAATGACATATGTATTTATCCTTATCTTGAAATGAGGTCTATGAAATCTGCACCTGATATATTTTTTGCTTTGATATTTAAGCAATAGCTATGATTTTGAAAACAACATATTGACATTTCATTATAACTAGAGTTATAACTATGAGAGTAATTGTGTTATCTGATTAAATCTAACTATGGAGTATAACAAGCAATTTCATATTTGCATTTACTTTACGTTATCACAGCTCAAAATCAATTTGGAGTCATCAGATTTGTTATCCAAATGTTTCTTAAAATTTTTCAAAGGTGAAAAATGACTAACAAAAATCAAGTGACAATAGTCTAGTATATATGCTAAGTATAATGAGAACTGTAAATAACAATCATGATTGCTGAGCAGAAATAATTTATGTGGTATTTCCAAACTTAACTATGCTGGCATTTCACTGTCATCCTCTTGTGATAGATTTACACAGATTTCTGGTATAAATGACATTCTTTTAAAATTTCCACTGAATTTTCATTATTTAATACAGAGACTTGACATATTTAAGAATTTCAACCAAATATGCCTTCTTTGACACTAAAGAAGAATGTGAAGAGACATGCACTTGATAAAACACATTTACTAATCTTAGTATGCAACATTGCTGCATCTATTATTATATACCAATAATATTTATATATTGTTTGATGTAAAGCTAAAAATTGTTTATCATGGTGTATTTTATAATATTGCAGCAATATTGCTGTAGACAAGGTCAGAATAAGACAAGTATTCCATTTGAGTCAAAAGGTCAGAATATTTGAAACTGATTCTCTTCTGAGTAATGTGTGAAACACCTTTCTATAAATATATCATGACATTTCATGTGACATAGTTGTTGTCAGGTATTTAGAATTATATAATAAGCAAATGGTGTGTAGAATCATTGACATTTTATTTCCTTTTCTAAAAGGAAATGATGCTTATTTTCCAAGTCCAAGTTGCAACCCCTTCACATGGATGTTTTTTCTGGTATCATGTCCTAACTACACATATGAGGTATGTTATTTATGTATTTAAAAGTAATTGAACTTTAGTCAATGATACATTAATTGCATACATTTATGCATTTATATGTTATATATGCATACACATTTATAGGTATAATCTGCAGATACAGGCAAAATCAGATATATAGATTATACTATATACTTTAAAGTTGTAGGCATGGAGAATTAGAACATTTAAATCTTTTTATAATAGACAGATATCTGTGGTTAGTTATCTACATTTTAAAAATATACAGTCTTCATATAATACGCCCTGTGATGTTCAATATCTTAACATTTATTAAAGGTTTCAAATTATTTCTAATTATTTTATGATTAATATGAAGCTGTTTTATAAGATTGCTTATGTTATACAACATATATAAATGAAATTCTCATATTTTGTAATTTATTCCTACCTGTAATTTTCTACTCTATCCTTACAAATCACTCAAATTATGCTACACAAGAATAAATGACAAAGTTTACAATATGTGTTTGTTAATTTGTGTTTTAATCAACAGATTGGATCATGGATCAGTTTCACAATTATGACACAAACAGTGCCTGGTAAGATTGAAATTTGTTAATAATTAAAGTAAATGCATCTTTAAGAGAAGTGATTTCTAATAACAAGTTGTTATAGTACAGAGTTTGATATTTATAAAATGATTTGTGCTTTCATTTTTATTTTTGTAACTATTTTTAGCAATACTGAAGTATATATCAATATTGTTTGCTATGTTATCTCTGTAATTGTGCCTTAATCCAAGCTAGGATTATAGTCCATTATATTTATTAAGCAACAGGTTTTATTAAAAACTAGTTACAATAATGCTCTTCACTTGAGAGTAAACATGCACAGACATCTGTGTGCTCTATATCTTCAAGTGTCTGTGAAGGGAGTACTGAAAGTATAATCTTGAATGTTGGGTATTTTAGCACACAGAAGGAAGTTTAATTGCACTACATTCCATGTCTTAGAAGAGGCATGGGTAATATTATCCATTTATTATCTTCTATAAGAAAATCTTTGTACCATGATGCAAATTGTCTATATGTGTGTAGAAGTATATTAAATCATATAGAAAATAGATATTAAAATTTAAGAGATTAACTTTTCATTATTTGAAGTATTCTGTGGCAGTGGGATATTAAATATGGGAATTTGTTTTGATGTCTATTATGTACTTTGTGTTTATTCAAATGTGCATATATTTGTTGGAGCATGTATTATACTAGGCAATGAATATGAATAAATGAAACTGATAAGAGAACTGTACAACACATGGGAAATATTTTAAGAACTATTTATTATTTTTAAATATTATTGTTATACTCTTCTAAGAAGTTAGAAAGCATAATTTTTTTTTATATGTTTTCTTCTTCTAGTTGGGATCTTTACACTTCTGATAAGTGTCCAGATGTCTTTATGGGCAAAAAAGAAACATAAGATTTACCTGAAGAAATTCAACTCTTACATTCATAGGAAATCAGCAATGATTCCTTTAATAGTGTAAGAAATTAAGATATTATCTTCTCATTTAGAGAAATGAAATATATAAATTCAGTAAATTAAACTTCATCAACGATGAGTGTCACTTATGTTCCAGAAATGAACAAATAATAGTTTTATTGACTAAAATATAAAATTGTATAATGTACTTAAAATTAGAGTAATGAATTTGAGGCAAATGAAAAGTATAAATTTATATAACTAAAGAAAAATAACAATGGGATTAGACCTTGAACAAGATTTATTACTTCCTTAAATATTTCATCTCAGTATTTGCCTAAGACAAAATATCTGATTTCGAAAGCAAATAATTTAGAAGTTATATCATTTAAACTACTTGAATTTTATTCATATTGATAACAATTTTTTCTTTATTGTTCAGCGTGTTATTGAGAAACATCAAATGTCTGTTATCAAATTCTTGTGACAATCCTACTTAAATTAAAAGTAAAATACTTACAATTAGCTATGTATCTTATTTATTCATGCTACAAAATTTGATTATTCTGAAATTAAAATATTTTCTAGAAATTATTAATTAAGTCATGAATATACAATATTCTCCATTTTTAAATGGGGTTTTTGTGTCTTGCTTAATATTTAAAGCCTTTAATCCTCCTATATAGCTATAGGTATAGATTATATATGTGAATCATATCATTAAGTTCTTGAATTGTGTACATATGAATAAAATATCCTCAATAAAGGCAGATCTTTAATCACTCTGTGTCCTTAACCATATGCTATCATATCATATATCATCACATCTTAAATTATAATATGGTTAAAAGTGGCCATTTTTTAAAAGAAATAATAAATACACCCCTTCAAATATTTGATATTCCCAACTTTGTAGTAGTAAAATATCTCAAGGGAAAACAATGACAAACCCTAACTCTCCAATGGTCATTCAGAAGAATAACAAGGAATCATGCAGCAGTCTTAAAATAAACTTAATTAAAGCACATACACCTAATACATCTAAGTAATCAACTATTTGTAATAAATATTCTCTTGTTGCAATACAAAGAGTGGTTTCTATTTTCTCACCTGTTTCCAGACTGATACCAAACTAGGAAGTTTGCTTATTTGTGTAGTGCTGAAAAAAAAGTCTTAGATGCAGCAAGAAAGGATGGAAGACATAGGACAAACATCTTTCTTCCTATTATGCTGCATTTCCTTCCAGTTACTCCCTCATAGCTATCCGTTTTCCCCCATTTCTTTACTATGGACACTCCATTGTTAATAGGTATCTCAATTATGAACATAAATTGTTCATATTTCTTCTCATTTTTATTTCTTGGTTGTTTCATTGCCTATGATATCAAACGAGAGAAACTGATGAACTCTTGATATTAATCGTATATTCATAATATATTCAGTACATCCTTTAAAATCCAACATTCATTTAAAAATTGTAATCGTGTAATTTTGAAAATGTACATATCAAATCTGTGGCTTCTTACACATTTATTGCTCTTCTTGTGTACTCGAAGATGCTATTTTCAATTTATTTAATCTAATTATGCAGAAATTCTCTCTGGAGAGGTCATTCTTCAAAAATTACAACAAAATTCTCCAATCGAAGACATTATTGAATTATATAGATGTTGACTTTCTTTTTCTATTAAAAAAAATTGTAAAACCTTTAAAGCAAAGCAAATCTATATAAGAATTTCATATATTCATTTATATGTTCTTTTAGCACATATACAAATAACTTAATTTCAGTAACCATTTCAGCTTATCAGTTATTTTTCAGAAATGCTATTAAATTGCATATATTAGCTGTAGGTGTCTGGATTTTATTTATGTTGGTGTTTTTAAGGGGTGCATTGTTGATAATTTTGAAAATTGAGTTTTTAAATATATAAAAGCTAAGTAAAATATGACATATTGTTTAAGAAAGATGCAATATGATAAAAAATCATGTAAAACAAATAAAACATTATAAATGAAATATTAAAGTCAATAAAATGTATACATATGCAATAAACTACATGACACTGTTCAAAGACATTTTAAAGCAATTTACCAAAAGAAATACAATTTTGCCTTCTTAAGTAAACATATCCCTGATTTCATTTCGAGAACTCTCCAATGTTGTCAAATATCAAACATGTAAAAAGCAGTGAGCCCAAGAAATCTTTACCACATCAGCAATTTTTTGCTTCTCTTTGTCCTTTATCCAAATTCTGAGTGAAGATGCTTAAAATAACTATGTTCTTTCAGTAGTATGAGGCTATTCCATTTATCATGATGACAAAATCAAGTACATAAACTCATATTACTATCAAAAGAATAACTGTGAGCATTCAAAGTGGACTTAACACATCCAAAATAGGCTCCCTTTTTATTATCTTGTATTTCAAAGCAAGCTCTCAGACTTGTCCTTAAAAGATAAGAATAATAATTAGCTTGAGTCAGTAGCTCAGCACTTACATAACTTCCTTGCAAAGGTGAGTGGACATGATGCCTCAGCAAATGGAATACTGTATAAATGGGATGTTCAAGCAGCAAAAAGTTTACTTAAAGAAAAACTGAAAGGAAAATATCCTGTAGGGACACAATGTCTGTGGGGTTTTATTTCTATGTCTAGAAAATCAAAACAATAGTTGATATTCATTAATTGATACAGCAACATAAAAAATAAAACATTATCTATCAGTGATTCAAGACAGTTTTTTAAAAATCACATACTATTTTTTTTTCATGAACACACCAAAGTGATACATAATTTCTCCAAATAAAATATTCTGATTTCTGACTTACGAAATCTAAAGCAAAATTAGTCAATCAAACTAAATCAATTATTTGTTGACAAAATATGCTGTCTTAAATATATTTCATGACAATTCATTCCACCCACATTGTTAATGATTTACATTAAATAAGATCTATTTAGATCTATGTATATTCTCAAATTATTTTAAAAAGCTAATATTTAGTCAAGTTAAAAGTTATGGTGGTATTAGCAACTCATAAACCCTACGCTGTCAATAGAGAAAAAAATAAGACATTTCTAATTTGAGTGAAGCATACACACACACACACACACACACGCACACACACATACACACACACGAATCTTCATAAACGTGTTATGGTGTCAAGAAGAATAAGTTTTGTATATGGGGACATAGGCAGTTTTATACTGTCAGTCACATTATCTGAGAAATAGTCCTGAGATGCTGCCACTTAACATTCAATTTTCATATTCCATGGATTGATGGTAAGAACTACTATGGGCAATCAAGTGAGAGAGGCAAAGCACACAATGCAAACTCTGTTACATATTTTACTTATTTAAGAGACAACAAAATATTAAAAGCAACACTATTTTCTCCTTATTTTTTTTCTTTATGCTAAAGGGATAGAAAGGACTAGACAGTACTTCAACCTGCAAATCCCAATTAAATTTATGAAATATTGATCCTGGTTCACATATTAGTAAGCCATTTTTCTATTGTAAAAACTTGGGAGGGACTTACTTTTCATTTATATTACATGTGCACAGCATATGACTTATTTAAAAAATGAAACCTCTAACAATCATTGGTTATATTTCTTTTAACCAAACAATGTGTATATTTTTGATTTCATGTCCAATATCTTAGTTAAGTGAGTAATCCCTTGGTTTACTTCGTTTTGTGTAACTCTTCTGTATGTAAGGATGAAGCAAGTTAAGGAGGAAAGATTATTCAAAATGAGCAGGTTGGGGAATGCATCGCATATAAACCTGACTCCTTATTAAAATATAACTCAATATGTTTTCACAGATAAAGTCCAATTAAAAACAAAGACTGGGAATAATCTTAAGAAATAATTTAAAATATAATCAGATATTTCAGTTTATATGCCCTTATAATTTAAAACAATAGCTACTGTGATCCTTGCCAAATTATAGGTTTGTATCTTCCATTTGGGTTTGTTAAGAAAAGTATCTCATAATTAAATATCAAAAATATTAAACATTATTAAGCATATGAGGTTTTATAAATTAACATCATAATTTTATGGAGATAGTGTATTTGTGATTACATTTACTATTAAAAAGAAATAGCAATTTATTTAATCAAATAAGTAATAGCTTCTTATTGAATGGTTGTCTGGAATAATACTCTTTTCTATCCCCAAATAATTTTCAAACAAGTGTCTAAAATACCACATCCCCACCTCTCACATTTCTTTTAAATAGTAGCTGGAGAGGGAAAAACATCCAAAGAAAAATAAAAGTTGAATCAGCTGCCAGAGGACTCCATATTATCACAGCATACTGCTTCTCTTCCCCGCTCAATCATCATTTCTACCTCAAGATGCTATTTAAAGTTGTTTTGGATTTGTTTGCATGTATTTTAATTTTTTTTTGTCTTAGTGTGAATACATACAGACTTGCAGTACATTTTGTCTTTCATAAAAAGTTTTGTAGGAAAATTATTTACACACAACTATTTTAAACATTATCATTTCTTAAAGGAAACAATAAAGGTCTGGTAGCGTCAATTTTTTTTAATAAATGGAACATTCTCATTTTAAATGTACATATTCAATCTTTCTATAAAATATTTTTCTAATATTCAAGGGTAATCAAATCATAGAAAATAGATACAGTTGAATATCTAATATGCTGGCACTGACTCTTCTAGTATTGAAATATTTATTTATATTCTAAGTTCAAACATTCAGTACATGCTAACTTGTAGCAGTTGATATATTTCAATTATAACATTTGTACTCAAAATGATATAAAATGGACTATAAATCAATAATAAGAGTTTCTTCTATTTTCATTTTAATAAAAAAAAAGAAAATCCTTGTGGTTGCTCCTGGATATTAGAGGTGATTGTAGCAAATGTTACTTTATAAGTACAATTAAAGGCATTTATGCAGCTTTTGCATAATGATAATAATTAAAAACCATTTATTTTAAAGACTGCTTAAAAGTTAATTTTCACCCAGGTGCATATGAAGCCTATAATTAGCCTTCCTTCAGATGAGGTTTGGTCGTGGTAATGCACAAAAGCATTTCCAGTTGCATAAGTTCCCTTACTAAAATGGGAATTTTTTTTTTAACTGTAGTTTGATAATAGTGCTTACAACATGGAAGAAAACAATGCTCAGAAATATCTTAAAATTTGAGTTTATAATGATCTCACTTTATTTTCTTGAGAATGCAGACATATTTTCATACTGCTTGACTGTTTGGTAAATAAAGCCCTAAGAGACTCTTGCCTGGAAAATATTATTTAGATCAACTATAAAAATTGTCCACAGTGATCATAAAGTATAATTTCTGACTTGGAAATAATGTTATTTCTTTGATAAAATTCTACATGAAATCCAGCTATATTAATGATTTACTTGCTATTCTCTTATCAGATGGTTTATTTTATAAAAAATCTATCATACTTCCGGGCAGACTCTTCAAATAGAAAACTTTGTTATACATTTTTTAGCCACCCATTGGCTAATTAAACAGATCATTTAATAGCTACATCATACCAATAGGGATTTTTTTTAAGTATCACTTAATAAATACTTTATTAAACAATTATTATTTTAAAATATCTGAAACTAGCTATATCACTTGTTTAACATGATTTTCTTATTTATAAAAAGAGATGTTTGAGTAAATTAACCTATCCTATTGTTCCTTTACATAGCTTATACAATATTATAATAACTTCAAATAATTGTCAATTTTATGCTTGTTAAATTACATATTATAGAATTGATGTCTGAATAGTATGACCAACATTTAATATCAACAGAACATCATTTCTATTAATGTGTTAAAACTATTGGTTGGCATTTGGTATCTGAAAAATGAATCTAATCTCTACTGAATAAACAAGTTCTCTTCTGTCTTGGAGCTTTCCATCTGAGGTAGAAAATTAGATTATGAAATTAAATAAAGGAGTAACAATGTAACTTTGATAAATGCTGTAAGGAAGTGAAATGTGTGCCATGAGAAGTAGCATGAGGCATATGGTGTGATTGTGAATTTACTCATTGAGTGACTTTTTAGCTAATACTTAGAGAGTGTTTAGGTGAAGGTTTGCCTGAGGAACATTTTAGACAAGAATCTTGCATGCCGAGTTTGGAGAGATTTTTAGGGACCAAATCATGCATGACTGCTGGCCTATCTAGATCTAATATTATTTAACTCGTTAATTTAGAATATTCAGTTCTACTATAGAAAACAAGAAAACATGGAGTTGGAGGACTTAAGAAATTGTAGCAAGGTAATTTCCAAGAAGAAAATCGAACATTTAGTTTTTATTCTAGCTGAAAGAAAAAATATGATAAACAATGAAATTCATATTTTATACTTCTAAAATATATTATTCCATCTCCTGTATAAAAATATGGGAAGTATATGATACAGAACATTTGTCAGAATGTTCCAAGAAATATCCAAGATGAGGGTCTTTTAGTTGCTAAGGATGCTCTAAAGTTTGCTTTTGTTATAAAAATAGGAGCACTTATAATATCCCTATCATTTAATATGGAAACTTCAGATTCCAGGGAAAGACTGGAGTTAGGGCAAAATAGGACTAGATTCCAAGTCTTAAGAAAATCCTTCTATTAGCTCAAGTAAACAATAAAAATCATACCGGGGTCAATATATACAAACTCCTTAATTGTCAATATATGTTTCCCATATGATATACATACTACCATTTTTAAAAAGAATCAGTTAGAATATGTAGGACTTTAATCAAAGTCCATGAACCTAACTAAAATGTGTCTACCTGAAAAATGCAAGGATGCAAAACTGATTTTTCAGCTGCATAAATTTGTCCTGAAGTAGACAGAACTACCAAAATTTCTGATGTATCTCACAAAAAAGCAATTTCATATATACTAGTATACTGGGAGTCTGAAAAATGCAATGTTCTGATTAACCATATGAGACAGCTGTTCAAAAATCTGGGCACACACAAAATATAAAGTGCTATAGCAATTTCAGAGATAGATCAATTTATCAGTTTTCATCAACTATTGATAACGATTTTAGATTCAAAGTAACTTCCATTTTCCCACCAAAATCAGAATTAACATAAAGATGAAATATATTAATATGAATCACTGTGCATCCACAATTATTACATTAAAATTTTATCTAGAGAGCAATTGAAATATACATATATGATAATAATATTTAGACATTAAATGTGTATGAGGGCAATGATCTAATATATTGATTCATGTTATAAATAATGAAGCACTCTGTGTCTTTAGCATAAATGTGAATTTAATTAAATAAAACCAAGCATATATGGTTACAGTTTCAAGACCATAAATGGAACAATGATGATATATTTAATAAATGGTATTGGAAAAACTGGACACAACATGAAGAAATGGAAACTAGTTCATGAAATTCAGTTAATTTTATCATATCTCCTGTCATTGCAAGCATTGTTCCTTCCACTTTGTTCTTCCTTGCCTTCAAGATTTGTTTATATTTGGGCCATGGCATTTTTAAATAATTTTAGAATCACTTTGTAGATTGAAAAGAAAATGTATTCTTATTTAATGAGAATTATATTGAATCAATAGATTAATAAAATAAGAATTGATGTTTTTAACATAGGGTTTTAAAGTATACAATTTCTCCATTTAGATATTTTGAGAATCTTTACTGAATTTGTCTGAAAATTATGGGTTTTCTAGATACAGAATCATACACTTTGAAAATATTTGTATTATTTTTATTTCCAAGTATATACATACATATGCGCACGTTTTTCAGTACAATGCTATATAAAGTAATGAGGGAATATCCATTCTCATTCTTACTTTGGAGAGGTATTTTCAATGTCTTCTCATTGATGTTTAGGTTTACCTTATGTTTCCTTATCAGATTATGTTATATTTCTTTTATACCTACTTTTCTCTTTTCAAGTATTTTGCATCAATTCTCCATCGTGATTTTTTTTTCTATTTTCTTTTGTTTAGGCTTTATACCTTACATTTTTCTAACTTCCTCAGAGTAGAGTTTAAATTGAATTTCAACATTTTTAACTTTATAATAAACTGTTATCAAAGATTTGGATGTATCCAATAAATTTGAACATTAAATGTGTTCATTATCATTTTACATTTAAACAAACATATAGCCCAATTAATTTCATTTCTTGTTTGACCCATGGACTCTTTAGAAACGAACTTTTTAGTTTTTAAGTATTTGGACTTATTTTAGATTTCATGTTTTGCTTTATTCCAACTGAATTCTGTGTGATCAAAAATGCTCTAAATGTCTCCTTTTAATTTTATTTTTGTAATTTATTCAGACTTATGACACAGTATGTGGTATACAGTGGTCTATTCTCTATGCTTACTTGATAATTTTTGCAATGTGTGTACATTTTATATAAGTTTACTAGACTTTCATGACTTGAGTTCTTCATATATTTTAAAATGAACAGAGCATTATAGATATGTCATCATATGCAATTAATATTGAATTAATTGAATACACTAGTGAAATCTTGCATTATTGAAAAAAAATCAAATTTTAGTAGTAAATGCTATTCCTCCTACGATATACCCAAATAGCTCCAAAGCTATCTCCAGTAAATTCTGCATCTAGGCATTTCAAAATGGGTTTGTTTTGGTAATATCTCCGATTCTCATTTCCCTTACTTCCCCAATAAAACATAGTTATTTATGTGCCCAGTTGTGGGGATGAAAATAAGAAGATGTATTTTTAGTTTTCTGATACTGTTTAAAATTATATTTCTTTGTTTTCTAAAAAAATGCAAAGGAACACAAAAGTGACGTGAAATGTGGTCTTTGTTTAGGGTGTGAAGAAAAGTTACACAATAGTTATTCAATTTGGTTGTCAAAAACAATTGCATAGAGGAAACTTAAAGTACACAAGAGTGAAAATAATTTTTACTGATATAGAAGATTATAAATCTTTTTTGGTTATTCAAAATGGTATACCAGTAGAACAGAAAACTTTTCTCTAAATATTAATATGAGCTTCAAAATACAGAATAAAACTAAGAAAATTCAGGAGATAAATTTAAGCAAATAAAATTGACATGATTATTTTTCTTTTCATTGGCAAGATAGTGTTCTTTGTGTGAAATGCTTCATCTTCAGATTTTACTTTTAATGGAATAATCGATACATTTGTGAGTCTTGGAGGCAAGAGGATGAAAGTCCTTATTCATCTCTAAGGTCTCAGAAAGACTTGCCAGCCCACAAGTATGAAGCAGTATAAATCTATTTGAGTATACCTATACAATTTGGTCAACAGCAATATTTAGAGAAATATATTTTTAAGATTTCAGTCTGTATTATGCTTCCTAAATTCTAAAACACAGGTTATAACTGAAAATTAAATGTTATCATATTGATATATTTTGGTGCTCTGTTGAGAATCCATTTTTCCACACCACAGGCATATATAGAATTACCATACAATGTTATTCCTCCTGAGCCAGAGACATTCTAAAATATTCTCCATGTGCAGCAATGAGCAACCTCCCATTTGGAAACTCACTGATTAAAACCAAAATACACTAAAATTTCAGCATCTAAAGTAAAAGTTTATGTGAGTGTATACCTATATCTGTATTTTGCATTTATATAACTGATTTATAGCTCAATACTTGGCAAATATTGGTATTTTGCCATAAAAATTATGAATTTGTTTTCTATATAGTTTCTGGATTTAAAATTATTTATCTTTTTATTTTGGAACTTGTATCTTTGAAACATTTATAATCACACAGACATATGATTATATATATACATATAAATATATGAACACATATATATGTACATATACATATATATTTAACATTTGGAATCCATACACATTGTGTAAAATAAGGTACAATTATCAATGAATTTTATTAATAAAGTATGCTGCAGATTAAATCCTTATAATTTTGAGAAGTATATATAAATTATCAAGTATATGCCAAATATATACCCAGGACATTTCAGAACATAGATAATTTTAATAATTTTAATCTAGACTTAATATTATAGATTCAATGTATGTTTCCCAAATTCACATGTTGAAATTCTAACCTCCAATGTGGCCCTGAGGGGTGATTAGATTATGTGAGTGGATCTCCCATGAATGGGACTAGTGCTCTCCCCAGAGAGCTTTCACATCTCTCTCTGTCATGTAGTCACATGATGTTCTGCAACACAGAGGACTCTCCTCAGAACTTGACCAGTCTTGCACCTAATTTCAGATTTCCATCTTCTAAAGCTATGAGAAATATTTTTCCCCAAAATCACCCAGTCTATGATATTTTGTTATAACAGCAAAAAATGAAACACTGTAACTCTACCAGAGGACCTATTTCACAGCCATAATAATGTGTTAATGTAGCCCTGTTCATAACAAAAGAGAATAGTTTGACAGAATTTGTTGTTGCTGTTGTTTGTCTCCATTTAAGTTTCTTTTCTTTGAGAATAGGTCATGATCAGTGGCAGTCTAACTGAGATACAAAAAAAATGAGGTAAAATATTGCTCATGTTCAGTAGGATACTGCAGGACCCTCTCTTTTTTTGGTCTCTATTTTCTTACTTGAACAACTACTCCCTTACTTACCTGGTAATCATTCAATTATGGCTACAATTAAGTACCTCTGAATTAACTATTTAGTTTCATTCATCCAGCTGCTATCTATTCATTTAATATCATCATACAGAGGTTTCAAGTGTCTAAAGAATAATAATGGTTTCTTCTGGAGCATTGCCTTCCCTCTTATTTTAAAACACATAGATGTACTTTGCATTTGACTAATCCTGTCTTCCCACTCTTCCACTTCCCATAAATATCAAATATAACCATAATTTGCTTTTTAAAAAGCAAAAAAAAAAAGTGCAGTCTTAAAAAGAAAGTGAAATAAGGACTATATAATTAAAGACCAAAAAAGGGATCAGTTATGTGATGAAGAATAGAATTGGGCTGTTAGTGGTAAACGTAACAGATTATACACAGGTGTTAATTTACAATGATGCACAATTTAAAAGTATGTAATGTTATGACACATTGTTTCTTCAACAAAATTTTAAAATAATAATAAATCAAATAACTGGAGGGGTGCTTCTCACATATAATAACGAAAAAATATATCTACCTGATTATATTAATATGACAATATATTATAGCACTTTTCTGATATACCTGCTTTATGTAACTTATTCATGTCACTTGTTACAGGTTGTAATAAACAACTCAGTTTTAACAGAAGATTACTTTCATACACCCCCTTGATATTTTTATTTAGCAATATTCATGTAACTAGTTCCATTTTTGAGATATACTGTTTGAACAAATTTTAGAGTTAGATTAAAATAAACACATAAATAATACACAAATGGATAATTGCAAAATATAGGTTTTTAACATTATTCTTGTTACTCATAGAATAAAATTAATAGAAGGCTTTAGTTCTCTCAGCAACACATTAAAGGTAATTGCCATAAAAGACGTTCGGGGGCTCAAAACAGATGATGATAACTCCTTCAGACTGGCGGTCCTAGAGTCCCCACTCTGACATGCAGACTAGTTTGAATCGAAATAATGACAATTCTTGAGGCAAAAGAGAGGGTCGCGACTGTCCCCTCAACTCTTCTCCTAACTGAAGAATTGCTCATTCTTTCCTTATCTAGAAAAATGAATTACTTGGGAAGGTCTTAATCCAAATATAAGCTTGTCTGTGAACATGTTATTTTTATCAGAGAAACTTGTCTTATGGCACGGAAAAAATCTAGAGGCAAAGTTTTGTCACATGAAAAAATCTATTCATGTGAAAACCCCACCCCTCTTCTCTCCTTTATGCTTCAGACTCCCTTTCCCATGCTTCAATGTGCAATATATTTTTGACTTGTTCAATTCATCTTAAAATTGACTGCAATGGAAATATGCAATATGTATGCCGTTAAATATGGTCTTTTCTCCTACTAATCCTGTCTGATGTTAATGTTTTCAATTACCCATGAAGAACCTCAGAGAGAAATTTTCCTTGTGACTCAACGGGAGAATCAAATAAGAGACTAATTTTGGTAAATACATATTGAAATGTAATTTAAATAATGACAGGCCAATAATCTATCTTAAAACTAATAGACCTAATAAGGCTGTGCTTTTCGTATAAAGCTATTGTAAAATATTATATACTAGAGAAATTATGATTTGAATATTTAAATATAAATAGCGAATCTGATGCAGACTAAATAACTTCTTAAATTATTATTGTAAAATAAACTTTTAAAACTGTCTTTAGTATTTACTAAATTTATATTAAACATATTATAAAATGATGTAGACATTAAAAAACATTAAACTGCTTCCAACCATCCTGAAATTAATTCCAGTGTACATAAGAATAAGAAAGTGATCATTATGGATTTAAAAAATATTTTTCTATAAGAATTTAAGTCATGGAAAGCACATTTAATGGTATTTAAAATGCCATGAGACAGATATAAATATCAATAAATTCCCCAAAAGATTATAAGCACTATCAAAATTATATTATGTGTATTCAGTAAATATGACATTCTAAACTGGTATTCTTGTAAAATTTCACTTTTGATTTTCATTCCCAAATCAAAAGATTATTTTATGTATCTATACTACGTAATACAGTCCATAATATTCTCAGGTCACTTCTAGGTTTTTACAGACTATCTAACTGAACAGTTTTCTGTTTCTGTGCTGGAGATTGAGAACATAAAATCTGAAGTCATCCTATAACTTCAGGTCTTGATTAACTTCTCATCACTGTATACTATAAGCTATTGCATCTGCTGGAACATTTTCATATTTCCGACCAGTGTTTCCTCTCTTGGTCCAGAAAAATCTGTTCACCGATTCACCTGTGCATTTTTGGAATTTTAAAATATATAATCTATTAATCTATTTTGATTAAGCAACTATTACCTAATAAAGTTTCACCAAAAAGCAGAAATAAGATTAACAACTAATTATTATTTTAGTTATTTTGCATATTTTTATATTTATGTGTCTTCCTGATAATTGATTAGTGTGATTAATTAGAGGTGAGTGGATTCATATATACTTTTAAATGTTAAGAACTTGATCATGATTTTGTGTCACTATTAATTACTTAAAACTCAAAATGTGAACTTATATTAATTTAAATATAAGCAAAAATAATTCTCTGCTTTTAGGCAAAAACACTTTCACAAGTCAACAGAATAAAACAATATAAGGTCAACTTTAATATTCAAAGAATCCCTAGAAAGTGTTGGCTTAATTTGAAATTTAATAGTTTTCATTTTCATTACAATTAACTATTTGTGTATGTTTGTGTGTCCACATAGACACACGTTTCTTCCCAATGAAGCAAAATCATAAAGCTCTGAAATCATCTTTAAAAATAAACAGCATTGACAATTTGTACATTAAACTTACACCATAACTCAAAATCTTTTCTCATCTGACCGTTTCTGGTAGTTGTTTGTTTTGCGCTCTAAATATACTTATTATATTCAAATATAATCAATTATAGCAGTTCATGCACTATATAATTTTATACACTTTCAACATCTCATTATTAATAATTAATCCTGTGCCCTTTTAGAAGGTAAGAATTAAGACTTAATCATTCTTGATCTGTAGTGTGCACAGTAATTTAAGTATACTCTAAGAGTTCCATCCAGAAATGATACACCTGTAAGAGTTCAATTTTAAGGACTTTGTTTTTCTTTTCTTCCAATGGGAGTATTGAATCTAAGCTGTTTTATGGGGAAAAAATTCAATCTTAAAAGACTTACAGTTGGACTTCCATTCAATAAATATTTAGAGAAAATACCCACTTTCATCTATTTAAACTCAGTTCACATAAGAAAAATAAATCTGGACACACACCATAGGCTATTGGGAAAGAATGAGCAAAAGAACTAGTTTTATGCTCTGAGGACTATAAAAATATAAATCATGTGAGAAAATATCTTAAAATTTAACATTGCCAGAATGAGTATAGGGGATAATAACATTCTTCTACATTATTGCTTGTGAATAATGCATTATGAAATACGATGGCAAGAAGATTGCCTCTAAAAGTAATGATAATATTTTTAGAATTATTTCAATAATAAAAAAATTCTCAGATAAGTCAAGTATTTTGTTGACACCTACAATATATTGACAACTTTAATGCTGGGAAAATATACCACATGAAAGAAAGCAACATAGACAAAGGAGACCTGTCATTTATTGGGTCATTTGATGGATTAAATAAACTCATGGGTTGGGGATCCTAGTTAGGTTGCTAAAATTTGCAAAACTCTTTATAACTGCTTGTTTTATTGAATGAAAAGGCTAGAAATCATTAAATAAAATTGAACTTCATACAAGTTCCAATTCAACACTTACCTTCAGAAAAAATGAACTGAATTGAATGATTAAATGATACTATGTGTTTTTCTAGTCTATCAGTGGTTAAAATAATATATTCTACCTTTAAAGTCTGACTTGCATTGTGTAAGTTTCTGGATCTTTTTGTTTTTCCATTTAAAAATAATAGTTTTTTATTTTGTTCCACAAAGGATAATGGTATTTATCAAAGCATTATTATAAATTTAAAAAGCTAGCAACAACTGGAAAATTAAGTATTACATTAAAATAAATTACATGTACCCTGACCAGTTAGATTTATTCCTGGAATGCAGGGATGGTTCAAACAACAAAAATCAACAAACAGGATAGACCACATTAATATAAGATGAAAATACACATCATTTCAATTTATGTGAAAAAATATTCACAACTCAAATGCCCATGAATAGATGAAATTATAAGCAGAATGGCACATACACACACACACACACGTATATTACATAGTAAGTACCCACTTAACATTACCAATAGGTTCTTATAAATTGTGACTTTAAGCAAAAGTACATATAAAGAAATTAATTAAACATAGATTAATTAAAAACAAAGTTAAATTTCTATGACATATTTCTTATGACAAAAATATTACCAAATTTGAAAATAAAGATAAAGACATTTCTATTATGCAAGAAATTCTGTTATTCTGTTTGTTTCTTGTAATCGACTGCTCTGTTTATCTTTGAACCATTGGGTGTTCACTTATTTTCTACCACCATAATTTTGATTTTTATAAAATATTTTACAAATGGTATCAAACAATAGCATTATTTTGTATCTGAAATTTTTCAATTAAATTTGAATAAATTTAAATTTATATTGTTTTGTGCATTAAGAATTCATTCCTGAGTGTTCCCAGATGGTAGACTATTTAGATCTCAAGCTCATTTTCTCCACAGAAAAACAACTACATTCATTTAACAGCTATTTTCTGAAAAATATGGAGAAGGTCATTTCCTCAAAATGAATGAACTCAAATCTTCATAAACAGTAGAAATTCATCAGTCTTGAAGTGAATGTCAAGTGGCAGTAAGACTCTGGATTCCATCAGGAGGAGGGCAAACATACCGTTTTCCATGGGGTGAAGGGCTTGCCCTAACATCAGGTACATCCACACCTTGGGACTGACCCATTGTCCTGTACATCTGGGCATAAAATAATGAGGGACTTTTCTTTGTAGAACAGGAAACAAATAATATAAGTCAAAAAGCATGGAGAGTCTATATATTAAATGTGCATAGATCTGACTGTTGCGCTTTCATTTGTTGAATCAAATACATCAGCTCAGGGAATAAAAAGGATACTTTTCCTGTAAGTTGACATGCTGTGGCATATCAGATGCTCTTTGACTACGGAGGATGCCATATTGCAACAAACATCCTACTCATTTATGGTGTTATTCTATGCTTGCAGTTATGCTTTTTTTGTTCTCTTGATTGCTGCTGAAGCAATTGTCCATTCAATGTTGGCACGGGCAACAAGATCAAAACATGGTACAGATATATGATTGATTTCTTGCAAAGAATTTTCAGTCACTCTCTCAGGAGGAATCAGTAGGAGAGCCTCCAGAAAAACAGCACCTTAAACAAGCTGAATAGCTTTGCATATCTACCTGTTACCATCCCCAGGCTGCAGGGTTTTTTCTATGCCACTTTCTGATGGTGTCCAGCCAGAGGACAAACTTTCACCAGCAGAGTGTGCTTTGCCTTAGCCAGCTCCAAGGACACTGGGAGATACCAACTCCCTCTCATCAAAGATTTCTATAAGGAGTGTTTTTTATTGTTGCCTGGGTCCACAACTCATGGGTCCATCTATTTGTGTCTTGGTATTTATACCTGTGACTCTGGAGAAAATCTATGTAGTCCCGGTTCAGATAACAACCCTAAAGTGAAATTACTGATTATCAACATATTTCTGATTCAAGACTCTCAACCATTGTGACTGGTTCAGAGAACGCATGACAGTAGAAGGCCCAGCATACTGGACAACACTCCAGATCTATACAATGCAAACAGGTACCTCATACAAGGGCATTATATTAATTCAGGGAAGGAAAGTCATTTAGCCTAAGTTACGGAAATAAACATAGAGTACCAAGCAGAATGATATAAAAGAAAAATATACTATACATGACTGACCAAAACAAAACCACAGAGAAAAATCAGGATGCAACAGAATGAAGTAAAATACCTAAATAAGATTATGAAGCAAAAAAATTAATAATGATCAATGAAATAAGAATAAAAATGGAGGGACAAATAGGGAACTACCACAAAGGTAAAGAAAATATGAGGTAGTTTTCAACGGAATTCAGCATTAGAATGGTAAAGGCTTCCACTCAATGAGGGAACTGGAAGATAGAATGGTAAAATGCATACAAGCTTAGAAACAAACAAAAAGAAAAAAAAAAAAGAAAGCATATAAGACCTTTGGGATAGCATCAAGAGAAACAACAATAGCATCACAGAGATACCAGAAGAAGAAAGAGATATAAATAGGGATAAAATTCTAATAAAACAATTGATAAGAAATCTCTAACCTGGGGAAAGAAAAAGCCTGATCCAGAAAGCTCAAAGAGTTCCAAACAAGAAACTCAATAGACATACACATTTTGTAAAAAAAAAAAAAAAAACAGATGGAAATCAAAGTTAGAGAGAAAATCTAAGATGAGCTAGAGGAAAATGACTGATATACAAGAGAGTCCCAATGAGATGTTTTTGAGTTTCTTAGAAGAAACAACACAGGGCATTAAGGAATGGCAGGATATATTTAAAATGCTAACCCAATCAAGAATACTATTACCCTGCTAAGTTATCATTTGCATATGAAGGAATGAAAGATCTCTAAAGGAAAAAAAGTTAAAGAAGTCCGTTAAAGCTACACAGTAATACAAAAATAATGAAAGACTTGTATAAAATGAAAAGAAGCCCCACTTAAAAGCATCAGCACACCAAACATGAAATATAGGGAAAAAGAAAATAAGAATGTGAATTATTAGAATGAGCTCAATACTAACTTACCTTCAGGTTTAAAAAATGTTGTAAGCATACTTTCTGCTGCATACATTAAACCCTTCTAACTTTTAAAGACAAAGTTTCAAAGTCAAGGATAGAAGCCAGTTCTAGAATCAAGTGGTAACCCAAAAAATGCAAGACAGTCATATTTGTATTAGATAAAACAAACTTCAAACTAAAGAAGGTGACAAAAGACAGAGATGGGATTACAAAATGATTAAAATGATCTGCAAGAGGGCATGCCACTTATAAACATATATGCACCAAACAAGGATTGATCAAAATACATAAAGCAATCATTAACAGAACTAAAAAAAGACTTTGACAGCAGTATGCAATAACAGACTTCAACACCCACCTTACAACAATGGACATATCAACCAGGCCGAAAACTAACAGGCAGAAAAAAACAATTATAAATATAAAATTAGAGCAGATGGACTTAATATACATTTAAAAATACTCTACCCTACAACTACAACATTAACTTTCTTCGAGAGTACTTACAGAATATTCTCAAGGATAGACCATAATTTAGGACCTAAAACAATTTTCAATAAATTAATGAAGATTGATATAGTAAGTATATTCTCTAATCACAATGGCATAATGCTACAAATCAGAAAAAGAAATCTAGAAAATTCCAAAATATGTGGATGTTAAACAACATGCTCCTGAATTGCTATTAGGTAAAAGAAGAAATCAAAATAAAAATTACAAAAAAAATGGGACTGAAAGTCCAAGCTATCAGAGCTTATAAATACAGAAAAGCAATACTAGGAAGGGTGTTTAATTAGTACCCAGTTCAAAAAACAGAAAAAATAATTTCAAATAGCAATTTAACTTTGCACCTAAATAAGCTAGAAAAAAGAAAAACAATTGATGCCAAAAGGCAGTAGAATAAAAATGATAAAAGTGAGAGCATAGAAAAATAAAATAGAAATCAAAATGATAATTCAGAAGATCTATGAAACCAAACCTGGTTCTTTGAAATAACAAAAATAAATTGACAAACTTTAGGCTAGGTTCACTAAGAAAAAAATTAAAAAGAACTCCAATAACTAGAATCAGAAATGAGAGGAATTTACAACAGATACTTCGGAAATACAAAGCATCATAAGAAACTACTATAGATGGCCATATGCTAACAAATTTAAAATCTAAAAAACATAGGCAAGTGTTTAGAAGCATACAATTATTTATACTTTATTTAATTATATTTTACCAAGACTAAATCTGGAATAAAAAATGTCAACAGACATATTACAAACAAGGGCATTTTAAAAGTAATTAAAATTCCTCCAAAATAAAAACACAGGAACAGAAGCCTTTACTAGAGAGCTTTACAAAACTGTCAGAGAATAATTTTATCCTATTCTTCTAAAACTCTTTAAATATTTGAAGAACAGAGAACCCTTCCAAATTTTTGTATAAAATCAATGTTATAGTGATATCAATAAAAGACAAAGACATCACAAAAGCAGATTATAAAAGATCAATATCTCAATGAACATAGATGCAATATTTTTCTACAACATATCACATATCAGTCAGCCACAAATTCAGCAATACATTATAGGAATCATCAATAATAACCAAGTTGGATTTATTACAAGGGAACTAGGGTAGTTGAACAAATGTACATTACATAATGATCAATTTAATATACTACATTTAATGTACTACAGCACATTTTAAAAGGAAGGACATCATACAAACATATTAATAGAAGCAGAAAATACATTAGACAAGATTCAGCACTCATTTTTGCTTAAAATCCTCAATAAAATAGTTAAAGGAGGCATATATCAAATAATGAAGGCTATATATGATAAATCCACAGTTAATATCATAGTCAAAGATGAAATACTGAAAGTGTTCTGTTTAATACAGGGACAATGCAAGTATTTCCACTCTCGCCAATGCTGTTCAACATCCTACTGGAAATCCTAACTAGAGCACTGAAGTCAGAATAACTAAAAGGTACTCAATTTGGGAAAAAAGGAGGTAAAATGATAACCACTTATAGACAATATCAATATACACAGCAAACTCTAAAAAGTCAACCAAAAACTATTATAATAAATGTGTACAGAATAATACCAGGAAACACTATTAATATACAAAAATCTGTTGCATTTTGTATGCAAACAAAGAAATAAGTTGATGGAAATAAAGAAAGCACTTTCAATAGAAACACACGATCAATTTTCTTAAACTATACTTAGCAAGGAGGTGAAAGACATGCAAAACGAAAACTATAAGACAATGTTAAAAGAAAAGAACAAGATACAAAGAAACAGAAAGATATACCAAGCTCATGCTTGACAGGAAAATCATTCTTAAAAAGACCATCATAACAAAATCAATATATAGGTTTAATGCAATAACATCAAAATTCCAATTGTATTTTTTAAGGAAATAGGATCCCAGAACATATATTTGTATGAAATAACAAATGATAATGAATATAAAAAATGAATATAAATAAATGGAGCCATCACACTCCAAGATTCAAACTGTACTATTAAGTATTAGTACTCAAACTGTACGATATTAGAATTCAAACAGATTCATAATTCAGTGAAATATAATTCTACTGAGTAAATAATTGAGTATATCATTGTATATAATTATAAATGAATCAATAATTATAAATGAGTAAAAATTATATATAATTAATAAAAATGAATACAACATAATATAATTGATGTAACTGAGTTACCAAAGTAAACTCTCACACACACGCACATACATACATATATAAATGTATACATAAAATCAGTTAATTTATGACAGATGAGCCAATAGCACATATGGAGAAAGGAATATCTTCAACAGATGTTGTTGGGAAAATTGAGCAACAACTTGGAAAAGAATAAATTCAGATAACTTTCTAATACCATAAGAAAAATTAAATACAAATGGATTAGAGACTCAGATATAGAATCATAAAATACATAAAAAAAACATAGGTAACACTTCCACATCATCGTCCCTGGAGAGATATTGTGAACTTGACTACAATAACAAGAGAAACAAAAACAAAATTAACAAATTCAAATTAAAAAGCTACTACAGAGAAAAAGAAGTTATCATCAAAGCAAAACAATGACAAGAAAACATTTGTATATCCTTTATTCATTTACAGTGGGAGAAGATAGCTGCACATAACACATATGATAAAGAATTAATTGCAAAAGTATACAAAGAACTCACAAAATACAACAGAAAACAATTGAATCAAAATTAGCTGAAGATCTGAAAAGGCACTTCCTAAAAGAAGACATACAGATGGCCAACACATACAAAAAAAAAGGTTCTGCATCTCTTATTAGTGAACTGCATGTCAAAACAACAATGAGGTATCACCACATACCTATGAGAATGATTATTATCCTAAAGCTGGAGGCATGTATTAGAGAGGTTCTGGAAAAAAAAAGAATGATTTTACCCTGTTAGTGGGAATGTAAATTGGTGTAACCATTAAAAAATCAGTATGAAAAATCCTCAAAAAATTCAGAATGGAAATTCCATATGATACCATTATTCCACTTTTGGGAATTGACTCAAAACCCGCAACATTATTTGCAACAGTCAAAAAATGGAAGCAGTCTAAGTGCTCTCCAGCCGATGAATGGATAAAGATGTGGTACATATACACAATGCAACACTACGCAATCTAAAAAAAGACAACACCCAGCCTGCCTCTTGCAACAACATGGATGGGACTAGAGGGGATTATTCTAAGAAAAATAAGTTGAAAGGAGAAAGATAAATATAGGATGATCTCAACCACTATGTAATATAAAGAAGCAAAGCAAATGGGCAATCAAAACAGAAACTAATCTTTGGACACTGACAAAAACACTGAGGTTGTCAGACGAGGGGTGGTTGGGGAGCGGACAGAAAAGTAGTGGGATTCAGCGTAACGTAGTGGAAGACTACAGAAATTTTATGGTGGACATGGCATGTTATATATTTTATGAATAGCAAGCCTGTGCATATAAACTGTCTTTCTAAGTCAATGCAATATAAATTTTTAAAAATGTAAACAAAACAAAAAAAAATTTTCTTAAAAAGTTTCTAAAATATTTAGCCTAATTTAAAGAA
This sequence comes from Solenodon paradoxus, assembly GCA_004363575.1. Classification (NCBI taxonomy): domain Eukaryota; kingdom Metazoa; phylum Chordata; class Mammalia; order Eulipotyphla; family Solenodontidae; genus Solenodon; species Solenodon paradoxus. Next base: position 1,300,974 of record RJWH01000037.1, read on the forward strand.
ACTTGTGCATTAGAAATATGACCACATTCTATGGGGTATATCTATAGTGTTTTAGATTCTTCCTTATAAAAGTATTTGAATTGATTGTCCTGGGTTATAATGAAGTTATGGAATCCCATATTTCTAAAAGTATAAATATTTGAATAGTTTTGTCAGCAAAAGAATTTCTAGAATGTCCTTCTATTCCCTTTGACATAAAGAGAAATTATTAATGACTAGTAGTTTTATCTAAAAATAAGGTAATTATTGTCATGCTAAATAATTATAAATTATTCACTAGAATTTTAAAAGATATTTTGATACAATTTGTCTTGGAATCATAGTTGCATGCATTGTCAAATTCTTTAGTTTTTAAAAGTTATTTTGAATGTACTACTTTGTTTGACTTTTCATATGCATTTTTGAATCAGATAGCTTAAATCTTCTAATAAGCCTGCCAAATTGTCTAAGATTCTGGAAAATCTATAAATGTATCAAAACATCATTTACATGTTAATATTGTGTTTTTAATATATAAATTTGTGATTTTTCTACACATGTATATGTCTTCTTTAATTTATTCCTCCATGTTTCTATGAATTTCTGCATAAGGTGGTGCAAATTTTGTTGCATTTACTCAAAATATCATACTAAAGTTTTGGTGCTGCTATATAAATTTTTAATGTTGATTTTCTTTTACGTTTTATACATACCCACCTTCCCCAAAACAATTAAATTTTTCTTAAATTTATTTAAACTGATGATTAATAAACATAATTTTTCATTTAATATTTAAAAGGGATTTCTTGAAGACAACTTAAGTCTATTATTTCATTTACGGACATTTGACAATCTTTTTACTTGTAGATGTGATAGATGTGTATAGATTATTTTCATTTAATGTAACATTGATATAAATGCCTTTAAGTATACTAGTTTACCATTTTTATTACATTCTATTTATCTTATTTTCCATTCTATTCCCACTTTCCTGATTGTTTCAGAACATTGAAATATTTTAATATTATGTTTTAATTTCTTGAACTTGTGTTTCAGATTTAATTTCTGTTTGGAGAAGAAAGGTTGTGCCTGCCAAGAAGATTGGGTATTTGAAAATTTAAATAACTATCAAAAATATTAAAAACTATTGGAATATAACAATAACTTTTATCTCTCCCAAACATGTTCAGTTGTAGAAGAAATTTCAATCCTTCTATTCTCCAATGTTGATCTTTAAAAGAATTTTAGGCTAACTTATAACGGCAGATCCTCTCACAAAATAATCAATTCCATTTTACCTTGTATTTCTCCTTTTTTTCTTCAAAAAGTACACACAAATTTTAAATGCAAATTGATTTAGATATTAAACTTTGATATTCAGTTATATGGTCAATGCTTATAAATTCTACCTCATAAAATTAAACCAAAGAGCAATAATATCTTAAAGTTAAGAAAAGTCATAGACAAAAAAACAAAAATAAAATAACTTAGTTATAGTTATTCCACTAAAGGTGATGTAAAAGCACATTCAAGATGATCATAAATATGACAGAGATGTTGTATTTCCTTCTATCTCTTATATTTGTTTATTTACCCATGGTATATTGTATTACATTTGCATGTCTTCATTGTTACCAATATTTATTTTTTAATATATTTTGATGGGGGGGACTTACACATTGACATCCTTAAAATAACTTTAAAATTTGACAATTGTATTTGAATATATGCTCCTCAGTACAAGGTGGGGGTGAATTTTCTGGTATAAAATATTTAAACAAAGGAAAATTATTTTTTTGTATCTAAAATATCTACATATTTCAATATTAAATCATAGAATAGTGATTTCTATTTTTTTAAGAGTGAGTCTGGCTACTCATATTTATTTCACTTCAGAAGATTCATGTCTCTATTATAATACAGCAGAAATAGATATTTTCTTCTTTTTCTACAGCATTGAAGAATGAAATATCTTACCAATTATAGTATTTGACAAATACTGTGTTTAAGTCAATTCAATAAGTCTGGAGGGAAATATAAAAGGTTGTCCACCTAATTCAATGAGGTACTGTTCAATAGTACACTGTAAAATAGTGTGGATTCAAGTACACAGGCGCAGATTATTGTAAAATAGATTTACAGGTCACTTAAGTGAAAATCCAAGTAGCCGATGGCTTAAATTGACCTTAGGTATTTAATAACTTGATTCCTCTGTGAGGGAATCAATGTTGCTTATTATATTCTATTCAATCTATTATCATGGTCAATTCAATACTGCTTTTATGGTTCATTTGCTAGACTTACCTTAAAGCAAATCACAGCATTTTCAAAATGGAAGACTTTACAAATATTAAAATGAAAGCTATAGGAAGGGTAAGTAACTTTTTTTCACTCTTCTGAAGCTGTATTCTATTTTATTTTTAACTTCAATGCCTTATAAACATAATTAGAAATATGCCCAATTAGTTCTCTTCTAGTTCAGCCTAGATCTATTTATTAAATGAACATATGCCAAATATTGAATGATCCATTCTCCAGTGCTACAGAACCAGAAGAGAGATATTTATAGTTTTAATAATTTAAAGGATAAAGCCACTTAAGCAACAAATTCTATGAAAGGGTCAATAAGAACTTGTTTGGGCCTTTCAAATATCATAGATTTAAAAAAAAAGCATCTGGTATCTTGACAAGACCTTTGAAAACTTAGATTACATCACAAACCTGAAAAAGAAGCTCTCACAGTAATAGGTTGCATGTCATTATTAGAAACATAATAAAAAAATTATAGTTCATAGCATATTCGTGTGATTTTTTTATTTTAGCAAAACATGTAGTTATCTGAAATTTGTTTTTATATTTTGTAATGCTCTTTTGCATGTGATTTGAAATGTTTTGTATTTAAATGTTTATTTAAAAGCTTTAAATCCAGCAACATATAATTTTTATGTTCTAAATCACCAACTTCAAGTTAGAATACGTACTGTTAATAAATGAAGCAAGAAAAATTTTTTGAAAGTTACATTTCTAAGCTCTGTGTATCAATAATTTTTTTCTTAATGACTACATTGGCTCATGCTCCCATTTTTCAATCTTCTGGTATCTATCGCCCTCTTTCCACCTGAAAAAATAGACGTGTAATTGATCATACAATATTAGGGAATTTAAGAATGCTAAAATGTATCTGTGCATTTCAGTGAAAGTTGGATTAAAAATAAATGCCTGATTTAAATTCAAAGATGAAAATAATATTTACTTTAGAAGAAAGATGAAATCCACTTTAAATCCCTTAAATTTAAGCTTAGTAGAATTAAACAATCAGTATCTGTAGCTGACTGATAGTGCTTCAACATTTTCAATAATGCCATGTCACAATGAAGAAAAAAAGCAATCCTCTTAACTATTCCTTGTTCAGTCAAAACATAGCGATATACATATTCAACAGTATATTTATTCTTGTGTATAATTAATAATGGATTTTGTAACTTGAAATGTAATTTTCTCAGAGAAGTGTATCGTATTATTTAAAACTCATATTAGGAATATTTGCATATGAATATTTTTAATGTTTGAATATCATACATAATGTATAAGAATTTAAGCCAACTGATGATCTACTTTAAGTAGTTCAGGAGTGGTGTAAGAGGAACAGCTGATTGACAACAGTGTTTATTGTGACTTTAACTGACAACAGTAGTTAGAGAATACAGCAACTAAATGAATGAAGGAGAGGCTCTAAAGCTGTCTGTGGACAGAATTACAAATGTTTCAGGAATATCACAGTAATTGTTTTCTTATAAGGGTAACCAAATAAATCTGAAATTTCATTACCTGAAAGTGGTGAAGCCCGCAAGATGTGAATGTTAACAAATTCTTTAGGCTCTTTGAACATTGGTTTCATGTGTTCTTTTTATTTTTCTTTTATTTTTTTTAAGTTTTGACTCAATAAGTAGTGCTGTATTATTAACATGGAGCAAAGAGAATAAATCCTCACATTTGTTTGACAAGATAAAGTTCAGTACAGTGGGGCTCTGTCAATTTGATTTTATATACCGCTATTTCCCTTGACATTTTATCATAGGGGAATCTCCTGCATTTGTCAGGTTTCTGTAACAAATATATGAGGATATTTGGAGCATATAATGAGCTAATGTACAAGAGGTTGTGAGAACTTAAGTCAACATAATTTGTCAATAGATATGTGGAATTAGACTTTAATTGGAAATGGGAAGAGTATTTCAAAAGTAGAAGTGTGACTTCTAAGTCAATTAAATATGTCAGAGAAAGATACATGTGGCATAGAAATTAGAAAGCAATGAATGATTAAGGCAGGAAAGCACAATAAATGTAATACATAGCAGTTTTATAGTTTTTATAGGAATACAGCAATAATAATTTACTTATGTATTGTCTAAGCTGATTTAGTACAGCACCTGCAGAATTGAGTGGCTGCACCAGAGGATTTAAAGCCTACAGTAAATTTTGAAATATTTATTATCTAACCTTGAACAAAAAGTTTACCAACCCCTGCTCTGATGTACAAAAATCATTGAAGGTTAAATGTATGTTGTTTGCTTTGCATGTTTCTTATGTTCAAGATATCTTGTCCAATGATGCAGCCTTGTACTATATCAGTTTAAAAAAGTTTATATTTGCCATGGTCTTTTAATATAGTAAGTGATAAATTAATAGTTGTATTAGAATTTAATTAAGACATACCTAGTAAAATCTTAAGAACTAAAATGTTTACTATAACAACTAGAATTTTGGCTCACCTTGTTGGCTTAGGTATTAAGTCTGTTGCTCCTGCTTAGTCCATGTAAAGTACAAGGACATGGCTCTGGATGCCAGCAAGGGGAGAGGTATTAGGAACATACAACACTAACAATTGAATAAATAAATGAACATGTAAATAAACAATGACAAAAATTTTCTTCCTACCTTCCAACTTGCTTTCATTCCAGCCTAATTCCTTCCTATAAAAATAAAACAGTAATAACTAGGATTTGCATGAGTATGAAAAGATTAGGCTCAGAGAATATCAGAAAGATAAGAATTGGAAAATAAGATAAAATCATTGTGGAACTCAATCTGCATCATAGAATAAATTGGCAGAAATGAGCTTTAAGGAAAATTCTGGACGCTGTACATAGCTGTCTGGCAAAGTAAAATTATGAAGAAAAAGATGTGAATAAATCTTTGAAATTTGCTGTCTCTGAAACAACTTCAGTGAAGGACTTATAGGTTTGGGTTCGCTTTTGGTTATTGGGACCAGTAGTCTAAACGATCACCTGGGCTCTGAAGTCCAGTAGACACCTGTATATCTCTATAACCTGAATGTTTCCTGAATGAGTTCTTTGGAAAGTAGAGCCTCATGAGATTGTACATTTGTATCTCCTTTCCTATTCTGGCCTACCATTACTTAGAAATACATATGAAAAGAAATATGAGAAATATAGCTTCCGGTTTTAGCTAAGTTGACTGTTATCCTCACCAATTCTGAGTCAGAAATCTGGACAAAGGTACAGAAAAGAAGAGTTGTTGCTACACCTAGTATCCTAGGTTGTGGATTGAAGGCCAAGAGATGGAATCATCTCAAAACATATTTAATTGCCAGTCAGATGGTTGGTGCTGGGAAAGTTCAAAGAGCTTGTGAATAGGACATCCTATGAGGCCTCTAAATATGATCTTTTTCAGCATGATGCTTCTTAGTATCTGGACTTTTTACATATCTGCTCAAGTGCATGTCACAGCACATTTCCTAAAAATAAGTCATTTGAAAGCTCTGTGCTTTTTATGACCAATGTCAGAATTGGTTAAACATCATTCTGCCATCTTCTACTATAATGAATAATTTTAAGCTCTGCCTAGATTTAATAAGAGCAAATAAAGACCATACCTCTTTTTGGGAGGTGAGACAGTTACATTTCTGGAACAGCATATACTGCATTCACCAATTTTGGGAAATAAAGCATACCATGATTTTTAATTTTGTCTTTCTTTTTGTAACTTCCTCATAAGTCAATTTAAATTTACAGTTTAGTCTTTCTACATTTTTGTTAATTCCATTCAAGTTTATACATTTTCTCATAGAGGAGCTCAAATTATTTTAAAGATTGTTTCTTCTCTGAATCATGTGATACCCACAAGTATAAGTATTCCAGATTTTTCATAGAGCAATATAATATTTTACAAATTGCTAGTTTACATTTCATGTGTTACTTAAAATTGTGTTAATAAATTTCCAGTTCAATTTTGTTTTAAATGCATCTTTCCTTATGTTAGTGTTCACTAAATTGTGCTAGATTTCATGTGATTTAATGGTATCAATCATTAAATTTATGAACATTCTTTTTTTAATTTTCTTTTTATTGTAGTAGTTATTCCACACATTAAAATAATTTCCTATGTGTAGTTTCCCCATTTATTAAATATATTTCAGCATACCATACCCTCCACCAAATCATCACGTGTTCTCCCCTATTATCCAGTGGGCTCCACCACCATTTACCCTCACCTGCCCCATTCCCTTTTGGTAACCTTAGTTCTGTTGCAAATGTTTCGGGGTTGGTTATGGTCCATCTGTTCCTTTGTTTTGCCTATTCGCATTCCACCTATAAATGAAGTCATCTGGTATCTATCTTTCTTCTTTTGACTTGTTTCATTTAACATAATCTCCTCTAGTTCCATTTATGCTGATTCAAATGACAGGGTTTCATCTCTTCTAAGGGCTGTGCAGCATTCCATTGTATATATGCATCTTCTATATCCATTCATCTGAAGTTGGGCATTTAGGTTATTTCCATTTTTTAGCTATTGTGAATAGTGTCACAGTAAACACGGGGGTACATACATTTCTGCGGATGCATGCTTTTGTATCTTTTTGGGTAGATGCCCAGAAATAAAATGACAGGATCATATGGGATTTCCATCTTCAGTTTTTTGAGGAATCTCCAAACTGTGAATATTATTAATGATCATGTATTCTTTTAATTTATGTAAATATACTTTATTCTCTTAAAAAGTATAAATTATTCTGCTGTTGATTTTACTTTTTAATATATAGACATAATGGATAGATTAAGATAAGTATGCTGTTTAATCTTTAGTCATATAATATTTATTAGTACCTTCTGTGTGTTGACTCTTTATCTATATTCTTTGAGTTGGAAGAGGACTTTAAGAAAGTATGGCTACCATTTGACACATGAGATACACTGGGGCACTTGATGATCTTCACCCTCTCCCGTGTTCTTGGAATACACATTCTCCTAACCTTTCCCAAACTAGAAACTGCCCCGAAGAGATAGCCTTGAGATAGTGTGTCCATGAGATGATCTAGACAGTATATGTGATGGAATTCACTTCACTTAAGACCGCTATATAATCTTGTAAGATTCTTGTGGGTGATATGGAGATTAACTCATCTTGTCACACAATACAAACCTTGTAAATTCCCTTGATAATCATATCTACCACCTATCAATTTGGGATAGTCTGTCTCTTACTCTAGTCTCTTCTTGTCTTCCATGTATAGCAGTAGCTTACCAAGCAATGCATGAGAAGTGGAGAAACAAATAGAAAACGATCCCAGTTTGCAATGAATATGCATTGTATAAAGATAGGTACGGAACGATCAACATGATAACTAAATAACAAAATGTATTTTGGAGATCATAAATTGCATGAAGGAAGAGAGAGTCAATGGGTATCATTAATATTGCATAATGTTTGCAACACTATCACATGATTAAGGATGGTCACATTGAAAGGCAATTTTGGTACACAGATGTCATAGATGAAAAGTAGTGAGGCAGGCAGTTTTTCTTCCAGCCAGAGGAAAAAAGTCAATATACATTCCCTTGTTTAAGGCTTCCCCCGATCATTTTAAGAAATAGCAAGCATGACCTCATGACAGGAGTGAAATAATCAGTACTGAGTGGATGCGCAAGTAGATGAAGTCAGAGAAAAGACGTGAGCTAATCTATGTTGTTAAATTTTGGATTTTACACATGCAAAATAGTGAGTAAAAACATTTGCTTTCTGTTTCAATAAGATTATTCTGCTCTCTTGAGAATGGACTTGGTGATGGAAGTAATTACAAAGCAAATTCAGGAATCTAGGCAGAAATGATGGCAGCTAGAACTAAAATCCCAATAGGAAGACTGAGATGAGTGTTCAGGTTCTGAAAATATTTTGAAGAGAGAGTTAATAGAACATTCTGGTGAATAAGATTGGGTATGAAAGAAAATGTTAGAGAGTAACAAAAAATTACTCCTTCGTTTCCTTTCTTCTTTTTTTTTTTAGCTTAGTCAACATGAATTATGATATTCAAATAAACTAACTAAAAAAGGACCAAAGATATAAAATGTTTGGAGCTGTATTTCAATTATCAGTTGGTTGACTCCATAGATGCAGAAACCATGAATACAGAGGGCTGACTGTACTCATTTATTGCTTATATACCCACTTTTAGAATCTTATGTAAATGGAATTATACTGCATTTGCTCCGTGTTCAAAGCTTATCTCAGTCAGCATGAGGTTTTGAAAGTCATACACTTTGCTTTGTGCTTTTGACTAAGCACACTTCCAATCTCCAACTGGTAAATACCATTTTCACCCCCCAGCGTTTGTTGAAATAAAGCTTCAGGGAACATACGTGTACAAATACATTTTCCATTTTATTTGATAACTATTTGAGAGTGGAATAGTTTCATACTGGCTAAATTTTATAAAAGATACTTAAAATGTTTAAATATATTTGTCTAGATTTATAAGAAATGATTGAAATTTTTCCTAAAGATGAGGTAATTTTTATATTTCACTAACAAGTTCTGAAATTTCTAGTTCCTTCATATCCTCCTCATTAATTCTGGTGGGTAAAAGGTAATAATTCATTCTGGTCTTAATTTATATTGCCTGCTGTTCAATCATGTTAAATAATTCTGCATGTGCTTACTGGACATTTGTTATCTTCTTTTATGGACTGATATAATTTTACTTATTTGTTAAGCTTTTTTTATATTATTGGCTTGTAGGTGAACTTTTATTTAATGTAAATAAGTTATTTCTCAGATAAATGTTCTATAGTTTTGTTCTAGTATATGTTTTGCTTTAAAAAATGATGTTTTCTAGAATGATGTATTTGAGTAAGACAGATTTCAGTATCATTGAAGTCTAATTTATCATTCAAATCAGGAAAAAAAAACACATTATAATGCCTTATACATACATCCAAATCTTTAAAATCTTTTGTTTTGTAATATTTATTTCTAGTTAATGGTTACATTATTTTTAAATTATGTTTTTTATATAGTATAAGGTGGGGTTAAAGTTTTCTTTTGCTTTTTTCTTCTCTTTCATAGCATCTAATTACATCAGAAGTTGTAGGACATTCCTTTTTCTATACGATTAACGTGGTGCCTTTTAAAAGATTCAATGATCATGAAAGTGTGAATCTATTTCTGGGTTCTCTATTCTATCTAGTCTTTTGATTTATTATCAAAATTTATGTTATATCACTGTCTTGATTAATACAGTTTTTTAATAAGGTTTCAGATCAGGTATTTAAGCCTTTGAAGCTTGTCTTAAACTGTTATTTTTATCATTAGAAGTAATAGTCCTGTTTATCTTAGGAACTGCATTTGATGTTAGAGTATATTTGGTCAGATATTAGCATAACCGCTCCACATTAGTCTAATAGCTTGTGTAGGATATCATTTTTCTTTTATTTATTTACAAAATATGTTTTTAATATTTTTTTATAGTTTCATATACCACATGTAGCTTAAATTTGATTTGATGCATATTCTGAGAATTTTCATTTACATAACAAAGTTATCGATATGCTTAGATTTACATATACATATTTGTTGTAATTTTCTTTTATTTCTTGTATATTGTATTTCTCTGTTGATTCTTTAATGTCTTTTTTGTGACTATTACTAATATGTTTTAGATGCCCTCTTTAGTTTATTTGCTCTTTTAGTCATATCTGTTTCCTTATAATAATATTTATTACTGTTATTAACTTGCTCTTAGGTTTTTTTGTATACATCTATAACTTTTTATAAACTTAAAATTATATTGTTTTACTTTATATGAAGTAAAGTTACTTTGCCACTGTATAAATCCATTTTCTAATCTTGCTCTTCTTTATGCCATTTACATAATATGTGTTACATCCAGGATTTATTAAATTTGCTATGAACAGACATATGGGTATTATGAAAACTAAAAGGAGAAAAACATATCAGCTTTTATATCTCCAACTATAAATCCCGTTTCTGATGCTCCTTACTCATTCCTGGAGAGTTGATTTTCCCTAAGATATACCTTCCTTCATCTCAAGAATCTTTTGCTTTTTCTTATAGTATATTATTTGCTGGTGATTAAATCTCTTGATTTCATCTGAAAATATGTTTTACCTTAATTCTTGATTGACATTTGGTTCAAATCTCTTTACATTCATTTTCTTGTTCTTTTTCCTTTTCCTTTCAGTAGGCTCAATATTGTGTTTCCATACTTCTATGTTTATGGGATCAATTAGACCGTTAGTCAGGGATTATAGACAGATTGTGGACTCAAAAACTATAGATTTCTCTTCAAAAACCTAACAGATTATTTTCTAGGGGCTATTGTTAATGGTTTTCTAAGACATAAAGAATATTAAAATATCTACCTTGTATGATTCTGTGCTGAGGTTTAACTTCTGAGTAAACATTTTTAAAAGTAAAAATAAAAATTCACTCATGCAGTTTCTGATAGTTTTATTGAGATATAATTTGCAAGTTGTAATATTCATCCTTTTGAAGTACATATTTTGTGTTATAAGTATATTAGCAAAATTGAGCAACTGAACAATCATCTAATATTTTCAATTATTTTCATCATCCTCAAGAGAACCTCTTTAATACATCAACACAATCATTCTTTCTTTGAAGTTTTGACAGCCTTCCAAATATTCCAGTTTTGTGTCACTTTCCAAAACCTCAAGTTAATTTTAGTTTTTTTTCCATGTAAGCCAATCTTTGAGATTCCCTGTGAGGGATAATTGATATAATAGGAATTTATTCACACACACTATAATTTTAATTACTCTCTAAATAAATTTTTGCTTTATAAATATTTAGAATTCATGTCAAGAACATACAAGCCTATACCACTCTATATTCCTGTTGAATTATTTTTCCTTTACACAGTTAATTCATCTATTATTAATAAATATATTGAGGCAAAATTCTGAAATATTATTGTAGCCATGTAGGCCTTACTTTGTTTATACTTGCTGTGTATATCCATTAAAGTCCTTTGTTTTTAAACCTTTTTTTCAAGACTTACATTTAGAAGTGCGTATCTGTGATAGATGGGATTTTTTCTCCAATAAACAGTCATTGAATTAGATTTGTGCTTTTTTCTCCATTTAGCCTATTTGAAATGATCATGTTTATGCTTTTATTTGGATGCATTTCTATAATCATTCATTTCAGTTTCAATTTTGTGCATTTTGTATTCCTCAATATTTGTAATGAGTTACAGTTTAAGTTTGATATCCTTTTATTTGTTTTCCTTCTAGTTTGAAAATTATACTCTCTACTTTTTTGATAATACTTTAACTTGAAATCTTGCCAAAAATTTTACAAATACCAAATGGAAAGCATAGTTTATTCATTTTGAAAAACTAATGTAACCTTGAAACACATGTATTTTTCATTTCCCCTCAACTACATGGTCATTTTTTTTCTTAAAGCCTCCAAATTGTACAAACTTACCATTATAACTTCATACCATGTGTCATTTAATATATATACATATATATATAAGCTATTTAATATTCCCTCATTTCTTCTTGACTGTTAAGTTAACCTCTAGAATTTTTCTAACTCTGATGTGCATCTTTAGAAGCTGATTCAGAAAATGTCAGTGTGTTTTGTGTGTTCTCTGTGGACATTGTTGTTTTCTAATTTTTTTTTTCTTTTTTAGTAAGATAAGTGATATTTTATTCTCACAATTTTTTTCTGATTGATAATTAGTTTCAACACGACTTCATATTATTTTTAGTTTATTTTCCTTTGTCATAAACTTTCCAGTCCTTTATATATTTGATGTCATCCTGTTGTCATATGTCACTTGACTATTTTCGTGTATTTAAGATATCACTTGGCATGTTTATTAACTGTGCATATTGTTCTTCTATAAACAAAATCGTTGCTTGATGTAATTAAATTGTTCGTTATTTTACCATGACAGATGCCATTCTTAAAGTATTACATATAAAGCATCTTTGCAAATCCATGTCACAAAAACATTCTCCTTCATTTTCTTTTATTGACCCGAATATTCAGAATCTACCTTTATTCCATTTACAGTTTTTACACACACACATTGTTCTAAAGTGATTTCGTGTTTGTTTGACTCTCCTTAATTTTAGCCATTTTCCTAGCATCATATATTACATGTGCTTCTTCTATTAAATATTAGAACAGATGATATAAAGTATTTATTGACCCTTTTTCTCTTATTAGGTCATGTAAAAGATATGACTCTATTTACTAATCATTTCAAAGATTGTGAATTTCATTTTGATTTTTACTCCTTTCTGTTTCATTTATTCCTGCTTTCTTTAATATAGTTTTCCTCTTATTTTTTAGATTCTGAAAGTGCTTTTCCCTAGTTTTATGAGTTAACTGTTCAGCTCATTAATTTACAACTACATTGATTTATTTAGTTTTTAGAGTAATTTTATCTAAGTTCTAATTTGTTTTGTCTCATGAATTTGTTAATAAATAGATCACTGAAGCTTTGACTGTATGCAGAAAACTTCATGGATCATTAGTGAAGTTTTATATAGTGAAAATATAACCATTACACAGATGAATATAAAAAATACTGTTCCCTGCATGTTAGAAATCTGGATCATGTCATTACCTGTCCTCAAATTGTTTCTCACATTTCTATCACCATTTATTAATTTCATCTGTTTTTTTCACTCTATATAAAGGATGAATCATACAGCATAAGATTCTGTGTCTGACTTAACTTGTAAGCATACTTTCAATTGTGATAATTTGGTTATTTTTGCTGGTATAATATCCACTGTAAATATGCATAAAATTGAATCTATAGTTAAGAAAAACACTTGGGTATTTCAGTACTGTTGTAAATGAGATCTACATGGTTTCCTAAATAGGGCCAAAATCTCCCAAAGTAATTGTAGCAACTTTCACCCCAACTTCAAAGTGTATAAGTGCAATTACTCTAAATCTTGATTGTTTCCTTATTTAATTATTTAGTCTGTCACATCTCATTTAACATTTTTATATTTCAGTTAATGTGTGTTTGTGAATTCATATTTGCATGTACACATATATCTATCTCCCTCCATATATATTTATATTTATCAGCCAGACATTTTGTGAAATGTCTTTAAACATGCTATCTGTGGTGGATTAAAGTTGAATACATTAAGTTGTATTCTTTTTTCTTTGTGGAATTTCATTAAAAATTCTGATTTTAATATCCTTGAAAATACATGCATTGAAAATATAATTCCACAATTGATTTCTCGTTAGTTTTATATTCTTACATGACTAACACAAGTTAAAAAATGTTAAGAAATCAAATTTATCCATTTCATATGGTTACTGCTTTTTATAGTGGTAATAGCTTTTCGTAATCAGGTTAAGATACACTTCTGTATGTTTATTCTTTCAAATTTTTTCCTGTTGCATCTCTCTAACAGACAATAATCTGTAAATTGCTATTTATCAAAGTAGAGATTAAATTTATTGAATTATTATATAAAGCTATTCATTAGATCTAATATTCAATGGCAATAGGTTCATTTTCCTGTTACTATAAGGTGGAAATATTTTAGTAAAGAAAATTATAAAATATGTGCAAATGTATGTATGTTTGTCTATGTGCTACAGTTTTTGGCCTAAGTATACTTTAGTAATGGTCTATTAGTTTGTTCTTGTGTCAATAGAAGACTATGACTAAAGGGAATGGTTGGCAAGGGATGGAATTCATGGTAGTTAGGAATGTTACAAAAATAATTCATTAGTGACACTTGACTGGGTATATTCTTTTTTGTTCTTTTTTACTTCTGTAACTTTATTGAAGTTTCATACCCTCAACTCTTTCCCCCACAAAAGCAAAGTCGACCTAATGGCAGCAAAATTCTTAATTGGAATACAGCAGAAACAAACAAGCTCTAAAGAGAGGAAACAATAAATATTGAATCAAAGTAACTTTTAGAACACAGTACTAGCAATTTGCAGACGTTTTTCAAAGGATTCTATATTTGAATACAGTCAGTGGACTAAAATGTCATATGCAGTTAGACCTACTGTGGTTGTTCCTGTACTGATCACATACAGATTTTTTCTTGTCGTTAATCCCTATGCAATATAGCATAACAACAATTTACATAGCATTTACATTGTTAGATACTATATCTAATCTAAAGATAATTTAAATATTGTAGGGGATGTGTGTTGCCATACTGTATGTTTATATCCCAACAGTTCATGTGTTAAGCTAATTGCCAATATGACATTAGGAGGTATGTTCTTTGGAAGGTACCCAGGACTTGGGAGAGGAGCCCTACAAGTAAGATTGATTAGTAATCTTGTAACAGACAGCCCAGAGACCTCCCTCAACACTGCTTCCATTTGAAGATAAAACAAAAGACTTATAAACAAGGAAACAATCCACACTGGGACCACTCAAAATGTGAGAAATATATTTGTTATGTTTATAAACCACCCAATCTATGATTTTCTGTAATAACCTCCATAACAGACTAAAATAGAAATGCTTGTTATGTATTCCTGCCTGTGTCCACTGAATGGTCCTGTAGGCAATGGCAGCCCATCATAATAAGCTTGACTAGCTTCCGTTGTTTCAAAAGGAAACCTGGGATACTTGAAGAAATGGCTAAAGCCAGGACTCATATTAAGAATACAAAAGATGAGCTTGAAACATCCTGAGTTTAAATTAAAGAAGTGTCAAACAAATAATCACGGCTTATCAATATGGCATGAGGTCCAACTGGAAAATCTAGAATAACATAAGATTAATATTAATAATAATGAATTGTAACCTGTTTAAGAATAATAATCCATTAGACCATATTGAGAAATTAAATGAAAATAAAAGGAAGAAGGAAGGAAATCATGAAGGGAGGGGCAAAAATTATATTACTGAGAAAAAATTTCAGAGAATAAACATTGAAAAGAAACAGAATTAGAAAATGGTTATTTTCGGCTAATAACATTGTAATACTTCAGATAAAAATCATTATCAATTATTTGAAGTGCATAAGGATTTTACCATATTTGACTGATCCTACAAATGTGAAAGTACAACTTTAATCAGCTTTATTTTGATAAAAATGTATTCCTATTAAATGAAAACATTTATTATTGAAATAATATATTTGAGGAGATAAAATTTGTAATTACCCTGTAATTAATAGACTTTTGGCACTTAAACATATATTTTGATTTCCCTCTGTATAAATTTTCCCTTTCCAAAAAAATAAAACAAAACAAAAACACCACCACCACGAACACTATGTGTGTGTGTGTGTGTGTGTGTGTGTGTGTGTGTAAAGAGAGAGAGGGGGGCGGGGGGGTGAAGAGAAAGCTCAGTTTTTATGAAAGATAAAATGTCCTAATGACATTTTGGGGTTTAAGTTAATCTAGAATACAACATCCTAAAAGTAGTAGTAAGTGGAAATAAAATGATTCCAATGATGAAATTATCTCCACATCTGATTTGATCAAGAAAATCTGATATTTCTTTTGTTTCTTGAAAAATCACCAGACAGAGGCAAATAGACACATATATTTCAATATTGAATCATATCAGAATTTTTGAAAAAGATAATAGATTAGCTATGATGGAATTTGCTGAATTATATACAGGTGGTGATTTAAAATGATAAACACCTGAAAGCTACATAATATTATAACACAATATCACTTCAATAAAAATGTTATTAAAATAGAAAATAGAAAACTAAACATAAAATATAACCGGTTTTGATTTTTATAAGAAAAATGATGAGATAATTAAATTGCAAATTATTATGTTTTCATTATTTTTACTTTAGAACTCACTGCATAAACTTCCTAGCAGATTAAATAAGACAGAAACAATGATTCCGTTTGTTATATACAAATGTTTGCATTATATGTTTTTTAATTTAAAAACTTTTCATATACTGAAACAGAATACTGGGGTCCCTATTTGGTCAGCCAACTAAATCTTGTAAAAACCTAGATTCAAAATAATTATTCAGATCTTTCATATAATTTTGCAGTGTTGTTTCTATAATACCCTATTTTTCATTTCCTGTTGAATATTTTACTTGTTAACAATCATTTATTAAAAACATGCTACAATGCTATGAGATTATAAAAGTTGAATATTTTGCAAAATGAAGTAATTAATGGTGATTTGATTGAGGAAATACAGATACTTGTTAATATACGAACACAATTTAATTTTTTCAAAAACCTATTTTTCAGTCTTGCAGGGCTTATATAAAAAACATATTTATAGATTGTTTTTTTCTATTTAATGAAGAAAAGCAATTAAAGGCTTAAAAGATGATGATATACATAAAACTTGATTTCAAGGGTTTTTGACAAGGATAGTGAGTTTTTAATCTTCAAATATTTTAATATAATTTTCTTCAGTTTTAACATTTAAGAATTTTACATTTAATTCTATTTCAATTCTTACTTTTTGTCTTCTTTTATCTAGGAAATAGTGAAAAGGCAGCTTATAGAAGGAAACATAAAATTTTAATATAAAGTAAAGGTATAATTTCACAAATGAACATGGAGAAATAAATAGGAATCAGTTTGAGTGGAGGCATACTGCCAAATAGTTGTATTTGAGTTCGGGTAAATTTTTCCAAGAAAAAAAATTCTGAAATATAAAATAATTTTAGCTTTTTTTTTTTTTTTTAAACAAAGGAGGTGTAGGAAAAATAGAGGCATATTTTTTTAACCTTAAGCATATGGGATATCAATTTGATTCTGAGTAACTGAATAACAAATTAATCATACCACCTCTCCATGGCCAGGTAATACTTATGCCAATAACTTTGTAATTATATTTTTATCATTTTACTTCTTCAGTTTATTTTTCTGATTTTATTTATGAATAGACTAGAGCTATTTTGTTAGTTATAATTTAAGTACATAATTGAAAATTAGAATTTATAATATCCTTGATTAGAAACTATTTTGACACTTTTGATCATGGGTTTATTATAGTTTGATTGGCTGTAACTAAGTGGACAGAATAAAATCAATCACTCTATTATAGGAGGTATAAGAAAAGATTACCTCAGAGGAAAATATGAGTATATTTTCTTAAAAGAAAGAATGGGAATGGAGAACAAAATTTACATATAGGAGATGTTTGATATCTTTAATACATAGAGACAGATTATTCCAGACTAGTAATAATAAAAAGTGATGCAAGTAATTATGCCATAGATCTCCATCAATGAACTCTTCTATCAAATAGGAAAATATAGAGAAATTAAGAAAAGTGTATGACATATAGTTTATAAGATCAAAATTTAATATCAGACAAAATTATTCATATGTGCAAAATAAGGAATCTCAGTGTTAATATAAGTAGATATAATTAGCTTATTCCTTTTGTATATTTTTAGTAAAATCTAAAAATGGCAGCAAGTAACTAGACTAGAAAAAATGATGTGCAAGGGTATGTTAAGGGTCTTCACTGTGTCTTAGACAAAGGCGAAATTAAGTTTTGGTAGTACATATATAAGTTATGGATTATATTGGAATAAAATTATCCAGACATTGCAGAAAGTTTAACATATATTACATGGTTATATCAAAAAGCATACAAACTATAGGGTGTCTCCAAGATATTTGTGATTGAAAGATTTAAGATTTTTTTAGTAATATTTATTTTTTCTTTAGCTCACAAAGCTAAATTCAATTTAGGACATTTAAATTGCAGACTCAAAATATTCATGCAAATATAAATTTATTTCAGTTTTAATGTCTTTATGGTATGATAGCATCATTATTTTTGTTCCTTATTTTTGTATCAAAATGTGGATTAATTTTGTAGAGGTTAATAGACTATATGAAACTAAATGTAGCTTCATCCTTTTGATCAATTTTACAATGTGAAGTCAAGATATTTTTCTCATTGTTTGTGAAACTGATAGCTTGATTTATTTAAATTGGCTAAATACTTATTAGTGCTTCCTAATAGCCCAATGAACTGATTCAATATTATGCAGTCTTATGTCAATTAAGTTTTCATAATTCAATATATACATTTTTGTAGGGCTAACATTTAATTACCTTTCTTCTCTACCAATTTAATTAAGTATAGAGGGAGTAAATAAAAAACACAGTAAGATAGTGTATTTAATTCTAACTGCATCAATAATCATGATATATAAAAGAAAATCCCAATTAAAATGTAGAAATTGTCAGTTTAAATAAAATAAAGACCCAATTGATGTTGCTTACAGAGATCTACTTTGCAAATAATGACAAGACTAGATAAAAAGGAAATCTGGTTTGACATGGCCATACCTTGGATGTTGATACTCAGTCCTAAAAACTAGTGAAAAACTTAACAGACTGGAAAAAAACAGCAATTTACTTAAATCTCTAAGAGAAGTGAGATCACAGAACAAACCACTACCTACAACACTGGACACCCAGGAAAATAAAGGGAGTCATGGTTTGGTGGAGTACTAACAAGTAGAAATAATCCTGGAAACCAGTGTTAAGTTAGCAACATCTGAACTATAATTGGAGATTCAGCATGGACCAGTCTGAGAATTCAAAACTCTAGGGTTCTTCAGTCATGGGTACCCCCACAATAAATGCCATATATGAGCCCCATCATTGACTGAAATGTTATTAATTGGCATCAATGTAGCCTATAGTAAATGAATTGAGAAAAATATATGACAGTAACATAAATCCAAAGAAATCAGAAATAGTTATATTAACTTCAGAGAGGCTATCAAAAAGGAATTCAATTATCAGGGATAAATAATGACAGTATACATTGATGAAACAAATCTCAAAGGAGATAAACAATCTTTAATATACATGCACCCAAAACCAAACAACAATATATGAGAAAAAAATGAATAAATTTGCCAGTAGAAACAGTTAATCACTAGCATAGTTGGGGACTTCAAGAATGCTTTCTCAAAATTGGACAGATTAGACAGGGAGAAAATCAGTACAGGGATTGCTGAACTCACTTAACGGCCTTAATAAATTCCAGATAATCCACATCTGTCGATGACTTTGCCCTCGAATGGCAGAATACATATTCTTTTTAAGCTCACATGGAACATTCTGCAACATAGATCACATTTCAAGCCATCAAATACATCTTAACAAATTTAAAACAATAGAAAACATAAAATGTCTGCTCTCATGCCACAATGGTATAAAATTGAAATTGATAACAGCAAGATAACAAGAAATTTCCATACACTTCTAAATAATATAGGAGTCAAAGTAAAATCTCAAGGTTTTTTCAAAAAAAGTGAACAAACTAAAAGAAAACACAACTTATAAAAATGTGTAAGATGTAGTAAAAGCAAGGTTTAGAAGGAAATTTATAGCACTCAATGTATATATACAAAAAGCAGTAAAAATCAATAATCTAAGTGTCCTTCGGAACCTTCAAGTGGAAGCATAAAATAAAACCAAAATAAGCAGTGAAAAGAAATAACAACAATTATCATAGAGGTGCACCATGAGTAGAAGTAGGGTGCAGTCCACATACTCCCAAAGACCCAGATTCATGTCTGGGGTCCAGTGTGAACAGACAAGATGAACAAGCAAATAAAATAAATAAAATGCAACCCTCTTGCCTCAGCACATTTTCATTCCTGACTGTACATTTTATTAAAAAAAAAAAACAATAATTAGAACAGAAATCAATTAAATTGAAATCTGTGAATTAATAGAGAAAATCAATGAAGTCAAAGACTGAGTCTTTAAAAATGTAATAAAAACTAGAGGTTGGTTTATATTGTTCTCTTACTAATCAACCCATTTATCTTAACAAACCTCCTACTGACCATCATTTTAGGAACTACAGTTGTAATAAAAATAATCTGAATTGGATTTGAAATAAATATACTAACCATCATCCTAACCATAAAAATAAAAAATCATACTCCCTGCTTGACAGCTTCCAATAAGTATTTTATAACATAAGCCACCACCTCAGTAATCCTGATACTAGCAGTTATTATTAACCTTATATACTCAGGGCACTTGAACTACTACAAAAATATACAAATTCCTATCATCTTTAATGATAACAATCGCTCTGAAAAAACTTGGTCTAGCCCCTTTCCACTTTTGAGTACCTGAAGTGA
This sequence comes from Solenodon paradoxus, assembly GCA_004363575.1. NCBI lineage: Eukaryota > Metazoa > Chordata > Mammalia > Eulipotyphla > Solenodontidae > Solenodon > Solenodon paradoxus. The sequence continues at coordinate 1,321,379 of RJWH01000037.1, forward strand.
CACAAGGAATCCCCCTATTCTCAGGGATACTTCTATTTACATGATAAAAACTCACACCACTATAAATTCTTCTCCAAATTTACCACCCAACAAATCTAGGCATCCTACTAACCATCTCTCTAATTTCTGTTCTATTAGAGGACAGAGGAAAACTAAACCAGACTCAATTATGTTAAATTATGCATATTCATCAATTACACATATAGGATGAATAACTGCCATTCTAATCTATAACCCACCCTTGCTGACATTCAGTCTATTAATATATCTATTCATAAATGTGGGGGAAAAAGGCCTATCGCCGCTTCTAGCATCTATGAAGACAGTCAAAAAACTGCTGGAGCTAGCAAAGTCATAAAACTCACTGTGGTCTAAGCCTGCTGGAATGTTGCAGGCAAGTCACCAACAGACGAAGAGCTTGCTGCACTGGAAATCCCCCACTCTAATTTACATCTCTTTCATCCAGGGCTTGCTCTAACCTATATAAGTGTACCCTAATGTGAAGCCTGTGCTCAGCCTTTGGGGCAGGATCCCGCTGAGCCGGGGCACATAATATATCTTACTAAAATACTTCCAAAAGAGTGACTGTTAGTTTGTTGCCAAGAGAGTCATAACGTAATTGCAACAATATTCTTACTTCTCATGACCTACTCATCTACCACAACTCTAGCACTATCCCACACATGAAATAAGAATCCCCTCATTACAGTCTTATCCTTGCCTTGTTATTATCCCTAGAAGACCTACCGCCTCTATCCAGATTTGTACCTAAATGAATAATCATTCAAGAGTTAACAAAAAATGAAAATATTGTCCTTCCTGCATTCATAATTATCACCCTGCTAAATTTCTATTTCTACATATGCTTAATATACTCAAATACACTAAGCTCCTAACCATCAACAAATAACATAAAATGACAATTCAAAAAAACAAAAAAAATTCATATTACTACCCACACTTTCTATTCTCTCCACATCAATACTTCCAATCACCCCAATTATGTCAACACTAAACAAGAATTTAGTTTAAACAGACCAAGGACTTTCAAAGTCTTAATCAAGTATTATATACTTAATTCCTGTAAATAAGGATTGCAAGACTATCTTACATTACTGAATGCAAATAGAATGATTTAATTATGCTAAATCCTCAGTAGACTGGTGGGCAACTATCCCAGGAAACTTTAGTTAACAGCTAAACACCCTAAACAACTGCTTCCATCTACTCCTACCTTCAAAAAAAAAAAAAAAAAAGGAAGTCGGGTAAAGCTGGGCAGAATTGAAGCTGCTTCTTTGAATATGTAACTCAATGTTATTCACCCCAGCGCTTGGCAAAAAAAAAAAAAAGGGCTTTATCTTATTTATAGATTTAAAGTCTAATGCTTTACTCAGCCATTTTAGCTATGTTCCTAAATGGCTGATTATTTTCAACAAACCGAAGATATTGGCACATTACACCTGTTATTTGTTCCCTTCACAGGAATAGTAGGTACCACTTTAAGTCTCCTTATCTGAGTCCAGTTACAGCACCTTGGAGCCCTAATAGGTGAAGATCAAGTTTACAGTGTAGTTGTAACAATGCATGTCTTTGTTATAATTTTCTTCATAGCCGTATCTATTATATTGGTGGGGTTGCGGGAGGCTGTTTCAAAAACTGGTTCCTCGAATAATTGGTGATATAGCATTCCCTTGTAAGAATAGTGTAAGTTTCTGACTACCCTCTCACATTTTCTCTGGCTTATAGCCTCTTCTGCAGTTGAAGCAGGTGTTGGTACAGGACGAAAAATATACACCCCTTTAGTGGGTAATGTTGTCCATGCAGGAGTCTCCGTAGACCTAGCTATTTTGTTTTTTTCACTTCGCCTAGCAGGTATTTCACCAGTCTTTGGGGTAACAATTTTATTACTCCCATTATCAATATAAAACCACCTGTTGTATCCTATTATCAAATCCCGTTATTTGTCAGATCTATCCTAATCGCTGTCTTGCTACTCCTATTTGCACTTCCAGTTCTAGCAACGGGTATAATTATTAACAGACCTAAACATGAAAAGCACATTCTTTGCCCCTGCTAGTGGAGGAGATCCTATCCTATATCCACACTTACTTTGATTCTTCGCTTATCCGGAAGGGTATATTCTCATTTTACCTGGTTTTGGTCTAATCTCCCACACCGTGACCTGCTACTCAAGCAAGAAAGAAACTTTTGGCTATATGGGAAAAATCTGAGCTATAATAGCTGTTGAATCTCTTAGGTTTATCGTTTGAGTCCACCACATAATTACAATGGTCTAGTGCATATTTCACCTCCACCACAATAATCATTGCTATTCTAACTGGAGTTAAAATATTTAGCTGAATGATAACCCTTCATGGGGGTGATGCCAAATGATCCTCTGCCATGTTATGAGCCTTGGATTTTATTTTCCTATTTATAGTAGACAGGTTAACTGGTATTGTATTATCAAACTCCTCTCTTGATACCATACTGCACAACACCTATTACATAGTTGCACAGTTCCACTATGTTTTATCAATAGGAGCAGTGTTTGGCATTTTGGACTTGCTCCACTGATTCCCTCTATTTACAGGTTGTGTGCTAGACAACACTTGAGCTAAAATTCAGGTTGATATTACAGTCTTAGGTGTAAGTATAATATTCTTCCCTCAACTTTTTCTAGATCTTTCTGGAATACCATTATGATATTCTGATTATCCTGATGCGTAAACATCATGTAATGCAGTCTCCTCAAAGTTCATTTATTTCTGCAACTTCAGTAATCCTAATAACTTTCATAGTTTGAGAAATGTTGCCTCTAAGCAAGAAGTTTCCACAGTAGAACTTAACTCTACTAATATTGAATGACATAATGGCTGTCTTCCACCAAACCATACATTTAAAGAACTATTAATCTAAAATAACAAGAAAGGAAGGAGCAGAACCCCCCTCAAAATGGTTTCAAGGCAGCCTTAAAATCATTATATCTTTCTCAATACTAAAGATACTAGTCAAATATTATATAACCTTGTCAAAGTTAAATTATGGTGAAACTCCTTTATATGTCTCATGGCATACCCCTTTCAACTAGGATTCTAAGATGCAGCTTCTCCTATTATAGAAGAGCTGTTATATGATCATGTTTTAATAACTGTATTCTTAATCATCTCTCTGTTTTTATTATTTCAACAATATTAACTACAAAACTCACCCATACATGTACAACAGATGCTCTAGAAGGAGAAATCATTTGTGCTATTTTATCCACTGTAATCCTCATTTTAAGTACACTACCCTCCTTACACAAACTATACATTATAGATTAAATTAATAATCCCTTGTTAACTGTAAGAAATTATCAGATATCAATGTTACTGAAGCTATGAATGTACTATGAAGATTTTAATTTTGACTCATATCATCCCCATAGCAGACCTAAAGTCAGGAGATATTGAATGTTGATATCTGAATAGTACCACCAATAGAATTAACATTATTAATACTAATGTCATCTGAAGATGTACTACACTCTTGAGCTGTTCCACCTCTAGGACTAAAAATCAGTGCTATCCCAGGACCCTTGAACCAAACAGCCCTCCTATCTATGGGACCCCGACTTTCATGGGCAGCGTTCTGAAATCTGCATCACATAGGTGAGGTTTTAAATATCTTACATGAGCTTTGATACACATTTATTTGCTTGTTCATCACTATGAAATATTATTAATTATCATGTTGGCCCTAATTTTGCTGTTATAAATACATTATCATAGAATAGTCTGGGTCAATTATTTTTCTATTCAAATTTATCAAGAAATAAAAACAACTTACAATTTTGTACATGAAATATTCCCTGCAACTAATGAAACATGAGATATATTTTGAATGTTTATTACGTTATCTTTCCTTTGCTAATTATGAACACATCATCACTTACTTTTAGCATCTGTTCATAGTATGTGGAAAGATCCATTGTTTTATATGAATATTTGCAATATATGCCAAGATGTGCTGCATGTTATCACAGATTGAAGTATATGGAAACTACTTTGTGTTAGACTCCATCTTGTTTCTATCTGCCACATTGAGACTAGGTGAAAAATAAGCATCCTGACTAAATAGCCCTAATGAACCCCCAAGGGATGAATAAGAGAGTTTATTCACTCCTGATTTCTCCTTATGAAAGAACAGCAATAAAGAAACAGGAGGCTATTTATTGTTACAAAATACCCAACATTGTAGTTTTCTCTTTGAAAGATCCTTTTTAGGAAAGCTAAAGTTTGAAATAAATAATGTAGATTTAGCTAGATCACTCTTGTTTGATTCTTTAAAACTCCCTGTTCCCTGGTTCTGGTATAACACATCCTGGGACTTTCCCTAGGTTTTAGATACATATCTTGATTCTTATTCTCAATCTCTTTCTTGATTATATTGCAAGCTGATTATATCTCAGTTAATAACACTAACATTTCTTCATAATAATAAAAACTGTATTTATTTTATATATATATAATTATCTCCCCCCAATTTAGTTTAGATTAATTACGTGGAAAATGAGAGAAATGATGCAAACTGATTACTTATCTGTCAATATATAAATATTGAGTATATATACTTTTATCTTACAAATACATTTCAAAGTTTTACTTACTACTTATAAATTCAATTCAGTTTAAAAGAATGGGCATAGATCTAGTTCATATGTGCAGCTATGTAATGACATATAAAACAAAGTATATTTAAAATTAAATTTCATCCCCCCCAAAATCTTACCTAAATTCATAATGAATTTTAATAATAATGACTTTTTAAGAAAATATGCTTTCTCTAAGCAAAATGTAGGCAAGAAAATTATTGATAATGACATTTTTATATTGCAAGTTAGAAAAAGACATTTTATTTTTAGAGCTTGGAACATACTGATTGCTTAAAGTCTGTTTGTTAGAGGAGAGAGGTGTAGTAAGAGGAAGAAAGGAAGGTCAGGATGAACAGCAAATGAGGCTGTCATTGCTAAATTGCATCAATGGAGAAAATGCCATGGGACATTATTCAACTAATCAGGAATAACATGAATGTCCTCATTCTGTCAGAAAATGTGTTTAAAAATGACCTCTCCTTTTATCAGAAACAGTAGGATATAACAGCTTGGCAATTATTTATGTATAGATAAGAAATATTTCTTTTATTATGTTCTCTCTCAGTGATACATCCATACAGCTTTTTCTTATCATCTGTGATTCTTCACACCTGAAGCATTCTGAATAAAATAGTAATAGAAATTAAATTATAAAAAACATCTTTCACTATGCATTCTTTTTCACTAATAGGATCTGATGGTAGATTTTAAGACAATAGAAAGACAAAAATTATTTTTGGTGAGTTTTTAAAGCAAATATAAATATATATAATTGCCAACAATGATGGCAAAACTATCCAAAGTTAGAATAAATTTAAACCTATGTCCTTGGAGACTATGAGAATCCATTGTGTTCCAGTTATGGTATAATAATTATTGTTTTATCCAGTTGATATGTACTATTAAGAAAATAAATAAAACATGACTTTCATTTGCATTGTTATATAAAACATTAAACCATGAAATAGTTTTTTTTCTCTATAGAAAAAGCTAAAAATGTGTACTACTATTAAATTATTTTAACTTAAAAAGCAATGTAAGTAGTTTTAGAAGGAATTTCTTAAAATTTTGTTACTTCTTAATTTAGAATATAAGAAAAATGTAAAGTAGCTGTCATTCTGCACATGAAAATTTCCTCATTGAACTTTTAAAAATATTTTTGTATGTATTATGTATGTTTAAAATGTGCAGTAAGATAATATTAATTGATCATCATGATCGGATAAAGAAATATTTTATCTTTGTTTACTTGTGGTAATTTTTCTTTCCAGTAACAGGAGATGAAAAATATTTCCCTATTTTTCCTTGTATGTCAGGAAGGAAAAAGATTTTATAGATAAATTAGCCTTTTAATTGTAATTCTTGATCCAAGATGCACAAAGAAAATTAATCCTGACTGTAGGATTCTTTCATCTAAAAGAAAAGAAAAAGCAGAATTTGAGCAAAAGTGGGCAATTACAGGTTGAAAACTGGTAGTTCTGAAGATGTTTTGTGACTAAATCTCACATTATTAAGTAACAGGGGGCATATTCAAAAGATAGGGACTAAGTACAGCTAAGTATTATTCTGAAGGAAATCTTTTATTCTATATCATACTTATCTTTATGCATACTCTTCTCAAAGAAGATTGCAGAGTTTAGGTCAGTGATCTCGCTTATTACATCGATAGTGAAGAGACATTGGAGATTCACACCACTGCTACCCTTTGTTCTCTAGCAATCAGTAGTTGACATCCCAACACAGGCTTTTACTGTAACTGGATAAAGGAAACATGTTGCCTAACCTTAACGTATATGCAGCACAATAGTTAATGCTATATGATCTTCAACATTGCCAGATTATAAATGGAATTTTCTCTGTTATTTACCTCTTATTATCAAAATTATTAATTAGCAAATGACAGGGCAATGAAATGTGAAAAAAGTTTTTCTCAGTTTTTTAATGAAGAAGTGAGGCAAAATTTAATTAGTGCTATATAAATAACTGTAACACACAAAGATAATATTACAGAAGAACCTAATAAGTACCATTACTTAGCTACTCTATTGACTATCTTATGCCCATTTTCTGTTTCTAGGATAATGTCTGCAGAAAAAAAATGTGTTGATTGAAAGGAATTCTCACATGCAATACAAGGAATAAGCATAAAACTTAGTTTAAATATGTCAATAAAAAAATCATGCATTTGTCCAATATGGTCATCAATTTTTCTTAATATCGATCACTCTTGTCTTATTCTAATATTGCTCATAATGTTGATAACATTAATTATATTGTTGTAACTATAATTAAATTTAGCTACTCTTAAATAGTTACATTCTAATATGGTTATACATATTACATGTATAATATTGTACACAGTTAATTGTTTTTATTTCCTAAATCATTTTTGACTTGAATTAGTCTGATCATTTTATGCATGTTAAAATTTAAAACTATTGCCATTATTTTATACATAAGATTATATAATGAACTGTGCTGCATTAAAAAATACTTATCTTTAATCAAAGATAGGATTAGGTTTTTATTTTACTCAGAAATTTTCAGTTTATAAACTCGATAAAGTCAGAAGCATCTACTAATTTAGGAATAAATGAAAATTATAATGAGGAATCCATAATTGTAAAATGTGTGATTTCTTTTATATTAATCTTAATATTAACTATATATTGTAGACCTATCAACTTCATATAATAAACTTCACTTACCAACCAAAAAATGATAATACTTTTACTATAATTTATACCTTTTATTTCATATCAGAATGTCAATAATTAAATTAATATTACTTACAAACTATTAACATGATACTTGTAATTCCATAAATTTGATGTCTTTAATTCTTTCTTGCATACTTTTCTGTCTAGTTATCATTTTACAAAATTGCTTGTTTATTTTCTATTTGACATCTTTTTGAAACATTAGTACTAAAATACGTTATTAAATGTATTTAACATTGTTTATCCACAAGACTAACCAACATCTCACTGAGAATTACTATTCCAGGTTATCATGTTATTATTTCTTGAACATTATTATATCTTTCTAGCTTTCAGTTCCTCCATTTTTTCAAACAAACCACATATAATATAGATGGACATATTTTTTGTTTTTCTTCAACCAAGTTGCAATATTTTAATTTTCCTACTTTAGAATAATCAGACCAGAATTTAAGTCCTGACTCTAATTTTTTATATTGGGTCAATTGCATGAACTCACTAAACTTTAGATTTCTTATGGATTACATTCACTATTTAGCCTATAGAGGACATGAGAACATGACCCATCACCCATCTTTGAATATTGGCTCAGTGACAGGCCAATGCTGAACATGAACCCAAATGTAATAAGGTGACCCTTCTGGGATGATAACTGCCTTCAATTGCAATGACTGTACACCACATATTCTGTCCTGGAATTCTGCTATTCTTACCTACTTGGCAGTTCCTATCTGCTCATTACCATTCTACTACCGATATCCTTTTAAAAGAGACCCTCTCCCTACTGGTGGCATGATACTCTTCCTGATCGGTCATCATCCAGGAAGTATCCAATAGTATATCCAGTGGTAGTATTCTGGAAACATACCCAACATACTGGCATTGGAATCCCTTGTTGTGAATATAATAAAGGCCATGTCCTTGCTGCCTGTGTTTTCTCATGATTTCCTCAGACTGTCTACTATACAGGGAATTACTTTGCCAGAACATAAACACCTTCATAACACCCTGATGCATGAAATTTATTAAATATTAAATAAGATGATATATGCAAAGCCGTTAATAAATGTTTGACTCCTTTGTAATTCGTAGTAATTGTTTTTAGGATATTTCTATAGCAATGATGTTTCTTTTTCTCCTATCATCTTAACAAAACCATATATTTACCTTGGAAAGACAACCATTTTGTTGAGGCAACTATTAAAAAAGAAAAAAAGTCCTATATGTCATTTTTGGAATACAATGCAAGTACTGCTGTTTTAGTGCATTCATCATCCAACATTATTGAAATTTAGCTTATCTTCAGACAACTGAAAATAAAATATGTTGCATTAATCTTCAGTTAGTATGCTAATCAAATATAGCCACTGTTTAATCAGTGCTCTGATATTTTTGTCTATACTTAATATTTATTTGGAAACTCTATATTAAATAACATGCTGCTGGACAGAGAAAATTGTTCTTTCAAACGCGTATTTAAATTACCGAACAAGATTTTCTGGTTCAGGAGCAATACCTAGAAAACAATAAGGAGTCACGTGTTATCTTTGTCAGTTCAATTAAATTAATTGTTCAATGAAGCACCGTAAGCCTAAATCTGTCACACTAAAGTTAAACCATTTTATATATGTGCCACCTGCTAAATAAATTTTACTGTAAATTTCAATGCTTGAATATTTCTTATCTCATGTTATTAGTTGTTTAAAAACAGGCACACTTTCACAATGATGTTATACATTTAACATGTCGACTATGCGTATTTAGGATGACAGAGTTCTTAAAATATTTATTATTAAGAGTAAATAAGAAAATAAATAAAAGATGGCTAAAATGAAACGTAATAAATTTTATATTTAGTATAATAATTAAAAAGATAAACTAGTTGGGCATTAGGGGTAATAAGAATTTGTATACAACATAAAGGAGAAAACTTCCAAATATATACAAAGTTGATTTATACAATTTTTTTTAAAGTACTAGTATTTTGGATAAGAAGACTCATTTGGAGAAAACATGTTATTCTCCTAAATCAAATCAATATGTATGTGTGTATTTTTTTTCTTTTCTTTTTCTTTTTCTTTTTTTTTTTTTGAAGATAAGTACAGGCAGGAATAAAGGCAAGTAGGCAGCAGGCAAGCAGAAATAAAAAGGAGGAAGAAGCACTTTATTAATTTTATTTAATTGTTCATCTTGGTTCATCTTGTTTTGCCCATTCAGGAAGCAAACCCTAGTCCTTGGGATGCATGCGGACTGTGCCAGATGTACTAAAATGCTAGAAAACTAGGGCATGCCATTGTTTCTTGTTCCTCTTCTCCTTCTCCTGTCCTTCTTCTCTTCTTCTCCAGCAGGAATGAATGTGAGTAGGATAGCAGGAAAGAAGACAGAGGAGGAAGAAGTACCTTATTAACCTATTTAGTTTTTAATCTTTAGTTTTTCCCCTAGCCATAGGGTCTTGAACCAGGAACTTTAGGATGTATGCGATTTGAGTGACAGTGGACTAAACCGCTAGATCACCAGGGTGTACAGTCAATGTATATTCTTAATTTATTTCCTTCTCCTTGGAAAATAATTAATATATCCTACTGAATGTCATGTGACCTGCACTTTCTCACTAGGGGAGGAGTATACTTCTACATGCTATTGAGGTAGCAATCTTTGGTCATTTGCTTCAGTCAAAACATTAAGGAAAATTGAACTATGATATTTTGCAGCAGCAGCTTTAAGAGCTTTCATTAGTTTTACCATGTAATTTTCCTCTGCTTCACAATGAGTTAGAAACTATTTCTTCAGTGATTTCAGAATAAATAACACATGAAACAGATAAAACTTGTATTGATATTTGGTGATATTTGGGAAGTAGTTATGAACTAATTGCCTGGGTCTCTCCCACATTCTTATATTACAAATCTTATGACCAATGCTTTGGTAATTGAGTATGGGGACTTTGGAAGGTAACTAGGTCAAGAGAGGGAGGTCTCATGAATGAGAATAGTGCCCATATAGGAAGAAGTCAGAGAGTTGGACTCTGAAAATACAGCCAGAAATCAGCAGTTTACACAAATAAATAAATAAATAAATAAAGCAAATCATTACCAGAGACTGGATCTGTCAGTACCTTGATCTTGTTCTTTCCAGTCCTTAGAATGACGAAAAATACGTGTTACTTAATCCAGTCTATGGTAATATATTAGAGCAGCCTGAACTGACTAAGATGACAACTGTTCTGAGAAGTTGGGTACTGCTGTAACAAATACCACTCTCTAGAAGAAGCTTTGGATTGGGTAATAGGTAGAAGCTGAAAGAGTGCTGAAGTGTATGCTAGAAATGGACAATAATGTTATGAATAGAATTTGAAAGACCATTCCGGTCAGGACTTAGAAAGGAGAACTCTTGAAAATCTTCTGTCTTTCCAGAAAATACATAATCAATCATGAATAGAATGTTGGTAGAAATAGTTCTACCAATAAGCAAAGAATGATCCTGAAGGGTAATTCGGAGGTCGTAAGGCCTGTCATTTTGGTGTCAAAAAGGAGAATCAATGCTTAACTTTCAACTGGCCAAGTGACACCCACTAAAAGCTGTGGTATTACAGCTGCCTAAAGTCTTTTTTGGGACTTGACCCCAATTCTCAGTACTCCGGGGGCAGGACTCCAGCCTCAGCAGACTTGGAGATATGAGATTGCAGTCCTAGTGAGTGTGGAGAGCCTAGTATGGAGACAAAGTATTTTTAAATACTAAATAAATCCTAAGCTAAACAATGTGTTCCATTTAACACAAATTTGTGTTCAGGGTATATACCATTTTCCTATTTTTTCATGCTTTTTGTTTCTTTTATTTCAATTCTCTTTACTTCATACTTTTATTTATTGTGACTTTTCATTGTAAGTAAAATAATCTAGGAAAACCAGATCTCTTTGTTGAGATTTAATAGATAATAAAGCTAAGATTTCTAAATCTTTTCCCAATAGACTCAATTTGCAAATTCTAAACACAGAAGCAGACATGCTTGGTAACTCAAAGCAGTTAAGGGAAAGACAAGAAAAGAATGAGCTAAAAAGAACATGCTGAATAAACTAGGTAGGAGGGAAAAGTTAACTACAAAACTTTAAAACCTGTAGTCTTTGCTTCAAATATGGCAATCCTTGTCTAAGAAAAATACCTTATAAGAAAAGAATGAGTTCTTTTTGGTTAAAATTTGGATTTTTTTAATGCTGAGTTTTAAAACTTATGTAACCCTAGGAAAGCTAAATAGTTCTAGTCAATAAGTTATTGATACCCAACCAAATACACAAAAAAATTCATTTTAAAAGGTGAAACAAGGCTTTGCCTTCTTGAAAGTTTAATATCAACCCCAAAGAGAACAAGTATATTATTTCAATAGAAGGCAATTAGTCAGAGGCTTTTCATATATTGGTGCTTCTTTGATCAAGTTCAAATATCAGCTCCGTGGGTTTGTTTCCAGGTTCATGGTATTATGGTTTTCAACATCCTAGTGGGTATATTATATCCCGCTTTTATGAAACCACAAATAGATATGCATTAATATTCCAGGTAAAAGTGACTCTCTCTATGATCACGAACATTCAGAAATTGGAATTAAATCCTGAACATCTATCTGCGATTTCTTTGGGCCGGTCTGATCCCCGATTGGAGGGACCACGACGATAGGACTGCAGGCTTCCCAAGGTGACTGGAGGTGTGTATGTACATTCTCTCTCGCACTCCTGCTCCGGCAGGTTGGTGAAGTCATTGCTCTTGTTGATGTAAGTGTGTATGTTTGTGCTTCTCATTATGTAACTCATACCCTGAGGGTCTGTGGCACTTTTCTGCCAGTAGCAGCTGCTCTAGCGTGCAAGAGTAGGTTTTTTTTTTTCTGTTTTTCCTGTCTGTCCAACTCAGAAATGGGTTTCTCGTAGACATCCTCACCTATAGACTTCTTCTGGGCAAGGACTTGCAGCACTTTCTCTCGGACCCATAATAAGACTCCAGTATCTCAGGATTGGTTCTCTCCATTTTCATTTGTGGATGACGTCTTTCCCAGCCTGCAACTCAACTCCTCTTGCATTATTCTGAGTAGCTGAATGAAGTCTTCTTTGGATAACACCAAGGATTTTTATTCTTTCTTTCACTTTCTCCAGATAGTTTTAGGTGTTGTTTGACAGTCCCATGATATCATCCTCTTTCCTATTTGAGTTCTTCTTCTTTTTTGCATTTTCTGTGTGGTGTTTATTATTGCTGATAATGGAGTACTTAAGTCAGGAGACATGCCTGTTGAAAGAACTTCCATTACCCTGGTTTCGAGATCTTATTCCCACTTGACAGGAATTTAATTAACCATGGGTATATCCTTTATGTAAGCAGCTTAACCTTTGAGGAACCCAGTGGCTTATCACAAGAGAGACTGGAGTCCTGGAAAACTACCCAGCACAAAAGAATTCAGAGGAAAAGTCTTTTTCTCACTTATTTTCCTAGGTATAGCCAATAGCTGAAGTCATGAAGGAACTGAGTAGAGAGAGGGAGAAGCAGCTTTTTCTCCCTGAAATCTTGAGCAGCAGAAATTGGAGGCAGCTTTATGTCTCCAACCCAGACTTTTGTTTAAAAGTACTTTTAAACTGTTGCTAGGCATTGGGATCTGAGTTTAGGTTTCTGCTCTTCTGCTCACCTCACAACTCTCTCAGAAGAATGACTTTGTTCCTATTTCATGTACTATTTTCCTACTTTTTAAGAACTCAGAGGTATGTTTAAAAAGAGATATATCTAACTACTTTTATTTGGATAGAAACATCCTTTTTCAGGAATTATCCAGAATGTTGTTGGTTTGCTGGATTTAAAATAAACCATAACAACAAAATAAAAAAAGCATCTCTCCATTTTAACACGATGCATAATCCCATCAATTTCTTTGGAAAATTATCACCCTATATTTTACTTTTGTTTATTTGTTTATTTTAGGGGTTACTCCCCCTGCAACCCCTCCCCACACACAATCACAGAAATTTTCCAAGCCATGCAACTGATAATATTATTGCTTTTTAAATTTTTATTAAAGGAACATCGTATCATAGCATTATGCATGTTAAGGTATATATCATCATAAATCAGCCTTTGTATGTAATATGTTATGTTTAGCATCAATAATTTGATTATATCCTTCACCAGATAACTGACACTTTAATGTATTACATAGAGAAATAAAAAACTTCAAACAAAAATAAACTTTGATTGTATAGAGCCAAATTAGTGGTCATCAAAAGGAAATGGAAAGGAGCAGGCAATTTGGGAAAAAAGGGGTCAATCGACTTATTGTAAATATTTTAAAAATAGGAATGATATAGATAGTACCAGTAAAATGTTTTAAAATAAAATTATAATGAAGCATTTTCTGAAAAGCATTATACCAAGAATACATTTGTTACAAAATGTAAAACAAAGCTTTAGAGAGACATGCATATCTCAGTCAAGATTTTCCATAATTGACTTACATGTATTATATTTCCTACAAATGCATGTTACAGGATTAGTTGTTCGAGAGATTAAATTTACTCTAATGCAAACTAGAACTTAAACAAAAGCAGGTGTTGTTTCTTAGTGGAAAACTGTGAGCCTGTTTCTGTAATGAGCTTTGCAGGCACATAAATCTTACTTGCTTTTGCAATTCACAGTCTGTATTTTTATCAAATTCTCCTGTTTCTAAAATCTGCAAGAAAACTACAAGTTTTAATTCAGTTCTTCATTGAAGTCCTTTCAATATTTACATACATTCTAAGACAGTTTTTAATTTTATGGCATAAGCTAAAGTATCAGGGTCATTCAAATACATTTATTACCAATAGGGAAAATAGCTTCACTATATTATCTGATTGTTAACATCTTGAAATCAGAGAAGGATCCAAATAAAATTCAAATTTCTTTTTTAGCATATATTATTGAACATCCTTGATAGTTATGACAGGCAATTTTGAGAGGCATACTTAAAGGTGTTTATTTTTACTTTTATGACTTCTAAGGGAAAACTAACTCTTGATAACATTTGAATTATTTTACAACTAGTTTTGTATAATATTAATGAATAATTATTGTTTTTACTTTACATTAACATTTCAAATCTATACAACTTAGTTACCTAATTTAATTCTTATATTTTCACCTCTGATTAGTATTGTGTTAGTAGAATAATGAGAGCCCATTACCAAGCTTTAAGACACATGGCAGTGAATTAGTGAAAAATAGTCCATATTTGGTATGTCAAGAGGATGTGGTATCCTCGTAGGAGAGATAAAATGTAAAAGGAGTATAAGAAACTTGTAGAAAAGAAGTTTACACTATGAGGGGAATGACTTGGTGAATCTGAATGACAAAGTCATATTTAGCAGATATGTGTCATTCAGAAATTTTGAAAAGGGAATTAGGAGAGGACACAATGGAAGAAATTCTGGGAATAAATCATCTAAGATCTTGTCGAATGAACGGTATTATGATTTACCTATAGTAGCACTGCTTTTCTGGAAGATGTGGGTAGTATCCCATAGGATCTCAGAATTGAATGACTGATATATATTAGGGAATATGAAATAACTTATAAAACTCAATATGTCTTTTTCAGAAGGTCTCCTTAGTAAGAGTTACAGGATAGCAAGCTCCTTACTTGTGTATGCATTACACAATTGTTGCCAATATCCATATCATTCATGGAAGAATAAATGAGGACTGATGTGCTATGTGTTTGCATTATGATTCATGGAAGATTGATTAAAATTAAAGATGAGAGAAATCCCTATCAAATTTTGAGTGACATTTTAAAAAAGAATAATCCTAAAATTGTATGGAACTATAAAAAATATCACATGGCCAAAAGAATCTTGAGAGAGAAGAGCAAATTTGAATTATCATGCTTTGTTATTTCAAAATTATTACAAAGCTATAGTAGTGGTATTGGCATAAAAACAGATATACAGATCAAAGGAACAGAACAAAGGACTCAAAAATAAATCCACACATATCTGGTAGATTAATTTATGATCTCCCATATATATGTGGAATATAAAAACAACAAAACCAAGCTCATGGATACAAAGAAAAGATTGTTGGTTACTAGAGGTGGGGGTGAGTGTGGGGTGAAATGGAGGGAGAAGGTTAAGAAGTACAAACTTCCACATACAAAATAAATAATTCATAAGGATATAAAATACATAATGAAGGCTACAGTTAATAATATTGTACTTAATATTTGAAAGTTTCTAAGAGAGTAAATGTTAAAAATTTGAATCACAAGAAAAAATATTACTTTTATGGTGATGAATGCAGTTTAATTTGCTGTGGTGGTAAATTTATAATGTACACAAACATTGAATCATTTTATATCTTTAGATAATATGCTTATCTAAAGAAGACATGCAGATGACTTATAGGCACAAGAAAAAATGCTGTACATCACTAATCATAAGAGAAATGAAAATAAAAACTACAATGAGATACCATAACACACCAGTGAGAATGGTCCATACTGAAAAGAATGGAAATAGCAGGTGTTGGAAGGGGTGTGGAGAAAAGGGAGCCCTTCCACAATGTTGTTGGTAAGGTAAATTGTTGTGACCTCTTTGGGAAACAGTATGGAGATTCTTCCAACAAAAAAACATGGATTTTTCATTTGATCCAGCAATCCCAATCTTATGCATAGACATAGAGAATACTAAATCTCTAATTAGGAAAAACATCTACACCCTTATGTTCAGAGCAACACAATTCACCACAGCTAAGACATGGAAACAAATTCAATGCATGTCAGCAGATGACTGGATTTAGAAGCTATGGTTCATGTACTCAATGGGAGTCAATACTGCTATTAGAAAAGTGAAATTGTGCCCTTTGCCACAATCTGGATGTAACTTGAGGGGATCATGATGAGTGAACTATGTCAAAAAGAAAAGAATAACTACAGGAAAGTGTCATTCATATGTGGAATATAATGAAATGAAACAAATGAACATACAAATTCCAATAGAAATAGGACTCAGGACTGGTTATGGGAGTGGTGATGAGGGGGAAACATGTAGCTAAAGGACACTGGTGGTGGTTGTGGTGTGAAATATAGACTGATATGCAATTTCTGTATCCTAAATGGAATTTGGCATTGTCAAAATAAATATTACATAAATAAATACTGAATATAACATAAATATTACTATTAAAAACAGGACACATACAATTACAAGACATTGGGAGTAGCACCATTGAAAATAGAAAGCAGTACATGATAAAAATGAATATCTAGTAATATTAGTGACCAACATTTACTAAAGTATTTAGCAACCAAATAGCTATCAGAAAGAAATGAGAGTTGATTATTTCATGGTCTGAATACAAACTAAAATGCCAATAAATTAAGAAAAAGAAAAGCAAGCTGATTCTGGAAGTAAGGTTCATATTCATGTTATTTTGGTTGTTTCAATAGTTGACAGCTAAAATATTAAGGAGAATTTAGATACAAAAAGAATTATATAGAAGCAATCACACATATGAATATATCTTTGAAAATCACATGCTCAGAATGAAAAATGAGAATAGTAAATACTAAACTTTGGAGGATTCTATTATTTTCATAACAAGTGCTTTATAAAGAAAAATAGTCAACTTACTTTGATGAGTTACAAAAATATGTAAATGTCAACGTTCTTAGGGGACAAGGCAAATAGTCACAATGTATGTTTAAAATGATGTTTTTTCCTATTCTGACAAAAATTCTAAAACTTCAAATGCTTGATATTTTGAAAAAAGATCTTTAGCATTTAAAAATATGTCTAGAAGTTTCTGTTCCCTATTCAACCTATACATAGTTTCTTTGGAGCCATATATTTATAAAACAGATGTAATAGCAGATGGTAGTAAACAATGCGTTTTTTTTATAATTGATTAACAGCTTTTGTCAAATGTCCTGGTAATAAAGAAATCTTTATATTGGACAACAGGAATTACATATTCAGTGATAACAAATGCAACTATTTTGGTTTACCTGAATATCACTCATCTCTCTGAGTGATGTTGAATACTAGCAACTAGATCTAAACTTAGCTCTGCTTTTATATTGCTGTTTTTTCAGCAAGTCAGGCAGTTATTGTATTCCATGAAATCAAGATAAATCTTTAATCAATTTTGTCATGTCTTGATTATTTGCAAAATAGGATGACAGAGAGAAATGAAGTAAAATCTCTCCAGCATAAGATGAAATTTATTGCTGCAATTTTACAGATGAGTCCCTTTGATGTCATAAACAGCAAGAAAAAAGCATGAGCAGTTTATTAAAAAAAAACATAAGAATAGTGAGATGAAATTGCAGCCTTTATAGTGTTCCATACTTTATATTGGATAATTCATTCTCTCTCCACTATAGAAAATAGTAAATTGATTTTGATTTCATATGTAGCTATCCCATTAATTTCCGAAGCATAAACTTAGAAAGATCAAAGTAGTAGAGTTTGCTGACATCAGCTTTACAACTGAGAACTTATCACTCCCTAAAGTGAAAAATATAGTGCTATCAAGAAACACATCTGCAAGTCCAGATTTTGTCAAAGAATGGTGACATATAAATTATCTATGTGGCACAGTTTATGTAACCAATTTACTATAACTGTTATCAAATAGTTTAAAACTCGGGAAATAAGAACAATGTCCATGATGATATTATTGGTTTTATAGCTTTTGTTTGTTTTCAGTTGAAAGAAGTTTTTTTTTTTTCCCTTTAATCATAACAGTGCATTTTCACTAGTTCTGAGACACAAATGTCTAATGACAAAAACTTATTCAGAGGAATTAGTTGAAATTCAAATGACTGAATCATTTATTTTACAAATAAATCATTGTCTATTTAATTGCAATGCTCTTGTTTGAGCCAGATGTACCTTATAACTATGAAATGTAATAATATTCTCAAGACTTTGTGTTTTAAGATGTCATTATTTCAAAATAAGCGAATAGCATTGCCTTTATTAAATCTGTAGTAAGAGGTATGTCTCCTTAAATAATGAAAGTACATGTTAGTTTTATCACTCCCTCAGATTTTATTCAACTAACTTTGCACATGAGGGAAGGTAAAATTCATTTAACATTTCAATTATATATTATTATGTCTTATATAGCTCCTAAAAATACTGTCTCCAGGATGTATTAACTTTTTAAAAATTTATTTGCATTATTTTTATTTGTATCTAAGTTTCAAACATTGATTAATGTATGGAAATTATAATAACAAATGACAATTTAATTATGCTAACAATGTCAATGGAAGAAGATAGTTTAAAAATTGCTTATTATTTGAGTATATGTTCATGACAGAGGTAAAGAAAAAGACCTTGGCAAGGTACATCGATCTACTTGGTTTAACTTGCCTAAAGTTCAGTCAAATAGTATAAGACATTCTTTTAAAATAATTGACATAGATTCATAAAATCACACTTAAAATATAAATGCTACTAGTATTCTTTCAGACAAAAATCTATGTATAACCCTTGACTTTTTGAAAATTCTCCCCAAGTCAGTAACTTGTTTTACTTTAATTCTTAAATATTTCTCAAAAATATTAACCATTTTTTATCCTTTTTGGTATTTTTATAGGACAGAATCTCATTATCTGGTACACAAATTATTATAATACCTTGTTAACTTTTGTCTCCTCTCCATCTTTGCTCTAGTTCAATGTTTATATTTTAATTGAAATATGTTCTTTTTTTTACATAAACATTATTTATATTTATAGAAATATTTTGAAAATGGTTACAGAGTTCTCATAGATCCCATCCCTCACCTAGTTTTCCCTACATTCATAATTTACATTTCTATGGTTTAATTAATTACATTATTAACTAAAATCTATAATTCATTCAAATGTTCATTTTTTCTCATTGTCCTTTCTCTAGTCTATATTCCTATATAAAAAAATATTAAAGTGTATTAATTTATCATTGGTTTGTTGACTTTTCTTGATTTTGATGGCCTTGATAGTTTTGAGGAATAGTGGTCAATTTTGTAGGAAGTCTCTCAAGCGAGATATAAAGTCTTACAGCTGATTATACTGGGAAATATATCTTGGTGGAAGACTACAGAGATAAAGTGCTTTCTTCATTATTGTATATCAATAATACATAGTTTCAAATGTTTCCTTTTTACTGAAGTATGTATTAGAAACCAAAACATGAATGACAACTATGTTCCTTGCTCTTGGGTATCAGTGCTTCTATATCCTCTGAGCTGGGAGAGGAAAGAAACATGTATTAGCAACTTGTATGTATCTTTAATGTACAAGTACTGACGTATTTAATATCTTGCATCTATATTAAGCTAAACATGAGTAATACCTACATTCTAACACCAATCACTAATGCATATCTATAAGCTACTATTCTAGGAGTTATAACTATGACTTCCATCATCTTCCATCATTATACTTAATGTTTTGTTTTGAAAAATTTTCATGCTTTTTGCCACCAGTATGTTTTTAGGATGGTATTAATTTTCGATTGACCATTTGAAAATTGTGTAGTTTATTTTTAATTGCTCAGTTTTAAGCATTATTTGAATATTTTGTATACAAATGTTTTTTTAAATAATTCACTCACTCAGCTTTATTGCTTTCACTGACTTCCACATATGTGATAAAACATAATTTAAAAATATATTGAACAAAATGAATTTGAAATTTCTCTCTAGGCTTATTTGACCCATGTGTTATTAGAACTGTTATTTAATTTCTGAGTATATTGACATCCTCTAGCTATCTTTTTGTTATCAACTTATGATTTAATTGCATTGAAGTCCAAGGGCATAATTTGTGTTATTTCTCTCTTGAAATGTGTTAAATAGTAATTTATGGCCCTGAATATAAATTATTTTAGTGAGTGTTAATATGAGTTTTAAGGAACATTTTCTGCTGTTTTTGGAAATAGTAGACTATAAATATCAGTTATACAAAATTTGCTGATAGTACTGAGCAGGGCAACTATATTCTCGCTCTTTTATATCTACTTGATTTATAAATTACTGAAAAAGGAGTGCTGAACTCTTTAAATTAATAGATTTGTCTATTATTCCTCTCAGTTCTGTCAACTTTTCTCACATGTATTGATTCTTGTATATATTGATTCTGCTCTTAGGTAGATATGAGTTTAGTATTTTTATATCTTTTGGATAATTGACACTTCTGTCATATAATAGCAGACTATTAACTATCATGCATCATTCTAACTTTATTAACATATATATGTATATATACATATATACATATAGAGAGAATTAACATGAAATATATTTCCCCATTTTTTAACTTATCTGAGTTTTATGTTTAAAGTGTGACTCTTACAAAATATAGATGTGTTTTATGTATTTAATTTTTAAACCATGTTGATAATATGTGTCCTTTAATTAGTCTTTTTATGTTTAAAATTATTAGTGAGATTAGTTATTTCCACATTTTGTTTTGTATTCATTTGATGTGTTGTGCTTCTAATCCAGCAACTTTTATAACATGCTTTTAGGTAAATATTTTCTTTTATTCAGTTTGATATTCTCTCTTTTATATAAACTGTACTTCCTTTGAAAAAATTTAGTGACCATCATAGAATTTTCAATACACACTGAAAACTAATAAAGCACCACCATTCACAATGAAAAATTCAAGAATCAAAATTGAGAACCCAGACTAAAGCAGACATAAATAAATTTCGACAAAGTATTCAATGGAAAAAAGAAAGAAAAAAACTTCAACAATATGTTTGGAATACTGGACAACCTCATGCAAATACATGAAACTAATTCACTCTTTAACACCTTACAAAATTGAATTCAAAGTGGATTAAAATTAAGATGTAAAACTGACAACCATAAAATAAATACATGAAAACACAGACAGAACACTCCATGATACCAACTTCAAAGAATCTTTGGGAATATAACAAAAAAGAGAAGGCAATAAGAACCAAAAGATAAACAAATAGGTCTACAAAAAAAATTAAAAACTTATTCATAGTGAAAAAAACCTACCACAAAAATGAAAAGACAACATATGATTGGAAGAAGATATTTCCATGTCATAAGTTAGACAAAGAGTTAATCTCCAACTTACATAAAGAACTGAAACATCTCAAAAACAAACACAACAACAAAACAACTCAATCAAAAATGTCAGAAGGTTTTAATAACCATTTCTATAGAAAAGACAGAGATGGAAAAATAGTCAATATCTCTTATCATTAGGGAAATGAGAATCAAAGTCACAAAGAGACATCACCTCATATATGCAATGGCTTAAATGGAAAAGACTGGAAACGTGTTAGTGAGAGTGTGGAGTGAAAGGTGCTCTCTAAAACAGTTAGTGGAAATGTTAATTAAAGCAACATTTATGGAAAACGGTATAGAGATCCTCCCCCAAAAAGGGCCTCCCATTTGATCCAGCAATTCCATATACCCAAATAATATACAAATTCATATTGGAGAAGATATATATGTAAGGATATATATATATGTACTCTTATGTTCACAGCAACAAAACTCAAAATAGTCAATTCATTCAATCAATTAAAAAATACCTTTAAAAGGATGACAGGATAAAGAATTGGTATATATAATGGAATATGGAATACTACTCAGCTATTAAGATTACATCATTTTGCTG
The DNA here is from genome assembly GCA_004363575.1 of Solenodon paradoxus. Classification (NCBI taxonomy): domain Eukaryota; kingdom Metazoa; phylum Chordata; class Mammalia; order Eulipotyphla; family Solenodontidae; genus Solenodon; species Solenodon paradoxus. The sequence continues at coordinate 1,343,397 of RJWH01000037.1, forward strand.
GTTCTAGCAGTTGGTTGGAACCTGAGTTGATTATACTAATCAAAATTAGCGAAAGAAAAATATGGAAGGTTTCAATTTTATGTGGAATATGATATAACAAAATGAAAAAATGAATAAAACTCAACAAAAGTCCTTAGACTCTACAAGACTGTGATCAATAGAGGAGGGTAGGGACAAAGGAAGAAACTTAAGTAGAGGAAATAAAAATAGTAAAAATGATAGTGGTGAATAACACTAGATCTTTGTTAGTGGGTGTGGTGTGATATACAGAGGTTGGGGTGTGACTCTTCTCCTATGCTTACATATTATTTTAATGAAACATTAATGAAAAAGGAAATACATACACATATATATATAACTTGAACAGTCAAAAACAAAAAATTGAATCACATAATCCATTCAAAAAATGTGCAGAAGTTCTAAATAGACATCCAAAGAAGACATACAGGTTGCCAACAAGCACATGATAAAACAATATCACTCATTACTTGGGAAATGTGACTCAAAATTATTATGAACTATCACTTCACAGCAATAACACTAGCTTATATAAATGATCAACCTAGAAACCAGTATTGATGAGGTTATGGATAAAAAGTAACTCTCTTTATACTATTGGTATAAATGTAAATATTTCATCCTCTACAGAAAACAGTATGGAGACTTACTTAAAAATTATGAATAGAGCAACATATGATTCAGCAAGTCCATCTACAAGCATATATCTAAATAAAATAAAAACATTAATTTGAAAAGATACATGCCATGCATCTATCTGTTTATAGAAGCATAATTTACAATATTCAGGATACAGAATCACTAAATTCCCATCGATAGATGGCTGGATAAAGATGCGGTTTTATACTCAGTCGAAAACTACTCAGCAATAAAAAGGAATGAAATCTTGCCTTCAGCAATAACCTTAATTGAACTTTAGTTATTATGCTAATTGAAATATGTCAGAAATAAAAAGACAGTGGATGGTTTCATTCATATGTGGACTATAGAAAAACAAAATTAATAAACTAAAACTACATAACAAAAACAACTTGTAGATGTTGATATCAAAACTGTGGTTGCTAGAGAGGAGCTGGAAAGGGTAGGAAAAATGTATAGAAGAGCTTAATATGATTGTGGTGGGCATCATGTGACATACACTTTCATAAAGTGTAAATATATACTTCTGAAATTTCCATAACATTATAAACCAATAGTACACCAATAAACAAAATTTTAAAAACTAGAGCAGGAGGAGCAATGCTTTTGCTCAGGACACTACGTCTTACCTGTAGTGGTGACACATAAATCTGCACTTGACAAGATTGTGAAGAACTAAACAGACACACACACATAAATGATACAAGTAAAACTAAAGTTATCTATATATAAAAAGCAGTTTTAAAAAAGTGATCAGAATGATTCTTATGAAGACAATGTTTTATTGAAAACCTGACTTTACCCATTTCAGGTAACCCTTCATTCTACATTTTTTAAATATGTGATACTGGGAGTCTTATTTTAATACTAAGAATGAGCAAAAGGAAATTTTATAGTTAATGATTTAATTATATCTGTGCTACATAAGTTTTATTGCCCATGGTGTCTGTTATAAATACAGCACATCAAGATAGATATATAGATATACATATATATGTATATACACATATATATACAACTTAATAAATAAATAAATTCATTTCTGATGGCCTATATAATGTCAGACAAACTAATTATGCATGCTATATCTATGCATAATATACCTACATATGTTAAATATAATGTATAAATAGTAATTTGTTTCTTCATTCATATAATTATTAAATTTTTTATATCAAATGAGTATACATCTTTAATAGATCTTCATTCTCTTTTGCATATTATTTTGGTTTTGAAACACATTTCTTGATCAAAAATTTTCCTCATATTTCTTATATTTTAAAATTGAAATATTATGCAATTAATATATTGACGCAATTTGAATTATTCCTTTCCTACATGAATAAAGATTGAATGCAGCATAAAAGGAACTAATGTTGAATGAATAACTACGACATTTGTCATTTGAAGCCTATATATTTGCAAATAATGTGCTTTCACGATATCAAAACAGGAAAGAATGTTATTAGACAATGTTATTAGTTATGATAGTATTCTTTGCTAAAAGGGAAATAGGATAATTAAACATGCTATTATTTGTTTAAAAAGATCTAATCTCAAAAGGTTTCTTGATAAAACTAAGTATGAACTAACACTATTATATAAAGAATGCTTTTTTTTAATTAACTACCATTTAAATTATTTGTTACTGTTAATAATAACTCAATCTACTGTAACAACAATTGCACCTTTGACCATTGAATGGTATAATACATACTTATTTTGTAATTCCCAAGAAGAAGTAAAGTCAACTGTAAAAAAAAACATTTTTCTTTGTATTGAATTATTATTTACTTGCCTGGAGAGACTTCTTTGTTAACTATAGTTATTGAAATTCTTCTTAAATGTTAGGAAAGAAAAAAGTCAATGGATTAAGCAAATGGGTATGTCTGTTATTGTCACAGCTGTGAAGTTTCTACTGATATGTCTTTGTTTTTATTGTTTAATCATGTGTAGGTATTTCTTTTTGAAAGATGACATCACCAAATTGGGAGGAAAACTATGTCTCTTTTTTCTCAGCATATTTAAAGAAGACCCCCTCCCAAAAATAAAGTGGCTAGATAACTTGCAACCGTCTCCAAAGTAGAGAGCAAGGGTAGTTCACATTGATCTCCAGCAAGATCACCCAATTACTGTCAATCTCTCACATTTCTATTATCATAATGGCTGCTTTTTTATGTTTGTATGTTGGTTTTTAATAAGCCTTTGGGAGCGTTTCTTTCATTTGGATTGGGAAAAGATTGCAAAACTTTCAGTGACATTCTTCTGAAGGAAAATGAAATGTTTATCTGAGAAAGGTTAGACCCTTTCACAGTTTTTTTTTATATTTTCAATCTATCCTTGTTCAACTCTTTACTAAAAAATAGTTAAATTGAATCAGAACGTTATGCTCCCTGTCAAGAAAAAAAAGTAACCTGACATATATATGTGACATACAATTATATATGTATATTAAGCTGAAAATGTGATATAAGTGACAAAAGAAAATATAAGACAACTAATTAGCAGATTTGAAATGCCATGAGGTAAAATAAAGGTGTGAAAACAGCCACTGAAGCATATACAACTATAAAGTCTATATATCTAAAGCAAATGCCCCATATAAATGTTTCTTTCTTCAGCAATATTAAATTGCTATAGAAATTAATAATTTGTCACCATTATTTTGTTGATTTGTACTAATTATGTAGACAGCTAGAATATAGGATAATTTAATTATTTTAACTTATTTAAACTTGAGTGGAACTAACCATAGTGTGAATAAAAAGTACATATTTAAATGTTCTTTTTCCACAAAATTATTTCTGGGAAATTCAAAAATAGACTGAGGTTTCAAAATGGCTAGTAAATATATTAGTTTCTTTATAATTTGTCCATGGTTTATATTTTACAGTTCAAATAATTCAAAGTTTATGCTATGGATTAGCTGTTTCTAAAATACTTCTATTTTATCAATTATTTAATAACATGTTAATGAGCAGAATATTACAAAAAGAACTCCTACATAAAGAGTGGAAATATATGCACACAGAAATTGTCAATTTGTCAATTTTCCTCAAAAGCCAGGAGGAGGAATTATTTGTAATTTAAGCATGCAATATTTATTTTTTTAATTCATACTTATCTGAAAATACGAAGTATTCAATTCTAATAAATTAAAAATGGTATCTTGAGGTTTAAAGTAGCTCCCAAACAACAGCAAGTCATGCTTGAGTATTTGACCTATTGTCTTATAATTTTTAAAATCAGTCTAAAACATCCATTATTTATTGTTTTTATTATTGGTAAATGTGGTGAATAAATGTATTTAGTCCATTCTTGACTTTTACTTGGTTATATAGACATAAATACTTAAAGTATAAAATATTTACATGCTAAGGCTGCCAGAAGTCCACAGTGTAAAATAAACTACAAAAAAATTTTCTGTCACAGAACACCTAGTTTTTTAAATCCATAAAATTTTACTGTTTATCTCAATCATTTTTATTTATAAGCTCTTGACTTAGAAAGTATATTAAGTAGGAATTATAAAAATAATTCATGTTAAGAATATAAAAGTATGAACACATTTCCTATTATTTTTTAAAAGGAAGGAAGTATATGAATAAGTCTATATAATCAATTGAGCAGCAAGACAACATTCAATGTAGTTACCTCATACAGTATTTATGCTAGCAAATTATACATTGGGTTAAGTTTAATAACTCCCTGGATAAGATGTAGGGTAAATATTTCTTGAAGAATAAACCCATATCTGCATTTTGAACTGACAACTTGATGAAAGCATAAATAACTTATGTTCTTATGTTTGTGTATATTTATGTTCGCTTCTAAACTTTTTATGCTGTCTCATTAATTTTATTTTCAAATTTCATGATTATGCTTGGCTGTTTTTCCGTGTGTATTTGCTTATTGCAATTGAGCTGATATTGCTAGTGTCCTGTGATGTATTAGTTTCCACAACACCCTCTTTAAGACAGGAGCTTGAGGAGAAAACCTTTATCTTATAAGATATGTTGAAGAGATCATGGTTAGATGAACCACAATCATCTTCAAAATGGAACTTTTTATTAACTTTCCTTCTGTTTCCCTTCCTCTATTTCCTCAACTTGCTTCCTGGAATTGCCTCCCAAATAAAGTACTTGGAATCCAGTCTTTGTTTCAGGCTTAATTTTGTGAGAATATCAAAGTGAAACACTCTCTTGGTAAAAACTAACACATTGGCCTATTTAAAGTCAAGTTGAATATAATGACATCTTTTGTTGTTCTTGTTGTTACACAAAACTATTGCTCAGCCAACAACAATCTCTTTTTTAATAAATGTTTCTTTAAAGAGCTAATTTTATTACATTAAATAAATATATTATTATATTACAGATTCTATTAAATAAATATTGGATAAATTAAAATAATTTTTTAAAAAGGAGGTCTTCTTGGAAGAGAAAATCTTCCAATTAGTCTCATTGCCTCCACCTTGTTTCACTCTATTACTTTTTTGCCTCTATGTAACCATAATTTGTTTAAGCTACACATACACTTATGTTGATATCCTGCTCAAAATAGTTTTGTAATTTTTTCACTGTGCTTTCTTTTCGATGTAGTTGTACTCTCCTTTTTTAACAGGATTTAAGATAGTTTGGATAATGAAGAAATGGCCAGCTATGTATTTAATGTTCTTTTTCTGAATATTCTGAAAGTGACATCAAATAATCTAAAAAATGTTGACAAGGAGATAGTCATTAATTCCAACAGGGAAAAATAATTATAGTACCTAATGGCACACATCATAAAAATGTTACAGGTACATCATATTCCAGGAAATTATCTGATTATATTAAAACTTGCTTTAATCTCCATATTTTGAAGTTTTCTAAGTTCCGGTAGTTTAAGTCTTTATTTTATATTATGCTACAAGTCACAAAGTGTTGATAGGGACTCAATAAATATTAGTTGGAAAAAAACAAAAACAATAAATTAGATGATATACTACTATTGTCATTACCATAAGAAGGCAGAGATAATCGCTAAAAGTTCATTTGGATTGGAAGTCAAGACTAATGATATGAAATGCAGTAAGAAAATAAAGATTGACTTAGTATTCACATAAGAAGATTTTGAGGATAGCTGATTTAAAATGGCTTCAGGAAAACAGGAGTAGTTTAGTCCTCTGTAGTGGCTCCAGGAGATCTGCTCCAGGTCCACATGCCATAACTGTAACACTCTGAAGGTGATTGTCTGTACAGATTTCAGAGTAACAATTTCTTTGCTAACCTCAGTTTTTTCTGGTGAAACGAAGAAAAAACATAGATTTGTTTTGTCCATTTTTGGGTGCGTATGTATTATAATACTGGAATACTGACTTCTATTAAAAGATAAACCAAGGCATCTTCAGATTTTCAAGAGTTTTATTTGAGCACGTATGAATCCAAATTGGGCAGCTCCTAAGTATACAGGAGCATGGCACTGACAGAAGTCATGGGAAAAGAAATAGAAGACAAGCAAATAAATTGTTTAAATGGTTGTTCTTAAGTTTCTTTTCATGGATTCAAGTGCATTGATTTTAGCTTAGTTTTGCTTTGCTTATGTAGGCAGCCAAGGCGTTAAGTCACCTCTGTCTAAAAGCCTCTTTGTTTAATTACTTTAACACCCTAAGCTCTTTAAATGTCAGAGATGAAACCAAAAGCCCCATATATTGCTATTTAGAAATTTTAATTAAGCTTTAATCATTTTATATTTTGCATCACAAAATGATAAAATGTTTTCAGTGTACATTTTGTTAAATGTTCTTATGAAGTATCATAGAGATTTATACTTGTCTCTTGATAGAGTGTAACTAATTATGTAACATGATAAGTTAACTAGAAACATTAATAAGCAAATTAAAATGACAATACTATTTTATTATCCTCATATTCTTGTCAAGATCTATTGCCATACAAATCTAAACTAAAAATAGGGAAAAGATTCTTCAAATCACATAGGATACCATTATGAATGGATAATATAAAAACTGTTCTTTTTTTCCCTTAAAATTAATGGATAAACATTACATGCACATATTAATAGAATCGAATACAAGCTAGAACCAAATCATGCTATTTAAAAGGTTTCACTTAATTCATAAAATATGAAGACAATATAGAGAGCTGGACAATAAAGTAAATCTAGATAATGAAGAACTCATTCTCTAAACACTGAACATACTTTATGAGATCAAAAAGTTAGAATTACTTTCGATACTAAATAACTAGTGATATGATCTGATAATATCTAATAATAATAAATTGTCAGGAAAACTCATTTTCTCCATTTAAAATGAAGTATCAAGGGAAATACAGTTAAATCAAAGCATTTCTTTCATCTGTTCAAACATTAATAATAGAGAACAGATGGTTTAAAATTTGACTTTGGCATACAGGTCATTTACAAGTGTTCTGGGTTAACTAATTAGTAAATGAAAGGCTAGAAATATGTCTTGTGTAGTTAGAATAGTATATTTTCCCATGCATGGATTCAGACTACTTCTAATTTTTCTAATTTATCTAACAATTAAGTGTGATGATTATATATCAACAATTCTTCCTTAAATATGAATTATAATGTTTGACTAGCACTAAATTATGTGACTTCATTAAACTTCATTCACATATTTTAAATACATAATAATTGGAACGTAAGTTAAGGTGTAGGATTTTATTAGATTTCTGATGACATAATTGAGGAAAATATTGTGAAATATTGACATGAAGAGTGAATAAAATTAACATCACATTTCATTTAAATACATAAATATAAATTATTGGAATGCATATTCATTTTTTATAAAATAAATCTGATAAAATACAAGTCATGAAAACTATACCTATATTGAATATAAGTTAATATTTCTTTAGTTTATTTAGTTTATACCTCACTATTCTTATAAAATAATGCCTAGACATAAATACCATAGGCATGTAGAAGTATAAAATATTGAGTGCTAACAAATATACCAAAGAACATTTACTATTTACTCAAAAGGAAACTGAAGATATGAGGCAAAATACGCATGAATAAAATATGATGGGGGATATATGAGCATGCTTAGATCTCAATGCAATAACAATATATAGATTTCAAAATATAGTCTAGATCAACTCACTCTCAGAAAACTTGCATCTAATTTAAAGGCAATATATTTGTTATAACAAATAATATATAACAAATAATATGTCTGAAGCAGTCAAACAATCTTAAATGGATATATATAGTTTTGTTTTAGAAATTACTTTTTTTTTAAGAAAAGGTGAAGGCAGGAGTGAAGCCTTGCAGCCAGGCAGGCAGAAAGAGAGGAGAAAGAAGCATCTTTACTCTATTTTCATTTAGTTGTTCACACTAGTTGTTTCAGCCAGGATCAGGAACTTGAAACCAGGAGTATATGGCTTGTCCCGTTGGACGCCATTGACCTAATCACTGTTTATCCAGTGTGTCCCTTTCCCACAACTTTTTACAAAAAGAATCTTATGCAATTATACTGTATTTAGTCCCCAATTTTTTAATTAGTTAGATAATTAGTTATAAAAGTTTAGCTGACATATCTTCAGATAGCTTGACAGACAGTAGTGCAGCAACCTTACCCAGGAGGAGATTATCATTCATGGAGTAGGTTCCATCGTTTGTTTGAGACACAGACTTTTGGAGAATGCAATTAGTGACATCTGGGAATCCATTAATGTATGAGGGGCATTTTTTTAAGATTTTGTTTTTCAGGGTAGCTTTAGGTCACAATAAAATTGAGTGAAAGTTAAAATATTCCCACATACCCTGGATCACAGTCATGCACAGCGTTTTCCATTATCCGGATCCCATTTGTTACAGCTGATAGACTTACATTTCATACCATAATCACCCAAAGTTCACAGTTTACATTGGGGTTTACTTTTTATTTTCAAGTGTATATTTTACAGTTTTAGACAAATGACATATATCCATACTTATGGTATCATGGAAAATAGTTTCACTGCCCTAAATATCCGTTGTGTTCCATCATTCATCCCTCTCTCTACCTCTAAGCCTGAATAATCATTGATTGTTTTACTGTCTCCATGGAGTCACCTTATCTGGAATGCCATTTAGTTGGAATTACACAGCAATACAATTTTTTCAGATTTATTTCACTTAAAAATATGCATTTTTTCCTCTTCGTTTTTTTTCTTTTTAACAATGAATAATATTCCAATGTGTGTACCAAAGTTGATCCAATCATCTGAGGAAATCTTAGTTGCTTCTAGATTGTGGCAATTTTGAATAAAGCTGCTATAAATATCCATGTGCAAGGTTTTGTGTGGACATATATTTTCAGTTCTTCTGGGTAAATAGCAAAGAACAAAATTGCCGAGCTGTAAACTAAGAGTTTGTTTAGTTTTGTAAGTAACCACTAAACTATCTTCCAAAGTGGCTGTGCTATTCTTTGTCCACACCAACAGTGATTGACAGTTCCTGTTGCTCCACATCCTTGTCAGCATTCAGTATTTGTGTTCTGGATTCTGGCCATTCTGACAGGTATGTAATGTATCATGTTTTAAGGAAAGACCCTTCCAAGTACTTGAGCCGATACCCTGTAGATTATGAGGTTTCTCACTCTAGATGGTGAAAAAAGGTAGTATTTCTGACCATGTACGAGCTTTGGAAACTCTTTAATCTTTTTGTGTGATACTTTCTTCAAACCTTGGTTGTTTTCCTCATACACACAGACTGATCAGGATACAATTGAAACTCAAGGGAGACCCTTGGCAAATCTCCAGTTCTTTCTCATTGCAGTTGTCCTTTCCTTTCAGGGATTCTACCTCTAAAATGCAGCCATTTTTACCTTCCTCAGATGTGCAACTCTGCCATCTCATCTCAGCAAGACCACTGTGCTCTGCCTGGATTGCATGAGGAGTATTTTAAAGGAAACTGATTTGGGGGTAAGTGTAATGGAGCAATAGAGTATATGTGTCTAACTTTAAAAGTTCCCCCTTTTGTAGACTCAGACTGGATGAGGGTTGGATGCTATGCTAGGGAGCTATTTGGACATGAGCACTGGGTGAGAGACCATAAAAGACAAAGACTATCCTACAAGCAACGCCTGATAGATATGCACTGGATGGGAGGCCCTAACAAATTGAGGCTATCTTATTATGAAAAAATAACTCAAAACCAAGAACTCCAAGAAGTATTCACACTCTCAGAGATATTCTTTCAAGATTGACGATATCTTTCAAATTCTCCTAGGTTTTACCCATCCGCCCCCCACCATACTTGCCCCCCCCACCCCAGACAATTTCTCTTAGACAATTATGTGGAAGAATACAAGAAAAAAGAGTTTGGTTATACCTGTCAATCAATGTGAAAGGCAAAATCTGCCCCAGAGGAAGGCCTAGGGGACAGCAAAAGGGAATATATGCCCCAGGATGGAATACACCTGTGATCAACCCACACTGGGCAGTCCGTCCTCCTCTCTAAGGACATACTATGTCTTTAATAAACCAGCACTGCTTTTGTTTGCAATAAACCTTCTGTTGAAATAAAACTTCTTTTACATACATGTCTCACTTGAATTATTTCCTGTGGAGACACAAGGACCACAGATCTGGAAATCTAGTGGAGTACTACCAACTTGATAACAGTTATGTGATGCGTAAGTCAGCTTTTACTGCATAATAATCATTTTAGGGACATACAATAATTATTTGCTGTATTTTATTTGTTGTGATAATGATATTTTTCCTCAAGTAGGTGCATTTTTTCTGGGAGTAAGATGATCTAGGCTATAAATTGGGCTTGTGTTGAGATTTAAGTATGCTTATGTGTTTTTCATCATCAGACTAGTATCTACATTTAGTTTTCATTTTCAAAGGCAGATATGCACGAATCGAGCACAAACAACCTAGCAAGAATCTGATCATCCCATGGCCACTAATATCTCACAGATAACTCCATCATTAAAGTGGTAGAGGAATATATTTAATAGAGGCGGGAGTTGCCTAATCTATGCAATCTAGTTTACCAGGTCAACCTTTTTTCCTAATATCTCTTTCTTTCTCAGATAAATATATATTTACTTTCATCTTACGATCACATCTTAATTATCTTATCCACATGAAAATTAATATTAACATTTTGCAATCTACACTGAAGGAAATACAAAAGAACAATCTTTATTCTTTTATAACTCTTCTGTTCATTGTTCTACACTTTTTGAAGTTTTTCTTTTCCATCTTCCTCATTGTCAACTTTTTAAATGAGCATTGGAAATATGCCTTTCTTGGCTTGTTTGGATGAATATAACTACTAATTTGATTTTTTTGTGTAGAAATTTAGATTTCCAGATATAGTTTTATATGCCAAGCACACCTGATCTCTTTTATAATAGGCTACTCATTGATCTCTGAAATATATATGGATTTTCTATATGAAGTCATTTTCAGTAACTTTCATGTGTTGAAATTCAAACATTAGAGTCACATTTCTGTTAAAGAATTCCTCTCCCTCTAAATTAAGTACATTGTGCTCACCAGATTCTGTTGAACTACACCTTTAATCATTTAGGTGCTCTCTGTCTAACTCTAAGGATAAAGAAGCCATCATATTTTTCTCTCACATACTTTAATAAAGAGCCCAATAACATTTTTTGAACTATTGTTATCATGAAGTGGTGTTCAAATAGCAGGACATGGAATATGTGTGATGTTAAATGCTACACATTTGACCTGATAAATATAGATTCACTTTTTAACCTGTAATTGCTGTTAGTTCCTCTAAAATTTGGCAAACTAGTCACTGCTTTTCTGAGCTATTCTTTCTGTAGTATATTTGTTAAGTCTAGTTAGCAGAAAAAAACAATGCTAATAGCAACTCACGATTTCATTATTTGATTCAGAATCTTCCTTCCTATCCATACTTCAGGCTGTTAAGTATATTTTCTCTCTTCCAAATTGCCTTAAGCAATACTTTAACAAATGCTTTCTATGTATTATGGACATCATTTTATGTCTTTTATAAGTGTTTCCTCCCACTCACTACCCATTCCCAAAGCCAACATCAGATACTGCATATTACTGTTACTCTAAACCTGGTAGAGAATTTTAAATCAGTTGCAGTTTACTTTGTAACTAACCATCAGATCAGGCTGGCATCCAGAAAAAATAATTTTCTCCACTTCCTTGTATTTAAATCATCTAGATGAACAGGTAGCCATTAACTGAAGTATCTCTTTCACTCTGGAAATGAGGGCCTGTGTTGTCCATCCCAACAAGCACATTTCTTGTCTTTTTTCTCAATTAATAGAGATAGTAAGCGAGCAGAGTTATTGTTTGATGAAAAGAGCTGAATAAATGTGGAAATAAAGAATTCATTATAAGATGTATCAACCAAACCAAATGAATTAGATTTTTAGTCATAAAATCAAATTAGTGATTAATCAATCACTAATTAACCAGAAAAGAAAATAGAGGTGGGCAGATAAATTGGGTCAAAGAGGTGAATTATGTGGTGAAGGTCCGAATTAGATGTTGTTGGTAAACTAAATATATTGTATAAAGATGTTGATTTACAGTGATGTACTCCTTATATTTATATATTATGGTGCAATACACCTCAATAACAGTTGAAAACAATAAAACAAAAATAGAAAAATATTTTCATACTAAAAAAAGTATATAATTATAAAATCCAAGAATTTAAACATTATTCTGTTAATAAATTTGAATATAAAATTAAAAAAAGTTTATAAGAAACAAAATATCAGCATATTGTAGCAAATTGACTACAAATCTGAAAGTATTTTCATTTACTGTTTGGTGCTCATAAGAATTTTACTTCATAAAATTATGTTTCTAGTGTGTAATTATAAAGTTGTAAGCCTTTATTGCACTCGAAAGTAATATTCTGACAACTCAAAGTGAATGATTAGCATAGAAAAATAAACACATTTCTGTAATTGCTATTTGAAAACTGATTTTAAACTAACCAGGCATATGTCCTTATTCTTGCCCAGTCATTTCCTTGTAGTTAACCGTTTCCTTTGGGGAAGTTGTTAGAAATGCTGTAACATTATCTTTCTTTAATCAAAGCTGTGTCTAGAAATTTACAAATTTACTTAGAAATTTACTTAGAAATTTACAAAACATTCCTGTATTCTAAAATATGTCACCTATTCAGCTCTTTTATTAAAACCTGATCTGAACAGCCGTGTTCACTAAAGATCTTCATTTTTAACCACGCTAGAACAAATCAATTTAATTATAAAACATCGACTTTCTAAGATGGTTGTTAATAATTGCTGAAATAATGTCTAATAAATTTTCTTTTTATTCTTTATTCTCAAATTGCTCATGTAAAACACTCCCTTAGTTTTTAGTCTTAGCTATTTTTAGGAAGAAATGTGGAAAAATAATATTAAAACTGTTATATTTCTTGTCTGTAGGACTATTTCATATGTTAACACTTCCGACTTAGATATAAACTGACATTACTCTTAGACCAGAAAGATTTTCCTTTTTTGGAGGGGAAGTCAGGGATAGTTGAGAAAATATATGTAGAAGGATAATTTTGGACTTTCTGTGGCTTCCACATTTGTGAAGTGTACATATATCTCACTTTAGGAATTCAGTCCTTAGCACAACTCCTGACACATTCAAAATATTTCCTCTAAATATCAATGTATTTAAATTCTTCCAATCAAATTCTCTGTGGCTAAACATTTTGGGGTAAATTTCCTCGAGATCTCAACACATTTTTGAAACAAATTATAGTAATTGCCAAAACCAAATAAGTAAACATTTAATATGTAATTTAGCATTAAACAACTTAGCTAAATTAATACTGCCATTGTCAGTATCTCAAGCTACTTCAATACCATTCCTCTTAGATTTCATCCTCAAAATGTGTTGTCATCTATGCCCACATGTATGCGTACTCCCTCACATCTAATGTACAATCATATACTAATTAGTTATACTGTGCAAACTTATTCCCCTTCAAAAATAAGGGTAGTTATCAACTATAAAATAAACATTACAAAATTTAGTCCTTTTCAACTCTGAGCTGCATTACATAATCAGCCAAGGACAGATGCTTGGTGTTCTCTCAGATGTTGTAGCATATTCTCTTTAAATAGCTAAAGATCTTCATAGAAATATATCCAAAAGTATAGAAGTTAATCTTTTTTTATATTATATGTGTTTTATTCTTATTGGAATAGTCAGAACCCAACACAGGATTTGACAGTTGCAGCTAGTCATTAAAAAAAATTATTTTTAAGTAACATTGAATCACCACATTATGTAGGTTTAAGGTGTGCATTATGCAAATCAGCATTTGTATAGAAACATTTAAATTTCACTGCAAAAATTCATCATAAAATTGGCACCTTTTACCTGATTTGCTGAGATCTCTTTATCCTTCCCTTTATCTCAGAATAGCTTTTTGTATTTAAGGTATTTTGTAGCTCCAAATAAATTTCATGTTATTTTGTTCTATTGAATGTCCTGAGGTTTTCATGGGGATTTTATTGAACAGGTATACTGCTAAGGTAATACAATCATTTTAATAATATTAATTTTTACAACCCATGAGCATGGGATAGTTTTTCCAATTGGGTCTTCATTTGTTTTAACAATATCTGAAAGTTTTCAGTATACAAGTGTTTCACTTTTTTTATTACAAGTTATATAACATTTAAACTAGCTATTTTCATTGTCATATGTAAAACGAGAATGATAGTAGTCCCTAACTTATTTGACTTGTGTTAAACAAGGTCATAAATTTTAATCATTTAGAGCAGCTATAGAGAGTTTTGATATTTTAGTTTTCAATCTTTATATAAATCATTTTGTATCACTTTCAGTCAGTTGTATTCCTGATCAATATATAGTTTTAGGTGTTTATTTTTTGCCAGGGAATTTTTTTAGGCATTAAGAAAGTTGACAAATTATCAAACACATTGCTCCGTAATTGCGCATATTCTTTAAGTGTTATGAATTTTTGGATGATACATAGAATAAGCATTTAATCAAAATATGAAAAAGGTAAACTCATACCATGATTAGTGCTAGGAGCAACAGGTAATAGCATAACATGATCATAAGGTGAAGTTTAAGGAAAGTGCCACTGAAGAGGTGAATCAAGCTGGGAGTTGAAAAACAGAAAAAATCCAAACATTAACCATTGCAGGGATAAAAATCCAGTCACTGCAGCCAGTATCCTGTGCCACTTAGAAGTCGAAATAAGTTATGGCTCACGTTTATTTCTTTTCTCAGATCTCGCTGTCATATGTATTGTGCAATAGTGTAATCACATTTTGCAATTTTATGTGTTGTTAAGGTTGAGGATCAGTCTTCTTATGTTCAAATCCTCAATTACCAGGAAAATATTTTATTTTGAGATAATTTCAAACTTACAAAGATGTGATGAAACCAGTGTAAAAGTTCCCATATATCTTTTACCTAGAATTACCGGTTAAAAACTCCCATATACTCATTACCCAGAATCAATTATTACTATCATTTTATAAACTTTGTAACTGATTTTACACACACACACACGCACACACACACACTCACATGCACACACATACACACACATACACACGCATGCACACACGTTCTTCTGAATCATTAGAGATATAAGTGACATACTTCATAATTATTTACCCACAATAATTCAGGAAAAAATATTGACATAATACTATCGTCTAGTGTATAACCAACCTTCTAATTTAATAGGACAAATAGTGTCTTTTATTGTCATAGTTCTCTGATCCAGAATCCTATCTAGGATCATTCACTACATAATTATCTTATTATCTTGTTACTTAATTCTCCTTTAATGGAGAAAATTACCTCATTTTTCTTTGTCTTTTTGATAAACATTTTCTAAGACAACAGGAAATACATTTTGTCCTGTGATCTTCCATCTAAATTTCCTTGTTATTTTGTCATGATTAAATTGATGATTTTCATATGTGGTAGAAATATTATAATATATAGCTTTATTCTTTCTCAATGAATTGCATTAGGGAAGACACAATGTCTCTTTGTTCCGTTATTGGTGGTATTAGATTCATCATTTGGCTGAGATGAAGTTTATTAAAATTGTCTACTAAAAAGTTATGCTTTTTTGCTTTTGTTATTAAAATATTTTGATGGGAAGATAATTTAAAATTTTACATTATTCTTCCTTGTTCTTTTATTTGCTGTCTTAGCAGTAATTGATGATTATTTCCTGAATTACATCTCTATTTTTTTATTATTTATTTATTAAGCTAAAATTAGTTTTTAGCATTGCATAAGTTTGAAGTGTACAACTATCTATTTTGACATTTATTTATGTTACTTTATGATCACTATGAAAAATCTGGTTTCTATCCACCATCAAATAATGATTGCCTTGACCCAGTTATTCATTTTCCACCAACCTTTCCTCTGATAAAGATTATTTTGTTCTCAAACTGTATAAGGTTGTTTTTGTCTTGTTTGTTTGCTTGTTTTGTTTTCCAGTTTTTCACATAAGAATGAAATCATGTCAGTTTTCTTTCATCATTCAACTTATTGAACTTAGGACCCTTTGAGTCTATCCATGTGGTCACAAATAGCAAGATTTCGTCTTTCATTGTTAGAACTAGGTAAATATTCCATTCTTTTCATATGCCACATTTTTATCCTTCCATCTGATTTTTTTAAGTATAGTATTTTTCTAATTTATTTGCTGACATTCTACCATAGAAAAATATTTTGCCTTTTTATCTCTGACTTCTTTGTTTTCTACTTTCAATATATGCAGACCAAATATTTGCATTATTCCTTGGTATATAAGCTAGTATTTTTTCTCTTGATACTAAAGATGTGATATATTTGGTTAGTGTCTTCATACTGGCTCCTGTTTTTAATGCTCTCATTAATTTTGAGTATTTTCTTATTTTGTGGCACTAGATATTGCAAATTCATTTTATGTTTTATTGTCCAAAGCTTAAAATTTTTCCATCTATCCACTATATTTTATTTGTTTTCACAGAACAGTTTATAGAACTCAAAGTCAGTGTGCATGGGATTCTTATCACTAATGGAATGTCATTCTTTCTAGTCAACTCAACGGTAAGAAAGAAACCAAAGAAATTGATAAAGAAATATGTTTGCCTTATGTGGAGTATCAGGGCATTCTTACCAATGATACAACCAAGAAAAGAAGCATATTTGGCAGCCTTAAAACTGGAAAATTACTTCCTCCTGAAATTAGTGCCATTATGCAATTAACTACTGTTAATTAATAATGTTAGAAGGGATGGTCTTTGGTTTAATAACAAAACGTTTTCTCGTGTTCTTATGTGATGTGTTTGTTGTTCCTCAGAATAGAAAATATTTTATAATCAGAGTTATATATTTTAGATTTAGCATATCTAAACCTTAAGGATGTGGTGTTATAAAATAATATAGGGAATGCAAATAGTAAAATAGAAGCATCATATTCTAATAATTAGAAATCAAATAGAGACTGTCCTACAGTAACATCATGGTATTAGTTCCTATGTTTGTCTTCATGAGTTTCAAAATGATCTTTTTGTTATTCTTGAAAGTATTAGACACAGTTTGTTCACAGAGATTTAGCTTTTTTAGAATTTTCTATATAGTAGATATTTAAACCATATCTTCTCACAATTTATTCCTTGTCAATTGCACAACTTTAAACAAATGTAATTTCTGAAGATTTCTCTAGCGTATTTAATGTGGTAATTCACATTCCTTTTTCTTGTTTTATTTTCCTCTTTATACTCTTTATAAGACTGCATTATAAAATATAATTGACTTAATTACATTTTGGTTTTCTGTCCCATGTTTTTTCTGGCATGAATATATGACAAGGATTTAGAAACTTTGTTTTATTATGGTATCATCAGTAACTAAAAGAGATCTCTGATATATAATTAGTAAGCGAATTATATTTTGAGTAAATGAGAGGGAGATTTCCAACCAATAGCAAAATAAAATCATATTAAATATTCATACCTGTTATCATCTGATTGTTCTGCAAATTTGGTAATGTCAGTAGTAGACGAAAATTAATTTAAATATTATTAGCATCTATGTTCATTTTAATGTTTCACCTTCTTAATGTCTTGAATAATAAGTAGAGTTAACCACTTCTTAAAATCTCTTCCAGTTAAAAATTCTGAAAATATGGTTGCTCATCTTCAGTTATATTACATATTGATCTTTGATTAATATAATTGCATTTATCATTTTATTTTAATACCCACATTTTCAAATGACAATATATTCAAGCAATAATTGCAGAGTTCTTATTTTAGTGATCATACCAGAAGTATAAATTGTTCTAATTTTTCCTTAGGTATACAATAAATAAAATATTTCCACTTCAAACTTAATTTGTTCATTGCTTGGTTGATTTTCCATGCTGTTCACACTTACAGACTATAAAAACATGCTATTTTTACTTTGTTTTTAACATTCCATAAATGTAATTATTTTATTAATATTTTAATACTTCCTTTCAAATAGTACTACAACACCTAACCAGGATATTTAATTATTAGTGATCTAAAAATACAATTCAATATTTAATGTTTACTTTGAACCCATGTCCTATTTGTACAGAGAACCATATGCTGTATTATTTTGGAATTAACTATGATAACATTTTTAAGTTGCTTAAACAACCAATAATTATTTATTAACCTGAATTCTCATGACTATATCAAAAGAAAAATAGTTGTCTCAAATACAATTTATTTTTATTATTAATTCAAATACATCTTGCATTACAAAATATCTAGTAACAGAAAAACATTTAATTTCCATTTAAGAAGCAGGATAGCTTCACACTTCTCTGTCCTAAATTATTCAACTTCTCTGAACCCACATGTATTCTTCATGAATGTCACAAATCACTCTGTATTTAAATTACTCTGATATCCAAAATGAATACTATAAAGTACATGCTAATTCTAAATAATAAAATTAAGCAGTAAAGGAGTAATTATAAAATTCAGAGCAGGTTTTGAATAATAATGATGGAGATTAACAATGATAAATATGAAACCAATGACTTTCAATACTTAGTTTTTTGTTTTAGGTATAAATCCTTCAATTTAGGGCATAATATATCTTAGAGGCAGTTATTTCAAAAATATGTTTAATACATAATATTAAAACAAAATTTTGTTTTCAGGCATTATAATTGTTTGGTATGAAGTAGAATACAGAATGACTATGAAAAGTGAAAGTACATTGTGCCATGAGAGTAAGTAAATTGAGACATATTTTTTTTTTATATTGGAATATTGAAAGAAAACCAAATAAAAGAAAATTTCTAAGGGCAATTGTGAATTTAAGTAAAGAGAATTCTTAAAAAAATATGCATTAAGAAAATTCTTTGAATGCAAATTTCCTACAAGTGATAGCAATGCATGTCCTTGAATAAATGACTTTATTTTTCTTCCAGAAGGTTATTACAGATATGTACACTTAAGTCCCAGTTAAATGGCATTGAGATGTGAAACAGCTTGGTATACATGGTGAGACCAGTCAGAAAATAAAATGGAGCACATTTTAGAAGAACTTCTATTTTGATGAAATCTACATTATGGATACTTAATTTGCATATTATGGTTTTCCTATGTGTCCTGCTTTGATCAAGAAGGCGGAAATATAGGTATATAGCAAGAAAGAATATAGCAAAGGAATTTAGATCTATTAGATAAATGAGTCAGAAAGGAATTTAGAACTCTTCCAAAATACTTGCAAACAACTGGAAAGGCTGAGGAAGCAAAGTTAATAAAATTCATCAATAGTTTTGTGGAGATCAGTTATCATAAGAACTAATTATCACTTTTTATTTTTCAGTTCCTACAACATCAATGAAAGTGTTTTGATGGAGGATGTTGACAAGTCATGGGAAAATCCATACAATATTTCCAGCTAGGAAACAAAAGGGATGAATCCCAGACCAAGTTTTTCTGTTTCCAAAGCAGAGGTTTAATATCCATTGTACTTATTTTCTGTGATAATTTTTAAATTTTTTTTTTTTTTTTTTTTTAAGGAAAGTTTCAAGCAAGAATGAAGGCAATCAGAGCAGGCAGGCAGGGAGAAGAGGAAGAAACATTTTCTTTATTTTACTTATTTATTCACCATTTTATTTAGTCATCTGCAGATATGATCCCAGATCCTTGGGATGTATGTGAAGTACTCCTGGCTGGAAGCAACAGACACAATGGTATTCCACCAGGGCATATCTTTTGTGAGAATCTTATTCAGTCTGTGCTTAAAACAAAGTAGAATCTGAAATTTACATTTTCATTGATTCTTAGTTATGAGGGGGAAAAATAAAGTATTAACCTTTACATTTGCAAAGAACCAGTAAGCATTAGATATCAGCAGTTGTGTATGTTTTTGTAAAATGATCCCAGATTTAACTGTTTTATATAATTTTATGTACAACAACACATATGTAAATACGAACTAAGCACAAATGTGAAAAGCACAAATTTATTAGCTATCTAGAATTCTACATTATGGCAGAATAAAATATTAATATTGCAGTTATCAAAGGCCCTACTAATGATGTATTTAAAACAAATGTTAAAAAAATAAATCCATAGGTACTAATAATTAAACTATTATAATAATAAGACATAATCAAACAAGGAGACCGTCAAGATCAAATTGTTATCAACCAAATCTTTAAAAAACATATAAATGACTTTTAGAGCTATATAAAAATGTTTTCATTTCCAAAAATTGTAAGTTTAAATCAAGTATAAATTTCAGCTTTCTTTAAAATATACAAGATATCTGATGCAATGATATCTTCGTTTTAGACTATTGCTTAATATATGTATTCAATTATAATATTGCCTGATGTTTAGAATTAATTTTAGTGTACATATTTTTT
Organism: Solenodon paradoxus; assembly: GCA_004363575.1. NCBI lineage: Eukaryota > Metazoa > Chordata > Mammalia > Eulipotyphla > Solenodontidae > Solenodon > Solenodon paradoxus. Next base: position 1,363,980 of record RJWH01000037.1, read on the forward strand.
ATCAGTGGATTATCTAAAATAGATTTATCATGTCTTTCATATGTAAAAGTCATTTGATTGAAGCAAAGAGCACAAACTTTGCTTCTTTACTTGAAAAAGGCATGAGTATCAGAAATATTGAATGCTTTAATTTGCTTTTTCCATTTGCTTTGAATACTTATTTTGTTTCCTTACTGATTTTTCAGAATAAAAAAACTATCGTTTCATATTGATTGAATTGATCATAAAGAGTAAGAACAGTAGAATGAGAATTCAAAATAGTCCAAATCAATAGAAAATATTAATTTGCTCACCTTCCTCAGAAATACATAAAATGCAAATGTACTGTTCCAAGCATAGTACTTCTATTAGAATAATTATTGTAATTGGAAGCTTAACTACACACTGAGTAATAAATGCTATGAATCAATGCGTTATAGGTATATTCTTATTTCATCTTGCTAGGCAATATCAATTTGAATAAAGTGCTTTTTAATTTATTCAATTTTTTGTTTCTATTTCCCACAGTTTTGTTTTGGCTTAAATTATTGGATTTAATATCAGTCAAAGCCCTTATATCTATACTCTGACCATTAAAGTTCAATTTATTTAGAGTTCATCAAATAACATTTGGAATTGCAGTTTTAGAGACTTCGAATATATTCAACAACTCATCTGTGAAAAAATACAAATCAATAAGAAACTTTAAGTTCTGAGTTCTTAATGATATGTATTCTCATTACTTCTTAGATTTAATCCTCTTTAAATTTAAAGTCATTCAAATACTTAAAAAGGCAAATCTCTTTAATTCATAATTTCCCCCCCATCTATCCATGTACTAACTGACACATCTTTACCCAGCTGCAGATACTGCAATATTAAAATATTATTTTATCTTGAGTAGGAAAAGATAATTTATGAATTTCAAACTATAAAAGAAAGTGTATTCTGATTTATACACTTATCAAAATAATAAGTTACAATTAAATGTGGAAAAATTTGTCCATTTTTACATTAAATAACATCTGAGTGCAAAGCAACACACAGAGAAGATGGATTTGAGCAATTATGAAAATATTTTCACCTTCTACTATCAAAAATTTCATTTAGAAAAAGCAAATTATACATATATAAAATAACTGTATTTGCAATTTATAAACATTTATTATGACTACTTTATTGTTTAGTATTATGATGAAATCATGCTTCTTTGATCTATACCTACATTTTAACCTTCTTTATAATCTCTTTTTTGACTGAAATTTTCAAGAAAGGAAAAAATGCAATAATGGATGACAGGTAGGATTTAATGTATTCTAAAATCAACGTTGACAACTGCAATGAGAACCTCAGAAGTAGACACAAATATTTAGGAGAAGAATATTGAGACATGGAGGACTCTGAAATTGATGGAACCAGATCATCTAATTCCACTTCTTTCCAATATTCATGGCCCTGGAAATAAGAGACAAAAATGTAGCTCAGAAGAACAGTACCAGATATTATTCTTTCAGGCTAGCAATGTTTCTCTGCCCTGGTTGTAGTATAGAATCATGTAGGATTTTTAAGAGTATGGAAATTAAAAGTAGATACAAAGTAAATAATCCGTATAATTAAAGTACTAATACCTATTAAATGCAAAATATTTTTAAAAAGTAATGCTTTTACTGGAAATGTGAAATAACAGAGGCACTTTGTTCTTGGATATGTAAATAGTACAGTCCTATCTAGAAAACCAATGAGTAACAATTATGAAACATTTATATAATCCACTTATACTTTATAGAATGATACATATCAAACTCATTAATAAAAGTGAAAGTTTCAGTAGAGATTTGGTTCTGATTTGGGAATATTCATGAGAAGATGTTATGAGACAACATATAACAATAATTATTTTCTAATTTTCCTCTAAGAGGATGATGTTTGGAGTGGTTTAATTTAATATTTGATTAGTAACATGAAAGGAGTATTTCAGTCTGTTCATTACATATTTAAACAGAAATACCTATATCCCTCCTAAGAAAAGGAAAACCTCTGGCATGTATGCTAGCTGCTAACAGAACAACCATTTTACTCAACGTGATGAATTGTATTTCTATATGAAACATCCTCTAACAAAAATGCAAATTATATAATGGGAAAAATGTGGTTAACTTATCACTAATTCATTGTTTTTTGCAAAATTTAAACTGAAACAGGTCTATTAGCTTACTGCTTTTGGATTGTTTAAATATCAGTCCTAAGGTAAAAACATATTCCCTAAAGTGGGTGTATTTTCTGTAAAACTACACATATATTAAGAATCATACCACATTTTGGATTATTAGATAAGATGAATTAATATTATTTAAGTAATTCTGCTTGCCATGAAGTTTTGAATCTGATTTTGATTCAATAAAACATTATTTTGGCTATAATGATACCATACTACAATTCAGAAGTATGTTTGTAAACATCTGGTCTTGCCAGGAATACAAATGACATTCATGTGCTGCATAGTGCCATGCTAATGAGAACTCAGGTAGTAAAAATCTAAAGCTTACTCAATCCTTGTATTAGTTACAGTTCAGCTTAAGTAATATATGTCTGGATTTTGGAACTGAAATAAATGTGATATATTTCTGTTAATAAAAAGAGGTAAAAAATCTGTAAGAGTTGAAAAATGCTCATTGAAAAAAATGAAAAATAAATGACTGACTCTTACATTTAGCCACTTTGTTTTACTATCACCTTACTTTAAATGTATGCAAATATTTGGGTTCCCAACTAAATGCCATAAACCTTTCCAAGTTTTGAAACAGCTACATATTTTGTTGACTTTTAAATATTTTGATGAAAATGGCCATTTTAATAACACATTTAATTTGCTTTTAAACTATATAAAATAGGGTATCAACTGATATTTTCCCAAATCAGTTTTTATTGCAAGCATTTGACATAGAATATATTCTCTACAAATTCTGTAGCAAAATGCAAAAACTTTGAGACTAAATAGCTCTTCAGTTTACGAATACTATCATAAATAACAAAACTGTGTCTATTAAATATCTGCTGATAAGTGAAGAATTTGTAAAAAAAGGATCCTACATTATGTTAGTAATAAATTATGAAAATAATTTAATCTCAAATTTTCATCTAGACAGCAGCACTTTCAGTGCCATTTGGATGCTGAAGATACAATAACTTTTGAAAATTCAATGGAGTGATTAAATTAATCTATTAAAATATTTTTATTTAATTAACCAATGATTATGCTTTGCAACAATTGCTTAATATTTTGGCATGTTTATAAAAAAGGTCTGTTTCTTCTTCTCTAAACCAACTCAGAAATACATATATTAATATAAGACACGATACCTTTTCAATTTTATTGCAGTAAATGGTCTAGGTAATTGGTTTTTAAGTATATATCACTATAAAATGTAACAATTATTGAGAAATACATTATAATCATCAGATTTTTTTTCTTGGATATTAGAAATACAAAAGATGTTGAAAGAGAAAAGAACTTTAAATTTGAAAAAATATTGACTCATGGAAAGAAAAAGAATAGCAAATATAAGAGAAGCTAACCTAATGATTTCAATTCAAGCAGATCTATCCAAATAGGAAATACTCAACACCAATTAAATTAAACCCATGAGCATTGGATGAGTTTTGTTTTGAACTGTCACGAACTTGGAACAAATTGCATAATGCGTTAGTCTGAAGGGAGAGTGGGTATTTTCCAAACATTGGTTTTGAGTTGTCAAATTGCCTCCATTAATAAGATAAACTAGTATGTTTATTTAATTGTAAAACAAAGACACAAATTATTGCTGCCATCAATGAGGATAGAAACCATTTAAAGCTATCTTATTTGCTGATCTCTCTGTAAAAAAATCACATTGCATTAAAATATTTACTGGTTGAGATCTTTGATTTAGTTTCACTTGTACTATTTCAATTAACATTCACCTTTCTGAAATAACCTTATCCACTATGTTCATTGGAATGGCGTAGTCTCAGATAACCACCACTTAATGGAGAGAAAAACAATAGCAAGACAGAACATTTATTTGATAAAATGAATTTAAAAGTATCCAGTCTTTGGTACCAAAGAATTCGAATTCCAATGTCATTAACAGAATACTGGATATCCATGGGCAGAGTGAGAATGGCATATTCAATTATTCAATATAAATTTAATATGCTCAAATTACATTTCCAAAAAAAAAAAAAGAGAGAGAGAGAAAAAATATGCTATGGGGACACCTCTAGGGGAGAGTGTTGCAGTCATAAGGTACACCAAGTACTTATTCTTGATGCAGATCCTCCAAGTAGCCTCAGAAAGAAGGAATAAGTAAATAAGACTGGATAAGAGCTTGACTTTTCTTCAAGAACAAACATTTTAGATGTGACTTCAAATTCCTTCTCTATTGAAGTGTAGAAAAGGATCTGGAATCTCTGGCACCATCTGAACTCTCATTGTGTCTGAAACATCTCCATTTACATTTTCCATGAAACCTTGCTAAATGCTATGAAGCTTTTTGAATTGCAAAATCAGTACAAATAATCAATTGCTCTAAGAATCGTTAGAAAAAAAATATAGATTTTCTAGAAAATAGACACTATCATTAGTGAGTTCTCTTTTGGATGCATGGTCTTTTGAAACAAAGATAATCGTGCGTCATATTTAACTCACTGAAAATGAAATGTAGGCGATTTGCACAGGGAGTTTAATTATGTGATCTGACTTTTTATTATTATGCTGACTTTCTTTTCTGAAGAACTGGCCTGAGTTGTAGTCATAACTGAAATGTCAGACATGTAAATGTTTAAAATTTAGAGACATATACTCATGTTATCCAGATAAATTTTGTCATCTAAATATAGTCTAATTGTTATATTTGCTGACTTGACTTTGAGGTTTTCAAAACTTTCAATTTTTGTGTAATTTAGTGTTAAAAACTTTAGACTGACAGTTAAGTGACAAGGATTCAAGATCAGATCTGCTATTAAATTGCAGTAGCTATGTTAAAAACTCTTAAACCAACTGTTTCATTTATATGAAAAACACTAGTATTTATCTCCCTTTTCACAGATTTATTCTGAAGAACAAAATGAATTATGTATGAAAGTGATCTTTGCAAATTGTAAAGCACTGCTCAAATAAAAATTATTATGCCAACAAATAAATGATTTCACATAGGCATTTTGGTGTGATGATAAGAAGATATTCTGTTAAGGATATATACCAACATGCCATTCCATTATTGTGGAACTACTAATTTTTTTTTTTTAAAGAACAAAACTTTTTTTTATGATAATGTCATATTATAAGTTTAAATTTTTATTCTGATAGTTTCAGTGAGTAGATTAACCACATTATTGTGCTTGGTAACGCATGACTGGATGAAATAAAGGAATGCAGTTGCATGATTGTGAAATTATATTTGTATTTAAAGCATTCTACTTTAAAAGAAAAGTCTGAGTCCAGAATTTTTCTATCATTTTATATATCTACTGTATTAAAGCAATGGAAAATAATGAAAATCATTTTTTTAGTTTCTAAATGGCACAAAAATTCAAGAATTAAGATATACCGATGACCATATTGACTATTATCTAAATAAGTTGCAATAATCAGCTACTAACTCTAAACTCCCTGTTCCATTATTTGAAATATATGTGTATTATAAATAACATTCATTATATACAATGGAATTCTTCAGTCCTGCCATATGTGAAAACTTGAATGAATCTATAGTAAATTATGCTAAGTGTAATAAGCTAATCGAAGAAGCACTGATACTGTTATTCTAGTAATCAGACTCATAGAAGCAGAGAAGAATGGTGGATGCCAAGGGTCTGAAGGAAGGAGGAAACAGGAAGTTGTGCAATGGGTGTAAAGTTCAGTTATGCAAGACACATACGTTCCAAAGATTTGCTGTAAAACATAGTGTTGATAGTTAATAATTCTGTTTACATCTTGAATATTTATTGGGAGGGTAGACTTCATGTCTGATGTTCTTCCTGAAATCAAAACACAGCATATATTCACCTATATGTGTATATATATTATTTGATCTATCAATATTGATATATATTTATTTACAAGCATGAATGTACCATTAAAGAATTTTATGATGATTTTTTGTTAAAGGCATATTTTCCCTTTTGTCACATTATTTTGTCATAAATTCACGAGATATTACTTATAAAAAATATTTGTGGGCTAGTTTTCAAAGTGTAGAGTTTTATAAATAAATTAACCTTCTCCAGATAAACTGTTCTGATTCTAGTAAAAGAATGGAGAAATTGATTGATTTTATTCTTTTACAATATTGGAAAAATTTAAAACTATAATTTTCACAGAAAAAATATGACTATTTTGAAATTATTAGACAATTTTCTTTGAAATAGGTTATTCAAAGAAGAGAGAAGATAGGAACATCATGCATCTCTGAGATGATTCATATATTTAATTTCATACAGAACAAGGGTGACATCTGCAGATATTTTTTTTGAATAAAGTTTTAATAAGATATCATATGTCATTGCCTCAGAAAGATATATAATGAAAAATAGCTCAGAAATGTCCCAATTTAAGAAAATCTCTAAGTGATCTATATATTTTAGATCTTTTTTATCCTATGTAGATAAGCCAAATATTCATCTTTGAAACTGAAATGAGTAAATCAACAACAACAACAAAAAGATACTGCTCCTTCTATAATCATTTCTACTACTATCTAGTTGATTTTAATTTGTGTATTTCTAATTCAGTCTGAGGTCAAGAGTTAACCTTTTGAACTCAAGGTAAATATATAAATGAGATAGCATGTTTCAACATGTCTGGGCAAAATTGGTCACTAAAAATCCCTTTCCTTATTTTTATATGATAAACAATGACTTAGCATCTGTCTACTTTTCAAAAGAAAGAAGATAAAAATGTGTATATATGTATATATATATATATATCCCAAATATACATAAAGTTGAAGTTAACTATAATTTCATTGAAGTAACATTATTGCCTCAGCCTGCGCTGGTGATCGAAAGGGTCCCAGAGAGAAGGCTGCAGGAGCCTAAAAACAGACAGACAACATACATCTAGAAAAGTGGGCCCAGGTGGACACTGCTCTCTGAAGAGCAGTGACCTCGACCTAGACTCATGGATTCATTTTATAGGGCTAGGCTATAATTGGATAATAAGAAATGTAAAACAAGGAAAGACTGTAAACATTAACTACTAGCTGGAACATTTGAATATTTAAGGATTGGGCAATTAGAAGCATGAGAGAACATCTGCCTCAGGATATCTTGCAGAGGCATTCTTTTGTTATCAGATCATGAGATCTGCTTTGACTATCTTGCAGAGGCAGTCATAAAACAGTTTTCTCCCTTCACGTTATGTAATATTGTATGTGTCAGGTGTATATTATGATAAGTATTTTTATATACTATATTAATTTTACCACTAAACATAAAAATTGTCTTTCATCATATAATTTACACTGTCTGCCCTATACCCACCTTCACCCACCTCCCATATGTTAACCACTAATTTGATTCTAAAGATTAAATAAGATTTTTTATTTCATTTGTTTGGTTTTCTACATAGCATTAAAGGATGAGATCATAATATGTTTGTTTATCTCTTCCTGACTTATCTCATTAAGAATATTTCCCTCTTTGTCTATCCATAGTGTAGCAAATGGTAGAATTCTCTTTTTGTTAAAAGCTGAGTAGTATTCCAGTATACATACATACATACACACATACACACACACACATATACATCTATGTATACTGCATCTTCTTTATGCACTTATCTATAGACATTTAGGAGTTGTTTCCAGCTCTTGGATATTTTAAATGATGCTACAAAAAACATTCAGGCACATTTAGATAATCAAATTGGTGTTTTTGTATTTTGAGGTAGATACCTAGAAATAGGACAACTGGATCATGTGGAATATCTATTTTTGATTTTTTTTAGAAATCAAGCTGTTTTTCATAATGATTGACTCATTTACATTTCTTTCAACAAAGTACATGCTTTGGTTTCTTTCCAAATATTGTCCAATACTTATTGTTTCTTCTCTTTTGGATAAAAGACCACAGGTATAGGCAGATATATTATTGTTGCTATTGTATACATTTCCCTAATAATGTGAATCACAAACCAACTTTTCACGTTCATGTTGACCATCTATAAAGCTTAGAAGTGTGTATTCACATGCTCTTCCCTTTTATTAAATAGGGTTGTTTGTTGTTTTTTTTTTGTTATTGAGTCTTATGAAATAAAAAAACACTTAATGAAACCAACACAGATCCCAAGAAGTAGGGGTGGGTCAGTGCAATTGCTTCTGTCTTTCTTGTGCAGGTCTTGTCCCTTTTAGAGCTCCCTCACTACTCACCTTTGGGCTTCACCTGAGCTAAGACATATGCCTCCATACTAATGTAGTCTGTGTTCACCTCTGAAGTACAGGAGGTGATTTTGTCTCACTTCCATGCTGGTGTGTTCTTTCTTCAATAACCTATTCACAGCTAATTATTAGTTGTTCCTCATGTGAGCAAAGCAGAGAATATTCTCTGGGATATTTTGGCAAATATATATGCATAAATTTTATACAAAATTAATATATAATGATATATTTAATAAAATGTGCATTATTTCTAATAATACCAGGTTTTGCTTTGCTTTAGTTTTTAGATTGTCACACTTAAAAGGGTTTGTTAATTTTTTGTTGGATTTTAAGTTACTCATGTAAGATTGAGTAAGTCAATTAACATTTTCTAAAGATAACTATATTTCAACCAATCACTGGATTTTTTTAAATAGTATACCCTTACACAGTTTGAGAAAAATACTTCCTGCTTTACATTTCACTTTTAAAACTGAAAGAATGTGAGGCTAGGAAGGTTAAGCAGAATGAGGCTTTAAAATGTATTTCAAAATTATCCTCTGAGAAATTACAGTTTCAGCAGAAAGGTAGAATTCTAAATTCACCTTTAAGACACTTGCAATATCCACAACTCATTTGTATTTAGCACAAAATGTTTAGTAGTCTATGTATAGTCTATATTGCACCAATTTTGCTGGTGTGCACTCTCAAGACCTGATGACCTGAATACTTATTTAGTATATATTTAGAATATATTTAAGATTCTCAGGATCTTTTACTCTTACATTTCCCTTACCATTTGATGTATTGTCAGTCTGTCATCATATTTACTTTAATATATAATTAAGTAGGATCATAAATATAAAAAATATAGTTTATTTAGTATGTATATCCAAAAATTCAAAATGTTTTTGTTGATTATCATATCATTTTGAATCTTACAAAAATCATTCTAGATATTCATGTAGATAATTATCATACCCTTTTGAATTCCTGCTTTTTAAATTCTGTCTCACCTGCACATTCACTATATACATGTGTATATATGTATACACATATATATAGTATAAATTTGTATAATCTTTCAATTTACAGAGATTTTAAAATAAATTTCACTAAATAATTAACTAAGTATATGATATTCTACATAAAAGGATATATTAACTTCCCATCTTTGAGGCTTCAAAATAATAATTTTAAGACAAAGCATCCTAATATATAGTTATATTGATATGTTAGGTATTTATATACAATTACACTTATAAATAGCAAATGAATTTATGGACACACTGAATTAATACCCTTGCATTATAGCAGGTTTTTTAATGAAACAAGTTATAGATGGAGGACATTTAATGTTACCATATTAAAAAAATAATATTTTTACAAACATGCTTCATACATATATATTATCGTTGGTAACTTGATGCATTATTTTCACAGATATTAAATCAAAGAAGAAAGTGTAAATAGTCAGTGGAAAAGACTTATAACATGTAATTTAAAGTATCAGGAAGTCAGATGGCATGAATTTTCAGCAACTATAATTCTGACACATTTCTTCCCTGCAGAGTGAAAAAATACTACGTATGTGGCAAATAATATACCCAGAAAGAAAAATAAAAACAAAACAAGATACCTTGGAGAGAATTCTCTAATAAATTCATAGGCTATTTGTTTATATTTTGCTCAAATTTAAATACTGGAGATATGACTGCTCTTGTCATGAGAATCTTCCAATTTTAATTAGAATGTTAATTGTAGTAGTGCTGCATTATGGGCAATATATAAGATTTAGTAATAAACTGATAATAACATGATAATGTTCAAAAACATTGTGTAACAATTTATATCAGAACTTCCATGTACATATAATAAAGACAAATTAGAGTGATTGTTAAATACAGCAATAAAGTTAATTTATTAAATAGTATGTAAATAAATAATTCCTTAAATAAATAAAGCCATTTGTCTTCTATTTGGATTAAAGTGAGCACTCAATATTTAGGCAATATTATGCCTTTTTTTTTTTTTTACAGTTATAGCAAATAGTCAATGATTCATTCATGTGACCTCCATTCCATTTTTGATGCCTACCTCTTACCTTTAAAATTTTGTTTCTAATAGTCTGTCTCTGAGACTTTCAGAAGACAGCTTTTAGGATACTGGAGTTCCTCTGACCATAGTGCTCCAGATTTATATCTTGCTGTTAAATAACCAATGACAGACTGGTAGACAGAGTGGAGAATTTCAGCTCTGTTTGCTTCAAATGAATGAGATTAACTCTAAGGTTTTATATGCACCCAGAGCGCTCCATATAATCACGTTGAGATTGAGTTCATACCTCAAAATATCTGACTTAGTTTTTTCCTCTTCCCTGTTTTGATTATCCAGCTCCTTCTTTATATTCTCTGGATATACTTTGCTAATTGACTGTATTCAAATACTTATCTCAAGATCTGTTAATGGTAAACCAGATCTAAGAAAATAACAAAGAAATAAACACGGAAACTCAAGTTATTGACTAATGCTATATATGATGGAATAAATCAGGACTCTGCGTTGCAGAGCATGTGCTTTTTTGACCATTTCAATAGCAATGACATATTATGAAATTGTAGCGTTGCTTTGTGGTATTTACTACATATGAGAAGCGATACACTAACCAAAGAGTGACCATTAAGCAGATTAATATCTAAAAACGAAACAAAAAAAGATCGTTAGGTACATGAAAGTGATCATATTAATATAAATAATGATTGCCTTCAGTGAATCACCACTGTGTTCTGGAAAATATCTTATTTAAATTAGTGTTTGTGAATCCAGAATCAGTCTGTTTTGTATGCCTGTTCTATTTCTTCCCTCAAAAATTCAAGTTCATTAGGTTTTATTTCAATGTTTTCTTCTATATAGTTCTATTTGATTGTATTGTCTTTCTAATCTCTTTTATTACTTTCATGGATATTTTAATATGTTCGGCTTTCATTGTCTTGTCACTTGCATAAATGAAGATTTTTTAAAATATATTTTAATCACAGGAAACCTCAACAAACTGTTATGATTTTTTTTTTTTTTTGGTGAAAGACCATACTGTCATTGAAGGTAGTCATTGTTTATATTAATATAGAACATTTTCATTTCTGTAACAATTTTTTCTGTTGATTTATCACATGGAAATACTATTATGATTTCAAAATAATCCAAATAGAAGACAAATGGCTTTATTTATTTAAGGAAATATTTATTGTACATACTATTTTGAAATCATAATGTTTTATTGCAATTGCATTTCTTGAGGTAGAGGGTTTTATTTTTATCTTAAAGAGAATAACTTTTCTATTACTAATGTCGATTACTAAACTACTTGCAAAATTAGCTTTTGTTGAAAATTTGGTAAATTTTTACAAGGTCATACTAAAACTGAAAAGCATAGCATCGTTTAAATGTGAAACATATGTATTGAAGTCACTTTTACAACAACAATGCTTGGATCACAGACATAACCAAGTTGTTTTATATACTTTTCATGCAAATTATTTAGAAAAAATGTCCAAAGGTGGAATGTTTATAGCCACTTTACTATATAGTCAATCAGCTAGAAGACAAGTTTTGGATTTTTAAATAAAATTACATTAAAAATCTATGTAGTGAAAATGGTGGCAAAAGGCATTCCTGCTTTGCATTTAAGATAAATAAATAATAGCTTTACCCTGAAGCAAGGAAAAGGAGGAAATTTCATATAAAAGTGGTTAGGATAAGACACCTCAACACATCCAGGACAAACTACACTGGAAAGATGACCTGAAGAATACCGTGTATTATGTGACTGAAGGTGCATAGAAAGGGACACACAGAGGCTGCCATGGTTACAACATATGTAGCAGTTTCAACTATCAGGGTGATCATATAATCTCAAGCCCTGACAAGGAGAAAACCAAGACTATGTGTTAGCACACATGTCCAATAAGACTTCGGCAAAGAAGACAACAGAGAAGACATTACTAATCTTCTCTCACACCTCCGGATTTGTGCTAACCAGTGAAGTGCACCAACCTAACAGTGATAGTCTTTTGAGACCTAGGATGGATCACAGAGGGGAATGTTGACTTCAGTACCACCTAGTAAAGCAAGAACCCTCTGTATCCTGTGACAACAGCTCTCAGTCCCCTCCTGGAGACAATTCTCCACCCAGAAGCCATCTTTCACCCAGCTGAGTTAACTAGTGATCCTTATTACTGAAATCTGCAATGGTAAAAAAACAAAATAAAACCGGAGTGCCACCTGCTGTTCAAACATCAGATAAATAGCTCATTTTCAACGCTCTCATGAAAAGAGAGCATGCATGAGGTCATCTCAGGCATGAAAGTATTATATCACAAGGAGATGAGGATACTTCTGCAGGACCAAATTCAAAGACATGGAGGATTATCAACTTACTGGATAAAGAATTTAAAATAGAAATCATAAATAAACTGGAGGTACAAGAAAATGAGAAAAAGTAGCTCAAAGTATTGTAAGATAACTGAAGAAAACAAGTCAACACTTTCAAAAATGAGTGAGCCGAGGCAGAAATTAAAGATTAAAATAAGGATTTAACAGAAATTCAGAATGCAAAGAATAAAGTAAAAAAGAAGGATCAAGATTGCTAGAAAGCTACAGAAGCAAAATTGATGAAACGGACAGATTAGTGATCTGGAGAACAGAAATGTAGAAATGAACCAGGTGAAAGAAGATGAGAAAATTAAATATAAAAAGTGATGAAATACTCTGAGACATTTGACTCCATTAAGAAAAGCAACAAAGAATTATCGGTATCCCAGAAGTGAGATAAATTATTCAAGAAATAATAACTAAAAGCTTCTCAAACCTGGAAAAAGAACCAAATACTTAGGTCAATGAAGCCAATGGATCACCTGGTTATGTAAACTAAAGAGACCTACAATAAGACATATAAATGAAAATATCAAATCCAACAAAAATAATGAATATTGCAGGTATCCAGGGAAAAATAAAATTTCCATGATATTTTAAACATTTTAAACTGCATTGTCATATTTTTTCACCTCTCTTTTTTTATAGTCTTCCCTTCTCTCCTTTTTCCTTTCCATTATTTTTCCTATCAATTCTTTTTTTTCTTTATTTTATTCCATTTCTGCTTTATTTTTTTTAGCACTATCTATACTTCATTTCTAACTCTATTCATCTCCTCACTAAAACTTCTTTAGAGTTTAAATCCACTTAATTGGTAATGGGCTTGTATCATTATTACTTCCTATAGGAATTATTTCTAAAACTTCACTGATGCAATCTTTCTTTTGTCTCTGAGTTCTCTGCAATTTCTAATGTATCAACAGAAACAGAAGCTCACATACATACATACATACATACATACATACATACATACATACATACATACACACACACCCCTATAAAAACTCCAACATTTTTCTAATAGTTACCTAATAAAGTTAGCTTGAAATATCCTCTATTTTCTCTTTATTATAATTTTTTTTCTCCCCAGCTCTCATATTCATAATCTGTGTTATTAATCCCATCTTTCTTTCTAAAAACTGGCACTATTCACTAAAAATGTTTCCTCTTAATTGCCTCTCCCAAAGTCTTGCTCATCCTTTAAGTCATGAATTAGCACCACAAATTTAAATTTATATCAATTTCTCTAAATTATTATCTATAATCATGGATTCCAATTGTGAATGAGCCAAAGATATAGAAAAAAAATTGAGAAGTATTTGCAAAACCCTATATATCTGCTCATTTTCTTTCCATCTTTACCACAGTTTATCTTGCATAATATTGCCAGTCAAACATTCTAAATAAGATTTTTAAATAGTTTATTTACTATTCGTTGAAACTAATAGCATTTTGCTACTGAATTAAAGAAAAACCTAGACTCAAAACGAATTACTTTTATTGGTCTTTTCCAATAGTTGTTGTTTATCAAAACTCTAGTTCTGCCAGGAATTAAAATGACTTAAAAATATTTTTAAATGAGTTTGCTCAAAGTAAAGCTCAAGAAACCTTGGAAAAAAACATTTTAACATAATTATTTCCTTTGAGACTTCTTGAATATTTTAATAGTGCGCATGTGTTGATCTACAAAGGGGAGCAGAGTATACAAACTTTTTCCACATTATACAAGATTTACTTTACTTATGATACTAGAATCCTGATTTTCCTTAAGCAAAACTAACTTTGCCTCAATTTTAAACCATGCGTGTGGTAATTCAGATTAACACCTGGATCCTTAAATGAGGATGTGATTTGGATATGTTCCTTTGATGACTATTTGATTGGGAGATGAGCACATGACTCTAATGAAGTCACTTAGGTGTAACTTGTGGATTTCTACTGAAATAACCTGCGTGTGATATTGCTATCATTACACTTGAAAGTATAAGTTTGTGTGCCTGAAAGAGTTAGAAGCTACTTTGCCAGAATATGAAAACTGAAAAGGAAGACAACTTGTGTGGGGCAGAGACACTGATTTCTTTCTCTTCATTTCAACTGATTAGCCATATTACCACAAAATAAAGTTTTCCTGAAGACTATTTCTATATTCTATTCTCAATTAAGTCATCTTAAATGGACTTGTCTGTTGCTTAATAATCAAAAATCCAAATGTGTATTCAAAAAGCTCCACTTAGAAATGGGTACTTTTCACAAACCCATTTTAAGAAAGATATTAAATGCTATGGCAAAAAAATTGCACTTACAGACTTAAAAAAATAAACTAATCATCTTCTCAAATAAGTCTCTGACCCTGCTACTTTGCCTATTCTTAGTATTCTTTGGTGAATCACTTAATCTCTCCTAAACTTAGTTGCATAACAATTTTCATTTAAATTTAATTTTCTTCCCATCCTTATAGATTTTTGTGTGTATGTACATGTGTGTGGGGATTGGCTGTGCATATGCTTTATGCTTACTCTTTTATTTTTAATTTTATTGAAATAACTGCATAATAACTACATACTTTTTTTAGAATTATATGTTCTTTTATGCTATATTTTTGTCTCCTGCCTAGGCTTTATGTTTCTTCGTAACACATTTTCAAATTCTGAAATAATTATTCCATAATTCTTTTTAAAAACTATGTAGAATCTTATATATAATATGAGAAATAATCTTATATGCTTAAATATAATGCTTACTTACTACTCTGACAAATTAAGCATTTATTGAATCTAAGTACCCGTCAAAAAATAATAAAATACTCTATTGTGCCAACCATGCTTTCTAGCTGTGGGTGCATTTCTGACACCTAGAATTTAGATAGAATTTAGAATATTTCTAACTTACATTTCTTCAGGTTTTACACAGGACCAGCACAATGCCCTTACAAATATTTGCTGGATTTGAATTAGCAGAAATATGTGAGTGATTCAGATTTTTTTTTTTTTCATTTCTTGGTTATATTCCTTCTGAATAAAATTAAAGTTAGAAAAAAAAATATAATCAGTTTAAGTAAGTATAGTATCTGATCATACTAATACCACACTAAAGCAACTACATTAAAAGGAAACGTGAATTTTATTTTTCTGTCTGAAAAATTGATACTTGGCTATTTGTAAAACTACTCTTCTGAATACAGATTATTATATAATATTATTTCCATCAGTTCTTACTCATGCAATCTATCTGCTCTGTATGGAAACATTTTGCCCTGAAAAATCATCTAATTTTAGGTTTTAGTCACACTGGCAGGCAAATATAAATTTAAGTGTATAATGTACTTGATCTGCTACTTTTTTTCTTTTAGAAACTTTGCAACATTTAGAAAATCAGAAAAATTGCAATAATGACATTTTAAAATCATTCAATTGTTCATTAGGTATTCTATCTGATTTTTTAGGCAAGAAGATGATTAGAATTTTAAAAAACAAAGAATGCTATTTTTTAATATTTAGATCAATTTAAAGTTTATAAGAAATCTGTATATTTCCCTTAAATTAGCACTTACACAATAAATGATTACCAACATTCCCACTTACACAATAAATGATTACCAACATTCTTAAAAATAAAATTAATAAATTTCTGTAATTTATGAGTTTATTTTGAATTATCATTTCTCAAATTTACCTCTGTAACTTCCAAAAATATGAAGTAGTATAGCAATATATGGGTTTGTATATCTGCATATATGATATTTATATAATAGTTAATATATTACATTATGCATGCATATATATGTACATATGCACATGCATATTTATCCACATATTTATCCACATAAGTGAAATATATACAATAAGCTATGTTGTGTCTCTGTACTGATTGAACTGCTCTGTTAAGATTTGAACTTAGTCTACTTCGCCTATTCATTATCAGAGAAAATTTATCAAATTTTTAAAGTACAAAAAAGAATAAAGAAAACCACTTTATCACATTTTTCTTTATATCATAATCTTAAAGTGTATTTGAAATGCTGTCACTGAGTTACTTTTCAGCTATAATTACTTTATATAGAATGAAACATGACAAGATAAAATAACATTTTGCTGGACTGATAAATTTTAAATATTTATAAGTCTCCTTTCATTAAGAAAAAAACAAATTTATGTAAATTAATCATATCCTTAAACAAATCACCTCTGCCAGAGTAAAGGATATTTATACTTTGTCTCCTGCTCTATGTTCTGAACCCGTGTCACATTTCGTAACTTACATGTTGAGTTATCACACAGTGAGCTAATCATTTTTGTATTAAGAAGCACATAAATAATCCTTGAACTCAGATATTATTATTTTTGCACTGTTGAGTTGACTATATAAAAATGTTAATATGCAATATATTACTGATTTAACTAATTAACAAAATTTACATTCAAGTATAAAGAAAAAAATGTTATAAATACATTGACAAAAGTTTAATTTATCAGATATTTTACATCTTCTAAAACGAAGAAGTAAACAAATACATATTTAGACTTACAGACTTTAGAATTATAGATCTGTCTGTGTATACATAAAATATATGACTCATGGAATTATATAACAAGATGAGCAATTGACCATTTTTTATTTAAAAATCCAGTTTCATGCACATAATTTCAAATTTCAATTTAGATTATTAAAACCCTTGAAAACATATTCCTTGGCATTATTACAATATTTTGTATGTAAAATAATATGTACAAAACTGATACTGAAATTTATTTTTCAATATACTGGATTAACAAAGGAACCGATATTTTTCAATATTTTGAAAACATGATTTTAACTGCATAGAATGAGATTCATAAAGGACGTATATTTAGGAGAATTAAAGAAAAATATTTTTGCTCAGAAATTTTGATGGTGTTATTGTCAAATAGAATGTGCCAATTGAAGTAAAGTTTCCACCCACTTTGTTAATTTTATAACCTTGCTTCATTAGATTACTTACCTGCCCTTGTCAACAACTCTCACACAAAAAACTTTCTTTTCCTAGCAGAGATTGTATTTACGAAATGACTTTTGTAAAGGTTGTCTGTTGTTATGTTGGGAATAGATAGCTCTTTGTAATCCCAAAGCTCCGTGATAACATTAATTCTAAACTAAAGGTTGAAACCATAAATTTTTCCAATATACCCTGCAGGAAGAGGAACTTTGCAATCAACAAAATGAAAACAATGATACTAGTTCATGACTTTTTATTATTGAAAAGTTCTCAGGTAATGTGTAGTTAATACAGAAATCTATGCTGTTGGATTTTCACGTTTCTTTATAACTTAAAGTATAGTCATCTTTATAATAGCATGACCCATGATTTTTATGCACACAATCATAAAATTGATCTTTCTGAAATAAATAAACTATTTGAACATCTTTATTTGACTTTTTGTTAACAATCTTTCATTTAACCATTTCAAATTTAAACATCTCTGATATGAATTAGTTTTGGGAAAATTCACATAACATAAAAATATTCTGTAATGCAGCATAATGTAATAAGATTCTCTTAGTCTTGATATATCTAGAATTTTATAATTGTGTTCACCTACTGAAAAATACTTTCATAAGTTGAGAGAAAACTAATTTATAAGATCTGTAACTATTACTACTATGGGAACTCTAGAAATTTCTGCAATATTCAGAGAAGACAATGACAAGTTTGTCAAATATGACCTAAATAGCTTGTAACATGACATAAGTATCCTGTATCCATGGACATGCTTATGGTATTCCTCCACATACAGATTTTTGTGACATTGAAGTTTTTAGAAACTGGTTTAAGATTTTAGTGAATTTGCACTCTAAATATGCTATATGATTAATATGCTATTTTTCTCTCTTTTAGCAAATATGTTGCCGTAATGTTGTTTTAAAGGCATAGCCAAGAATCTTCCACATCTCAAGAAATGGAAACTGTAACATCTCATTATTTATACCTGCTTCATCAATAGTGTACGTTGGAGAGAGTACTGTTACTTTTGAAAATAATAAAACTAATTATTTTAATTGTTTTTACCTTTTAGTTTAGGAAAAAAAGATACAAGATAGCAAGAATAATACAAAAGGGAAGGATAATCTTCAGGAATAATAGAAAATATTTTTGTTTAGTTTTAGTTTATTTTCTTTCTTTTTTTTTTTTTTCAGGTGCATTCAATTCTTATTATTGAAGAGGAATTCCAGGGGAAAAAAGTCTAGTCACATAATAATTAAATTCAAGAAGTTTGAACACAGAATGTCACTGAAGTCCTGAAGAATTCAGACTATAGTTTAGTCCCAAGTCTGATGGATATAAAAATGTAATAGGATTCATTATTAATCAAATTATTAATACATCCTTATACTACAGGTTACTTTATATTTTAGAAACTCTTTAGAGATCCCAGGAATTGTGACATTAAATATTTTATAAAGTACTCAAAGAAATAATGAAAATAAGTAATTATGGTGTTATATGATGCACTTGTTTCATAAAGTTTGTTTATGAGACTGTTGAAACACTTGTGATTTCATAGAATACTTAGATATATTTTGTACTCAGTATTTTAAAATAAAATATGATTGATATTTTGGCATGATTTTCTTCAGTAAAGTTTTTCCAAACAGATTTTAAAAAGCCATGAGGCAATTTCTACTTGCGGTAAAACAAATTTATTTTTCAACTTGAAAACAACTTTCTATATGATAATAACAAAGAATACATGCATATATATGTATATCTTTTCTAAATACTATCAGGAATAATTTGCAATCTTATGTATTATCATTAAATTTATTTTGTTTCTAGAAAAATATAGTACACTCATAAGCACAGCAATTGTTTTTCAGCTCTTTATGGCCCTTTTTAGAATTTGGTTTCAATATTTTAATTTTATTCAAAACAAAGCCTAAATGAAATCATAAGCATTTGATTACCTAAATACTAGGACACCAGCACTGAGATATGCTAGGGTGTTTTAATGTTCTGCCTTCTGCCATATACAAAATTATTATTTCTTTAATCCTCACAAATTGGCTTCTATGGACTGCAAACATCCCTCGGGGGCTCATTGCAAAGTGTAGAGATTCTGTATATGTAATGTAATAGCTTAACAGGATCCACAGACATTTGCTTCTAATTGGTCATACTGAATACATGAAAATCAAAGTGAAAGGTTAGCTATCCCTAAAGGAGAACAAAATATTTTCATGGTATCTACCATAATTTGTGTCATTAAGACCATCAGCAAGTCATGGCATTTTTTACTTGTTCAGTGATTCCTAATTTGGGATTTCAGAGCCAAATAATATAAAACTCTTGGTATATCCAATTATCAAATTTAAGATATATATCGTAGCTTTCCCATTACAATTTTATTTTTTAAATCTGACTGCTATATTATGGTATCTGAATGCAGAAATTATTAAAATATTATTCCTCATTAATATTTGAAATCACTTTTGCAACATATTGAAATATTTGAATACATATGTCAATCAACAAATTGCAAATAGGATATTAAAATACTATGTTTACATTACATTCTAAATATTTGTTTTCTATATATGAATTCAAATGGTAATAAATATCAAAGTTTATAAAACTTTATTTGACACTACATAAAAATATATTTTAAAAACTTGAAAATATTTCTTTGTACACATAAAGTGAATCATAATATTTTCTTTTTTCTAGTTAAAGGACCAATATA
This sequence comes from Solenodon paradoxus, assembly GCA_004363575.1. Taxonomy (NCBI): domain Eukaryota; kingdom Metazoa; phylum Chordata; class Mammalia; order Eulipotyphla; family Solenodontidae; genus Solenodon; species Solenodon paradoxus. The sequence goes on from RJWH01000037.1 coordinate 1,384,501, forward strand.
AGACATGCACAGAAAATAAATTATTTTAAACATTATTTTTATATATGTACAAAATATAGATATACAAATTCATGTTAATATTCATTTATATATCCATACACATATGTCTATACACATAAATGTATAGATATATAATAGATAGATGATGAATGGATAGGTAGACAGTGATAGATGATAGATAGATAGAATCTTTAAGGGTATCAACAAATAACTATTAACCTTGTAGGATATAGATTGTATTTGTACTTTTGTGTTTCCCATTTTCTAACCTAATATAAAATGTGGTACATTTCACATGTTACAAGAAATGCTTAATGAATCTCTTTGTTATCATATGAGATGGCATATGTAGAATGAAAGTGAACTCAATGGAATCAAAAAATGCAAGAAATGAGGTTGCTCATGCTCATGATCATTTTGGAAAATGATCATGAGCAAATGTACATAAACGGTAATCAAAGTCTCTCCCCAACCAAAAGCCCGGGAGCTACGGCATCACTGTGAATTCTAATAAATTGTCAAAGAAGGATTAATAAGTATCTTCAAATTATTCTCAAAAATTGAAAAAAGGGGAGAAGTTTTCAACACCTTTTCATAAAGCAAACATTACCTTCACTCTGAAACCAGACAAGGCCAGCACAATAAAAAGAAAACTATAAACCAATACAAACAAAAAGAAGTAAAAATCATTAACACATTCTGGCAAACTGAATTCAATAACATATTCAAAGGATCATATATCAGGGTCAAGTGGAATTTATTCCAGAGATTCAATGGTAGGTCAATTTATAGAAATCAAAATAAATGATACATCACATTAACAAAAGGAAGATAAAATCATATGATCATCTCATTAGATTCAGAGAAAGCATTTTCAGAGATTCAACTTGCTTTTATGATAAAAGTCCTCCATAAAATAAAGATTGAACATCTCACAACATGATATGATTAGATATCACAAACCAACAGTCATCATCTTATTCAAAGATGAAAAGTTGGAAGATTTTCCTCTAAATTTGGGACCAATACAAGAATGTGCCCTCTCATCATTATTTAATATAATGTTTGAATTCAAGAAGTGCAATTAGACAAGAAAAGGATGTCCATTTTTCCAAATCGAAAAGGAAGAAGTAAAAGAATCACTACTTGGATATGGCATGATGTATACATAGAAAAGTCCAAATATTCCAGAAAAGGATCATCATAAATGGTAAACAAATACAATAAAGTGACAGGACACAAAATTAATAAACACAATTCAATTGTATTTCTATGCAAATAACTAGCAGAAAATGTTATCAGGATAACAATCCCTTTTATAATTGTGGCAAAAAGTATCAAATAATACAAAGAGACAGTATTAAAAATAACATGGTAATGGAATAAAAATATATACTTCAGTCATGGAAGAAAATGGCAAGCTAAGGAAAAACACACAAGCATGTAGAAAGCTAATTTACAGCAAGGAAATCAATAGCAAAAAATGGAAAGAAAAATTCCTTGAATAGTATTGGGCAAACTTGACAGCTGAAACTGAGAGAACGAAATCAGACTGATATGTAAAATATACATACATATATATTTATCATATATAACACATATGTATTATCTTATACAAAAGATACTTCAGAATAGATTAAGTACATGCATAAAACCTGAAATTGTAAAATACATAGATGAAAATCGTGATGTATTCCTTGATATCTACCTTAGAAATGTCCTTAGGAACAAGTCTCCAGTGGTAAAGGAAACAAAGAACAAATGGCTTTATCAAATTAAAGAGCTTCTGCACAATTTAACTAGCAAGTAAAAAGGCATGTTAACGGATTGGAGGAGATATTTATGCATCATTATCAGGGATTGACTTCCAAAATATATGAAAAAAAATCATAAAATTATATAACAAAAAGTAACCCTATTAAAAAGTGGGCAAAAGTGCTAATGTAGGCACTTTATTCAAGGAAGACATACATACGACCAACAAGTTTAAGAAACGATGTTTGTCATTTCTTATAATTAGGAAAATGCAAGTCAAAATGACAATGGCATATCATCTTACACGTGTGAGAATGAGTGTTTCCAAAAAAACCGGAAAGAACGTCTGTTGAAACTGTGGAGATAACGGAAAGCATGTGTAATGTTGGTGGGAACATAATCATCGTAATTTGCTATGGAAAGTTGTGTGATAATTTTCAATATATTAAAACTAGAAATCCCATGTGATTCAGTCCTCCTTTAAAATATATTTAACCCCCAAATACAAACACACTAATTTGAAGGATATATGTACACCATGATTTTTGCATTAGTTTCAATAACCAAGAACTATTAACGACTTAAGTGCCCATCAACAGACAATTGGATAAAAAACTGATGGCATATACACAAGTAGAATAGTGCTCAGGTATGAAAAAAAATAAAGATAAGTCCTGTCATTTGTTACAACATGATGGATTTAAAGCACTTAACTAAGTGAGCGAAAATTATAGAGCATGTGTTTTTATTCAAATATGTTATATAAGAAAAGTAGACACATAAACTTAATAAAACAACAATAAACTTTTAAAGCATAAGCCAAAATTAGAGGATAGCAAAATGTAAGTAGGGTGAGAAAACAGATAAAAGGACTTTATTATATGACATACAGAATTACACTTTTAGAGTTGAACTTAACAAATTATATACAGATGGTTATTTATAAGCATGCTCACCTAAAACTAATACAATGTTGTAATTTGATATTGCTTTATACAATTGTAAAAAGGGACACAAAAATGATATATCCCCGTTTTTTAGCAGTTGATGCCACAGTACAATATCTGACCTTAAATCAATGCATCTCGTAAAACATTCTTGCTGAGATCAATAAGGAAAAGGAATGTAATGTGGATCAATGGGCCAGTTCTCTGAAGAAACTGCATATCAACAAGAAAGTCCTATTCATTTCTTGACATTCTCCATACATTTTATTATACATGACTATACTTGATTATAATTAATCAAAACATTTTATAAGACTCAACTTCTTTTTTCTGATCATATTAAAAATTATTTTAGTTTACATATTGAGTTAAAAGGAGCTTTTATTATTTCACATATTATAAAAATATTTTACAAGCAGTGTTTTGTGTGTTAAATAGATTTTTTCCTAATACTTACATCTGTACATATGTACTCATATTTAAATGTTAAAGTCTTGTAGCTTGTCTAGTTAGCTAAAGAATATATCTCCAAATAATAATATGTAAAATAAATGTTAATCCTTTCATTGATATTTAAACTTTCATAAGTGAGAAACATGCTTTACACAGAAATGCTTCATATATTTTATGGAACAGATTTAAATAATAGATCTTAGAATAATTTTATATGTATTGCATGTGTCAGTTTTATAAATGACATACTAGAACTCAGTACATGGATTAAGTTTTTCTTCATCCTTTGTTTATTCTGATTGGTGCAATCACACTGATCACAAGACAATAGACATAAACTATGGAAACAGTAGAAAAGTATATAAATCATGGTTCTCTCCTCTGAACTTGACAGTAAGTCTACATGGTTGATCTTGGGTCCAATTAGCTATATTTTTTAGTTTGAAAATCTTGGTCAGTTAAATTAATGAAATAAATAATTCAAATTAAAAAAAAGATCTATTAACTGTGTCAAAAATCATGATTTGTAGGCTTGAAACCAACTCAAATGTTTATTACCATACAAATGACTTAGCTTATAGCTCTACAGTTGTATTTTGGATATAAGCATTTCATAAATACTGGCTGACAAAAACCTTGGAAAATTAATCCAGTAGGTAACAAACTCAAAATAAAATAAGTTGGTCAAATTAAAGTCATTTCAATATATCATATAAAAATGTATGTTTATGAAAAGTAATACTTTTTAATTCACCGAGAAAAAATATTCAGGATGTGTGACTTAAGTATTGAGACTTAGAAAGCAAAATCTCAGAAGAAATAATATTGCAGTCACTTTAAAACTTTCATATTGCTTCATAAATTGAAGTAAACTTTTAATTAGGGCTTTTGGATTTAATATGTAGGAAGTTTATTATACTGATTAATGAAAGCATTTGTTTAGTATTTAATAAGAATGGTATTTATTTGACCTTTGCATGTGTGTGTGTGCAATGATAACAGACAATAAAATAGTAAATATCTTGTGAGACCACTATATATGCAATATCTTAGAGAAAATGAAATCTAGAATTCACTTCATTATACAGAATTCAGGTACCTATTAAATATTCATTCAGTTAATGAAAAGATGCAATAATAACAAATAAAATATAATCATAGAAATGTACTATTTTGGAAACCAAATTATAAACCACTAGATGGAGCTGAACTTACATTTTTTTATAAAAAGTGAATAAAAACTGACTCAAGTTTCAAAATATACATTCTATGTAGTATATATAATTATAAAACATCATATAAATGATGTATAATTCATGAATATAAAAGTTTGGTAACTTATTTAAAATAAATATAGAAATACTGTTAAATCTATGAAATTACCTTAATCATAAATATGCTATATAGCCATTTGTGAAAAAACAATAATTAGTAATGTTTAGGCACATGTGAAATTGTTAGCCTCTTCTAAAGAATCCCTGATAATATCATCATCTAGAATGTAAGGAATGAATTTAGTGTACAGTGAAAATTATAAGACATTGAAGAAAGAATTCAAAGACACAAATAGAGATATGTGCTGTGCTTGTAGACTGGGAGACTTGATAAAATTTCCATAAGAATCAAAATGATCTACATATTTAATGCTACCCCTATCAAAATTCCGATAGTATTTTCATAGAAATAGACAAGACATTTGTGAAATTTGCCTGAAATCTTGAAAGACACTAAGTAAGCAAAAAATTTTAGAGAAAGAAAAAAGTGAAAAGCACCTCAAACTATATAACAAAGTTGCAGTGATCAACACTGTTTATGAACATAAAAATAGATTGAGATCATTGGAAAATAATAGAGACTAGAAATAAATATGAGACTATATAATTCATTAATTTATAACAAATGAATCAAATATAATGGGGAAAAGGAAATCTTTTCAGTAAGTGATGTTAGGAAAATAGGACGGTCACATGCAAAATAACAAAACTGCACCCATCTTACACCACAAACAAAAATGAACTGAAAATAGATTAGAAATGTAAATGTAAGAAAAAATAGAATTTCTAGAAAAATATATAGTAGGTAAGTTTTTGAACATCAGTCTTGGAATGAGGCATTTTTGTTTGATTGTTTGGGCTTTTGGTTTTGTTTTGTTTTGTTGTGGTTTTTGTATTTGACAAAAAGGAAACAGCAAAACTGTAACTGTCAATACTAAAAAAATTCTACAGAGCAAAGGAAGCGATCAACAAAATGAAAGACAAACTGAAAAAAACAAAAAAAAATCTGCAAATCATTTATTTGATAAGGAGTTAACATAAAATGTATACTCAATAACATAAAAGCAAATAACCCAATTAAAAATGGTCAAAGGATCCAAAGAGAAATTTTCCAAAGAAGACATTCAAATGGACAACATGAAAAGTTACTCAACATCACTAATCATCAAGAAATACAATTCAAATCCATAATAGTTATTGCCTCCCACATTTAGGATGTCTAATATAAAAAAGATAAGCGATAGATTCCATTTAGGTAATGCTCAAAAGGGAATACATGTGTACTCCTGATGGGAATGTAAACTGGTAAAACCACTAAGAAAAATGAAGATAGAAGCTTATAAAGCAGATATACTCAAGTAATTATTATTGCTGACATATTTTGAAGGGCATTTTGTAATTTAATGCTTCCTAGCATTTTTTATAGCTGTAATTGCCTAAGTAAATCTTACCATAACATAGAAACAACACACTTGTTACATGGATTATAAAAAACACAAATTCTGATATGCAGTTCGTCTTTTCAGTAGAATATTCCTCTGACAGCTTTTAATCTAATTTTTTAAATGGATGTAGTGACACTGAATACAATTGCAAATATTAGAAAACTCAATATAGAGATTTTAGAGTGATATTTATGTATTCTGTTTTAAAATATGATGTGTTACTAAACCTGAGAAACATGTCTATTGTTATTAAAGTGTTTATGGAACTCCTGTCATGCATATTTGTAGTTATCCTTAAGTTTTCTCCTGGCTGTGGAAAAAGTCAAGTTGAACATACACATGTGGCATTTTGTTAGTCTCAGTTCCCTACTTTAATACATTTTCTCTGTCCTAAAGTTACAGCCAACAGAATTTCGGCATTAAATATACTATTTACAAACTAGTTTAATGGCATCATAAAAGCATTCACAAAATAGCGTTAAAGGTCAGCAATAAACTGACTAAATCTCCTTGCCTTTTTAATATATGGGTGACCAGTATATTCCCAAAAGCTTTGAGTTTGAAAATTAGCTGCTGAGCATGCACTGCAGTTAGTTTTCATAGCTGTTTAAATATGATGCATCAGCAACATAATAAACTATACCCCTGCATAATAAACTCTGTTTTGATGCAAATCAATAGGCAGTAATGCTGTGTGAAATGAAGCTAAATACATGAAATTATAAGATACCTATGCCTAGCCAGAGCATGCAGATACACAAAATTAAATAAACCATTTCTGATATGAATGGTGGAGCAAACTAGTAATATAAAACTGCATTATAAAGTATTAAACAAACACAAGACAATCAAGTAGGACTCAGATAATAGGAGTCCATCTCGGTTACATGGCTGTCTCCTAGGTAACAAGATAGTCGAATAGGAACATCTCAAACAATCAAATCTGCAAGCACTAGGACTTTAAAAATCCTTTTGTACTTAAATCTTTACTGATTGACAAGAACCAATTTCAATTTAAATAAAATCCATGGATAATTTTTTCAAATCTGATGATCAAAAGAAGATCATGATCTTATATTGATACCATCACATTGTTCCAGAAGTAGAAGTCACTGCCGGCCGGTGTTTGCCGGTCAGATAATTTGATGATTTTGCCTGAACACACATTTATCTTTTGGTTTGGTGAAATTGAATGGAAAGATAATGTCATAAGTGTAAAACTACTGCTAGCTCATGCTTCATTCCTCCTTATGTAATTCAGTCTTCTGAGAAACTTTAATATTAAATTAACCATTGGAATAATGGATCCAGGATAGATATTAGTGCAGCTTTTGACATATTTATATTCCTAATAGATTCGAATGACTTTTCATTAGCATTAGCTGAAAATTTGATTAATTTTAAGAGATATCATAAAAATTGTGATAGTTGTAGCAACAAATGACAAGGGGCCCAGCATAGCTTTTGATTCTGTTTTAAAATCACCGTTTTAATGTTAGAATATGGCAAAGCATTTGATTTTCCAGTGATTCTACCTCCTCAGTAGTAACAAGTCATAATATCTGCAAGTTACTTATCTACACAAATTAAAAGACAGTAAAACGGAATGATATTGGTTTGAAGTGTTTATTCATCCTATAATTTATTCTGCACTTCTAATTCTGTTTCACCTCATGCTCGATGCTTTAGGAAGCCTAAGACACACAAAATTCATAGATACACCATTTATGTCCTGACAATGACTGATATGATACTTCTTCCATTAACTCTTACATTTTCTCTTTACAATTGTCTTATAAATGTATATGTATATAAGTTATAAAAATGAGTTTTTAAATACATAATGGGTGATAACATGATATTGTCATTTCTCCAAAAGAGCATGCTGAATCACTTACTCATTTGCCAGATTTTAATTTGTTATTTAGTTTCTGGAAGGCAGTGTGTCAGATGATTGAGAGAAAGGATGATTTAAAACAAAAAAAAATCACATTAGGCAACTTTGTCTTATAGAAATTTATATGATTCAGCAGAGACTATGTATTGTTTATTTCTATTCTCCTCATACTGTCACTTTATAATAATTGTTATCCTTGTGTTATCATTGAAAAAGCAGATATTTAAATAATTTATCCACTGCTAATTAGGAGAGTAAACCAATGAACCAAGCAGATATTTCTCTCATGGCTCTAAACCTAAATGAAAAATAAAATAAAATAAAGGCATACAACAAAATAAGAAAAAATGAACCAAAGTAAAACAAAAAATCCCCAGAAATGTCTTGTAAGTAGAACCTTGTAGATACTATCTGATTATTTAAGTAGTTGTAGATTTCATTGTTACTCCTATGATAGCAAATATATTGAACAAGGAGCAAAGCTTATTTTTTTCTTATCTTGGAATTTCATATAAAGTCACAAAATTCGGAAAAACAAGCAATTAGCATATCCACCTCTAAGAGAAAGGGCTAAAAAACTGCCATGTCTAGCTCCTACGCTTATCATAAAGTGGTCAAAAGAAAGTAACTCTCTCCTCACTGTGAAAATAAGCTAACAAAGAAAAAATTAAAAGGTTGTGATTTTGTTTGTGTGGGTCTGGGATGAGTTTCTTTGTTTATTTCTTCCTTCCACTTTTGTCCAAATGCAGATGACTCAATGTGATATGCCCTTAGTGAATTCTTCTGTAGAGATCAAGAGTTTGACATCATTTTTCCCTTTGTAATTACAGAAACCAGAAAATGCAATAGATGCACCCATGTTCAGTAGAGTAATAGATGAAAACAAGCTTTTATTAAACAAATAATTTGAAAAAAACAGCATACATTATTTCCCTTCCACCTAATCACCTCTTACACTACTCCCCTCTGGTAATCTCTATTCTGTTGTCAAAGTCCACTCACTGGTTTATATTTATTTTTCTTTATCCATTCAAAGCTGTGAGACTACATGAAGAGCTCAAGACTTTTGAGGACTCAGGTGCCTGTGTAGTGGATATGGTCTAACATCACCCTTTTCTCAAGACCAGCTCTTCAATCAGAGCAGTCCTAGCAGATTCAGTATAACAACGATCCCTCAGATGCCATCAGGCTTGGATCACAGAAATTTCTGCAAACTTAATTTCCCAAAAGCATGTGTAAGAGCAGAGTGACATGGAAATTAAGGGTTCAGTTTGGGGATAGACCAAGATCCCAAGAGCAATCGTAAGCAAGTAAGAGGAAATATTTCTCAGGAATATGAATGGTAGTCATAGAAAATTCCTCTCTCAAAATCCTCTCTCAATATGCTCTTTAAACTGTGGGAAGCTTTGAAGTGAGGAGCCTCAATGGGTACCTGCTCTTAACAACTTCCATGAACAGGTCTTTTCTTAGAAGTACAAGATCTAGCTGCTGATGCCTAGGTAGTTCATTCTCAAGGTAGAAACAGCAATCTCTGTATCTAACTGTAATCCCAGCCATGGACTCACCAGTGGTGTGGAAGCTGTTTCATATAATCCAGAAGACATCCGTAGAAGGAGTCATCTTGTGATCCATCTGAGGAAACTGCAACTAGACATAATTCTGCTTCTACATTCTCACAATGCAGCATTCCCCATGTCTTGAGCTCCTGCTGTCTGTACCTAGAGGGTTGCAGCCTCAAATTGTTTCTCACTGCACTGGATAAACACTGCTCTGATAATTATAAGGAGTGTTTGATGGCATATTGAACCATTGTTGGTAGGGGAGAAAGATGATGCCTCCTCAAAGTCTGACTCCCTAATGGAATTCCACCAATATGGCATCTTCTCCTGATAGTGCCACTGAACCACAAGAGAACCTAAAAAGACAGCCTGCCATATCTCTGTTCATGGATTACTATTATGTCCAGAGGGAGAACTCTCTCTTTTCAGTTCCGGTTGCATATGCTCGCTCTCCTCTCTAATGCTCCTCCTTGGTACAAAGATTCCCAATATAGGAGTGAGCCCTTCATCCCCAGAAAGAGTATCACTGCTTCTCTTGCTCTCTTGTATCAGAGTGACCCTGTAACTTTCCAAGTAAAAAATGACCGAACTTTCCCTACCCTCTCTTAAGTTTTCTGTCAGTTTTCAAAGTGAAGAAGCTGATTCTCCAGTCCTCCAGTCATTTTCAAGGGCAGTTGGTCTTACACATATGTAATTTAGTTGCACCTATGGGAAGAAGTAGAGTCCAGCATCTTTACTCTTCTGTCAACTTTCTGGAAATCCATAAAGTTTCTTAAGAGAGCCTAGTATGTGTTCCATGGATTAGAGACAAGTTCATGATTTTCAAATGAGCAATTCAGAATAAAAAATGATTAGTTTGATCCATGAAAACAAGGAGAACAGAAAGAACAACAGCAGAACTTCAAATTCTGCCATCTTTTGGCATGTCACCAAGTAGGTCTCCTGTGTGTCTTCAAGTACTGACCTATGATCCCTAAATTGTCAGCACTACCCACCCTGTTCAATATAATATCCTCTTCTCTAAGGAATCTTAAAACTTATATTTCTGAATTTGAAAGTTAGAAAAATCCTCTTTTTTTCAGAAAAGCACTATGAAATTAGAACACTGAGATTTTTCATTTTTTCACTGTTTGAGAAAACCAAGAATATACTCTGGAAGAGACAACATCAATTAGGGGTCATTTTTATAAGAAACTGTATTAAACAGTCATGTCTCTTCAGGTAAGAGGGATTTTTTTTTTCCAGATATATACTAAAAAACAAAACAAAACAAAATAATTCTGACTCTTTATCCCAGTTTTAAGACTGTTTACATATTGTTTTCTTTTAAGGAACAATTAGACTCTATCCTAACTCTAACTTCTGTATATGTAGGAAAACCTATAACCAGTCAATAACTTAGATATATATATAAATATATATATTTAATAATTGCTGGTTGACAATTTTTCAACAAATGTCAGTAATTAAAAAAATAGAAATATTACTTTATTTTCCCTAGGGATAATTTAGCTATTGTGAGAGAGGGGTAAGTGATAGTTTTTTAATCTAGAAAAACTAACATTAGAGAAAAAGCTTCACTATTTCCTCACTGAATGTAATTACTGTGAGTATGTCATATGCCAGTCTTTATTTGTTGAGATGCATTCAATCTGTAACCATTTTGGAGTGATTTTAACATAAATGAATGTTGACTCTTATTGAATGCTTTTTCTGTATCCATTATTAAGAGGATACAGTTGTTATTCTTTGTTTTTTTGAATAATCTATCACATTTATTTATTTGTGTATGTAGAGCTTCCCTTGCATACCTTGTATAAGCTCCACTTAATAAAGTTATATTAGTCTTTCAATGAGCTGTTCAATCTGTTTGACTATAATTTTGTGGAGGATTTCTGCATCAATATTCATAAAATAGAATGCTCTGTAATTTTCAATATCGGATATGTCCTTGTCTGGTTTTGAAATAAGTGTCATGCTGGCATAAGATGAGTTTGGACATTTTAGAAATTTGGAGAAGGACTGGCACTATTTTTCTTTGAATGTTTGATCAAGTTCACTAGTGAAATCATCTGGCACTTGGATTTTGCTTTGGGAGAGACCTTTTATTATTTTAATTTCTGTGTTTATGAAAAGTTTATAAGGTTTTATATTTCTTCCTGAATTAGTCTTAGAATGTTGTATGTTTCTAAGAATTTGTCCATTTCTTCTAGGTTATTCAATTTGCTGACATACAGATGGTCAACATATGCACTTACAATTATTTGTATTTCTGTAGTATCTGTTGCAATTTCTCTTTCATTTGCAATTCTATATTTGTATTTTCTCTCCTTTTTTGTGTGTCTGGCTATTGTAAGTCAAGCAAAATATGCATTTTGCTTTTTTAACTATTCAAAGAACCAACTTTTTGTTTTATTGGTGCTTTTCATTTCCTGAAGTATGTGTTTATTGCTATAAGTTTCCCTCAGTACAGCTTTTGTTGGAGCCCACAGATTATATTAAGGCATGTCTCAGTTTTCATTTGAATCCAACTTGTTGTTGTTGTTTTTATTTTCATTTTTGATATCATCGTTGACCTAATAGTCTTTCAGTCATATGTTATTTGTTCCTCATATCTTTTCTGGTTGGTCCTCTTTTATCTTTTGTGCCATTATCTATATTTATGTCATTATAATTTTGTAAAATTCTTGATTTAATTTCAACCTTTGTAAACGTCTGAGATTTGTTTTGTGTTCCAAAATATGGTATATCCTTGACAATATTCCGTAAGCCCTTGAAAATAATGTGCTTTTGGGTAAAATGCTCTATAGGTATCTATTAAATCCATTATTTTCCACTGTTATTTAACATAGTATTAGAAGCCTTGACAAGTGAATCCAACAAGAATATGACATAAAAGTTATCCAGATTGGAATAAAAGAAGTAGGACTATCACTATAAGCAAATGGCATTATAATGAAGGAGATAGTCTAGTAAATGAACAAGCAAAAAGATTCTAAGAGACTCTAGTAAAAACTGCTACATATCATAAATAAATACAGCAATATGGCACAGCACCAAATCAACATACAAAATTTGTTGCTTTTTTACATGCAAATAACAAATTAGCAGGAAAAGGACTTAGAAAAACAGTCCAATTTGAAGTTAATGCAAAAAATGAAATATTTGAAAACCTGCTTAGCTAATATGTTAAAGACATGCACTCTGAAAACTACCAGATATTGTTGAAATAAATAAAATGGGACATAAAGAAATAGGAATGTATTTCATGACAATGAATTAGAAGAAATAACATTGTAAGAAATAGTCATTTCATCTAAAGAGATATGCAGATTTAATGCAAGTCCCATAAAAATCCCAATGACATTTCTTCACATAAATAAAACATGAAAAAGAAAATCATGAATTTTGAACTAAAATAGATCCAAAACAGCAAAAATAAAATCCTGAGACAAAAGAAGAAAAAATGAGATTTCATGCTCATTGACTCCATACTATATAAAACAATAATCAAACCAGCATGGTATTAGAATAAAAAAAAAAAAAAAAAAAAAAAAACAAAAAAAAACAGATACAATGAGCAATGAAACAGAATTCAAACCTCAGAAATAACCCCACACTTAACATCAGTTAATTTATGAAAAAAGAGTCAAGGTCATACATTGTGGTAAGGACAAAAAGTTGTCTTGAGAAAACTAGACAGTCACATGGAAAAGAACACTAATACCATGCATGAAAGAATAATTCAAAATGCATTAAGTACTAGCATCTAAGAACAGAAAAAATAAAATACAAAGAAGAAAACACTGGTTACGTTCTCTTTGAAAATTCTACTCCATTATCATTGTAAATAAAAAGCAAAATAAACAAACAGAACTATATTGAACAGGTTTCTGCACAGTCAAAAAACTATCACCAAAATGAAAAGACATCCTATTGGATGGAAAAAAAATATTTGAATATAATATATCTTATAAAGGTTATAGCCAAAATATATGAAGAACTTTGGATAACTCAAGAACAGAGAAGAAACCTAAATTAAAAAAAATGCTCATATCTGGATAATTCTTCAAAGGTGACATACAGATGAACAATGAACACATGAAAAGATGATTTCCATTGCTTTTTATTAGGGAAATGCACATCAAAATGACAATGAGTTATTACTTCACTCTTGTAAATAAAGGTTATTATATAAATGATTGTGTTGGATAATATAAATGTGACCAAAGATATTTAGAAAATGGAGCCATAATAAACTATTGGTGGGGTGTAACCTGGTGCAACCATATGGAAAGCAATATGGAGCTTCCTAAAAAAATTGAGAATATAAATTCCATATGATTGAGTTATTCCACTTCTGAGTGTTTACCCCAAAGCCACCAAAAAATCATATATATATATATATATATATATATATTTGCTTGCATATGTGTGTATGTGTGTGTGAAGGTGATACTATACACACTCAAGCACACACACATGCAGTGGAATATTACTCAGTTATCACAAAGATGAAATTCTGCTATTCACAGCAACAAGACTGGACCTGGAGATAATTATGCCTAGAGAGTTAAGTCAGAAGGAGAAAGACAAACATTTCATGATTGTACTCATATATGGTGTATATAAAAACAAACCAAAGGAATCACATGACATGAAAGTAGATTTTTCATCTATAAAATCAAATCAGTGAGTGGAATGGATGGGAGAGGAAGGTAGACAAACTGGTTAAAAGGAATCTGTCACATAGTAAATGACTTAATTAGATTGGTGGCAAACAACGTACTATATACAGGTATTGATTTGTGATGCTGTAAAACTTAAACCTGTATGATTATTTGACGTAATACTCCTTCTATAAAATTCTGAACAATTTTTGTGTTATCAAATTGTGCCGATATGTTAGCATAGCAGCTGAGGTTTTTTTTCTTTTGGCACCTTTACAAGGTTGGAAACTTGGCACATATTCCCTAACTTATATGTGCTGCTCATTGTGTGTAAAACTAATGTGATTTACGCTTACGACTAGGATTCCTTATAGAAGTCTGGATCTTCTACCGGATAAGTAGAGGGTGTATCACTATTGAATCCATTGGTTCAGCAGGATACTTTGAGCAAAGTGAGACTTTCCATGTGTATTGAGTGAATAAAGGTATTAATGAAGAAATGGGGTTCTGATGAAATCAACCAGTGCATTTCACCATGAATTCCAAACTTGTGAATTTTATTTAAACTTTAATTATATGTCGTGAAGCCACTTTTAATGAATATTAAACTATAATTAATAATAGCACATGAGATTATGTGTCTTTATAAAGTATAATAATTGTATCACTTGATATAAATACATGTGAGATATAGTAACTTACCTGTATTGCCATCACAAATGACAGAAAAAGATATTTATTGAATTATATATTAATACACAAAATCCTTAATCCTCTTTATTTTTAATAAATATACATAAATGATAATTTCAAGTAATAAACCATCTACATATCTCAAACAAGCTAATTTTTTTAAGAAATACCTTAATTTATTCATAAATATCACTTATATTGTCATTTAAAATGTAAAAATTTCTAAGAACAGTAAACCTAATTTGAATTCTTTAATGAGTAAAGTTAATTGCCTCAAATAATACCAAAAAAATTGAGGTTGCAAAAAATAAAAATCTGTTAGGTATTTTGATCAATACGTCATTTGGCCATATGATGCAGCACATAGCTGTGTATAAAATCAACGTTAGGTTTATTTTCAATGCCTAGAAGAGAATTAGGCTTATACTTTGAAGTCTAAAATTTAGGAAAATAAGCATGAGTATATTGAGTATATTATTCAAACTTCTGTTAGGATCATTTAATTTATAAGACTTTGGAAAGTAAAAAAATATGAAAATGTTTCAAAATACAAATTCGCTGTAATCAAGCATTCATCCTGTAGGCATACTTACAGATATGCCATCTTTACCATTGTAATTGATGTTGAAATCTATTATGAATAACTGTTAACACAGTGGGATGTCAGTATGTTACTTTCTGTGAATATGATAGAGCTAGGATTTAGAGGAGGAAGCTATGCCAAATGTATTCTAAAAGAAATCAGGGTTATTTGATATTAAGAGGAAGCCGGTTACCTGATGTTCAGACTTTAATGCCTTACAGTAACTATGGTATTGGGCAAAGGTCCTCCGGGTTCCATAAATCATGTTTCAGGCAAATGAGCATATAATCAGTTCAGAAATGAGTATCCACACCCTGATATCAAATTAGAGTACTAATGGGAAACAAAGAAAAATAATTATTTAAAAAATATAATCCAAAAAGAAATCTGGAGAACACAGTGGTTAATATCTGTGGAAACAGGTGCAAAGCATTCATAACTAACAAAGCTGAAAAAAAAATCTATCGAAAGACATAAATGTGTCTCTTTAACCAAAGTACAGTATTCATAGCTAAAAAGTCAGAGCATATTAAAATTATTAACCCTTTTCAAAATTTTAAAGTATGTGAACTCGATGTTCTAGGAATTTTCTACTGGTCATCACCAATCAATATGCACAGATATTAAATGCTTTTTATAGTGGTGATGCTTTAGCAAGCCAGTGATTAGTATTTCTGTATCTCCTGTCTAAATTTGAAATCAGACAGAATTGAATAACTACAACACTCCCACAAAATAAACTCCGGATATCAGAGAAGCCCGATATCTTCTCCACTGATACATTTAGAAAGAGGTGCCCAGAAGACATGCCTGGAGAATTCATAACTGCTTAGGCCAAACTCATTCACCTTATCAAATTACTCCTTCTTCTATGGTAAGGAAAAATTAGAAAGAGAAAGTGAAGAAGAATTTTCCAAATTCTTTACCTGGATCTATTTTGCAAATTTACTTTGTCAGAGTAACTGTGAAAATAAAAGATAATAAAATACTACATTAAGTATCATCTCTTTAAATTTAAATGTTGTCACTTATATTTTTCTTATTTCTGTTATAAGAAATCCCCAATAATAACTGTTTAAGACATTATAAAATATATATCAGTCTATTAATTTTTATTTCTTTCTCTCATCTTTCTCCCCCTTTCCTTCCTCCCGTCATTCCTCCATTACTTCTTTTCTTTTTCAGAGAAACTCACCAGGATAGTTTAATTATGCAAAAATATTTGAGCAGTCTTGTTCAATTTACATTCCATGGTTCACTTAAAAAGTTAATGTCTTCCAAAATATTACAGACAATATATTCAAAGTTACATGATCACATCAAAGTTACATAATCAGATGAAGAGAATAAGCTAATGGATGTTCAGGTGAAAAATATTTCAACCGACATGTAATGTTCCACAACTTTTTCACAAAACACTCTATCCTCAAATGTAGTAAAGATGGATTAATATAATAAACTGTCACTCTCATGAGTAGCTACTAATTAGTTGTCTTAAGTGAATCAAAAGATAGATTATCCTAGATTAACCTAAGCAGGTGCACCCTACAAAAAGTAAGCATCACATGGATTATTTTGGCTGACTGTCCCTGAAGAAAACAAGCGTGTTGTAAGAGAATCTATGAAGGGGATCGTGAATACATAGCTTGATGGCTGTCTCTAAGAGCTAAGAGCTATTCTTGGCCAATAGCTAGTAAGAAAAAGGAATTTCAGTCTTATGACCACAATGAACTGCATTCTGCAAAAAAACAGTAAATTGAATCATGACCTCAGAACTCAAATCAAACAGAAGCCCTAGTCAACAACTTGAGCCAGGGGTGCCCTTAAGTAGAGAACCCATAAATCTGTACCTGCATTTCCAAATGGAATCTGTGTGACAAGTAATGCATGCAGCTTCAAAACACTGTTTTTAGTAGTTTGCTGCACAACACTATAAATTAAAAAATATTTGTTACAATAGGTTATACTTTGTGTCTTCCAGAATATATATTTTATGTAAATTTCATTTTAATATAAGAAAAATAAAATTTGAATTATTGACTATTTTAAGATAATTATAAACCATACTTTCAGACAAGTTTTTCTGAAGAAATTACTGAGAGTAGTCTTGCATGTTAAAAATTTATTGGGAATTGTTCTTGAAAACTACATCAATAATAATGTAAGAAGAACAAATAAGGAAGGGGAAATTGAACTATGATGTAATTAGCAATACAAGTGTCAGCAAATATCGTGAAAAAGTTCTGGAACTAGGAGACGGTTGAGAGCTAGTCAAATTAGTAAAAGGGGATTGGTATTTTATACTCACCAACCATAGGTCATTAGATTTGATCTGATTCCCAGGAGGGGTGATGTTTCAAAACTCCCTTTGGCTGAGGCAATTATTAAAATATTCAAAAGAGAATAATCAGCAGTCTACTGCTCCAAGAAGTGGGGGAATGAGTTCTTGTGCATTCTTGAAGTCATTTCTGGATGACTCACTGCAGCATTATCTACAATCTTATTTTGAATTTCTAAGATCCATTTATTTTAAGTAATAGTGTAAGCTGTTTGATAAGTAAAAAAAACTAAATGCTAAATAATTGCTCCTGGAAAGCGCATCATAGAAAAATTGTAATTATAGCCCTCATAAATTCAGTTAGTTTGGGGGATCACCTGATTCTCATTACCCACTTCCTTTGCTAGTCATCCTATGTTCCATTTCCATTTCTTCTAGTCTAGGTAGTGTCTCAGGATGGGTGAGCTGGAATTAATAAGTTTGGCCTGAAGTGATGTCCATTATGCTATTCTTAAACCTTAAACAGATACCTTACTAATTGACCATTAAAACTGGACATAGAAATAGTAAGATCTGACCTACATAATAATCATGATACTGCAATAATAATTTTCTGTACTTGTTATGTAAGAGCAGCCCTATAATTTTCTGATAATCGAGGTTAATTCTTCGTGCCAAGGTGACTTCTTTTATGCCTTTTAGTCTCCTAATAAAAATAAAATAGAAGAGAATATGTAGCTGTTTCAGCTTAAAGTTTAATAGAATTCTTAATATGTTCTCATGCAGAAGCATTTTCAAGTTGGCAATCAGGAAATCTAGACCTAGAAATTACGTATATTAGTATGAAATTTATTTTTTCTCCATTCAATTACTGGGAGTGTTAGTGAGGTTAATCCCACATCTAGGCCTGTGACTCAAAGATTCTACAACTTTAAAATACAACATCTTACAATTCTTGATTTAGACAGTATACTGCATTCTTTGAATACAATATTGTGCACTCTGGTGATAGATATGTCGTAATTCCAAACTGCCTCTTAACTACACTTGAAAATGGCTATTCCATTGCTTTATCAGTCAAGTAACTTCTTTGTGGTATGACAGGATCAAATCCATGAGACCATTTCAATTTTTCTTTACTATAAAATATATTTCTTGTTTTGATTGTGATGTTAATCCTAAATAAAGTATATTGCATTGATTGTAAATCCCTGACTAATGACTTATAAGCAGCATACTACTACTACTACTATTAAAAATAAAAAAAAGAATATTTGGGTGTGCCCTACTTGAGTGTGGCCTAGTGGTCTACTACACCTGGAAGCAGTACACCTGAAAGCAGTACACCTGAAGCATCACAAGTTCCCAGGTTCAAGACCTGAGGCTGGGTAGAACAGCCAATGTGAACAAATAAATTTAAAAAATAAATAAATAAATGAAGCATACTTAAATTCCCATAGTCCAAATTTGTGTTAATTCTAGTCAATATTTATATCTGTTCTTTCCAGACAAATTCTAAAATAATTTGTCAATAAGTCACTGGTTTGGTCGGCTGCCTCAAGGAGCCAACATGGGGACTCTCTGTGACCCTCTGATATTGACAGATTGGACATTCAGTAGAAGACAAAGGACTAATATTGATAAGAGGATCCAAGGTTATTGTCTTTGCATACTCTTCATTATTTTATTCCTCCAAAACTATGATATTTATGTTCCATTGTCCTAACAATAGTTGGGGATAATGACAGAGCTTGTTACCAACTGGCTTAGTCAATAAGATGACTTATTTATTTGGTGGGTTTTATGTGATGGATCTTGCTGATGAAAACTGACAAGCCTACTCCCACATAACATTTCACATCCCTCCTCCCTTATACTTCTTTGTCTAAAATAGTTCAACTTTTCTTCTTCTAAAATACTTTCTATTAAACTATGTATTCTTACTGAGTGTCAATTTTCTTTCAAAAACATGTAGATAACCAGGGCACAGCCCAAAGTTCTGCTAACTTAAGACAATTTCATTATATGAAGGTCAGGGTATTTCATCACCTAATGTCTCATAATTAGGTTTTTGAAGGCCTATTACTAGACTGGAAACTATTTCTCTCAAGAAGAATAGGTATCTTCCTAAATTTATGCACTGTGTATTTTTGTTTTGCACTTTCCAAGGTTTCAATAAGCAACTATTTGCAATTAACACTTCAGGTTTCATTCGATTTCCTAACTCAAAAAAAGTCATTGATAGAGTAGCTCGTATTGTGGCCTAAACTTTACAAATGTCATATTATAGATCAGGTAAAAACTGGCAATTTTAGCAATATTTTAAAAATGTGCTAAATTGACAAAAAGTGTCTTAAATGTTGCCTTTAGAATTCAAAATAAACGGACAAGTGTTATGCTTCACAATTATGATAAATATTATTTGATCAACATGCCTTTCATATTTGGGGAATAGCTCACCATTGTAAAAACCCTTGAATTCAAGGCATCTTTTGAAGCAGGCCACCAATTTTTTCAACCTTTAGTTTACCATCATTGTCCACACTCTCATAGGTTTTACCAAGTCATTGAGTGCTTGCTATTTCCTGATCATCATTAGTAGAATGCTGTAAACTTAATGGGTCAATGCAATATTTGGTAAATTTTGAAGGAAGTAAATATTTCTGCAGGATATTATATGGCAGAAAGCATGAGATTTGGCATAGTTCTAAGGCAATACCTTCAGGTTATACAAACTGCTTCTTCTAGTCCTTCATATCAATTGTGAGAAAGCCATTAGCTAGCTCAGTGACTGCATACAAAGTGCCAGGAACCATGTTGTTTGTTCTAGTAAAGATACTGTGACAGGGATAGCGGTTGAAATTATGGATACCATCTGATCATTATAGTCCATAGTCATACTCCAAGATCATTACAGTCCATAGTCATACTCCAAGACCTATATGCCTTCTGCACAGGCCTAACTGGTGATATGGAGATGTTATGAGTCTCATATGACTTGTTTAAGGCTTTGATTACAGCATTTCTATCTACCCAGCTTTGTTTTTGTTTTTAAGATTAACTATATTTTGGGGGAGAGGAGAAGGTCAAGTGCCTTCACTGAGCCTAGTGCAATTGTTCAAGCCCTGTGATTCAGGAAAATAAATTAGTTGATTACAACTAATTTTTACAGTTGCCAAGAATATCTACTTAAATGATATGTTCAAAAACAGAGAGAATATCTCCAGCTGAGTCAAAGTACTGATTGGTTCATTGTGAGTTACACTATATTTACCATTTCACCATCTCACTTACTACTTTGGTAGTTCAAAATGTTTTTTATTATCCTTAATAATCAGTGTCATTCAAAGCCAGTGTCTAGTAATTCTGCAAAATTCTAGATATTTCATTTTGTCCGATAAATATTCATTTTACTAAATGTCCTCAAGTTTATTTAGTAAAAGTTGGTAGAAAATTTTTTTTTATGTGTAGATACATAAGCAACATAATGGCAAAAGTCTTCTCTTAAAGTAATGAGGTGATTCCTTGAATTAATACATTTATGTATTGATCTAGGTCTGAAGACTTGGCAAGAGGCAAGCTTCTCCAGTGCGGTCTCCAGTCAGACTTTGTTTATCAGGCACAGAGATTTCCCTTTCAACAGATAAAGAAATGCTTCATTACTTTTTATTAGATTGTCCATCTATTTCATTTCTAGGGAGACCACTTCCATTAATAGAAACATTCTCACCTTGTCTTTGGTTATAAAATTCAGTCTCTTGATTTCTTCCACTCTGAGATTCTATCACACATTAGTATCAGGGATTCCATCTCTATGGGAGCTTTCCTTATATTCGTACCTGGTGTGGGATAGTGTGAAAACATGATCCATATCCAACCCTGAAAGTGGACTCATTGGCTGGCCAAAATAAGCACAGACCTGAATATAATAAGATGGACTTTCTGAGATTATAACTGCTTCTGTCAACATTGACTATACACAAGATGCCCTGCCCTGGAATTCTGCTGTCCTTTCCTATTTAGCTATCCTTTGTTTTTGCCTGCTCGGCTGTTCCTGACTGCTCACTACCCTCCATATACTGATAACGCCTATAAAACAGCTCCCCTTTGCTGACAGTGTGGTAGCTTTCCAGAAACATACCTGACCAGCAGCCATTGGAACCCCCTGTTATGAGTACAGCAAAAACCATGTTTTTTCCTTCTGTGTATTCTCATGATTTCCTTAGACTATCTACTAGACATTGCATTATGATGCTAGAACTTGAACACCTGCACAATACCTGACCTACAAAGAAAAATATGAAGCTGTTTAAGGTGTAAATGCTGTTCTAAATAATGTACTTTTCAAATCCTTTGTGAATGAAGTTTCTCTGGTCTTTTAATTGAACAGAGTCAGAGGTTTGGTGTGCAGATTAGACATGATAAATCGAGTTTAATATTTGTATCTCTCTAGGACAATAAATTTCCTCTTCTACATCATGCTTAGGAAGCTCTGACAACTCAATTTTATTAAATATAGGTAAGTAAATGTCTATGCTTCAGTCAACTAATAAAACATTAGGTCAATTTTAATTACGAGAGTTGCTAGTAATTGCATAACAATGTTGTCCAATTTTTACCCTCTTTAGTGTAATAGTCTTAGAATTTATTCTTACAGATGATACCTGTATTTCTAGTGACATGTATTAACACAATCCTATAATGCTTTTAGTGTATAAACTTTTTCATCTTGTGTCATAGTGTGTACCTATTTTATATTATGCTGAGATTTGATGTTAGTTATAGGTTTAGTGACAACCAGTGATGGTTTGGCTCTTGAGGAAAACAATCACCCTATTTCATGACGCATAACATAAGTGAGGTCATCACAGTTTTCAGACAGAAGGCTGATAGACTTAAAAAGCAGAGAGCAAGCTACTTTCACCATCAAGAAAATCTCAGAATGACCTGTGAGTTCAAGACTATAAATTTCATCCCATTGCAATCTCAAGTCCAATTCAAAGTTTTACAAAACTATGTTTTCACAATAAACTTCCTAATTTCCACTTAAGAGACTTGGTACTACTACAAATTCAACTATTGATTTTATTCATCAGTTCACAAAGCTAATCTTTATCAGAGTTTAGTGATATATGTATTGATATGTGAAGTAAAACTTTGGACTATTGGGAATATCAGAACATGACTTGAAGTAAGAGTTATGTGACTTCAATTATCTTCTTTTTGTAAAGGATCAAATATACTCAAAAAAGGTCCCTTCCATCCCACAGGACTTACAATCACCAACAATCATGAATAAAAGGCAGCAGCCACTTGAATTACAAAGGAAATTACTATATGTGGCGCTTCTTCACAAACATACACAGGGGATATTCAATTTATTTATGATGCTACAAAAGTTATGAGTTACTAATATCCCATTGTCCCTATCAAAGCACTCAGCACTGTGCTTAAAACCAAGGAAAGAACTAATTTCTAAATCACATATTTGTGAGTCTCTTTTCTGTGAACACTCAATAAAAATTCTGCATTAGTCAAGGTACAACCAGGAAGCAAATATGAATTAATTTGAAAGTGAAAGCTAACTATAAAGAATGACAAAACCTTAAATTTATATATTGTTCTGATGCAATGTTGCAGCAATATAACTAAACTGAATAACTATTAATTATAACAAGGAAGCAACCATAAAGTTACATGGTAAAGTGCAAAGAACATTCTAGAGTCAGAGGAGAGAACTAAGGGAAGGAAGAAACTTTGAAGTTAGTATCCAAATTAATATTCAAGCATTATTAGAGATGCCAAGGTTGCAGCCTACCTAAGATTTTATATTCTCAAGTTTTATATATATTTCACATGAAATTATTTTCTAACACATTACATCAGATATTATTGAACTTTCCAGTTGCATGATAGGGATCTTTCTTTCTCTTGATTCTACCCAAATCTCATAAGTTTCAGTGTTCCTGGTAAATGAATAAAGACATTGATTATGATCCATCCAAACCTCCAAGTTATTTCTTCAGGCACTATACTTTCTTCTTAATGGCATAGTTTTAAGATTAAAGAAGTTTATTAGTTTGTTTGAAAGTCTGTTCTGTTCTGTTCTATATGGCTGTTTCTCTTTTTGACATTTGCAGTAGTGTCCCCCTCAATATTTGTAATTTGCTATCTAGTATCCAGAGCACATCCCATATTGATTACAAGTCCACTGTATGATTTCAATTGTTGTTTTAAGACAGGTTTATATGATAGCTAGATAGATTGTGGCATTATGATGTTATGTGAAATGGTCAGGCAGTCTTATTCCTTTGAAAATATTAAGAAAGGAGGTGTGAAATTTAACATTTTGTGCTTAGGTTTATAACTGTTATACTCTTCTTTCCAGAGGGATGGAAAATAATGCATTTGCTTCTTGCACAGTTTTATAACTTTCCCTTGAGAACTTGTTCTAGTAAATATAATATCTGAGTTAATTGTTACAATTAGATATGGTTATTTGCTGAATTCTTGTTAGTCTACTTCTATGTTTCAGAGTCTTTATGATAGAGTCCAAATAAGAACCATTGTTATATACTCTGGCTCTTTATGTACTTTATACATTCCCCCTAGGATACATTCAAACCTAGGTGTTTAATAGCTAGAATATATGTTAAAATACACGCTTAAATTTTTGAAGAATTCCCAAGATTTTTTACAAAGTAGTTTTATATCACTGTGAATTAAAATTATGTCTATTCAAATATTTTTGACAATATTTTAGGTGGTCTTTTTTCTTATTTTTGAGCTTTCAGAGTTTATAGACACACACACACCACACTACACATACACACCAAATTTTGCTGTGCAAAATGTGCTCCCATGTATAATACTCACCAAAGTTTTGGCCAAAAATTTCAGAAAAAAAATATTTTGCTTTAATTTTTTAATTCAAATTTATATTTGTTTGTATTTAGGAACACACTTTTTATATTATAAAGGACTTAAGCATTTAATTTTTAACATACTATGGTACAAGGAATTTTGTGTAACATTTGTAAAACACTAGAACAGATATAAGAAATAAGATATTAAAAACATTTATATAGATACAGAATTAGAACTATGAATTAGAACTAGAATGAGTTATTTTCCCTCACAAATATTATACATGTCAAAATATGACATACACATTCCAAATACTACTTTACCTTACATATGCCTTGCAAATATTTTCTTCTAGTCTGATTTGTTGTTTTCACAATGCCTTTACAAAACCTAAAGGTTTTAATATGGACATTCAGCTTATCATTTCATATTAAAGAATCATATTTTTTTAAATCAAAAACCAAATCAGCATTCAGGGGTTTTCCTTTTGTTTGAAAGCCACCATAAAATGACCTGTGACCATGATGCATTTTTCCAGGCATATTACAAAAACATAATAAATCACAGAAAAGGTAATTTTTAAATTTAAAAATCAATAATGTTTCTTTATTAATATTAATGCTTAATAGAGACATATAAACATACATGTATATATAAATGTATATACACACATACAGGTAAATATATGTGCATACATATTCAATCCCCAATAATTTACTAGTCACTGAACTTTTTTTCACAAATAAATACATTTCATTTCTAGTGAATGCAACAGTCTATCATCTATTTTTAATCATGTTTTACTATATGAACCAGATCTTCTTCCCCAACAAAACTAAGGAATTTGATATTTTCACTTTATACCAAATTATTTAAAATTAATGAAAGCTATCTTTTATATGTGGTCTATATTTACAGCCCATGGATTTCAATTTGACTTATTGAGTTGTAACTGAAATAGAAAATAAATTGAAACTTTTTTTCCTGACAGTTTGTAAAATGAAATACACTGTCCTACATAATGTGAACCCTTAATTTCTTCTCTCAAACATATTTTCTAATTCATTGTTTGATATTACAAACTATAGAGACACACTACTTCATGTTGGATCCTAACTATATAGTTCCCAATCTCATTTTTTGTTAACTTTCAAGTCAGCACAATCATAATATTTATAACTGCTCTGTGAAAACTGATGCCAAGACATTGTAAAGGTATAGTAATCTATCCTTTCTAATAGTATCAATCCACCTCAACTTTCAAAGTAATTCTTTTCACCAATTTAAAGGAGAAATCATATAATCTAAGTAGAAACATAAAAACATCTGACAAAAAAACAATATCAATTTTTGATAAAAAATAATGGCAACAGAATAAAAGAGAACTTAAATCTAATCGAGGGACTCAAATTTTAAAAAGGGAACATTTATTGATGAAAGACAGAACAATGTCTCCTAGTATTAGGATAAATACTAGGAGATCTATTCCTCTAGTACTACTTGAAATTACACTAAACATTCAAGTCAGTACATTTAGTAGAAATAAATAAAATAGCAGAATTCAAGTTAGGAGAGAAGTAAAATTTTGTTCATACACATTAAAATCATCAATATAGAAAAACAATGAAATTTATAGAAACCTACAATAATTATTAATTTTGTTCATAAAGATCCAACCATACAAATTAAATATACAAAATGAATTTTGTGTTCATGTACCACAAATGGAAATTCAGAAATCAAAATTAAAGTAATTCACTTTACAATAACATAAAAAAATGAACACATTGCAGATAAATTTATGAGAAATTGTCAAAGATGTTTATAAGAAGCTAATGAAGTTTTTCTGAACAAAATTTAAAGGATCTAATTAAAGAGTTACACATTGTTATATAGGAGAACAAAATACTAATTTGTCAGTTGTTCCAAAGCTTATCTATAATTTCAATGAAATTAAACAAAATTTCTAAAGATTAAAATTTTAAGTATCAATTTCTAAGGTAAAAGTAAATCATAAGTAAACGCAATGGGCTTAAGTGCTATGACAAAAACAAGATTGGAAAGTCAACTATACCCATTTTAAAACCGATATATCTACAGTATCAAAAATTATTAAAAAATAAGAGTGCAGCATGGACATTAATATAAAGTTGAATGAGTCTAGAAATAGAAATACAGATATACAAATATACAGATATAGTAGGTTTAACAGATATTTTACAAATACATAAAGACAATTCAGTGAAAAAAATCATTGTCTTAGTATGTAATAGAGCATTACTCATAGTACCTGTTGTAGTAGTACTAGTTTCACTAAAAGAACTCAAATCAAGAACTGATCCTAGTTCAGATCATACTACCAAAAAACGTATAGATATACCTTATAATAATTCAAACCTTAAAGCACACTTAAATTATGTAAAACATCCTGGGAAATTTTGTGCAATGTAAATTTATTCCTCATACCTAGAAAATGTCTCAATAATTTGATAAAATACAGGTTATTATACTTTTTCCAAATAATCTAGTTCAGTAGCTCTAGAAAGGAACTCACATATGTGCATAGTTTACAACTTTCCACTGAAACTTTCATGGACTGGTATGGGGACTTCACTTTTAAAACCACACAATACCAAAGAGCAATTATAAATTACACTATTACCAGTAAAATAAATGCTGTTCTTGTCAACTGGATTCCCAAATACATAGACCTAAGTAAAAACATTTTCTGATGTCTGTAGGTGATTTTATGCTGCGTATGTAAAATTACTAAATGTGAAGTCATAACGATACGCATGTACCATTGTGATCTTATGATAAAAAATGCCTGATGGAGTTATAACTCTATTCAACCAACCATTTGCCCACAAATTTCCATTTTGTAGGATTGTTGCTGCTCAGTTTTCTTTTTATTTTTCAATATGCTTAGACGTATAGTGTCAGGAAAACAAAGAGTTTCTTTTACATATGATTTTCCATATTCCTCTATGTCCTGGCTGCGGTAGTTTGTCAAAATTCTGCTGTTCTTTAACAAAATTAATTGCAGAATAGGTAGGGAGGAAAGTTTTTGATCCTGGCAGATTAAGGAAAGAGGAATCTATGGAAGAATGGTGAAATTGTTTCTTAAAAAGACTTCACGTTGAGGGATAAGTCAGATGCCTTTGTTTTAACTCTTAGTATAATGTTGCCTCACCATAGTAAGGAGGCCTATCATTAAATTAAACATATGTACACAAATACAACTTTACCATTTATAAACATTTATAAAAGTTGTTTCCTTTACACTTAAATCTGAAGGTATAGTGAATATCCTAAAAGAGCATTGTTTTGAAGCCTAGAATAGCAGTGTCTCATTTTTCAGGCAATATTACCAGGTGACTTTTGAGTTTAACTAAGACTGTTGTAATAAAAAACATATTAAAACAATATGGTTAAAAAGCAAGCTTTATTTACTGCAAAGTTTATCATATTTATCTAAACTGAATGTCCAAACAGCTTAAAATAGTAATGGAAGTTTTTGAAAAAGAGTTTTAACATTTTGACAGACACTAACTAGTATAATACAGAACATGGTTTATAAAATCATTTTATTAGAAATGAAACAGTTTTATCAGTCTTAGAAATAGCTGTGGCTATGAAATTGTCACATAATTGGAATCAATAACAATTCCATTATTGTTGATAATTGGAAGCAAGTTTTTCTGGGCTAAATTATCATTTTGGTTGATAGGCAGATTAAAGCACAAATGGCATTTAGCTGTGTAAAATCAACTGTTAAGGAAAATAGCAAGAAATCCAAGTTATTGTTTGTGTTTAAATAATGATTCAAAATGTTTAGAAATGAATTCTGCTAAATTATTCAGATTAGCATGCAAGCAGGATATAAATTGCTTGCTCTTGTCTACAATATCAATTCAGCAATTAATTCTGTAGATAGCAATTTTTTTTCTGTTCCTTTCAATATTTCTTTTGTCCAAATTGCTTTAAGAGCGGTTTAAAATTTTGTTACATTTATCTATACATATATTTTAGATATATAACATCTTATTTTTGATACATATCTGCATCTTATGTAGTTTTTCAATAGGGACACTTTTCTACATATGAATAAACAACTTTGATATATGCAAACCAAAGAATATTGATACATACAAAATTAATGATAAATAGATGTTGCTGCTTGCCATAAATATCGATAAACATATCCAAACTATAATGTTGCTTAAATAAATAACTTATTTGCTTGTCTATTTATTTATTTGAGGGAACATTGCATGATAACTTTATATAAATTTTAGGTGTGTTAAATTACATATTCTATATAAATTATATTTGCGTCCAGTTCTATTCATCATATGAATGATCTCTTTTATTCATTACTGCTTACTTTTTCATCTAGAAAATTCTACTTTGAATCTATAAACTAAAGGACTATTTTTGTTTGATTTGGATCATTTGTTTGGTTTTTCTATATAAAACATGAGCGAGATCATATAATATTTGTCTTACTCCTGTTCACTTATCTCATTAAACCTAATTCCCTCTAGTTCCTTCCTTATTTTTTCAAATGGAAGAATTCTATCTCTTAGTATCTGAGTAACATTCTACTGTGTATATATGTAACATTGTAAAACATTTTTATCTACTCATCTGTTAAAAAGCATTTAGGTTGTTTCCATTTTTTTGCTATTGTAAATAATGCAATAAATGTGGAAGAGCATATATCTATTTGAACTAGTGTGTTTCTGCTTGGGAGACAAATACCCAGAGGTGGAATAACTGGATCACATATAATTTCCATTCCCAATTTTTCTAGAAAGCTCCATACTGATTTCCAGACTTTTTCCATCAACTTACATTCCCATCAACAGGGTATAAGTGTTCCCTTTTCTCCACATCCTCGCCTACAGTTATAAGTCTAGACAACACACTGATAATATTGGTAAAGAGTATAATACAAAATAATTCAATGCACATAGAATTTTAATTCTTTTAGATATCTAGTATAACTATCTGTTCTATTGAATTAAGCACGCGCATAATTTATTTTTATCATGCTTTGTCAGTCCATATATGGTTAAAAAATTCATTCGGTTGGAAATACTGAAAAATTAAAATATTACAACTGCATTTTTGTTTTCCTTAAAATCTTTAAAACTTGGAAATTCCAAGGATGGCTAGAAAAAATGGGCTAGATATTAAGTCCTTATACCTTGAGAAATACACTCCTGTTCATCTGAGTCAATACCACTCTTTTAGTGACCCTAAATATTGTCAGTTGTCATTTCTTTCACTTCCTTTTTTATTTGAAAATGCACAGTAGTTTCTCTTATCTTTTTTATTTAAAAATACTGAAACAGGTATTACTGACATACAAGGATATTGTACATATTTAATGGATACACATCTTGATGACTTTGAAATTGTTGCACCTATGAAATTGTCAGTATATCTGTCCTTAAAGTAAGCATTACCTTTGAGCATCTCCTTCCTCACTCTAACAAAAGATACAACATATTAGCTATTTTTAATTATAGTATACAGTGTTTTTACTTATATCCAACATGCTTTACATATCTCTAAGACTTATCATTAAGTGAAATTATGCACCTTTTAATCAATGCCACTTGATTCCTACTCTCCTAGTCCCTATTGAACCCTATTCTAGTTTCTACTTCTATGAGTTTGACTATTTTAGATCTCTGAGATAAGTAGAATCATGTTGCATTTGGCTTTTTGTGTTTGACTTATTTCACTTAGCATGTTTTGCAAGTTTATTCATTTTGTATCAAATAGCAGGATGTCCTTCGTTTTTAATGTGGAAAAACGTTCTATTGTGTGTCTATGCAATGGATCTTTAGCCATGCATCTGTTGATAGATATTTAGATTTCTACATTTTGGCTGTAACAAATAATACTTCAATTGACATTGAAGTGTGAATATCTCTTTGAGATACAGTTATAAATTATTTTGTATAAATGCGCATAAGTATTCTAATTTTTTCTACTTCTTTGAGTTGTAAATTTAGGTTATTTATCTGAGATCTTTCTTTTCTAATGCATTTACTCCTATAAACTTCCACGTTACTAGTGTTTTTGTTGTTTCCCATGTATTTTGGTATACTGTGTTTTAGTGTTTGTTTCAAGACATTTTTTTAGTTTTTTTTTCAATTATTCTATCAAATTGCTGTTAAACATGTTTTGTTTAATTTCCACATGCTTGTGATTCGTTTGTGTTCCTTAAATTATTGATATCTAATTTTTGTTTGTTGTGTGTAGTTCAGTAAACTTTAAAACAATTGTTTTGATCATATACAGCAGTTGATAGATGCTCATTTCTTTAAAGTGAGTTAACGAAGCTTAGTAGTTTCCTTTGTATGTGACATGTTTTCCTGATTCTTGCTGTTACGATGAAAAATGAAAAGAGACAAGCCTTGAAAATTCACTGAACAGATAAAACTTTTTTGTATGTAAACAAAACTTAATCTAGCTTATTTTGCAAGACTAACCCAACTTGGATCATTTCTTGTTTATGCTTCAGGAAATCACAAACAAACAAAAAAACTGTTGTCCCAAGTCCATATGATGCATCCACTGCCTAATTTCCTATCATTTAAGAAAATTCTATTATAACTGATCATTGTGAATAATAGTCGTTGATTGTTCACTACATGATCTACTTTGTAACAATATACATCTGACCTTCACCCCACATTTTGGTTTGAGTGTTTCCAATTTACAAAGTCTTTTTGATGTGTGTACAATGAATGTTTCCTACTTTAAATTTGATGATACATTGGTTTAAGTATTATTTTACTTTTCATATTTCCCATTTTCTCTTTACCCAGATGTTTGGTCATCTGAAGATAAGGACACCTTTTCTGGTCTTCATGGATGGCTGTTGGCAGGGGAAAATTGTCACCTGTCAGCCCAGGCTACCATTGTATGACTATCACTTGGCAGTATCCATGGTTGGGATGCTAGGGTACTATTTTGACAGTTGACTGACGAATGGGTTCAGAAGCTAGACAAGATTAACTAACAGTCCCAGTGGTACTAGGAGAATCATTGCCTAGGTCTGAAGTTGAATAGGGACAACTGTTGGGGTCTACAGTGTTCATGATTGATCAGACTGAGTCCTGGGGTCCTACAGTTGGTCAGAAATTTTCTGCAAGGATCTAGTCTGGTGAGGCCACTGACTCTTCATCAGGATCGATGGAGTTGGCTGGTTTGGTTCTATAATTTGACAAGAACACTTGTGGGGGTACATGCAAACTTTGTGAGGGGATTTCCTGTTGGGACATGGTCAGTGGACAGGGTTTCTGTGAGTCCCCTGACAGGCTCCCAGGTGGAGTGAGACTCCTAATGATACTTCATAGTTGGAACAGGTAGGTAAGGCTTTATGTGATCAAGCACTGGTAGGGCTTGGTGTTGGAGAAAAGTTCTTGCCAAACTCTGTGCTTAGGTGTGTTCAACTGCAGGAACCTTTCACTAGAGAGGAACTGTGACTGGCTCCTGGGTTAGTGTTGCTGTTTGGAGAAACTATGGTGGAGCAAACCCTGATGGCTTCAACGTCAGGTAAGGTTAGCATTGACAGTTGCCGTTTGGGGGAGCATAATGGGGCTCGGAGGTGAAGAGTTATAAACAATTCCCATACATTATTCACTGATAACTGAAAGTTTTGCCCTTATTCTTGGACTGTAGCTGCCTCCATGTGCCCTAATGGTCCTAATTTTCAACTCGCTTTGTGAACTTAGAGAGAAGTGAACCTCTCTGGTTGTGTCCTGAGAAATATTTGATGTTGGATATTCATTAAGGTCTCTTTCTCCTGCAGGAGAAATCTGGGCCTATAGATGCCCTTTATATCTTTCATGGATAGCTACTTAATTTGCATTTTTTTATTGTAGGAACTAGAGCAAGGACTTCTTATTCTGTCATTTTACTGAAGTTAACTGAGTTTCCATTTAACCTTGTGAGTGCACCTTTGATATTTTTAATAGTATAGTTAGGAAGAACAAGTTAGTTTTCTGATCTCAATTCATTATGCTACTTGTGTGTTCTTGGTAAACCTGGATCTCTCAGATTCAGCACTATTGATATTTCAAAATGGAATATTTTTTGTTAAAGTTGAGGGACATGTGAATTACACCATGTTTAGCATTCACATGATTCCAGTAGCACACCAGTTTATGACAATTTTAAAGATGCAATTCAGAAATCTCTCTCTATAATCTTCAAAATACTAAGCATGAATATAACAGGAGTACTTGGATGCAAATTTTTTTTAAATGTCTTAATTTTTGGTGTGTTTTAGTATACATTTATCAGAGAAATGCCATGCCCGAATAGCAGAATATTAATCTAATCTAGTTGTGCACTTTCATGAAGTTATGCAATTATAATCATATAGATAAAGAATCTCACTTCATTTTCTAAGTGACAACATTTGAGTTTTTTGTAAGTAGGTAAAATAAACAGAGAATAATCGTTGAAATTGAATGATATTTTGACAAGGTCAGTCTTGTTATTCAGCAGCACCATCAACAAACACTTCCTAAACCTCCTATAATGATCAGTACTAAGTTCCCAGGGTTTTCCATTAAGTGAAATCTATGGTTCCTACTCTGGCATAGAGTGTTCTGTTTGGTAAGGGGATGGCCTATCACCCCAGCCAAATCCTGGGATGATTTATCTCTAGTATCCTGATAGCAAAATCACCACTGTCTTGATCTCATTCAACAAATGTATCCAGCTCTTTCCAGACTGAAGGCCATAACACAGGATGCCTACTCCTAATGAGTACATTTCTGTGGTTCTCTGCAAGTGAGATGTCACTTCAAAGATTATATTTGCAGAATAAGTCTTTTGTGATAACTTTGCTTTCTTCCCATTACTGTCTGCAACAACTTTTGGTGATTTTCTTAAACCTGCATTTCATGTGTGTGTTGGGGGGTTGGGGGGATGGCGGGTATTGTGGGTGTGTGAATTTTTCAATTATTCATTCTTCACACACTTAACTCCATTCCCATCTCCCTTTGGGAAAAGAGGTATATATCTGCTGCTCTCACTATCTATGGAACATATTGCATATAATCTACTTTATGAATATTTGTTAAGGGAATAAAAAAACATAAAAACACTTAAGTGTCAAAGTCTACTAGTCTTCGAAGTGGCCTTTATCTGTACATGTTAAATAATTATCTGATTTAACTACAATCTGAGAAGTAATTTAATAGTTTTTAAATGAATACAATGGGTTCTTTTTGAGTCTATTCTGAAAACTGAACAAAGCTATGTAAAGAGAAATGTATAACTTTTTGCAAATTAACAAAGAGCTATTTAGGCCATTAAAAATAGTGACCAATAGTACTAGAACTCTGTGATGGGTCAATAGTTACTTACATATTGACAGAGGTATGAATCTATTCTTTGAGACATAAATAGTATTATGAAGCAAAGTCGTATGAGTAAGAAAAAGAAAAAGAAACTTTCAAGATGATTTCAAAATATCGACATCAAATTTTGTTTCTGTTTATTGAGAAATAATATTAAATGAATTGTCATTATACAATAATTCATTAAAATGAGAGTTTTAGAGATGTTTAAAAACTTCCTATAACTTAGAACAGCTTCAGAGAAAATAATAAAAACACTTTAGCTCTCACTTTGATTGAAATAGGTGGAAAGTGTAGAAAATTGAATGAAGTTTAGGCTTGCTTATCTGTACAAATGGAAATGAGAATTTCCATGAATACAAAACTAAGTAAAATACAAATACAAATTTTATTTGGAGTGGAAATGCATTTCTGTCATCAACATTATGCTTAAAATCCTATTTCTTTAGGTAGCATTTTTTTCTCTGAGCAAATATTGAATACTATAAGAATTAAACAAGCAGAATGTTATCAGAGCACTTGAATAAAAAGCACTTATCCTTTTGAATGTTACTTTGCTTATTCAGACAAATCATTCTTGCCTACATGTATAATTGGGAGTGGACTCTATATTTGCTATCTTTCATAGCCTTACTAAGATATTAACCCTTAATGTGTAATGTTGGCATGGTTAAACTCATCTTGGTACCAGATATTTAATTACGAAAGTCTCAAAATCCATGTTTTGATTAATAAAGTTAAATTGAAATTATTTTTTGTTTTGTTTGTTTTCGAAGTTGACATTAAAACAAGAAGACAAAAGAGTAAATATACCCAAAAATCAACTTACAAATTGTTTTTATATTTAACTTTAATAAGCCCTCCAGGTATAAAGGAATTATAATACATTAAAATACAATTTTGATATTAAACCCTCATCCTCTTTTCACCAGAAAATGAGGGAAAAGTTTATCTATTAAATTACATAATCTCAGAAATCTTCTTTGTAGTTTTCTTATCGTCGTCTTATTTTTCTGCCTTATTAATTTGTTATTTTAGAATTTTCTTTTTAGTATTTATTTGCTCACTAATTTCGAGTTTGATATAGCTAAGGTATTTGAATATAAATTGTACCTTTTATTCCTAACCATCATGCTTGATCTTGTACTCTTAGGCAACTGGTGTACTCACTGATAATATTCTTATCAATTCAATAAGTCAGTCACTGTGGGGCTGATGCTTCATTTTAGCTTACATTTGAGTCAACCTCTGTCTGATTCAAAAGGAAGTCATTTTTTCTAATCCCCTTTATGTGTAGGATAGATACTAGTGATTTACATAATCTGTCTCTAATATTTTAGTTATCAACTGAATCTATCATTAGGCATTATTATTCCTGAACTATTTAATGTATTTTATGTAAAAAAGGAGAATTTAACTTAAAATAACAAATTCATAGATAGTGTTTTATAGTTATACTGCATTAATTACTAAAGTTTTTTCTAGTGATTTCAACTGAAGCCTACATTTTTATTCAATAAAGAATGAACTATTCTAGTAAATATTCTTGCCAGTCAGAACAAAGAAACAATCTCTTCAGAAATGTCAGCTTTCTGCCTATATTTAGAGCAGAGTTAAAACTACCAAAAGAAGTTTTAAATACCTGTCATAGATGTGACAGTTTAAAGCTTCCCTATTTCACATACAAAATTAAGTCTGAAACTCAACTGTTGATTTTATAGTAGGTTGAATAAGTCACAAATAGCAATGCCCTTCCACTGGGTAACAAAAGAATAAAACATGAATAAATTGATTGCTTCTTACCCCAACCTTAATTTTAAAAAAGACAAAATATGCTTCATAGTAGAATGTTAGCAATTCATAAATTCTATAGCACTTACTTTAATGTGAATATTTGGTTTATTTTCTTGGGTCACCTATAGTGGCACTTTTAACGTTGACTTGTTGACAGCAGCAATGAATAAACTTTAAAATCAGAAACACTTTAATGTAATGTTTCCTGTTACATTTAGTATTATAATATGCTTACATTTATTCATAAATATTTTTGTCAAATATAAGAAATCTATAATTATGCATTGTTTTCAAATAATGTCTTCATAAAAGTGCAATAGAAAAGAAAGTGGGGAAAACACATAAATGATACAAGTTGCCTTCCAGATATTTCCATATTTTATTTGAATTTTTGAACTCAGGTAGACTGTCACAACAAATAAAAGAGAGATGATAAATACCTGAAGAGGTCATGTTAAACCTCCAATAATAAGAATTTATTATCATGCCCACATATCTATTAGAAATTCCTTTCTTTTATTTGTGGGTCTGATGGTTGGTTAGGTTTAATCTAATTCATGTGTCTCCTGTTTTGGGATCAGTAGGACTTCTGGGCGTGTTTTTCCATAGTGATCATAGAAGCAATGACAAGCATAACTGTGTGAGGGTGCATTAAGTCTTTGCCTTCTTCATATCTGCTACCATACCACTGACTAAAACAAGTCACTAATCTGCCAAAGCCAAACTTTTTGGAGATAGGCACTAAAGAGCCAAGCATATTATAAATGACCTCCAACATCAATAAAGCAGCAAGGTATACTCTTCCTATGGAGAAAATATGGGTGGGTAGGGGAGTGGAGACAATGACAATTTAATTAACAGTGCTCTAACTTATACACACAGTGGGAGAGTAAAACACACATTTGCAAGTTGGGTACTGGGAGTTATGGTGAAAGACATCAACCTGTCATCCACAGAATATATCAACTTCTGATTCAGTAAAATAAAAACTATATACATCATGACCAAATGGGATTTATTCCAAAGATACAAGAATGGTTCAACATATGCAAATAATTCTATATAATATACCATGTCAAACAAATGAAAATCAAAAAACACATGATCATCTCATTAGATTCAAAAAATGAGTTTGACAAGATTTAACACACATTCATGGTAAAACCATTGCCAAAATAAGACTAGAAGGCACATACGTCACATTAATAAAAGCATTACAAGACAAAACCACAGTCAATATCAAAATTAATGGTGAAATCTGAGATTCTTCCCCCTAATAACAATAAGATTGACCACTATCACCACTAATATGCAACAGAGTTCTGGAATTCTTGGTCATGTCTATAAGGCAAGCAAAGCACATTTAAGGAAATCAAGTTGGAAAAGAAGTAATAAAACCCTCATTATTTGCAGATGACATATACTTAGAAAATCCTAAAGACTCCATGAAAAAACTGCTAGAAATAATAAATGACTACAGAAAAGTGGGAGGATAAAAAAATCAACATGCAAAAATAGGTGCAATTATTTTATGAAAGCCATGAAGTGGAGAACAAAGAAAGAAATCTCATTCATAAGATCACTAGAGAAGTTCAAATATCTTGGACTAAACAACAAAATAGGCGAAAATCTCTACAAAGAAAACTAAAAGATCTTAATAAAAGAAATAGAAGAAAAAAACATAAAGATGAAAAAATAGTTCTATATTCATGGCTTGGAAAAATTAACAGAGAAAATAGCCATTCTTCATTTTAAATTAGATTTAAATCAACCTGTGCCTGATTCAACAGGGACCATTTTTCTAATCCCTTGTATGTGTAGGATAGATAAGTGTTGATTTATATGGTCTATCGCTAATATTTTAGTTATCAACTTAATCTATCATTTGACATTGTTAGCCCTGAACTATTTAATGTATCACAACAATATATAGGTATAATGAAATTCCAAAAAAAATCTCAGAGATTTTTCAAGAAAATTTAACAAAAATTACTGAAGTTTGTTTGGAACCACAAAAAGCCTGGAATCTCCATAACTATACTAAGAGAGAAAAAAAGAAAGTGTGAGGAATCACACTCCCTGACTTCAAGCTATACTACACAGCATATTACTATATCATCATAAAATTAGTATTTTGTTGGAACAAAAACAGACACAATGATCAGTAAAATCAAATTGAGCCTCAAAATAAAACCACATCTATATGGATAACTAATCTATGTCAAAGGAGCTAAAAGCATATAATGGAATAAGTAAAGCCTATTTAACAAATGATGTTAGAAAAACTAGAAAGACAGCTGCAAAAAGACAAAGAAAAAAGAAACTAGATTATTCATTATCACCATATGAAAGTTAACTCAAACGGATCAACAATGATGAACTACGGACATCTGAAAATGTTATACATCACTCATCATTGTAAAAGATGCAAATAGAGAAAGACTTCTAATGGCAACTCATTAGAAAGTAGTTTCAGGTCGCTCCCCACAGACATCAAAAAAAAAAAAAAAACCCAAAACCATGACGAGACAAACACCAAGAAATTACTGTCACTTCAGCTGAGGACAGAATGGTGATGACTTATGATGGGTGAGGGCATATGACGTGGTGCTCAGCTAAGACATGGGTTTGGTACTGAGCATAGGAGTCTCCAAGGTGCAGTGAGGTGCATCCAGGTGAGGAAGCTAGGGATCCAGGGTCCAGTTGCAGAGGCAGTAAGAAGCATGCCCAGTGGGGTTGGTACAAACAGTCAGGGAAGACCAACTCAGTATGGGGTGAAAGTAGAACCAGGGCACTGGTAGCTGACCAGGAATCCAAATGGCAAAATTGCACTGGGCACTGCCATAACCAGAAATCAGTCAAAGAAATTCCCAACCCCATCCCCTCTCATATCCATTTCAGGCCAGAGCCTTGGAGTCCACCTAGTGCATAACCCGCTTACCGGATATCCTGCCCATCAGATACTCGAACCCCAGGATTATAATGAGAAAGGAACCAAACCTCAATGCTAGTGTAACCACGTAGGTAGAGGTGAAACTGCAGCCTGATTGCTAATCCTGGGCAAGTACAAGATGATCACACCTACATAAAGCCAATACTAAAGGGAAACAGGACCCTCAGAAATATAAACAGAATGCTAAACAGAGCAAAAGCACAGATAAATATATGCAAATTGATAGATGAAATTAAAAGTTCTGGGGAAATCTTAATACAGCAGACGTATGCAAATTACATGGAGATGAATTTAGCATAACAGTGTTAACATACTCAAGGTAATCCAGAAATCAGTAGAGGAAGTAAAAGAGAACATCAGGAAACAAAGAGAAAATAATGAAACAAGACATTTGACTGGCAAGAGATGTGGTAGCTAAATTAAAGAACTCAATAGAGGGATTCAACAATAGGGTGGATAAAGCTTCCAATAAAATCAGTGATATGGAAATTAGCACCTAATCCTGTCAAGCTCTTTCAAAACATTGAAAAATAGGAAACTCTCCCAAATATGTATTATGAGGCTTACATTACACTGATACCAAAAGCTGACAGAGATGTCAACCAAGACAGATAATTACAGATCAATATCTCTAATGAGCATAGATGCAAATATTATCAACAAAATATTAGCAAACTGAATCCAAGAATGCATCAAAAAGATCATCCTTCATGACGAAGTAAAATTCAGCCCAAGGATGCAAGGGTGTTTCAACATATGTAAATTTATTAATGACTTACACAATATCAGCAGGATCAAATAGAAAAAAATACATGATCATGTCAATAGATGCAGATAAATCTTTTGACAAGATACAACACATATTTATGATAAAAACCCTCCATAAAATGGAGAGAGAAGGTACCTATCTCAACACAATGAAGACCAAATATGAAAAACCCTCAGCTAACATCAGAGTCAATGGTGAAAAATTGAAAGTGCTTCCTATTAGGTCAGGATCAAGGGAAGGTTGTCCACTCTCACTGCTATTTACATTGTTCTTTAGTCATTAGCCAGAGCAATTGGACAAAGAAAGGCAATAAAATAAATCCAAGTTGTAAAGGAAGAAGTAAAATTCTTATTATTTTCAGACAACATGACTACATACATAGAAAATCCCAAAAACTATCAAAAATAAACCCCAAAAACTTCTGGAATCATAACCAACAAATTCAGGAAAGCGGCAGGCTGAAAATCAGTCCACAAAAATCCGTTGCATTTTTATATGCAAACAGCACACTAGAAGAAAATGAAATGATGAAAATCACACCATTTAAAATAAGTTAAAAAATTGAAATATCTGGGTATATATCTAACAAAAGAAGTAAAAGATCTATTCAATGAAAACTGCACATCCTTCTTAAAAGAAATAGTAGAGGACACAAAAAAATGGAAATGTATCCCCTGCTCATGGCTGGGAAGAATCAATAGCATTAAAATGGCCATTTACCCAAAGCAATATACAGGTTTAATGAAATCCCCATTAAAATCTCACAGGCTTATTTTCAGGAAAAGGAACAAATAATCTTAAAATTTGTATGGAACAACTGAATAGTCAATGCAATCATTAGGAAAAAAAGACAAATTTGAAGGGATTACACTTCCAGACTTAGAGCTTATTATAAAGTAATAGTGATCAAAATGATATGTTACTGGAATAATAACAGAGGCATAGATCAGTGGAGTCGAACTGAATCACCAGAAACTGACCTATTTATACAGTCATTTAATCTATGGCAAAGGAGCCAAAGCATACAATGAAAAAAGAAAGTCCCTTCAACAAATGGTGCTCCGAAAAATGGACAACCACATGCAAAAGAATGAAGCTAGACCACTCTCTAGTACCATTCACAAAAATTAACACAAAATGGAATAGAGAGTTGCATATAAGACCATAAACCATAAAGTTCTTAGAAGACTTCATAGGAAGGACTCTCCATCACATCAGTAGTAGAGAGGCCTTTGGGTACTCAAGTCCACCATCAAAGGAAACTAAAACTGACATAAGCAACTGGAACTACAACAAACTAAGGAGCTTCTTCACAACAATAACAACAAAAAAATCACCATAATTAAAAGGAAACCCACTAACTGGGAGAAGATATTTGCATTTGGTATTTCTGACAAAGGTTTAATATCTAAAATATACAAAGAACTCATAAAATTCAGCAACAGAAAAACAGGCAATCTGATCAAAAAATGGGAGGAAGAATTGGAGAGACACTTTTCTGAAGAGATGGCCAGCAGGCATTCGAGAATATGTTCCCACTCAGCAGCAAGCAGGTAAATGCAAGTTAAAACAACAGTGAGATACAACCTTACACCTGAAAAACTGGCCACCTTCAAAAAGTCTAGAAACAACAAATGCTGGTGAGGATGTGGAGAAAAAGGAACACTTTTGCACTGTTGGTAGGAGTGCAAATTAATGCAACCCTTATGAAAAACAGTTTGGAGATTCCTCAAAAAACTGATGAGGGAAATCCCATATGACCCCTTCATTCCACTTCTGGGCATCACCCAAAAGATACAAAAGCACCCATCTGCAGAGAGGTTATGCAGCCCCATGTTTATTGCAGCCCTATTCATAATAGCTAAGAACTAGAAATTAAGTGCCCAACATTAGATGAATGGATAAAGAAGAATCTCGTACATATATACAATGGCATACTACATAGTCCTTAGAAGAGAGGAAATCTTGTCATTTGAATCAACATGGATGGAACTCGAAGGAATTATGCTAATGAACAAGTCAAAAAAGAAAGATAGAACCAGATGACCTCACTCATAGATAGATGATGAATAGACAGAACAAAGGAACAGAGATAACAAACTAACCCTGGAACACTAGCAATAGACTGAGATTACTAAAAGGGAAAGGGGCAGGTGGGGCAAATGGTGGCTGAGTCCACTGGACAATGGTGAACAACACTTGATGATTTGGTGGAGTTCATGATGTGTTGAAATGTATCTAAGAAATGGGGAACACTACATAGGAAATTATTTTAATGTGTAGGATAATTACTACAATAAAAAATAAGTAGGAAAAATGCAAATAAGCACAGTAAGATACCACTTTACACCAGGAAGCATGGTCTATATCAAAAATATGAAATAGCATGTACCGGAATGCTGTGGAGAAAAAGGAAAACTCCTTCACTATTGGTGTGAATATAAATTATTGCTTTTTCTCTGGAAGACAGTATAGAGATTCCTAAACAACAACAACAAAAAGATGGACCTGCCATTTTATGCAGCAAAATCACATTCTTGGGCATATACCCAGACTATACAAAATCACTATTCAGGAAAAATATCTACACCCCTATGTTTATAGCATCACAGTTCATAATAGGCAAGAAATCGATAGAACCTAAAGTCTCATCAACAGATGACTGAATAAATTTTTGGTGTATAAATTTACTGGAATTCTATGCCACTATTTAAGAAGATGAAATTATGCCATTCGCAACCATTCAGAAGGAGCTAGAGGGGATTATGTTAAACACAATAAGTAAAAATCAGGAAGATAATTACAGGATGGTTTTACTCATATGCAGCATAGAGTAAAATGAAAAAAAAATGAACATACAAAGCCCAACAAAAATAATAGAACATTCTACTGTGCTTACTAGTGTGTATATGGGGAAGTTTGGTAAAAAAATAGGGGGAAAGATCATTGCAAAGGACCCTGGCATTCTGATGCTGGATGTGGTGTGAACTATAGAATGAGATACAATTTCAATATCCTAATATGAATACAGCATTGTGAAAAAAGTAAATAATAAATATTACTATAAAAAGTTCAGTACACTTCTCTTTTTCTAAATATGTAGATTTATTTAGAATATAATGATTTATTTTGCATGTTACATTGATGTTATATATATACACTGACATAAAATATATTATCATACTTTATATATTTTATACATTTATACATATATACATTTTCAAATGTTACCAAATAATTGACTACAAAATAAGTGATTAATAAAACTATTATAGAGTCTGTTTATGTAAACATTTTCCATATGTAATGAAAACTCTAATAGAGAGTAATGAATTAGTTATTAACTTTTTCTGCAGTAGTCTTTAAAAATTGATATCATGCCACAAAGGTGTGGAGGTTGAACAAACTTCTGAACAACTCAGGATGATTGATTAAATTAAGACTTAGCTGGTAACAAACTAAAATGAAAATACAAGGTATTAGAACATGTGAGATCTGACAAAAACAATCTGTGAGGAAAGATTAGACTCATACAAGTGCAAATCAAAACTAAGGTAGAACCCAAATTAAATCATCAACCTCTTACCTGAAGGAACCAGAAAGAAGAACTATCCAAACCAAATTCATCAGAAGAATGAAAGTAAAATTTAAATCAGATATAAAAGTATTTGAAAAAGACCAACCAAATATCAATGAGACCAAGAGCTGATTCACTGAAAAACTTAGCAAAATTGACAGATCCATAGCTGGATTTACAAAGAACACAGAAGAAAAACCCTATTAATGAAAATCAGAAATGAATGAAGTGAGATTACAACTGAAGCATGGAAATACAAAGGATAATGAGACTATTATGAGCAATTATATGACATTAAAGTCGTCAATCATTAAGAATTGAACAGATTCCTAGAATCCTCTAACCTCCCAGAACTGAATCAGGGAAACACAGTAAACTTTAACAGAACAATCACAAGCACAGAATTGAAGGAGTAATAAAATATATCCTATCAAACAAGAGCCCATGTTCAGATGACTTCACTAGTGAATACTACCAAACATTCAATGAGGAGCTAA
The DNA here is from genome assembly GCA_004363575.1 of Solenodon paradoxus. Lineage (NCBI taxonomy): Eukaryota > Metazoa > Chordata > Mammalia > Eulipotyphla > Solenodontidae > Solenodon > Solenodon paradoxus. The sequence continues at coordinate 1,427,907 of RJWH01000037.1, forward strand.
TTCCCATCCTCCATAAACTCTTTCACAAAATCGAAGAGGAGAAAAAGCTCTCAGATACATTCAATGAAGTCAATACTACTCTGATTCCCAAAGCAGACAAAGATAGTACCTAAAACAAATATATATATTTGTTTATATTAAAAAAAATTCAGCACATTAAAAAAATTCGGGATGAAGTGGGATTCATTTCAGAGATGAAAGAATGTTTCAACAGAAGCAAATCAATTAATGTATACACCATATCAAAAAAGAGACAATTGAAAAAAAAAAATCATTCCAACCGACACAGAGCAATAATTTAACAATATTCAAATCTCATTCATTGTAAAAATGTTTGTAAAACAGGAATGCAAGTAACATACCTCAACATAGCAGAAGTATTATGCAACAACTCGATAGACAACTTAACACTCAATGGTGAACAACTGAAAACCTTTCCCTTAATATCTGGAACAAGAAAAGTTTGCCCTCTCTTGCCACTACTACCATGGTCCTGGAAAGCCTGGCCAGAGCAATAGGGCAAAACAAACAAACAAAACAAATTAAATGATCCAAACTGGAAAACATCATTATTTGTAGAAGAAATTATGCTGTATCTGGAAAATCCTAAAGAATCCACTTAAAAACTACTGGAAACAATGAGTATAGAAAATTGACTGGCTATAAAATTAAAACTCAAAAATCGGTAACATTCCTATATACAAACAATTAAATTCAGAAAAAAGAAATTAGGAAAGAAATCCTATTCTCAACAGCACCAATAAAGATCTGATACCTGGGAATAAACCTAAGATGAGATGAAAGACCTCTATAATTAAAAGTATCAAGACTTTAACAGAAGAAACAGAAGACACACAGAGATGGAAGAATATTCCATGATCAGATTTTGGAAGAATTAAATTAATTAAAATTGTAATCCTACAAAAATCAATATACAAGTTTAATGCGATTTCCATCAAAATTCCCGAGACACTTTTCAAGGAAATTAAGTGAACAATATTGAGGTTTGTTTGGAACCACAAAAGAACTTGAATAGCCAAAGTGTTCCTGAGGGGGAAGGGAGAAAGAACAGTGAGGAATCACACTTGCCAACATCAAACTATACTGCTAATAGGTTATCATCAAAACTGTATGGTACTGGAACAAAAACAGATGCACAGATCAGTGGATTATATAAAATTGAAAGCTTATACGTCCACTGATATGGACAGATAATCTTCCACAAAGGAGCCAAGAGCACAAAATGGAAGAAGGAAAGTCTATTCAACAACATGGTATGGGGAAAACAGGACAGACACCTGGACAAAAAAATAAAACTAGGTAATTCATTAGCATACATATGCAAAATTAACTCAAAATGAAGCAAAGATCTGGACATAAGACCTGAAATCATGAAATGCTTGGATGAAAATGTGACAAAAATACTCCATGATCTCAACCTCAAATCTTTGGATAAAGAAGAGTTATAGGAAAAGTAACCAAAGTAAAACTAAAGGGGATGGAGGGTCAAGGTAGGTTAGGAAGGAGAGAAGAGCAAGGGGGAGGTAAAGAACACTAGAATGCTGGTGATGAGTGTGATGTGAAATATAGACTTAAAAATAAATTAAACATCTTGAAATGGCTTCACAAACAAATGATTGAAACAATATATTAGAAAAATAAAAAATAAGTGAAAGCACACACTGATTAAAAATATGATATCTTGCATAGAATAGGGAGTCTTCAGAAAAACCTGTTATAAAAAGGTCTTTATTAATGTTAAATACATTTCTTATTAGAGTATTTTCATATGAGTCAAAAATCATCTTCATGTAATGATTACGCACTGCTTATTGATAAATTATTTGCTTGTATAATATTTGTCATCTTGATTACTATCTCTGTATCTGGACAAGATTAAAAAGTAAGTAGAGATAAGCTTAATATTTTCATCACATGATGAGTAATATGATGTTCTCAATAAGAACACTAATTTAAATGACTGGTATACCAGATTTATTTTGTTTACTTCTCTGGATTGTGAGAAAGAATTGCTGCATGTTTTAATGAATTAACTACAACCTCTGCAAATTCAACTGCATTTAATAAAATAAAATAATGCATTTCAATTTAAAAATAATGGATCTGCCTTTTGTCATTATTTTCCTCAGCTTTATTCTCAATAAGAATCCTAAGAATTATTTAAACTTATTTTTAATTTTTAGAGTACATTTGTTGGTTAACAATGTTATAGATTAATTAAAATGTGAAACATTTCCCTTTATTTTAATTCATTTCTTTAAACTAGGTAATAAATATTTTCAAAGAAGAAAATTTGGGGGGAAATACAAATATTTCAAGTTGGTGTAATTGCGAATTTTCATAGTAAATTGAGCATTATTTGAGGATTTAATCACACGTAGAGGATAAAGTTAACACAAAGATTTTAAATATATTTTAAAACTCATTGTATATGTACAATTACATAGAATTCATGTTACACAATGATGAATTCTCTATTAGGTTTTGATTTTTTCAGTAACAAGTATTTCTGTGTATACCTCTTTTGGAATCATATTTCCAATGATCCATGTTCTAAAAATATCTGCTGAGAATCTGTTAAGCAGTAAAAAAATAAAATTTATCTACACAGAAGTTTCTGATTTATTTGGACTTTACGAAATTCTAAGAATTTTGATTTCTATGAAATCTCATGAATCTTCAGAACCACACTCAGAGTTATGGTGTTTTGTTCCCATTTTACAATGGAAGAAATTGTATCCCAGAAAGGTACATAAATTGCCAAGAACACACAAAACCGAAGAACTGTGATGAAAGATTATTCTAGTTGAGTCTACAAATAGTATTCATATAATTAGGCTATGTAGACTTTTAAGTATAATTTAATATTCTGACTGCAAGTATATAGAATATTTTTGTGTAAAATGAGATGATGAATGCCTATATGTACATTGGATGTCATGTGTTAGTTGAGATAAAAAAATTAATTTGGGAAAATTATAAATGTCCTCATTACTGATCATGTTTCGAGAGTGAGAAAATTAAATTCTAAAATCAAAATTTTCTGAGATTTTTATTCCACCACATAATTAAATTGTATAGTGGATGGTGTGTATAATTTTAATATTTTATCAATAATATAATTTAGGTAAATAGAATTTCACAAAGAAAATTGCATGAAAAAATTTTTGATTTAAAATTTTTTTATTAAATTGTTAAATATGTACCAGAAAGCTTCTGTTATGTATGCATATATATAAACAAGTGTATTTATGAATTTGATTTTCATAAGTATTCTTTCATATACATAATTTTATTATCATTTCTGATTGTAGGTGATATAATTGAGAATGCAAGTCACTTGATACAGTTTAATAAAAAAGTAGAATGAGGCTAGAAGGCACAGTTTAGTTTTGCTCTCCTTAAACTACCTTGTAGAGATATCTAGATAAGTGTATGTTGAAAGGTAGTCTACAAATATGTGCCTTTGTTTTCCAAATGGCCATACTCAATAAATATATCATAATAACAAAGAAGTTTTTTTAGTCAACTATCCAAGTATACTTTATTTTCCTCTGCTAGGATTGCTTCACTTTTGCTTTGTATTAAGTTATGCAATAGGATATGAATATGTATACCTTTCCCTTAATAAGAAATATTTATATGTATTACCACCAGAGTAACTGTTAAAGTCCTATATATTCATAAGTTAAAATATTTCAATATGACAGTAGGTTTGTATATTAATTTCCTTGGGTTGTAATAAATCAACACAAAGTTTATGACATAAAACTAAGACAAATTCTCTCAAAATTCTAGATTTCAGAAAACTGAAATTGAGGTATTTTCCAAGTTAGACACTTTTTGAAACTCTCACATTCTGATGGCTATCAGTTGCACTTGTCATCATTCCAATCTCTGCCTACATCTTAATACAGCCTTTCTATCTGGGTCTTATAAAGAAATTTATCTTGTCTGCATGTAAATCGATGACTGTGTATTGGGGAATAGAAGAAAAGTCAAAAATTATTATGTGTTGAATATTCTTAAGTTTGATCTTTAAATTAATCAGAGTGGATCTTCAGCCTCAAAGGTGTGTGGCAGTGCCTACTGAAAAACAGGGACCCAAGGCCCTTGAGATCCAGAAGAACAAGTTAGCAGATTTATTAGCATAAATTGTTCATTGCCTTGATTCACTAAATTGGAACTTTCAAAATAAGTATGTTTATAGGGAGAGATTATGGCATTGATACTTTAAAGCAACCTAGAACATTCATGAAAAGCTAAACATTGAGTAGTTGTGGATCTACTTAGGATAGCTAAAGCTTACTGATTAAATTCTCATAGAAGTTAATATGCTTGACGCAAAAATTGTCATGTAATGACTTAAATGGGCACAGATATAAGAATACATATTTATATTGGATATAAATATTTTATGATTAAGTAATATATTTTCAAGAAATCTGTTTGGAACTGTTACCTGGGTATTTGAATTAGGCTTATGGTTTGATAAATTGTCAGATAAGTTAATTCAAATTTAAAATTGCTTACTGGTGACTATACATTTTCACTGTATTACATAGAGATTGTTAAACTTTGGGACTTTGGGGAACAAGTTAGACATTATTTCATGTTGTTTTTAGTTGAACAAGGAAGAATCTTACAAATATTCTATAATTTCATTGAACAAGTGAAATAGCTAAACAAAATATAAATGGAAAAAGCTAATAATTAAGGTAACCATATAGTAAACATCATATATACCCAAAGTTGTTATTTTTAACTGGGTTTTGAAGAGATTGTGAATTATACAGGAAGAAGATCATGAGATGAAAAAAGACACTTTTTTGAAGAACCTTGTGTAAGAGGAAATACAGACTTAGAAACAATGAGAAAATAACCAAATGAAATTCAAATTACTGGCAGAGTATTAAGTTGATTGCTGTTATAGAATATAAAAAGTTGTCATAACTCAGTGTTCCAAATCTAAGGTGATTCCCTAATTTACTGATTAAGTTTATGCTCAGGGAATATCTATATCTATATATCTATCAAGCTATCTATTTAGCTATCTATCATCTATGATTTATTCTTATATATTGTTAACAAATATATTAACACTAGAAAATTTGTAAATATAAATTTTAATTAGTTTACATTTTATCTTTGTTAAAATATGAAGACATCAAAATAGACCTCTGGAATTATAAGATTACAAAGGAATTTAGAAAAAATCTAAGTGGTATTTGCTTTTCTGACAATTCATCTTTTGAGAAAAAATAGACTTTCAGAAGAACTTGTGCATTTGAGTCTTTCACATTATATAATTGAAAATATCTCTATGAATAAATAGCATTTTATATATGCTAAATATTCAAAGAAATTTTGTGATGTCAATGGAAAAGGTACTTGTGGCACTGGATATACATTTTTAGTTAGTTAAAGTGAATATTCTTTTCAAGTGTATAAAAATGCAGTATCTCATTCCGAAAAGATGTGTTAAAATTAAATATCTCATGTATAAATTCTTTATTCATTTGCAGGAAGAATCTTAAAAGAAAGTATAATACCAATCAATATGGTTATTGCAATTGGACATATTTTAATGGAAACTATTCTTTATTTTAGTTGATGTTCTTTTGCTACTATTTTTAATAAAGAATTTTTGTTTGTTTTGCTGTACACATTCTCATTATCACAGAAAATATTTAATGAGTATGCTACACAGCATGACCTAAGTGGAAAGAACATCTCCCATAAAAGAGAAGAATAGCAGGAGTTAATTAGAACTCCCCATGATATTTATTACTAATAATCTTACATTTAAATTTGAAATTGATAGGCAGTATTTAAATTTTTCTATTGTTGGTTTTAAATTTCAGCTTTCAGAACTATAAATTAAAAATGTGTTCCTTTGAGAATTGTGACGATATGTTTTTTTCAGACTTCAACAAGAATCCTGGTACAGTTGTCAAAATGAATTTTTTTCAAATGCTATATTGCAGTCTGAGTAAATATTTAATGAAATGAAAAGATATAATAGAAATGATATAAAATTTCATTGCCTTGGTGCATTGTAAAGAGACTTCCAGTGGTAAATCATACCAAACATTTAGAAAAATCAAATCAGTAACATAGAAGCATATAGAAAGTATTAATGAGATCCTTAAATGCATAAAAGAAAACTAAATACAAGTGAATAATATATGAAGGCTTGTCAATCTTGTGTGTAGGTGTGTGTATGTAGGTATGAAGAGAATAATAAAATTAAGATAATAAATAATAAAATTCAAGAAACAGGAGAAGCAAAGTGCATCTTCTGTCATTGTTGCTTTCATATTTTCAGTGGGAATATTAAAAATGTATTCCTTTGCAGCTCCACAGTGTGTATTTCCCTTTGCCAATATAGGTTAAAGTAAAATCTTTGTTAAATTTAAGATTAATGCATTTCATTAAAAGCTGTTTATTTGTATTAAATATTTTAATTAATTGATTTAAAAATAATCATTTATGGACAAATGTTTTCCAAGACTTTGAGTTTCTATAATTATTTTTAAGTTAATGTTCAGCAGTAAATTATCTCTAAGTTATATTTTTTCTCTGTAGGAGTGTAATTCTTTATATTACCAACTTAAATTCACATGGTTTTCTTATATTTTCAAACTCATATTTTTAGAGAAGCATTCAACCATTTTATCTGTCTGCCAGCCTGCGTGCTTGCCTTCATTCCTGCCTGTATTCTTCCTCTAAAATAATTTGAAAAAATAAACATAAAAAAACCTCTGAATATAATGAAATAAGTGTATGAAGAACAGATAAATTGCATCAAATTCTAAATGTATTTATTAACTATGATTTGAAAGATGTTTCTGATTAATATGCAAACAGATGTAATAAGTCTAGACTTATTCAATATACCTAAAGGAATTTAAGATGGAATTTTAATAAGTACAATAGGTTTTTCTTTCAAATTTAATCCATTTATACTACAAATATTTATACAGACATGAGTCTATAAGCAGAAAGTTATGGGATAAAATAATATTAATATCATTTAATAACTTTATAATTTCTCATTTCCAAAAGATCTATTTCAGTTTAAATTAAAAACACTTTATTATACAAATCATCTATGAAATAACCGTTCCTTATTCTCAACAAAACTTACAACAACTCTTGTCATACCAGAGGTAATGAGTATTAATTAATCTGAGTAAACTGAGCTTGCCTTGTTCAGTAAAAAGAAAAAAATAAAAGGACTTTTAAGGTAGATGCACATTTTCTCCTTAACTTGAATCAGCTAGAAATGTCTTCAAATAAGAAAAATATTGCATATATAAAATTAATAAATCTGATTAAAAAGTCAAAATATTTAATAGAATTTAAATGGAACAATTTTACTTTTGCAGGAAAAATGTGCAGAAAGTTCAGAGAAATTCGTTATATTCATGGTCCCCTGCATAGTTTCTCTAGTTATTAATATCTTGCATTAGAATGATACATTTGCTACAGTTGATGAACCAAATTGATACATTGTTTTTAACATAAGTCCATAGTTTTACTTTGGTCATATGCATGTTATCATATGTAAACCACTGACTTTTTTTATATTAATAGTTTTGCAAACCCAAATGGCCAAAACCAATATCTATTTATTGTCTCCCATTCCCTATAAAACCCTGTCAATCACTGATTTTTTAATGTTTAATATTTTCAAAAACTTTGCCTCCTCCAGAATGTCTTGTAATTAGAATCATATAATATATAGTATGCATAGTATACCATGTAGTATAAGCTTGAGATGGAAGGGGGAAAGAGGAGGAGAAAGAGAACAAGGGGTTGGTAAAGGACACCAGAAGGCTGGTGGTGGGAGTGGTATGAATGCCGAGAGACTGAGAAGCTATTTCAATATCTTAAAATGAGTATGGCTTTTTAAACAAAAGAAATAGTAAAATTAAATATATTAAAAATTGATTTATTTTACTTAGCTATATACATTTAAAAGTTCCTCCATGAGTTTTGGGGGGTTTTATAACTTTTTTCTGAATAATATTTAATTGCAATTATGTCTCACATTTTACTTCTCCATATTCCTTGCAAAGGATATCTTGATTGATTCCAAGTACTGATAATTAAGAATAAAGATCATATGAATATTCATATGTAGGTTTTTGTGTGGATATAAATTTTCAATTCATTTGACTTTGTACTTTGACTCTGCATTATTTCTCATTCAAATCCTTATCTTATAGTGTTATACAAACTGTCAATTGTCCATCCAAAGTGATTGTGCAACTTTCTTTCCAACAGCAAATGAGCATTATTGTTAATACATGACTTTCCAAAAATTTGGTGTTCTCAGGATTTAGATTTTAGTCATTCTAATAGCTCTGTAGTGGTATTTCATTGTTATATTGATTTATTATTCCTTGATGATTTATTATGTTGAGTATTTCTATGTGGTTATTTATATTTATTTGGTTGAGCTAGCTATTCAAATTACTACTAATTTTTAAATTGATGTGCTTTCTAATTTTTGTATTTTGAGAATTATTCATATATTTTGGATACCAGCCCTTTATATGACATGTGCTTTGCAAATATTTTCTGCCCATCTGTGGCCTGTCTTTCCATTCTATTAGCAGTTTTTCTTTCACAAATCAGAAGTTAAATTTTATAAAGTACAACATTATTTTCCCTTTTATGAATGATGCTTTTGATATTGTACCTAAAGAATTATCACAATATTCAAGGTTATCTATATTTTTTTCTTATATTACCCTCTAAAAATTTTGTAATTTTGCTTCTTTACATTTAGGTATATGATCTATTGTGAATTATTTTTTTGTTAAGAGGATAAGGTCTTAGTCTATTTACTTTTTTTCATGTGTGACCTTTCAGTTGATCCAGCATATTCATCAAAAAGATTATGTCCCCACAATTGTCTTTGTTCCTTTGTCAAAATTATGTCATGTATCCACATGTGGGGTTTCTGTACTGTTTTATTAAAGTATTTGCTTCCTTTCTTGATATTATACTATCTTGATCACTATTGATTTATTGTCAATATTCAAATTTTTTAACCTAAGTCTTCCAATTTTTTTTATTCTTCACTGGTGTGCTGCATACCTTGGATCTCTTGCCTTTTCATACAAATTTTAGATTTAGTGTTTAGATAACCAAAACAAAAAAAAAAGCTTGAATTTTGTTTGGGACTGTGTTGAATTACTAAATCAATTTTGGAAAAAAATAACTGACTTCAAATTACGGATTTATACTATTCAAGAAAACGAAACATTTCGCTATTTGACTTCTTACATCAACATTTTAAAAAAGATTTCTTCACGTAGGCAATATATACATTTCATATGTACATGTTAACCATATATAAAACTTTATTTTTTGTGCTCTTGTAAATGACATGTTTTTAATTTCAACTCAGCAGCTCATTTATGGTATGTAAAAAAGCGATAAATATTTTCATATCAGACTAGAATTTTGTAAATATATTGTAATTCTTTGATGTTCTAGGAGTTTAGCTGTTAATTATTTGATTAGAAATATATTTTAGCGGGTGATTTTTACATCAAGTTTCTATGAATTATTTCCATTTCTATTATTCTACATTTTAGACAGTATTTCAACATAGCTGAATGAGTGAAGTGCATAACTGAAACGTAAGTTCTCCATTATTTTCTATTTTCATAAATTATCTGATACTTTACCGCAGATGTATAAGTAGTGTAGTGACACTCTAGTTGCATCTTCTCATCATTTAAAGAATTAAACATCTTACAATAGGTGCAATTTATAAACAAATTGCATGTATTCCCAGGAATCCCAAAGAACTAACATTTCTTTCACTTTAAACTGTGCCCATCTCTCCTCACTTGTTCCCTGATTATTGCTTGCACAAGTGCTCCTTTATAGATTTTACTAAGTCACCAATTTGATCTATTTTACCTAGTTAGCTCACATCTCACTCAAATTAAACACATCACTTTGAAAAAGAGCCAAGTTCCAACTATGTGTAACAAAAAGTTAAACATAATTAGTACGTGAATCTCAGAAGAGATTATTTTTTATTGCCAGAAAAAATACATTAGTTTTGGACCAAGTGTACATTTTTTATTTCATATAACATTCCTAACACTATGTTCATAAAATAAATGAGGGAAAATCATTTTTCAAAGTCAAGGAGATTCTGCATTTTACTATGTCTGAATTCTTATTCTTTGATCATTTATCTCTTCTCCACTACATATTATATGCTTTGGTTAGCTGCTCTTTCCAAATAACAGCTACAGAAGAGTAATTCCTAATCATCTTGAGAACCCCAATGTGACAGATTTAAAGAATTGGTTGCAGCAGTGTCATCAATCTAAGATGCCATATAATAATTGTATTGAAGCAAAGCAGCTCTCATTGCTTAGGACACTTGAATAATTGTACCATGATAACTAGGCTACAAAAATAATGATAAAAAGTGATAAAAAAGTTACAATAAAAGTAAAAAAATCATGTAAAATTAGCACAAGATTAAAATGAACTTTTAAAACTTCAAAATGAAGTTTTGAAATCAAATGCGTTTATATGCATGTATATAATTCCATTTATAGAGTGCATATTATCTACCCCAAAACAGTAAGAATTACTTGTGAAACAATGAATTATGAAGGGTTTCTTATAATCTAAAAACATATGCATTATCAGCATTATCCTTTAAAAAATAGCATAAATTTATCATTGCTTGCTTTCATTTAAATAAACATATTTAGGCATAACTTTCAGTGAAAACTATTTGCACAGCTAAGTTGACATATATCTATTCACACGTATTACACTGTTTTTAATTTGTTATGTTTCAAAAATGATTAAATAAAGAAAATGATAGCTCTCTAGGGAAAATTCTTCACAAACTTACTTTCTCTTTTTCCTAAGAAAAATGAAGAGTTTTAAAGAAAATTGAAAGAAATAGATCTAAAATATCATGGTTACTTGAATATTTTTAAAGTAAATTGAGTAATTTAAGTCACTGATACATCTTTATTTGTATGAACTGCAGCATATTGATCAAATAAAGGAAATATATTACTGACCTCACAATAAAAGGTCTTTGTCTTCAGGGGTCAAAACAGAAAATATGTTTTACAAATGATCATGTCTAAAAAAACCATAATAATGCATCTAATAAATATAGTAACTAATCTACACAGTAACAATTTCTATGCTGTCTCATTTTGCACAGTAACCCTCAAGGTAATTTGCAATCATTATTTTTCTGTTTTGTAAGAGAAACATGAATATCAATGGTAAACTCAATCTGCCCAATTCTAATTCTGCATTGTTAGTGACAGAAAAAGGAATCAAATCTATATCATTGACCTTCGCTTGAAGGCAAATTTCACAATATGATTATAATTAACAAGACTGAACAGTTCATTAATAGACTTGAGTATAACTGTGTATTTATCCTTTTTAATTCAGAGGTCTTAAGGGAACTGTAACATTGTCAGATTATTTGAATTGTATTAGGTTTTTAAAGATGTTTGAATCAAGTCATTTGTTCAATTTAGTAGCCACTTATGAAACTTAAAAAAAATTTGTGAAACATGTCAAATGATTTAATTTTTTGTTATCAAATTTGCATTGATCTATAATGGAAGGGTTGAAAGATAGTGTGAATTATGTTAAACCTCTTCAATAATTTAAAACAATATCATTAGTGTGGTTTGTCATCCAATATTTTATTAAAATAAATTGCTAATATCACAATAAATAAGTGATAAATACATACTTGCTCTGTCAATAGACATACACACACACTTACATGCACACACCCCACATGTATATACACAATCTTTTCTCCTCAAATCCAAACTTTTATAGTAGAAATACACATTTTAATATTTTTCTATCTCCTACCTCCTGAGTTTCTTTGAAATTAGATCGTGTATTTTCAGGAAAATATTATTTAAAAATCTTAATTCCCCTCTTTAAAAATTAAAATGGACCATATATTCAAAAGTAATCATCAAAAAATAAATTAAAGTCACTGGTAATGATGTGAAGAGAACTTAGAACTTAGGAATGTTGCTGAATTTTATTTGACATGAAAATATTTTCAGTTAAAGTAATAAAAATTTTCATTAATATTTTTAAAATAATTTAAGAGAAAATAGAACAATTTAAATATTAAAAAGTCCACTTTTGTGATATTTTCCCTATTACTCTGGAAAACCTTTTTTGTTAAAAAATTTAAATAAATTGACCTTGTTACTTTTACCAAGTAATGAAAAACTAATAAGGACTTTGTAGCTCAATATCTTCACTAAACTTTTGAAATGGAACTTGTAATCTTATATCAGCTTCTGAACATGTTTTCTTCAGAATATTTCATACTTTTAAGTGATTACTAAATTTTAAATTAATCCATAAATTTAAGGCAGAAAGTATGCGTTCTTTATAATTCAATTTGTTAAACCCATCACTAACATGATATAGTGCCTATCTCAAAATAAATTTCTCGTATACATTTATTTGAAGAAACTGATTTAATATAACAATGAATTTTTTACCAGACTTTTTAAACAATATGTACTTTAATGTTCATAGTCTTAATTATGTATAATGAATCAAACTTATTTAAAATTAAAATTATATGAAAATTTATTAAGAAGAATCAGTATATTCATAGTATAATCACATTTTTGTCTTACTCTGCTAGAGTTAATTTCCCTGAAGCAGAATTGAATAAAAAATATAAAGGAATATATTTCTTCTGTGATATAGCAGTAATAGGAATTAAATATTGAAGATAAAGAGACATAAAGAGGGCAAGTGGTTGAAAAGTTATTATGTATGCTCGATATATTCAGATGGAAATTATTTTTGATAATCTACTCATAGACTTTAAGTAAAAATCACCTAACAATCATTCCCACTTAAATAAAACATAATAATATCCTTTGAATTATTTTTAAACTTAGTAAACATTGAAAAACTCCATTTTATTATGACTGCTAAAAGTAAATTGCTGTTCATACATTTTCAATCCACTTATATGTTTGCATATTAATTCTTGAAGGATATACTTCAGTCACAAATATTTAAAATATATTTATTGTGCACAGTTTGAACTGTATTATAAAATGAGTACTTTATTTCCTTGGTTCAGGTGTTTACATTTATTAAATTTTACTCTTTCGTAACTTTGGAGCAATTGAATCCTGAGGAAAGTTATAAAAATTCTCATCCTACAACAGAATATACTATATACTAAAACGAAAATTTTAAAAAATGAAAATGAATAAACAGGCCAACAGAAAGAATAACAAAATGGCGTAAAATCAATAAAAGGAAATCCGGGTTATTTATCTGTTATAAGAACTAACTTTATCTTAATCTATCCAAAGATATACTCAAATTAATACAATATATAACAGTGTGTATATTAATGTATAATTCATAGATAGTAATTTAGATTGATTACTTAATTTATATAATATTCTACATAGTATATTATACAATTTATAATTTGATTTATTTCCTTTTACTCAAGTAAAATTTAAAAATAACATTTATTATTTATTTATTTTTATATGTATAAATTTAAAGGAAATTTGTAGACAAGAATGAAAGCAAGCAGGGAGACAGGCTGGAAGAGAGAGAAGGAGGAAGCACTTTATTTTGTTGTTCAGTTTGGTTGCTCCCCTGGAGTTGGGACTGAAGCCCAACCTTAGATTTGTAAATAGACTATACTCCTTTGGAGGCAGCTGACATAATCACTATGCTATCATGATTTGCCTATAATTATATCACTGAATTAGATTTATTTGAATCAATATTATTCTTTCAACTTATTGTCAACAATATGTATTACAAATGGTGATAATTCATTTTTATGGATATATTTCCATTTATATTGGTATACTCAATATTATGGGGTAGGAAGTAGGATTAAGGTGATAATTGCAATTATTTGCTACCAATTTAATGTGCCAGAAAAGGTATCTACATTTTTGAAGTTTTTTATTTTATTTTAATGGTGACACATCCTTTAAAACATACAAAAAAACAAAAGATACACAGATATTGTCTAGGGGATTCTAGTCCATTTAGTAGCTTTCTAAAAATATTAATATAGTAAAGTCACTTTGTATTTAATAGATATTAACCAACAGTGATGCAAGCAATATATTTATTGTGGATCAGAATTTTAACGAGTTATTTTCACTGTGCAACATTTTAGTTTGTTGTCTCATTTGTCTATTTTGGATTCTGTTTTCCTTGATATTTCAATCAAACTAGCAAAGACATCTCTTCAGCCAATATGACGCAGTGCTTTGCCTATGTTTTTTTCTATTTATTGTATGATATGAGACTTTATATCCAAGTCTTTAATCTGCTTAAAATTAAATTTTGTATATGGTGTTAGGTAGTGATCTAGTTCCATTCTTTCATATGTGGCTGTCCAGTTTTCACAACAATGTTGAATGAGGAGACTGTCCTTCCCTCATTGTATGCTAGTGGCTACTTTATCATGAATAAGCAGTCCATATACTTTCATATATAGATTCATTTCCCATTCTCATTTCTATTTCATACCATGCTGATTTGATTACTATTGCTCTGAGGTATTGTTGGAAGCCATGGAAGCTAACATCTCCATTTTTCTTTCTTTTTTCCTCAGAAATATTTTTGCCATTCAATTTTATACCTACAAGTGAATCTCATGGGTTTTTGGGGGAAGGGGATTCCATTTTTTGTAAAGAATATCCTTGGTATTTTGATGACTTTAATTATGTATATTGAATAAGGCAGTTTCTCTCAATCTATTAGCATGAAATAGCTTAACATTCTTTTGGCTATTTCCGTTGCTTTTAACAATGTTTCATAGTTTTCACAGTTTATTGGTGATTAATTTTGGTTAAATGTATTGGGAGAATGCCATTCTTTTTGATACAACTGTAAATGGAGTTGTATTCTGAGTTCTGTTTCTTCTATCTTGTTATTTTAACACAGAAATGGAACAGAAATTTTGATATTAATTATGAATACTCCTACTTCTACTATCCATTTATTATTTCTAACATCCTCTTAGATGAAATCTTTTGGAATATTTCTGTATACTATTATATCACTTGCAATTAATGATAAGTTTGCTTTCTCTTTTTTGATTTAGAAACTTCTGTCCCATCCTTTTGCAATTATGCAGGTTAGCACCTAAAACACTATAGTGAATAAAAGTGATGATAGTGGACATCTTTTATTTGCTCCTTATGTTTTTATTATATTCTAATGTATGAATATCTAAATTACAGTTTCAAAGAACCAATTGCAAACAAAGCTCTTAGCAGTTTTATGTACCAACAAACCAATATTAAATAGGTATAGTTGCATTTCAATGTTTTAAATAAATATGAAATATTTTAGAACATGTTATGTTTTCAATGTAAGCATTTAAATATACTGCAAAAAAGTTTTAAAACTTTCAGATAGCTCAATTACTTCTGTGTGCATTTGTGTATATGAATGTTAAACAAATCATATTTCAAAAGAAAAAATAGGCCATTATGTTAATAAAGGTATGAAATGTATGAGAAATTTGGAAAGCTTTAATATTATGTAAATCAGTCACTGATTTTATTTATTTCACTTACGTATTTCATGTACCGGCATTTGCATCTGAATTGCTCAGTTGACATTAAAGTTCTACCTGTTTATCTGTGTACAGAAATATTTTAACCGTAATAATATAGATAGAATTAAATAAAATCATTCTCTGTCAGATTTGTTAACATGCCTACTAGAAAGATTGACATTTAATTTTTTAAGTAAATTTAATTTTTCAATTAAAATATTTGAGCTTCAGTGAAAAGATATATTTACTTATATTTTGTAAAATTAATCTAATGATAAAATTGTACACTTAGTCCACAATATTGATTTATATAGGTCAATAGTTTATATACTTACCACTTAATGAAAATACCATTGATTCATTTACCACTTTGTCAAGTGGATAATTCATGTTTTATAACCACCAATGCCAGAGCTGTTCAACAAAATCAGTGAAAAAAATCATAAAATGAATTAGACTCAAGGGTCAAATAAATTAGACTCAATGGTCTAAAATTTTATTTCAGTTAAGTAAATAAGATTTCTTCTGTTTCATTTAAATAAATCGGACAGCTTAGCAAGTTATTTTTCAGTTGAAAATTATGCTTTATGTTCAGCATCTATACTGGCTTAATAGAATTTTATTGACAGATTCAAGTACCAGGTTAGTGGAGGGTTATTTTAAAAACCTTATAAAAATTGGCAGATAATATGAATATAAAAAAATGAATTGACTTTAAAAAAATATATAAATGACTTAAAGAAATTTTCCTACAGTACATCAGATTTTAATTTTTACCCCATGTTACATAAATTACTTCTCTATATATAACTATTCATTTTTATTTATACAGTTCACTCTCTTAAAGACATTCTTATATATGAATAAAATTTTATCTCACAAGACTATAAATGACAACAATCTTTTAACATTTTATTGCGGTTGCTTTATAGAGTATTTTTTTAGATGTGAGAATAATAAATCAACATCTGTATATTATACATTGGGTTCCCTATCAATATTCTAAATTTTTCCTTTATTGTAGAATCGACTCCTCACCCCTTCTCTTCTAGTAACCACTAATTTGTTCCTATACTTAAAGTCCGTTTATGTTTGACTTGGTGTTTCTTTTCTCTATATACCTAACCTGAATTAAACCATTCCATTTGTCTTTCTCCTCAGACTTATTTCACTAAATATAATTTTCACCATTTTTAATAGACAATTATTTTTTCCTAGGAATGGTCTGCAAACTAAATCTGTCATATGAAGATGAAGTAAATGAATTAAAATTTCATGAATTATTTTGTTAAGCAAAAAACAATTTGTGTTTTATAAAACAAAATTGGTCATTATTTTATTTCATTTTTATTCTCAACTCAATCTCATTGTTAGTAATAGCTATTATGAATCTGTGAAATTGAAAATGCTATAAATATGCATTATAATTATCACAAGGAGTGAGTATAGCTTGAGTGCTCTTTAGGTGTTTTAGTTTCCTTAAGATTTCAGTTTCTTCTGTGAAAACAAGTGGTCTCTTTTGTGACAAATTACTTGTCATTTAAGTACCAGAAATGTGTCTAAAAAGTTGGTAGATTTTTACTCCCCATTATTTTCTCTTAGAATAGACTTTGGCTAAAATGTCTAAACTTTTTTGGCTGAATTCATGATGTTGTCTTCGTGGTTATACATTAATTGAAACATTTGTTAGAACATATATTTGCATTTCCAGCAAATACATTAAAAAACAAGGTATAAATCTTTAAAAATAACCTGGAAACATTTTCTTTGTTTAAAGAGATCAAACTTCCTGAAAAGTGTTATGTATTTCAGAATTTGCCAATTAAATGTCACAAGCTCTTGGATATAAATACATTTTTTTTAAATTTTCTTCAAAAGAGATCATTTAAAACTTGGTAAGTAGAATTTTTGTGGTATAAAACAGCTTTCTTGGCATTTTCTATAAAGTCATACAATTATATTTGCTGTTAATCTTTGTTGAACTACAGTACAAAATGTTTTAAAGTAAGTAATTAGTAATACATTACTAAATATTGGAGGTATGCATAAAAAAGTTGGTATTATTTTTTCATGATAAAGAAATTTCAGTGAAAGACCTTTGTGTTGCTTTTGTTTTTGTCTAAATGGATCCCAGAGTAAAATTTTTCTGTGACTTTTTTCTACAGATAAAAACACACAGAGAACAGAAACTAGCTGCCAAGAAAATTATTACTTTTATTGAGCTTTATGTTGACAGATATTTTATGATATGTCTTGGAACATTCACAAACTGTCACCAGGACTGCATTGGTCACACCATTTGTATCAAGAATTTCTTCATTTATTCTTTTCATTCCAAGTCACAAACAAGCTCAACTCTTTCCAGAGAGCATGTTTTTATGGTGGTGTGTTCGACTTTTGTGTAACTCCTTTTGTTTCACCAGCCTTAAGTTGTTGGAAAATATTTTTATGCTCTAATATGGGATTTTTGAGTAGGATCAAATATGTATTTGATACACTTGAAATAATTTTTCAAAGTATATACAGATATAACATAACATCAAACCTGGGCTTTTGGTCAAATATGAAGCTACATCTTTACTAATGGCCCTTCTATTGTAATTAACAGGTATATTTTCATAATTAAGACAATTTAATATTAATATTCCACCGCTGTTACAAATGTAACCCAAAAAAATGAAAAACTTGTTTTGCTTGCTTGTGTTTTTTTATTTATTTTATTTAACTAGATGTTTTAAAAAGCAAGGACACCCAAAGTTACTGTTGCGAGAGTGCTTTGTATTTGAATATGTTTATGTAACTATATTTTCATATTTAATCACAAAAATATAATTACAACAGATACAGAGCTATATAACATGGGGTGTTTTATTTATATCTATTAACATTTATATATGGAGAACATTTATGTTCTTAATGCCATGATAGCTGTCAGTTTCTTCACTCTGTAAATAGCCACTCTAAATCTATTTGATTTGAAGAACTACAATTATTATTTGATTCAGTATTAATATAAGTGTAAACAAATTTATAATTACCTTGAAAAAAATTAAAGTAAGCATATTATGACTATATAAATTCTAAACATTTATTGAAGTTCCAAATAGTTCATCAATTTCATATTCCATTGGAAATTTGAAAAGCCAGAATATTTTTATCTGAATATTTATGGAGAAAATGCATGAAGTGTTAGCTATTTGACCGTGGATTTTTATTTATTGTTATCCACCCCTGAAATTACATTAAAAAACTTACAGAGGTAGTGGCAGCAAATACTGAGTGTGATACATTAGGAAGTGCTATATCTCCTGTATTTGAATCAGTTTAACTTTGGGCAATATAAACATCTTTTATTTCCTCCAAAGTGAATTTCAAAAGGTTATTTTGTTTTCAGTCATCAAAGATAGACTTGACTGTCTTTCAAAACTGCGTTGTTTTAGCACAGACTATATGGCAATTTAGACTGAAGCATCTTATGTTGTCCATTCCTTTATATTCACTATGCCACAAATTGAATTTGTATTATCCATTTCAACTTGTCTATCTGTTTACATTTGAACAATTTATACAAATATTTGTAGTTTTCTATTAAGTAAGGGAACACAATTATAGGTTTATATCACAGATATAAAATACAAATATATTATACATACACATGTATATACATTTTATATAGATACATGTATACATGTGTCTGTATATATATATATATATATATATATATATACAGACACATGTATACATAAACACATGTAGAATTTGACCAGTTAATATATAAGAAAGAGAGCTAAACTTTTAATATATACAGAACTATTATTGGACCACAACTCTGTGCCAACAGATCTGGTATCGGAAACCAAAAATTTCTAAGAATGGAAGATATAAACGGAACAGGAAGTATACTAAGTCACTACAGTAGTAGAGAGTGCTCTACACTGTAAAAAGTAGGTTGAAGTAAAGAAGTAAACAATAAAGATTTTCCATTATGTATCATGACATTTAAGTCACTGTTCTGCCTCCTATGTCTGACACTCTGCTGTCTCTCAGCATCCATTGCTGACACTTTCACATTAGGTTCACATTAAAATGAAGTGCCTTACAACTAGGGATCAAGTCCCCTTCTCTTATATTTTTATTCTTCCTTTTGACTCATGGCTTATATTTAACCCTTATATGTGTATTTTCTAGTTCATATTCTCTGAAAAAATTTCTCAGTTTAAAAAATGTAACTTACCATTTAGTATTTCTACTAGAAATAAAATTCAATTTCCTTCCACTTTCCCCACCTTCAGCAAAGAATATAAAAATCTTACTACTCTTTCTATCAACCTGGAAGTCAATATTGATTCCTCTTTTGTCAGACAGCCTCAAATCCATCAAAAAGTCTTGTTTTCACATTCTGCATAGTCCAAAGTAATACTCCTGCTTCACTCTAGTATTTCTTAAAACTCATAGAAACAAATTCAGAATCCATTGTTACGCAGGTGTTTAAGCTGTGTCAGAGTGATGACCTACCTAGTAGAAGTCCAAGGAAATCATGAGATGACACAGGCAATAATGACATGTCCTTCATTATATTCATGACAGGGGGTCTTGCTGGCAATGGGCCTGCGTGTGTTTGCCTCCCTCATATCAGAAAGGCATGTTTTTATATCCTGAACAAGAATAGTCAAATAGGCAAGGGCAGAAACATTCCAGGGCAGGACATCTTGGGTACAGTCAGTGCAGGTGGAGGCAGTTGTCATCCCAGAAATTCCATCTGTTGCATTCAGATCCAGTGCAGCATTAGCCAGTCACTAAATCATCTTTCAAGTTTAGACATGGGCTATATTCTCACGTTACCCTACACCAATATATCCCATGTCTCAGGCTTTATGCATTTCAAGAATTTATGGTGTCTTAATAAAAAACATCTTAAGTCCATATCTGCATGTTTGTGTGGGGATGGGGGTAGGGTGGGGGGTGTGTATTAAGACTTGAACTTGGATAAGTAAAGACTTTACTTAAAAGAATTGTTATAGGAAAGGTCAAAGGAATAACTGTAACTTGGAAAGATAAACTGTTAAAAGAGAAAACTCTGACCAAGTGATCAGCAAGGTTTTTCAAAGGTCAGATAAAAAAGTTTTTTCTCTAGTAAGGAACAGTGAACAAGACTACAAAATACTGGTGTAAGAAAGTGATAAAAAAAATTGGGGGATATGTGTGTGAGAAAACAGTAGATTAAAGATGATTTAAACTGAGTTTGGCCTATTTTCAGGATGGCTGACATCAAGGCTTTGTCAAAATTCAAAGAACTGGGAGGAGATAATCTTAACTAAAGTTTCAAGTACTACCTTTTGTTTTGACAGGCCAGTGTATACACGTAGTTCACCTAATTACTTACGTTGAGAATGGGAATGTGAAGGATCTGTGTCTGACCTTATCACCTGTCTTAATTGAGTGACATGAGCAAGGGTGTTTTAATTGAAAATATATTCTTTGAATACCAATTAGTGGGAGATTCCCCAGCATCACAGGGTTTCCAGTATCTTGGGTAGGTTTCAATACTGTCATATGAATTGTTAATGTTTGGCTCTGCATTTGTCTCCAACCTCATCAGTACCATTCTCCTCACTCAATGCACTTTAATAAAAAAACTTCCCTTAAGTTTCTTAAATACTCAGATTTTCTCAGTATGATTGATTATTATTAATTTATAATCCTCTTGTTTGAAATTATCTTGTTACTCGCATTCTTATTACAATTCTGTCAATCAGTATTCAGATAAAATATTTCAATATGTCTTTCTCTTGCCAACCTATATATCTATCTTTTTAATACATAACCCTATTTTGTTCACTTCATAGATTTTAGGACTCTTATAAATGTCCCCTTATTTACTTATACATTTTATTTCCCAACAACCCTCTGTTCAAAGTACTTGCTTTATTTGTTAAGTCTTTCACTCTAGAGCCTCCCAATATCTGACTCAGAATAGGTATTCAAAATGTATAATAAAGAAAAGCAAAACAGAACATTATCCCTTGTATTTAAAACAGAAATTTTTTCTTCAGCTCAGTCACAAGTACTCAAAACTAGTTTAATTTCTGTCTTGCATATCAAGAAACATAATTCAAAAGCTCCCTTTCCTTTTTTTAAGATTGAAGGAAAGTAGCAAAATGAAGGAAACAAGCAAATGGAGGAAAAAAGAAAGATAGTCTACCTCTATGGAATGTTTTTATTAGATTTTATAGCTGCAGTGTTAAGAGGCTGGATGGAAGTTCATTGATTGTATTCCTCTACATTTTCAAGAAAATGAAAGAACTTTTTAACAAATTATTTTATCCAAAAAGGAATTGATGACTGTTTTTTCAATCATTTTCTGAGTATGTATGTGTTGAAAGTTTTTATAAATGTATTGAGGTAAAATTCATATAAAATACCTTCAACCATTTAAAATTTTACAATTCTGTGACATTTAATGCATTCACAGTTATGTGCATTCGTCATCCCTTTCTAGTTCAAGCTTTTTCATCACTCCAGATGAATATCTAATATCTATTAAGAAATCACTGCCTACCCACTCACAACCCCATCCACTGAAACTATTAATTTTCTCTATCTGAATGAACTATTCTCTTTGGGGAATTTCATATAAAAATGAAACCTACAATATGTAATGGTTTGTGTTTTACTTCTTTCACTTAATGTATTTTCAAGATTCATCCAAGTCCTAGCATATATCTGTAGTACATTCCTTTTTTTTTTTTTCATTAAGTAGTAAACCATTATAGGAAAACATCATTTCTTAATCCATTCATACATTAATGGGAATTTAGGTTGTTTTTATATTTTAACTATAATGAATAATGTTGTTATAAATATTCATTGCAAGATTCTTTGTGGAAATTTTTTTAAATTTTTTTTGGGTATATGTCTATGATTGGAATTACTAGATCATATAGAAATTCTATATTTAACTTTTTGTGGATCTACAAAACTCTTTTCCATAGCAGCTGCATGATTTTAAATTAGTCACAATTTACGATTGCTCCTATTTTCCATTTCCTTCTTCACCAATGAATGCTCACTTTTTTTAAAATCTCAAGTTATTGTTTGTAAGTAGCATTTTCTTTGGAGGAATGTTTATTCAACTCCTCTGTCAATGTTTTAATCAGTGTTCATTTGCTGTTTGCTTAGAGAGTTCTTTATATTTCTGAATTCCAAACCCTTAGAAATGTAGAATGTAAAAATATTTATTCCAATTCAATTTTTTTTCACTTTCTTGAGGATATTCTTTGATGCACTAAAGTTTTATCCTTGAATTACAGGAATAAATCTCACTTGGTAATGTTGTATAATTCTCTAATATGCTATTGAATTTGGTTTTCTCATATTTTGTTGAGAATTTAGGGTCTATAATCATAAAGGATAATGTCCTTTAGATTTTTCCTGCTGCCTCTCTATGACTTTGCTATAATAGTAATAGACTAATAGAATGTGTTAGACAGTATTCCCACCTAGAAATGTTGTAGGTTTGGGGTTAATTCTTTCTTATATGACTATTAATATTCACATTTTTCTTTTTTAGATGGATTTAGTCATGGAGTCAAGCTTTTAAATTTTGTATGAAGCTGTTGTTTATATAGATCTTTACTTCTTATAGGTCATGTTATTTCATCTCTAGTCGGTTTTGGTCATTTTTGTGTTAATTTATCCAATTATGTAGATCATTCATATTATTTTCTTAAAATATTTTAATTTCATATATTTAATAGCTACAATTTTTATCTTTGTTGATCATTGTTGTCATTGAGATAACTTTTGGGAAGCTTGTAAAGCTTGTGCACAATTTTTATTGCTTTTTTTTTTGTCTTATTATTGTTTTAAAAGCTCTAAGTATTTTGAATGCAAGGTCTTATAAAATATATAATTTGCAAGTATCTTTGTCAAACATGTACTCATCTTTGCTTTTCTTAACATCTTTGAAGAGAAAAATTTTAATTTTTATGAAGTCCTTAGATGAGAATAAATTTTACATGCTTCTTTGCCTTTTGTATTCTTTTTATGTTCATAAACATTTGCTTTTAAATTTTGCTTCTATGAAACAATTTGAGAGCATTTTACATAATCCATTGAGGTTTATTTTGGCCAACCTCGTATTTTTACATTTCATTTAAGGAATATAGCATCATAGAATGTGCTTAAGTTGTGCATAATCATCAATCAACATCTGTATATAACATGTTAAGAATGTAACAAACAATTCAATTCTATCCTTCACTATACAATTGATGCCATATATTTACTTGCCAATCCCCTCTACTATTTCTCTTCTGGTAACTATTATTTTAATTTTATAATCTAAAATACATTTTTGACTCATTTGGTTCATTAATCTGGTTTCTCTACATGTGGGTAAAATCATACCCTGCCTTGCCTTTCTCTTTCAGAGTTATCTCACTAAATACATCCCTTCTAGGTCTATCCATATTGTTACAAAAGACAGAGTTTCATCATGTTGATGGCTGATTCGTATTCCATTGTGTGTATATACAAATATTTCTTATCAAATTATCTGTTAATAGGTATTTATATGTTTCCATCTCTTGGCTACTTTATATAATGCTTCAATAAGTGCTCTGAAAATTAGTGTTTTTTAGATAAATACTCAGAAGTAGGATAATGGGATCATATGGAATTTCAGTTTTCAGATTTTTGAGGAATCTCTAGTTTTTTTTCCATAAGGACTTCCCAACTTAAACCCTCACCAACAGTGTATAAGTGTTCGATTTTCTTAACTTTTTTTGAATACTCGCTTCTAGACTTTTGGATAATAGCCTCACAAATGTGTGGTGATTGCTATTTTTGATTTGCATTTCTTTAGCAACAAAAGATATGGAATATTTTTCATGTGTCTATTGGCCATTAATTTGCGTTCTTTTGTTGGAGAAATGCCTATTAAGATTGCATGATTATTTTTAATTGGATAGCTTGTTATGTTATTGTTAATTGATTTTTATGAGTTTTTTATATATTTTGTATATTTTTCTCTAGTCAGAAGAATGACGTGCAAACATCGTCTCCCATTCAGTAGATATTTTTAGTTTGAGTGATATTTCTTACACTATGTGGAAGCTTTTTAGATAGATGTAATTCCTTTATTTTTTGCTTTTGTTTCCTTTGACATTAGAATCAAATTTTCCAGTGTCATGGAGAGCATCGCTATGTTTTCTTCTATGTATTTTATGATTTTATATAAAATTTTACTTGGATTTTATATACCCAAGACTGAAAACATTTTGAATTAATTTTTGTGTATGATATTTGGTAGTGGTCTAGCTTCATTCTTTTGCATATGGTTTTCTAGTTTTTCTAATACCGTTTATTAAAGAAATAAACTATTTCTCTAATATAACTTTTGAATCCTTTGTCATATATCATTTATCCATATATATGTAGATTTATTTCCAGGGTCTCAATTCTGTTGTATTGATCTCTGTGTCAATTTTTTTTCCCAATACTATGCTGATCTGATTATTTTTTTGTATAGTGAAGTTTGAAGTCAGGTAACACGATGTCTTCATTTTTGCTCTTTTTCTAGTATTCTTTTTTTGCTCTTTGGAGTCTTTCATAATTCCAAGTAGATTTCATGTTTTGTCATGTTTTTGTGAAGAATGTATTTGAGATTTAGTTAGGAATTGCATTAAACCTGTATACTGCTTTAGACAATATGGCTATTTAGCAATGTTAAGTTTTTTTCAATCCATAGGTGTGGGTTATCCTTCCACTTCTTGTGTTTTCTATTCCTTTTAACAATGTCTCACACTTTTCAGAGTATGAGTTTTTCACTTTTGTTAAGTTCATTCCAAGGCATTTCAATATTTTTGAAGCAATTGTAAATGGTTTGATCTCTTTTAGAATTGCTCTGTAGCTTTTGGTGTAGAGATTGACATATTTGGTGAAATTTAAATCACAATATTTTTATGCTACTTCAAATGTATATACCAAGATTGAAATTTTTGTAGTATGTAGAAATATAGCTGATCATGATTAGATTTATCTTTTATCAATTGATTCTGCTTAGCCCAGTAGCTATAATAATTCTTCTATAGACTTCTTAGAACTGTTACTATTCTTTAGTAGTAACAATTGTAGCCTTAATTTTTCTAACAATAAAAGTAATTTTACTTATTCATTTATAACTAGTGTTTAATTTTCTTTTCTTTATTAAAATGATTATTAAATTTAGCATAAATAGGAATACAAATGTGAAGGGTACATATTCCTGGCCTATTATTGATCTTTCACTTTTTCCTATTAAGTATGATACTTGTTAAAATTTTAGAGATGCCCTTTTTGATTCCTTTCTGTTATGATTCTTTCAAAATAAAACCTCAGTGTTAAATTTTGTCTCTCTTTTTCATATATTAAGATTAATATATGGATTCACTCTTTAAGCCCATTAACGTGGTTGACTAAATTGATTGATTTTTGGATGTTAAATCAACCTTCTATTCCAGTGAGATAAAATCTACTTTGTCATAAGTAATTTTCCATTTTTATATTTTCCTAGATTGCATTTGTTAAAATTTTGTATTTTCCTGTGATCAAATTTTGTGTAGTTTTACTAAGATTTTTTCTTCTTTCTTTTTTAAAGAATATGACTTTGTTTTCTTATATTGTCTATGTTGATCCTGTTATCTGAATAATGAAATGTTTATATAGTAACTTGTGAGACGTTTCTCTTGTTTTATTTATAGAAGAATTTGTATAAAACTGTTATCATTATTTCTTTAAAAGGATGGTAGAATTGACTTGTGAATTACTCTGGCCTGGGGTATTATTTAATGGAGTGCTTTTTTAATTATAAAATAAAGTTTCTAAGTGATGTAGGGTTAGTTGGTTATTCATTTCTTCTTGAATATGGTTTGGCATTTTTCATCTTTTGAACAGTTCTTTTAAATTATCAAATGAGTTGGCAAATGTAACTAAACATATATCCTTATTATCCATTTAATTCTTAGTATCTATTACCATTTCACCATTACTCTGATATTTGAAGTGTAAATCCTTTTTTCTTGCTTTATCAGGGATAATTCTCTTAGGTAATTAATGTTATGATCTTTAAATAAAGTGTGCTATCAATGAATGGAAAACAAATGTTGAAAGATAAAGGACTAGTATTTTAATAAGTTTCTTTGTGCACTAATTCATGGGTAATTTTAAAGATTCCTGATATATTGAACATGCTTCCCTTTGATTAGTTTATCATTTTTATTTATACAAAGTTAAATATACAATCTAATATCAACTAAATGCTTGAAGGATTTTGCTAACAAGACACTAAAAATAATGCATTGATACTGCATCTTTTATGCAAAAAAGACAAAATGAATCTTCTGGAAGAAACTAATCTATATTCATTCCTATAGGTTTATTTTTCTGGTATTAGAATCATTTTAATTTTAATTTATCTTTGCAGCATATCCAACTGTTTATTAATAATATAAAGTTGCAAGTTACAAAAAAGCATTTTTTTAAGAATTAAAAATGCATATCTTAATATTAGGTAAATTCAAATGATGGCAATGAAGTTTTTACTTTTATACTCAAAAATGCTTTAAGATACATACTTTCTATCATTCTATGTTTTTCTCAACTTACCAATTACCAGTAAGAATTAATGAATGAAATTTTATCCTTTCCACTCATTATAAAGCACCATCCGGTACTTACCATAGATAAAGTTGAGTGGATATTTTTATATTTTATATTTCATCCTTAATATTGTATTTCCAAGCATTTCTAACTTCTGGAAATCTATTTTTATTTTAAATCTGCAAATGGGGGTGTACTTCTGTGTCTCAGGCCCCTGAGATGGCTAGGTTACAAACTATGTAAAATTCAAGGACCTAGGTTTTGAGATTCAGACCTGGGTTCAGAGAAAAAAAAATGCAAGAAAGCTACTAATGAGATCATTCTGAAAATATTCGTCTCACACAATGATTTCCAATGTATGACTCATAAAAACTTTACTATCTACACATTGCAGTATTGTTTAGTCTTAGGTAATTCTTTAAAATATATCAAATGTCAATTACCTTATACAGAATGGAATAGATATTTTATCATTAAAAATTGTTCAAATATTTCAAAAAAGCATTTGATCCATGTTCAAACATTTCAGAGAGATCTAGAATAAATTTATAAAAAATTAACTGTCCAGTCATTTCTAAATAAAAATAATCTAAAAATAAGTGACCTATAATAAGTCAATGTTGATTCTGTTGATAGTGCCAACCAAATTAGAGAAATCAAGGTTATTTTATACTAATGCTCTCACAAATAATGAAACAATTAAATTATATTACAAATAAACTCATTATGAATGGAATATTTTCAAGAAAATTATTTTCTGGGGAGAATGACAGGTCATGTTTTCTAAGCTAATAAGTTTTCCCCCACAAAAGTACTTTGCCCACGACTCTGATGAAATCTCACCACATTTGATAGATGCTGCATGTTGACATACACAGTCTGGTAATGTGAATCTGAAGAATACCTTTGGTTGTTTGCTTTATAAAAGAGTGGGCCTCATAGATCAAAGCACAAAATAAAGTATAATAAAACAAAAAACAAGAAAAATAGAAAAACTTAATATAAATAGTTATTCAGTGTTGTCTTTTAATAGGTTATGAGGAGTACAAATGCTTACATTTTTTCTTCCAAATTTTTTAACTCTCAATCAAATATTACTCTTATCCCACAGGAGATAGAGGTGAAAAATTAGATATAACTAAAGTTTCACAGAAGGAAAAGTATAATTATGTCATGTAAGGCTTACATGTCATTTGTACTCCACAGAAAACTGAATGACTTGAATGCAATTGCTGTTTGCTATGGATAAAAATGATTTTGTCAGTTGACTGACTAAATCATGACATAAAAAACAATAAAACATGGAATATTTAGTAAGGAAAATGACTAAGCAGTGAATTAATTTAAGTAGTTATATACTCACATATTCATAAAATGTTAGAATTGGGAGAGATTTGAAATTGTCACTAAAATAACAGCAACTTTTACTATATTCTCAATAAATATTGATTAATTTGATATATTTATACCACTTATCAGTAAACTTACTATTTTTCATAAAGAAGAACAGAAGGGTGAATAAAAAATTCCAGTGATTACTCTTTAGTAAAATTTATTCAGTTTTAGGCTTATTTTATTTTATATGGGAAGAAGATATGTGACCATTTTCCACTGAAACTTCCCTGTAGGAAAATTTGTTAATTTAGTAACAGTAACTTTTACTATAATTATAGTCTTTATCATCTTGAGATGAATTACCTATTTAAGGCAAATTTATAGATTTATCAGAAATAACATTCAAAACTAAAACTGAAAATTTGAACATAACCTATAACGTTGATTGAACAATTTATTTTATAAGACATGGATTGTACAGACTCAGAAACTTTCAAAATATTTGCTGAGTCTGGACTGGAATGAATCATAGACAACATATTTTCCTCAAATATATACAGATGTAATTATAGGTGGTTATTATTCATATTAGCTAATTTGATGATATTTCAAAATCAACTTAAAAATAGTGACTGGAATTGAACAGCTGATGAAGAACAGAAGGTAATATACATAAACTACTTGTAGGAAAAAATACAAACTTTAAACAAACTTTTAAAAGATATGCTATTATACAATACAATAAAATAAATAACTATAAAATTGCCACGGAAATTTATATATAAATCCCAATAAGACAACATATTTATAGATATCTATAGGTATAGTTTTCAAAATTTATTGTACCTCATAACTTTTTTAAAAATAACGCAATATAGAAAATTTGAAGAGATATTACCTATGCATCCCAAAGCATCCTGTATTGTTTTATTTTGTATGAATATTGTATTGCACTTGGTATGCTTATTACTCAAAACAGCTGTAATTTTTCAACAATCTGCAAGTACTTGGTGTGTCCTAAAGCATATTGTGTGCTTTTCCCCCAGAACGCTCATTTATGTTCTATTACAGAACAGAGTATCCTAGTAGTGCTGACAACAAACACAAATCTGTGCTCAAATTCTTGAATCCAACTGATCATAGCTACTGTGTCACAGTTTGCCCTTATATTAGATTTCAACCAAATTCAATTACAGCGATCTCCTTGCTGCCATGGGATGAATGGCAGGACAAAGATGAATGAATACAACTGCAGCTATTGATTGATCCCAACCCGCCAGCAGGTTGATTAAAGTGTCTAGGAGCAAAATGAAGAATCGTATTCATCTGCAACTGCTGGTCAATTTTTAAATTAACTGAAAATTTCATGAAATACAGTGTATTGAATTTTGATATTTTTGAGAATGCTAGACAAATCATATATATGCACTTATTCTATGCATATGTGTGTAGTTATTTTTTGTATGTACTCAAAAAGTATATTTTTAACATCCATTTTTTGAAAAATAAGATGTGTGTGATGGCAATGAGTATAAGCACAATTTAAAACAGTAATTGGCAATGTGTATAATTAGAAATATTTTCACTTATAATAGTTGCACTTCTGTTAATGGATACTGCTGCAACTTTAAATTCATGAAATATATTAGTTTAATATTTGTATGGATTTTCATATTTAGCATTTATGATCAGCATTGATATTGTTGTATATAATTTGAACTATGATATCACATAATTATAATAATTACAATTTTTTAATATGATGTAACATGATTACAGAATTCAGAAGATTTTATGAAGACAGATATGAATAACTAGTACAGATGAATAAATTAATATTTAAAGCATGACTTAGATATCCAATCTGCTAAGACAGTGAATTTTTTTTAATATATGACAAGAATTAAGGAAGAAGAGGGTTTAGACCTGGGATTGTACATCAAATTGTGATTAAAGGAATAGAACATGTCATTAATATAAAGTTGTATCTCTTGTAGCAAGAGTCTTGTATGCCTATAGACCTTACATTCACAATTCTAGCTGAACTACTTCAGAAAGACTCCACTTGTTTTGTTCTAAGTTATATTATTTGGGAAAATAAACCCTCCCAAAATTTCGAACTCAGTACAAAAGATACGTATTTATCGGCAGAAGACAACCACAACGAATGTGAGTTTGTTTGTAAGGGATTAGTTATAAATATGCTGCATGAGCAAACTTGTCTTTGAAGTGGTTGGGGATTTGTTGTTTTAGTATTCAATGATTAATAAACAGCACAATTTTATTTTCAATTTTTCTGGTAATTAAAAGATGCTAACATTGTAAGATCTCATTTCTATTCTATTACTATTGCAGTAGCTATTATTGTATAACTTTTAGGCACTTCAGCAGGCAAGCTTATAATTTACCCATATCTCTATTAGTAGAAGCAGGACCCCCAAGGTCTTTGCTTTAAATTATTCTGCATTATAATCAGATAGAACTTTGATAAATTTGATATTCTCTTTATTCAAAAATGTATGTGACATACGACCATATCCAATTTGCAGTTTAGATATCATAATAGAAATAAATGACTTCACATGCACCAATAGATATTTTGCCTTTACATATAAACATAGTGTGCATTGAAATTGTAATATCTTTGGGAAATATTTTCTACATATAAATCATATTCCTTGTCATTTCCGACCTAATAAAAGTTTTCATCATTATTTTAATATCTATATCAACACCAATAAGTCTTAGCTCTTAGAATACTTCCAAGAAACAAGAAATGTTAATATGCTGTTTATTAACCCACTAGTAAAAGAAAATTGATTCTAGAATAAAGCTTCATTCTACAGTAAAGGATATCTGCAAATACCAGCTTTTGACTGTGCAGTTCTAGAAAATAGTTTCATTAACTGCAAATAATAAAATAATCATATATTTTCCATTTATTTTAGTTTGCCCTCCTCACTTTCTTCTTTGTTCCTCTCTCCTTTCTTCCACCTTTCATTTCTTCCTTTCTCTATTATCTTGTCTTCTTTTTCTGTGCTTTTCTTTTTCTTGAATAATAAAGTTTAAATAAAAGTGCTTTCTGAAATAATTTATTCATCATAATTATTGGATTATATTTTCTTGCGGTTTCATTTGAATACACGGAATTTGGTCTGATTAAGATATAATAGTGTGTTATTTTCAAGTCATTTTACAGTATTTTAAATGAAATTCTGAATTTTTACAATAATCATGATTAAACTAGAATGCCTGTGTACTTTTTATCAAATAATTAAAATAATTATCTTTATAAATAATGTTATTTCATATGTATTTGCCTGGTTATTATCTCATTTGGAAAAAGGCAGTTTAATAAAAAAATCAGTTCTTATGTCATTTCTAAATTAATTTTATGTCACAATTTATTGAATATGCTGTTGATTATTGTTAGTTCAGTTGAATATATCTGTATGAAGTCCATAATATCTGAGGAATGTTTGATCAACATGTTTATATCTCTTCACAGAGAATGCTAGAGATAGGAGATATGGTAGTTGCCATATCTGATGTTTTTACTTTTTTATTTTCAATAATAATATAGTTGAAGAGAGACCTTAATATTAAGAGTTTAATATTTCTTGAAAATTAGGCAAACAAAAGTAAATAAGTACACATGTGAAATTTTGGGGGACTTTATTGAAAGTTGTCATTTTGATTTAACCATCCTAACTTGTTTAAACAAATAATGGTCATTACTGAATTTTCTGTCTTCAAAGTACCAAGTGTTGAGTAAGTAAAGTCAATTTTTATTTTTCTAAAACAAACTAGATATACTAAAACAAAAATTTTAAATCTGATGACAAAAATTAATTTTTGATCTGAAAGCAAGCAAATTATTTTCTTGCATTAATAACTCATTCCTGATATCTGCTCTTAAAGTAAACCTATTTCCCAGGAAAACTTAAAACATTTTTTTTGTCATAGATTCTTTTTCATTCTTGTGAAATCTTTGAATTATTTTTCTGAAATAATATTTTAAATATATAAAATGAATTAAGATATAATTATAAACATTTATATTGAAAGAGTTTATATCTCTCTAACTGGTCATTTTATCTTCTACCACTTCTGTTAATATAGCTAAAAAAAGAAGATCTACTGACTTACTAATATTTACCACCACCACGAAGCAAGTGATATTTTATTTCATGACCTCTAGAAAAGTTTTAATTTTCTAGGAAACTCACTTGAATTTTAATAGCAATAAAGTAACAGATACTGCCCATACTAATATAGTTTGTGACTTACAGCTTAATAAAGTACTGTTTAACTTAGACTTTAAGAAAAAATAAAGTATAATTATGTTTTCAATCTAAGATGATCTAAGTCCTTCTCTTATAGACTTTTTGACTGTTTTCTATGAATTCTGCATTAAGAAAAAGCAGTTATATTTAGTGCCCAAGTTTACACTGTGCTAGATATCTGTGCTATACTGAGGAAAAGACACAATTATTACTATAAAGGGATTCGTCATCTAACAGAAACAAACAGGGGTGCAATGAGATAATTATGATGCAATGTCATAAATGCAATAGTAAAGGCATGTGCTTGAAAGAACTTTGCAACACACATGGGAGAGTTTTCCAGAGAGATATTCTAGAAAACAAACTATAATGTGAAAAAAAATGATAATCTCAGAAATGTGTCAATAGTATGAAGAGATGAAACAAACATTTCAGACATAAGCAATAACAAAAATCTAAAACCTTAGAGACATGGTGTTTATTTTATATGTTTCAATTGTTATTTTTATTCCTGTGTTGTTTTTCTTTTTTTCTCTTATAAATGTGAATATATAAACATTTTATCTTCCACTGAGAAAAAAGTATGTGATGTTTATTATTTTTCACCATATACAAATATACATTTTTTATGTTTTGATAAATTTACAAAGAATATTTTTCCTTTGATCATTCAAAGAAATTTCTCCTTCCCATACAAGCAGACTAGATTATATGAAATAAAATAACTATCAAGGTTATCGAAGCATTGCACCTTAGTTAAAATTCCGTAATTATGAGCTTCATTTTTGACATTGATTTCCTTCTTGAGGTAATGTCCAATCTAAAAAGTTACAGCAGGAGTTGTACAAATACAAGAATAAACTGATTATTAGAGTCTTGCAAGTTCAGTTAAACTATACTGAGTTTCATGAAATAGCAGTGGAATTTGAAGTTTTGAGTCATCATTTAAGAGATGCCTATAAAACATTCCAGCCTCTTCCTTGGGAATCTTCCAAAGTCTGTGATAGAGCAGTAAACTGAATCAAAAAAAGACACGTGCTCGTCTATAGCAAAAGCAAGCTCCAATGAGAATTTAACCCAAACTGGCTTTATGATGATAAGAGCCATAATTCAGCTACCATTCAAAAGCAATATTAAAAAATAAAAGTACAAATTCTGTAATTTGCAATAATTTGGATTAACCTAGAGGATAGTATGCTTAAGAGATAAATAAGAAGGAGGAAAACAAGCTCCACATGATTTTATTCTTATGTGGCTCACAGAGAAACCAAGGAAACAAATGATCTAAATTGAAAAATTGAATAGTTTATTTTACCAAATAATAGTGACCAAATGGATGGGGGAAGGGAGATGGACAAATCAAGAAAAAGGGTTAAATAATATAATAAAGAATAGAATCAGACTATTAGCAGTGAACTTAGTGTAATATATACAAATGCTGATCTATGATGCAAGCCTTAAACATTTATGATGTAATAATTAAGTTAATAACAAAATCTGTGCAATATTTTAAACAGGAAATTATCAATTATCTACTACATATAATGCAACATAAATAGAATGATGTATCAAGTGAATTATTAGAAGTGTGTTTGTGTGTGTATGTGTGTGTTTGTGTGTGCGTGTGTGTGAAGGAAGGTGCAGGAAGGAGGGAAGTCTATTTGACAAGTTGGCAAGAGAGAAGAAGAAGAACTTTATTTTTATTTTAGTTGTTCATCTTGGTTGTTTTTCCTCCTCCAGGGGCCCAAACCCAAGTCCTTGAGATGTATGTGAATTGCTTTCTGCTGGAGGCAACAGACCTAACTGTGTACCAGGGTTTGCCAATATCTTTTCGAAAACCGATTATATAAAATATTATATTATACATTAATTCTGTCTAGATATTATCCCTAGATTCGATGTAGTGTCAAGCAAAAGTTGAGACTTTTGTGAAAATTGGTTCAGAATTCATATGCAATTGGAAACATAAAAGTTTACCGATAATCTTTCATTCTTTATAATTGACTTATAACTGCATAACTGTTAGGCTATA
This sequence comes from Solenodon paradoxus, assembly GCA_004363575.1. Classification (NCBI taxonomy): domain Eukaryota; kingdom Metazoa; phylum Chordata; class Mammalia; order Eulipotyphla; family Solenodontidae; genus Solenodon; species Solenodon paradoxus. The sequence continues at coordinate 1,462,846 of RJWH01000037.1, forward strand.
TATATTCAAATTTAGGTGTACATATTGTTCAATTTTTTACATTTGTATGACCTAATATTAACAAGATTTCAGCATTAGTTTTCCCCAAGCACTTCCCAGAAATTACATCGGTGATAATCATTATTTTGACCAATATCAATCACAATATATTATTTTTGCTTAGTTTTTAAATTTTATGTAGAGATCATTTAGTAATGTCTTTTTGCATCTGACTTCTTTAACTGAACATTGACTTATATTCATCCATTTACTGCATGTTGATGACATTTATTTTTTGTTTCATTGCATGAGTAGTTGGTAATATTAAACAACAATTCTGACATAAATATATATTTAAAATATATAAATTTTCCTAATGTATTGTAATTGGGCTTTTATATTATATTACTGAGTGCTCATTAACATATAACTTCAGTTAAAAAGAATTTAGTCTTTCTCAGACAATTTATTAGCTTCTGTTCATGTATGAAACAAATCTCAGCATAAAACGAGAGACTCGTTTCCTTCTTAGAGTTCGATGTGTAAGAGAATGGTTTTCAAAATGTTTATATAATTAGCAGCTGGGTCATTTATTTCATCAAATTTTTATTATGAGCGAAAATTGGAGAAATAGAACTAAGTTGAGTTCTAAGTATGTATCTGTGAAGAAGTGAAGTGGGGTGTTGTCTAGGAAACTTCCCTTAACAAATAATGTTTATATGAAAATATATCAGCTGAAGAGGGCTACGAGAATAACATCTCAATGAAGAATAATATTGTGAATAAAGGTTCAGCTGCAAACACATCTGCTATATTTAAAAAATCATAGTCCATTTGTATTTTGTTTTTATAATATTAAGAAACTGATTTGATACTTTGTATTTTTATCTGTAGAAATAGCTAACAAATTTACCCACTGGTCTCATCCTCTTGCCTTCTCACTTTCACCTTTTTATGGGCACAGAAATGAATTATTTGATGAGCAATTTCCATAGAATGAATCATGTAGATAAGTCACAACCAATTCTACATCTTATAAGTTGCCTGATTATGCAGACTCTTTTTGTGAATTTGTGACCATATAATTAAGGGGATGGACTTGTTTATTCCTGCAAAGTTAAATTTTATCTAGTTAAAAAAAAACAAAACTATGCCAGCGATGGAAGACAATTTTTATATTCATTTTAATCAGAAAGATCAATTATATTTTAATTGATGTACCACTGTTAGCAATGTTATTTAAATTTCAGTACAGCTTCACCCCTCAATAAATGTATGTGCCACACCACAGCCACTAAGTTCTAGTATCATTCACCACTATCAAAACGATCCCTTCTACCGACTTTTCTCACCCACCCCCATTTCCTTTCCCTTTGTAACCACCATATTGTCAGAGTATGAGTGAAGTCATGCAGTTTTTATCTTCCTATTTTATCAGCATAATTACATCACATTTCATTTATGTTGCAACAACTGGCAAGATTTTATAATTTTAGAACTTAAAAGTATTGCATTGTGTATATATAGCACAGCTTAATCATCTGTGGGTGGATATTTAGGTTGATTTCATGTCATAGTTATTGTGAATAGTACTATAATAAATGGGTATATATATCTTCTGATTAGTGTTTTCGTACTCTTAGGATAAATATTTACAAGTAAAATTACTGCATCATATGATGGCTCTTTTTTAATCTTTTGAAAATTCTTTATACTGTTTTCTATAGAAGCTACACTAATTTTAATTCCCACCAACTGTGTATAGGGTTTTGGTTGTTTTTTGTTTTGTTTTTACACACTGTTGCCAGCACTTGTGTTTCAGTCTTTTTGATCTAGGCCATTATAAGTGTGATGGGATTTCATATTGTTTTGATTTACATTTTTCTAATAATATGTGATGAAGTGATATGTGATACGTTTTTCCTGTCTGTTGGCTACTTTTATGTTTTCTTGAGTAGTGCTAGGCTCACAAGCAAAAAAAAAAGTGAGAAATAAATAAAACAAATAAAATATCTAAGAAGAAAAAATGCAACAGATGCTGCATAAACATGAGGGATCATAGAGGACTATTATTGTGGACATATACATGCCAAAAGTTTGGACAACACAGAAGAAATGTAGAAATTGTCACACACATACGCACACACACACACATATTCTAGACTAAATCAAGATGTAGTAGTCAACTAGAAAAGACCAATCATGAGTAAAGAAGTTGAAATGGTAATACAATGCAAGACAACATCCCAGGACCATATGAGTTCACTAAGGATTATACCAAATTTTCAAAATTCTAGTACCTAGCCTTGGCAAAAACTTCCAAAAACACTGAAGAAGAGAAAATGGTATTAAACACTTTAGGCAGATTCGGGCAACTTGCATACATTTATATTCATCTAAACTATTTTGAGTATATAATCTAGATAACATTATTTGACAATATATATTCATTCATTATTTGGGGTTTAAATGAAGAATTTCATGTATGGTTATGTATCATTTAAAATAAAGCATGTGAAAAAAATTATTTTCAGAATTCACTCCTTATAACACCCTTTGACCAATGATACTGCATTTCCTCTAAATCAAAATAGTGTAGTTCTGAGAATTTTCCAATCTTCGTTCCATTTACAGTTATCGATCCATGATGTGAATGAAGGTATCCTTGTTAAAATCCCTTGCTTAGTAATTATATTTATATTTCAAGACTGTGACCAGGCGATAGCTCATCTGTGAAAAAACTACATTGCTTCAGAGTTTGTGTTACGCTCTAATGAGCACATGTCTAACTTTTTGAGTTATACTATTTGTATTCTTGCAATATGTATCAAAGTGACAGAATATAAATATAATTTTAATGTATTATATTGCATTACATTGCATTAAAATTAATGTTTTAGGAAAAAGACTACACAGTTGCCATAGGTGAATTTTGTGATATTGTAGGATCTAAAATATATCTAGGAAGACAGGTTAGAAAGTCTAGAAAAAATTATTATCATGCTGAAGACAAAGGAAATTCAAAATCTAAATATCCAGTTCTTCTTACCATTACTGTGTTAAACACCAAAAAATTGATTTATTTAAAACATGGGAATACAATGAGAACTTTTCTCTCTTGAGTTTTCTCCATAATTCTTTGTCATATATCTAAACACTTCTCCAATCCAAAGGCAACTAGTAATATTTTAAGAGCTTTCAAACAAATCTCATTTGTTCCATTAAACCTTTTCAGCATATTCCCCCAGTGGCTATATCTCTTATCATTCAAAGATTGTACAAAAATATTATAATTCACCAATGGCAAACTCTATGCATAATGACTTATGATATTTATTCTGTTACCTAGAACCATATATTCCTTTTAATTAGAAATAACATTGTCCTATATCTTAACAAAATAGTAAACAAATATTTGTGAAGGCATGTATGTTTTATGAATACTGATTTTTCTAGTCCATAAAATATTCCAAATATTCCATATGTTTGTTCCATATTTAAGTTATAGAAAAATACATATGTGTGTTGAAAGTATATAAATAGTATAGCAATTTTCTTTCATGTCAGTATGTCACTTCAATATTAGGAAATGTAACTTGCAGCTTCATTCTTCCTGGTTCTTCATTGATTATTGTCAAACAATTTGAATAATCAATTTCCCTTATCAATATTCCATTCTTTAAGACAATAATGTGAATGCAGTATAAAATTTTGAAATGCCATTGAACTGAAGAAATTATTTTACATTATTTTAAATGGGAGTGACACTACTCGGCAGCTCAACTTTAAAACGAAACCTTTAACAATCAAGTGGTGATGTATATCACTTTCTTTGTATCTATTCAGAAAACCACACATACACAAATAATACTTAATGAGCATTGCTGATAGATGATTTGCTCTTTTTAATGAGAGAAGCACATATGCCACCTCTGATGAACGGGTTACCTTACAGTTAATGAGCTGCACTGATATTTTTTTATTTTAGTTGTATCATAACTCTGATTTGTTGGGCAATAATTAGTTATTTTATTTTCTGCTTCATATTTATTTTCTTATTCCTAAATTTCTTCAGTTTTATTAAAATCAAGTTACTGGCATTACAAGGATTGTCTCTAAAAATCAAGTACTCCAATGATCATGAGATTTGTTATTTTCTATATAAAGAGAAATGATTAAATAATAGATTTGTATTACATAAATGCACTGCCGTTATAGAATATATAATCATATTGATGTGTCAGAATTAATTTAATGAAATGAACATTATTTGCTGCTGAAGCTTTCATTTTAAACATAGTAGGAGACATTGTTCCACTCCATTCAGTGTTTTATAATTTTAAAATACCAAGATATTGTTTTTTAAACTTCTCTTTCAATGTGGTCCCTACCATAATCAACAAAGCCAGAAGCAAACCAATAAGCAGAAAGCAAGCAGACAACAACAATCAGACTGCTGAAATTTATAAGAAAGATTAATCAGCAGTAAACAACTTTGGAAAAAATAAATGCTTAGTTAATCCTTTATCACAATGGTCAATGTCAACCTTGTTTATTATTATCTCTAGTGATCACGTCTGACCTATAGAATTGCCTTCCTCAGTAGAATATGAAAGAGTTCTTAGGGTGAAAAACACAAAAATCCCAATCTATAATCAAACACAGACTGGTAAATTGAGTAATTTTGAATAGATATTTGAACTAAAATTAAGCATCAAGCATGGGGGGAAATAGATGAGAGAAATGTGTACTATACTCTTAATGTATTTCTTCCAATGACTATTTTGATTTCTTCATTATTATTCTCCACATTAGACAAACGCTTCCACTAACATTCTTGTTAGCTCACATTAAATACTGAATATCTGACAACAGGTGGCAAATATTCTATACAAATTGCTTTATCTTATTTATAGGTATTTAAATAAAAAGCTGATATTTTACACATTCTCATTGTAATCAGTTTCCTTAAAATTTACCCTTATTATTTTTGAACCATTTTTAAATTATTTTCTCCTCATATTTCTTTCCTGTATCTTTCATTTTCTTTCTTTCCAATCTATCTAGTAAAGTCTTTATTAAGTAATCATTTCAAACCATATCATTTTTAATAGCATCTTCTTTTCCACATCATCAAAATGCTTCCAAATATTTCGATCTGAATATTCTTTGCTAATTTCAATTGCAGATTACATAATTGTAATGAAAGAGAGGGAAATAAAACCTGTAATAGAATGACTTCTCTCTTTTACAAATATGTATCCCCAAGATATACCACATTGCTTAAAATATTTTATGATTTAAAATGATTGTAATATAGCACTTTTATTTGTTTACTTTGCACAATGCATGATTAGTTTTCTGACTCTACATTCCTTAGTGCGTTCATCCCTTGTTTTTATCCTCATATTTCTCAACACTATGTTATGTGATCAGTTGACCTTGAATTTAAGCTTTTGCTTTCAATCATTTAGTAATAAGCTTTCAAACCTTAAACATGCAAAAATTCCTGATCTTAAATTCTTGTACAATTTTTTAAAATAATATATTCATATCTGTCTATTTCTGTCTATTAATGGGAGTGGTGCAGTGAAAAAGTAGAGAAATGAGACAGAGAGGAATAAAAGAGGACCCTAGAGGAAAAAACATACCTGAATTGGAAAGGAAACAGACAAGGTCATATCTGGCACACTTAATATATTAACCATATAACCATTTTCATTACCTTTTAATCCACTCATCTTCCATTAACTACTGAATTTTACCATCAATGACTTATTTTCTCTATCATAAAAACACTTCAGGTCTGGTTCAACTGAAATAAGACCTTTTCTGTTCCTATAATCACTATTCATTATAACAACAAAAAAGTAATTTACTGACAGCAATCATAAAATATAGAATTAAATGAAGTCATGCATAAAGAAGTAGAATGTTTTCATATGTTTGCATGTATATATACAATTACATATACATTTGTACACATATGTAAATACAAATACACATATAAAATAAATAGGTGACACTGCAAATTGCTTTATTATTTCTTTTGAATCTTCAGTATTTGACTAAAATTTTGCATCTTTATTTAATTTCTAAAATATTTCCTATCTGGTAATCCAAATTTTAAACTTAAATTTAAAATCTCAACCTCATAAGCTTATTCATATCTCATTCTGTTCTCATTAGTAGAGAAAATTTCTTGCTTATTTATAGAAAATATCATGAAGCAAAACTTTCTCAATTTCTTTTCATGTTTATACATCTCTCTTACTCTCCACTAACCCCTTCCATAACATTATTTTTGTTTGATTAAAAAAGTGTCAGTTTTTATATTCACGCATGTGTTATTTAATTGTGCTTAACTTACACTTTCTCTTGTTAAGATCTAGGTTTCCTGAATCATACTACTCTCTAACTTTATCCTAATCCAAAGTTATCTTTTATTTAGTATTAAAAAAATTAGAACATATGAAACAGTACCAATAATATTCTTATCTTCATTTTGCTTTTATAAGTTCTCTCTCTCCCTGTCTGATCTTTTTAAATGGGAGACTATATTACTCTTACTAACTTCTACTTAGCCATTAAACTCACAATGTTATGAGTTTAATATTCTGATTAAGGTTGTCAATTATTTTTATAGCAAATTCAATTGGAAGTGTTCTGTACTTCTTTTAATTATTCAGTTACCACATATGCTCCCTGATTCTTAAATATTCTCTACTTTATTGATGACATCACCCACAAATTTTTGCATTTTGCCTTATTTATCATTCCTTCCTAAATATCCCTTGTGGACCTCTTTTTATTCATTGTCTGATGCTCCTTACCTTTAATTTGCAGTGATATAATTCTACCCATTGTCCTTTCTCTCATATTAACCCTGATGAATACCAATCTAGACCTCTAAGTTTATATATATATATATATATATATATATATATATATATATATATATAGAGAGAGAGAGAGAGAGAGAGAGAGAGAGAGAGAGAGAGAGAGAGAGAGAGAGAGAGAGAGAGAGAGAGATTTCAATGAAAATCATCAGGCTTTTCTTGCTGTTTTTGTTTTTGTTGAAATTATATGTATTTGCCAAAACCACATGCTCAATTTCTTCCAAGGGTCACCTATTTCATAGCCATAATACCATATCAAAACTAGAAAATTGTCATCAGTATAATACAAAGACCTCATTTAAATTTCAACAATATCACTTGCATTAATTTGTTCTTATATTTTTATATACAGCTCTATGCACACATAGAATTTTATCAACCATAGATTTGTGTAACTACTACCACAATCAAGATAGAGAATTGTTGAATCACCACAAAGATCCCTTATGTTATTCCTGTATATTATTTAGACACACATCAAATCCCTCTGTAAATCTTTGGTGACTGCTAACCTGGTTCTTAGTATTCTTAACAGTTGAAGAATATTGTGTAAGTCAAATAGCGTAGATAATTTTGAGATTTTTTTTGTCATTCAGTACAGCTCTTAAGTTTCAATAAGTTGTTGCCTTGTTATGTAACCATCACCACCATCCATCTCCAGAACTCATTGTATATTGAAAAACTGCAACTCTGTACTCACAAAAGAGTAACTATTCATGCCCATATCCTCTACTGTCCATGGCAACCACCATTCTTTTACTGTCTTTATGAATTTGACTATTCTAGATTCCTACTATAAATTGAATCATATGATTCCATCGTCAGCCTTTTTAATGCTGAATACTAGACCCAAAGCTGATCACAAGCGATATATTTTTTGTTTCCATGAAGCACACAGAAAGATAAGAAAATAAACAGCTATGAAAATAAATTCACACTTCAAACCGTGATAAGTGCTATAGACACAGGCGACACAAAGTTTCATAGCAAGATAATTTGATGTAGTCAACAGTGTATGGAAAGTTTTTCCTAATGAAATACATTTCAACACAAGAAGAGATAAAATGATAATTAAAAAGGAGGTCATACAAGAAAATACAATGAAGATACTGTTTCCACACAGAAATATAAGATGAATTATACAAATCACAATTTTAATTAGACAAGAGTTTTCAAGCAACAGGAATGTAAGATTCCAGATAAGTCCTTTCTGAGTGTGAGGATATCATTGACTAGTTACTTCCAAGATTCCCTATAGGTTTGACAGTAGGGCTTTTAGGATTACGATGGGCCTAGGAGGGAAAACAGAATGAAACAAATTGGATTAATTCTGTATAAAATCAGTAAAAAATAAGATATAATTGTCTCTTTCTTTATAACAAAATTAACCATTGTCCTTATACCCAAAATTATCATGCATTGGGATATAAATCAGTTATCAAGTCTTAGAAAATTCTTGATTCTGACATTCTTTTATACATAGCTATATTAGGCCTTTTACTATTTTCATTAATTTTCCTATGTGATAGCACAAAACCATAAATAGAAAAATATATCACGCTAATTGAACTGATGTGACTAATTGAAGATAACACAATTTCAACCAACAACTTCACTACTTGAATAAATATCTCATTGCTTTCTTTTTCTTTTTTTACTATATAAAAATTTAATCTGATCCTTGCAGTAACAATATAGAGAAACAATAGAAAATAAATTAAAAGTAAATCTGAATTAATTTAACTATCATTTGAGCTAAATTGGAACACTGACATTTGTAAATAATTTGTCAAAGAACATTTGATATAGGGTAAGCTCGTCAAAAGATACATAAATCTATTATCAGCTAACACCAGAGAAAAGTTCAGTTAAAGAATTCAGCATATGAAGACTATAAAAAAGCAATTTAATTGCTTAAGTATTTCATTAAATTTAGGATATATATGACACTTTTATTAGCAAACTTATTAATTTGACTCCTTATATTCCTTGCATGAAATTTGGGGAATTCTTGTACACCACTGTTTAATTTATGAAAACGTGAACCATTCATGCAATATTTATATTATTCTTCTATAAAAAGGATTAAAAACGATTTTGAATAACCATTTACTCAGATTCCAAAAATTATTTGTTATTTATTAATTTGATTAATAATTCATTATTTCTCCCTTAATACCGACATCTGCTTATACATTTGAGTATATATATATATATATATATATATGTCATCCATAGTATATGCTATACTGCAAATATGACAATACATATGTCCAGATATAAGAAAAAACAAAATCCTAGATCAATGATAAAAATGCATACTATATCAGTTTTATAATCTCATATATAAATTCTATTCTCATTTTTTTAAACATCCCAATGATTCATCTCAATAATTTTACACAGTAACATTTCTTATTTTATATTGCTTATTGTGATGTGAATGTAGTGAATATATAGTAGAATAAACTTAGACTTCTAAGTTTAATTTTCTAAGTATGAAATCTATAAAACAATTACCCTATTTCTAGCATAGGACAGTTTCACCACCACTTCAATTTTACTATTACTTTATTATCTAAAGTCTCTATTTACAAAGTTTATGAGTATATTTTTTGTAGAAAAGTATAATCAACTTTTAAATAAAAACAAGTTGGGAAATATATAAAAAATAGTTCCTTTAATCCACCAATAAAAAAAGTCTGAAAACATTAGTACTTTTCACACATTTTTTTCTAATCTACAATCTTCTTAATATGTTCTTATTATAAATGTACTATACATCTCAGTTGTATTAGTTACTTTAGATATATTAACACATTTAATTGCATGGCATGCCATTTTGTGCCATCTATGAACCAAGCTTCACTCTAAAAGCTTTTCATGCTAACTTTTGAAATTTAAAATGCACAAATTTTGAAAGCTATGTCACCAATAAATTATTGAAAAAATCATATATTGTAAATTGTTTCCCTTTATATTTTAATAATATGTAGCAAATTCATGAAAAATATAAGGTCTGCTCACTATTGGTGAATCTTTAGAAGAAATAGAAAACACTATTTAGATTGAATCTTATTTTTAATAATTTCATGTTTATAGAACGTTGCAAATATATTTCAGAGAATTCTCAAATATTCTTTTTAAAAATAATTTTATTGAATGATCTCTGAACTCTAACTTTGTAATTATTTGTTATTTATCATAGTAATCAGCAGCTGTATACAGTATATTGAGTTCACTGCTGCTTCAGTTTTTCCTTCACTATGTAATTAATCCTCTTTACCTCATTTGCTCACCCATCCTCATCTTTTTTTTACTGCATGTACTATCAATGCAGTTTCCCCTAACTGTACATGACTGTGATATGTGTCAAAACTAATAAGTTAATACTGGCACTTTTCTATTAATTTTAATACAGTATTTATTAACATTTACCAATTTTATACAATGTTTCCACTCATCCATTATTTTATGTTTGTTTATTTTAGAATTCAATCCAGGGTATTACATTGCATTTAATCATAATCCTCTTAGGCTTTCCTTGTAGTTTTGTCCATGACTCTGTCTTTCTTGTGTTTGCTAAACCCAATTATAGATTCTCTTATATATTCCTGAAACTTGTAAGACTTCACTTAATACAGATCAAAAAGCAAGTTTTAGCAAAGTTTCAGGATTTGAAACACTGAGTATAGAATACTCTTAAACAATACAATGAAACTAGGTCAGCAAAAACAAAATAAAACAGGGTAAAAAAAGAAATCTCATATCTCATCGAAACTTCATTGAACTGTCTGTAACTAAATCTATATCAAAACTTTTGAGACTTATCTAAAATAATTTTAAGAAGAATTTTAAGGCCTAAATTAATACATGAAAGAAGACTGAAAATTAATAAACTATATAGCTATTTGAAGAACAGTTAACAAAGCTAAAATTCATCAAAAAGGAATTTAAAATGATAATAAAAATGAAATTTCAGACTATGTCATTTACATAGCTTAAATATATGAGAAAACATACAAAAATATGAGTAATTTATTGGGTCAATTTAAATTTGAAAGAAATTAGAGACAACTAAATGAATGTCTCTATTTTCTTAGATTTCATATTTCAAGAATAATTTTATAAAGATATCAGTTCTCTCGAAAATAAAATTTTACTTTTAATACAACCCCCACCCCAAAAAAATTCAAGCATATTTGTAGGGAATAGTTGTAGAATGTGACAAAGTGATTCTACAATATTTCTAAATTTAAATTTTATTGTGAGAACATTTCATCATAGCTATAAATATGTGTAAGTAGTGTATGTGTATTATATATATATATATATATATATTTAAGGTATGTATCCTCATTATCAACATTTATATAGAATACATTTTTACCAGAAATATTCCAATTCTATTTTTCAGCATGTAAGTCATGCTTTTTACTTAAGGCCTACTCTCTTCCTCTTCCCTCTGGTAACAACTAATTTGATTCTATAGACAAAAAAAATTTTTTTTGATTTGCTTGTTTTTTATATTTCTCTATATAACACATATGAGATAAATAATATAATGTCTGATTTTCTCCTGATTTGTTGCATTAAACGTAATGCCATCTCAGTCTATACATGTTTTTCAAATGGCATGTTTTCATAATTTTTTTATAGCTAGGTTGTGTAAGGGAGAGTAAGGGAGACTGAACAATGAGCATTTCTACCCAGTGTTTGCCTCAAGTCCTAGGTAAATGAAAATCAGCATGCCCCAAAATAAGATAGCAGTAGCAACAGCCCCAGTCAGTCTGAACACACATCCCATATGTGAGATGCAAACCTGCCAGGGGAAGAGAATAGAAATACTAAAGTTACCTGCAAGATGGAAGGTGTTGTTTTCCAAAGAATGTAGGACGCTGGGAAGCCTCTAAACAGTGGAATCTATGTGAGAGACTGGAAAGGAATTCTGTCTCCCTGGGGTTCTGGGCCTTAGAGTCCCTGGGAAACAGAAGGGTACGTATGGTAGCTACGTGGGAAGCTAAGATACTTCCTGTATCCCACTCAAAAGCCACCCTCACCCAGACCTATATCTCTCACCATTCAATACCAATCTGCCTTCTAGGGCCTGACTCCTTTTGTCCATTGAAGTGTGACATAAATTTATCGCTTGCTCACCTAGCTTTCTGTTGCTTCTTTACATGTAAATTCTTTTACACCCGCTCTCCGGCCATCTCCACCTTCAATCCACCTTACAGGTAGGATTCCTTTATGTATTATCATCCCATCCCCTTTAACTGTTCTTCAGTCACTGGGCACTTAGGTTACTTACAACTATGTAAATAATGATGTAATAGACAAGGGAGTATAATTGTCCTTTTGAATTATTGTGTTTGTGTTTGGGGGGCAAATACTAAGAAGCGGCATGACTAGATTATATGGGATATCTATGTTTGATTTCTGAGTAATCTTTATACTTCAATATATTTCAATATATATTTCAATATATATTTCAATAATGCTTGTACCAATTAACATTACCATTAAAGTGCACAAGGATTCCCTTTTATCTGAATCCTTACCAACATTTGTTTCTAGTCTTATAGATGAGAGCCATTAACATGGTGTAAGATGATATCGCCTTGATTTGCTTATAGGCTCTAGTTTATTTAAAATTGAAAACATTATTTTGAGCTCATTTTAACAGTACGTGTTTACTTTTGTTTCTTTCATATTGTGTATGCTTTGTGTCCTACTGCTTCCAACTGGTAAGTGGAGGGTTTTTTGTTTTGTTTTGTTTTCACTTAATAGAAACTTTTTAAATATTCCTTAGAATATTGGTTTGGTATTGATTATTTTCTAAATTTTTTTTTGTCTAAAAAGTTATTCTTCACTTCTTTAATTCTAGTGATACTCTAACAGAGTAGAATATTTTTGGTTGGGACATCTCATTTCAGAACTTTGTTACATTTGCTTCTAGCCTTTAAAGTTTCTTCTGAGAAATCCACAATCTAATGGGGCATGGGGGTGCCGGTGTCTCTCTTCTTGTACGTGATTCATTGTTCTCTCATTTCTTTTACTATTCTCTTATTATATTTGATTTTTTGTCATTTTAATTACAATATGTCTTGCTTTTGTCTCTTTGGGATTCTTTTGTTTAGGACTCTGAGTGTCCTGGATCTGGCTGGCAATTTTCTTCTCCAGGTTAAGGATTATCAGCATCTATTTTTTCAATACATTTTCTTTTCTTTTCTCCTTTTGAAGTCCCTATGATGCAAATATTGTTCCTTTTGATGTTATCCCAACAGTCTCATGCTTTTTTCATTTATTTTAATTATTTGTTCTCTTTGTATCTGCCTGGATGCTTTTCACTGCCCTATCTTAGAGCTCACTAATTCTATATGATCCTTCTTTAAGTCTGTAGTGAGCCTCTGTATTTTGTTTTGTAGTTCAGCTACTCTATTCTTTAGGCCCAAGATCTCTGTTTGAAAACTTAATTATATTTTCTGTCTTTGTTATAGTTCTCATGTTGTTCATCAATTGTCCTCCTGATTTCAGTGAGCATCATTAAGACTATTGCTTTGAAATCTTCTTCAGTCATTTTACTAACTCTGTTACATTAAAATCTTTCTTGGGGTATTTACTTTACTTTGTTTCATTATTTGGATTAATTCATTCTCTCTCTCTCTCTCTCTCTCTCTCTCTCTCTCTCTCTCTCTCTCTCTCTCTCTCTCTCTGTCATTCTCTGTGTTTATTTCTATGGATTAAGTTAAATGGCTTTTGTTCTCAGTCTTGATGTAATAGTCTTGTGTAAGAAACTTACATTTCAAAGCGTAGACCTGGAACAGTGATCTGGGATGCTGGATTCTCTGTTGCTGTGTAGGTTGAAGCCTCTGTACCAGATAAAATTGAGCTACAACTTGCTTTAGTTAGAGCCTATCTATGATCTGAATAGGATCTGAAAGTTAAAAAAAAAAAAAAATCCCTCTTACACCCCGGCTACCTCCTTGCTCCCTGCCACTAAGACTCTGAGTCACAGGCAAGAGGAGAGAAGTCAGGGGGCTTTGAGCTTATGACACAGGGAGGCCACAGTCTTACCAGTAACCACAAATGTGGAAGGGTTGGATGACTTCTGGATACTAGAGGATCCGACGACAGGGAAGCATCACTCACCATCCTCACTCCCAAAGTATTATCTTGATCCTCTTAGTTGGGCTACAACCTCAGGAGGTAGTCTTGTTCGACATACCCCAGGCCCAGAGGTTGAAAAGCTCTAGCAGCTGGGACCTAGAGTTCTTAGATTGTAAGAGCTTGGATGGGTGTATAAATGCTCTTTAGAAGTAGCCCCTGGACAGGGGAGGGACAGTAGTTTCCCAGACCTTTGGAGACTCTCATAATCCTTCCTGAGAAGAGTTGCCAGAAATCTCCAGAGAGCTTTGCATGGAAATCACTCCAGTACCCCTGCTAGGTGTTGAAGGCTATACTATGTGCTTTTACACTAGGCAAGTGCTGCCCTCATAGCAGTGAGAACCATGTCCATTATACAGCAGAACAAAATGTTTCCCCACAAGCTATTAGTGGATCTTCAGGGAGTTTTGCCCTCAGGTTTTGATTCAAAAATGGCCTCTGAATATGTGTCACACAGGCAAAAGAGAGTCTGTGAAGGACATCCAGCGAGTGTCACCATTAAATCTTCAAATATCACTTTACTTCTGTTCTCTTTCCAGTGATTTATTAAGCATATAATAGCTTTCTACTTTCTACTCCCTGTATTTTACTACCTCTTTCATATTATCTCAATCTCTCTCTCTCTCTCTCTCTCTCTCTCTCTCTCTCTCTCTCTCTCTCATCACTCAAGGTAAAATTTATTCTGAACTGAAAATAGTTCCCTTTGATCATTGGTGTCTAATCTGTTATCAAAACAGGAGTTGATAATATTTGATTTTTGTCATTGGAGTTTTTACAGCTAGAAATTCTTTTTTTTGTTAAATATCTTATAATCTCCTTTTCCCAAAGACATTTTCAAGATATCTTTTTTTTTTTTTAAGCATTAGGGGGTCATTATCAGATTATTACAAAAGCTCACATCTTTCTCAATTGATTTCTATTGTCTGGTGTCCCTTACACTTCTCAGACATGCATTTTAAAACATGTGCCTGATTTTTAATATGTGTATGTACTAAATATAGAACTTAAAATTTTATTTGTAGCTATACTTTTAGACCTAAGATAATATAAACTTCTGCAAGTAGGCTTTATTTATTTCTATACCATATACTTAAAGGGCAGGGGGAATTAGGAGAGAAGGACAATCTTAGGTCAAGTTCTGGATTTTTCTAACCAGGGGCCATCATGAAACCAGGTTTAAATTATCTAGGAGAGCAGTTTTATCTTTTTTTCATTCTTAGTCTGAAGATGTGTCATATGGGATTCCTATATTAAAATATAAGTACACATACAAATACATTAAAATACAAAAGTAAGTACATTAAATTTTAATCAAGTTCTGAACTCTCAAGTTGCTGGCCTGTTTTTTAGTATTACTAAAACTGAACTTCGGTTTTCTAGACTTTTCTGTTCTGAATTGAAAAATGTCTTCAATTAAAAATCTTGCTCTTAAGCACTGGTCATTAAAGTTTACATATTGCTGTTTTTATTAGAAGTTTCATTAAATTTATGCTAATTAAGTGATTAATTAATGCAGAACACTTTGTTTTTCTTCTTTTCAAATAATTTTATTTATTTAAGATATTTAAATTGTATATTAGCCTGAGTGCTTCACACTGCTCATACATTTTAAATCATATATGATCCCCCTTTGGGGTGAGACAGCAAATAAAAGCATTGTTATTTTTTGCAAGAAATTTGGATGGATTTTCTCATCTTTGTTTTGAACCACAACTGAATATTACTTAGCCTAGAGGAAATACATGATGACGTAGGCATATACTAAAGGAAGAATGTCAATGATCATTTCTTATACATAGCATATGTATGGTAAATATATTTAAAAATAACTGGAAAATTAAGAAAGATCTTTGGTAATATAAGCTAATTTGTTATGGTATTGATGAGTGTAAATCAACCTTGTCCACAGAAACAATTCCTAATAAATGCTGTTTACTCTGTCAGTCAGTTCACATAACAGAAAAGTTCAGAGAGGAAAAAATCAAGATGTAAATGCTTTTAAATAGTGAAGACAGAGTTTTCCTCAATTAGCTTAATCTGAGTAGCATCAAAAGCTACGAAGCGATATGTTTAACACACTGAATGCATTGATGAGAGTAGTATTTGGTTTTTTCCTCTGTACAACTTAGATTAGAGAAAATGATATTTTTTCAGTCTTAATGTCCCATCATCCATTTTATACTTCCTAAATTATTCATGAATGAAATAACTCTTTTCTCTATGAATAATCTATAACTACACCAAGAGACTATGTAAGAGGAAATGTAAATGACAAAGGAATCAAAGTTTTGGCAGCTTGTACAATACCCATTTATCTAGCATTTTCTATTATTAATCATGCCATTTTTGGTAGGATGCATATTCAGGAACAGAAGGCTTCGCCATTGGCATGCAGGACCATTGTAATTCAACAGAAAATTGCATTTTTCTCCTTACTGTAAGATACTTGACAGAAAAGGAGATCATTTCATTTTGTGTATTGCTTTTTAGGAGCTACTATTTAAAAAAATTAGGAAAAATTAGATGTGACTTCTGATTTTTTATGCTGTCATTTAGTATGAATATGGTTAATATTTCAGTGAAAAAGAGAATGTCCTCTACAATATTTTTATTTCCTTTTTTGACATACTTTACTCAGAATGATGCAGGTAGTGCATAAAAAAATTCTCTAAATTCCTATGTCAAAAGCTTAACAAAGTAAATATATCTAATGATATGGAATGCTTGCCTTTTCAGGAAGCTATTTGATTCCAAATGCATAAAGATAAATAATAGTAATTACCTTCAAGGAGATTCTTAGATATAACTAGTAGAAATTCTATCAGTTGGTTCTAATTGGTTACTGATACATAGATTTGAAGTTTGAGAAGCAATTTCAATAAATTATTTTTCACTACGGAACTTGATAAATGAAATGGACCTTAAAGAATTTCTAATGAAACTCACTTTCAGGTATGGACAGTAAACACAAATAAACCCCAATTATATTAACAGATGTTTCTAACAGAATCTTATTTGAATTTCCATTATGTGCTATTCATTGTCCCTGCATATTTTGTTGTCATTAACTTAAGTTAGCATATTATCTAAGATAATATTCCTTATGTTATTTTAAATATAAGCAGATAAGAAAACACAATATGATAATCATGATTAGCTAATATTAAACATTATCAAAATCAGTTGCTGCAAACTGATTGTGTTCCACAAATAAAATTTATTTATTCAAAGCAGGTAAAGTGTTATTAATTTGTTAAAAATATGAAATCTAAAAGAACATAAATAGAAACTCAGATTGGTACTTTTTTATGAGGTACTACATACAAGCTGGCAGGTGCAAAGCAGCAATGACAATGTGTGTTCATTGTCGTTATACTCACCGCTTTGTATCTTCCTACAACCAGCTGGCTTTGCACAGCTATACTGATGTACTTTTTAAAGAACATTTGTTTCATAAACTATAGAATGTCTAAAAATATTAGGAAGTGAACTCGAAAGGAAATTCTAAAAGACATATTTAACATGTTTCAAGTGTCTATTGTGTCATGAATCTTATTGAGTTACTTTCATTGTTATTTGCCACAATATTTTACTCAAAAAATCTGAGTCAAATTGATGTTTTTGTATATGCTACATTTTATTTAATGTTTCTGTTTTCTAATTTTAAAATAACATACTAGATATACTCTGTATTTTTAAGAAATATTGAAATATTGGCACTTTATCATACTTCTTTTTCAGGTTGATATGTTCCTTTAATGAACAAATGAAAATATTCTATATATGTAATTTTATTTATTATTAATTTGCTATTTGTTTGACTTACTACAACATGGTAACCGCAGTCTGCATACTGTTTGCATAACTAGATACCTGTCTTTCTTTGAAATTTTTCATTTGGTATTTTCTTTTAACTTTTGCTTATAAAAGTAAAACTATTTCAGAATAGAACACAAATAACTACCAAAGTCATATTTTATCAAATAACATGGCAAAATATAATAAGGAAAATAAAGAAATCCTGCTTCCAATTTTTAAGTGCTTTGTAGTATAGCTTTTTTATTTCGGTTTCTTTTCTTTGTTTCTGACTTTTTTTAGAAAAATAACACAAGATACACAATAACACCAAGTCACATAATCAGGATACAGGAACAAGGGCAGGCTACTCTGTCATGTTAATATTGCCAAGAACTTTAATTTGACCGTTGTTTCTCCTTCACTAACTACAAATTGAGAATGACTAAGATAATGTAAATGTAAGCACAGTATCTACTTTTACTTACATGTTGACAAATCTTCAGGAAAAACTGATACATTTAGTCATTTTTCATGGAACATGAGACATTTCCATCAAAATAAATCATCATCTAATTTTTTTTAAGTCAGACATTCAAACTTTTCAAAAAACTATGACGCGAGTTAACAGTAGAGTCAGGGAACTATATATAATGTGACATGATATGGTATGACAAATAATATAAATAATATATAATATAAAGTAAAATATAATTTCTACAGTAAATATTAGAGGAACATAAATAATTGGAAACAGATGTATCATAATATATTTTAACATTATAATTGTTCTCATAAAAATAGATATTTATATGGCATGTATATATTAACTATGTAAAACTTTTCATTAATAAAATACTTCAATAACATGCTCTTTCAAGAAAAACTACCGCTATACCTACTTTTATAGAAATTTTTTTATTATATGGTAGTTCTATTTTTATTTTTTGTGGAATTTCTAAACTGTTTTCCATAGAGGAAGCAATAACTTGCATTCCAATCAGAGGTACATAGGAATGTTATTTGTTTTTCCCATTTCTTGCCAGCACTTGCTGCATCTAGTCTTTTTGATATAGGCCTTTCTCAAAGGAGTGATGTCTTATCTCATTGTGATTTTGATTTGTATTTCCCTAATACTAAGTGATATTGAATTGTTTTTTACTTTTTTTTTAATGTTCTTGTCTCTTTGTATATCTTCTCTGGAGAAGTTAGTGTCTATTCATATCTAGTATCCATTTTCATATTGTTTGTTTTTTGGGTTTTTTTTGCAGAGGATCTGTTTTGTTTTGACTTTGTTTGTTCATTTGTTTGCTCATTTATTTACAATTGTTAGATATTTTGTATAGTACCATCTTATCTGATGTATGATGTAAAAATACCATCTATCATTAGCTGTCTTTATTTTTGTTGTTGTTTCTTTTGTTTTACAGAAACCCTTTAGTATATACATATATAGATCTATCTATCTATCTATCTATATATGTATATTAGATTTAAGGTATTCATCATTGTAAACTAACATCCATATATGATACATTAGGCTGACGACTGCTATGCCAGTTCTACGTTTACCATAAATTGCTTCTGTCTACCCAATTTTCCCAATACCCGCTTCCTCCTATTCCTGTAAACACTAATTTTATTTTATTGATGGCAGTGTACATTTGGTTCATTTATTTGTTTAGTTTCTCTACATGCTACAGATGAGTGAAATCATATGACTCATTTTAGTTTTATGCAGCCTCATTTATTTAGCTTGGCTTTTGCTTCCCTTACCTTTGAAGCTGAGCTTGCGAAGTCATCTTGAAGGCCAATATCAAGAAGCATGTTGTCAATGTTTTACAGCAACTCCATTCCTAGAGTATTTATCTGAATAATATGAAGATAACGATTCAATATATATGTATGTGTGTGTGTGTGTGTGTGTGTGTGTGTGTGTGTGTGTGTGTGTGTACTAATCACAATAGCCAAGAAATAGAATCAACCTATACTTATCAAGGGAAAACTCAATAAAGTGATTATACACTCAATGGAATGCCACTCAGCTATTGAAAAAAAAAAATAGATGAGATCTTGCCTCTTCCAAGAACATGAATGGAATTTGATGTATTATTCTAAGTGAATTAAGAGAAAGATAAATGCAACAAAACTATGAAAACACCTCAAAAACAGCACTTAGTCTCTGACAACATAATGGTGGTTACCAGAGAGAAAGGAAGAAGAGCATAAGAAGAAAGAGTGATTGACTTGACAATTATGAATGATACTAGAATATTTGTGGTGCATTTGGCATGTTTTATTTGTACGAAGTGGTATGAAGTGGTACTCCTGGAACTTTTATATCATTATAAGCTAATTATAAATCACCTTAAAATTAAATTTTTATATCTTTTCATGTTATTTTAATGCCTTCATTAATCATATTTATACCTCTTAGAAGATAATCTTAGCTATATAGGTTTATTTTATAGTTTTTTATTGAATTTTTACCTTCTCACAAATCAGGTTTTTCCAACCAGGAAGATACACTTTCTATTCATTAGTCTCTTTTTATTTTTCTTTTAATTATATTGAATGTGTTTTTGAAATTTGTTATATAAATTTTATTTAACTCACATTTTTGTTTAGTATTTTAATTGTTGTGTAATCTATTTCTCGTATTGCATAAAGTGTATAATAAATTAAAATTATATTAATCATGTCACAATTTATGACTCACATCTAAGTTCTATTGTATAAATAAGAACACACTAAAACGTATTTAAATTTGTGTTTGCTATTTCCCATTATTTTTCCTTTAGCATGGACTAGGGTTATGTTTTGGTCTGGGATACTTTAAAAAATAAGATAGATTAAGTGAGTTGAACAACAGAGATTTATTTTTCATAGATCTGATGTCTGGAAAAGTTCTTCTTCCAACTTAGACAACAGCCTCCTTATTGTATACTCACATGAAAGAGAATCAGACAGATACACCTTGATTTTTCATGCCCTTATAAAAGTGTATTGATTCTACATAGGGTCTTCATATACAATGACATCATCCAACTTTAATAATCTCCCAAAGACCAAACCTCTGAACATGAAAATATTAAATATCTGGGTATTGGTTAACATCTGCATTTATAAATCATGATCAAAACACAATAATCAAAATATGAATAAATCATTGCATGACATATACATGCACTAAGAATTTAAACATATGGCTAATTATGGTGACAATTATCATCACATATGTATTTTATACAGGAGTAAATTATTCTTATAAGAAACATAAAATATTGTTTAATAAGTAAATCAAATTTATTCCTTGATATAACTTATTTTAAATAAGGAGGCAATGATAAATAAAATATACTTGGAATGAAAATGAATCTTAAAAGAGAAGCTGTGGAGATGAACGGGTTAATAGTAGATTATTATGTACAAATTATGCCACCAACTTTGAAAATACAGTTCAAAATACTCTTTAAATGCAACAAAATTTTTTTTCAAAAATGCTTATTATAACATAATTTTAAAAACTAAACTGGCTGATCTAAGTTACTTTGATGATGAAAATGTGTTCTCTGAGCTGAGAGGAAAAAAAAGCCTTACAAAATGTAATTCAAATGAAGTCAAAATAGTCAATAATTGTATATTTACTAGTTGTGAAATAAGCCATTTAATTTGTATATTTAAAGAATTTATTATCCAATTCTATAAAAGAGCCATAAAACTTATTGATACAACCTTACTAAAACTTCACATGAAGATAAAAATGGAAATAATTAAATCAACTTTTGCATAAAAATCTATTGTGAAATATTTCTATGTTTAAATGTTTTAAGTTCAGAAAGACATATTGCCATAAAAATATATGAGTGCAATCTTATAAATACTTAGCAATATTTTTTTAAAAGGATATATAAGAAAAATTTTAGCTTATTGCAATAGTATGTTCTTGTTATGGATTCATCAAAATACCAGGATATTTTCCACACAATCTTAAAAATCTTTTTATATTTTATTTTAATTTCTCTAATCTAAGTGACTATTTTTATGGCATACTAACATTAATTATTTTAATGAAAACAAGAAAGATTATGACAGTAAACAGCATCCAACATTTTATGTTATTAGAATATAATTGTTGCTTTATTGCAAATTTCATAAAGCAAATTGAATACTTTGGACATACCAGACATGTTAATTAATATCTATTTTAATTTTGTATCATAAATAATATGAAATACTTATAATTTTAAAGTTTTTTCATAATTTATTCTATGGCAAATAATTGAATACATTTTTATATTTATTTACAGACAAGGTGCATAGGATTTTTTCATCCTTATGTGAGAGCAGTACATTTATCCATGTTTGAAATAAGTAAAATAAAATGAGAATTCCATTCATAATGTAAAGAAATCATTCTATATTCCTTAAACATAATAGAAAATGTTTTCTTTTTCTACTCAATAAAGCAATAAAAACATACAGACAATTTAGTATAGCTATAATGTTTTCATCAAATTCATCATAGGCTAATAATATGTAAGCATCATAAATTTACCTTGCGAAAATAAAGGAAATTTTTGCCTTTTAATATTGATATAGAAAAATCTTGCTTTAAAACAATTATGTAGAATGAAGAAAACATCCTTGTTTACTTATTTTACTTTGTAATTTATTGATTTTTATTGCTATAATTATCTTCATTTAATTATTATTTATAGTAGTAGTATCAGTCTTTTCAAATCCATTCATCTCTAAGAATTATAATTAAAAACTATTCCATTTACTATTATTTATGATTTTTTTTTCAATAAACATGTATTGAATACCTATAGAGTAGGAGGGAAGGTTTTAGATATTTTTTGTGACAGACGTATGTACATTCTTGGAACTTGTGTTCTACTTTGAGGAAATGCACTCTAAAGATACATAAACAATACACACTATGTGTATGATAAGATAGCTTCTAAGGAATAAGAAGAAAATGTGTTTCCCAGAATGCCAAATAGTAAATTACGTTTGGTTCACTTATTTTTATGTGTTTATTAAATGATTTTTAAGACTTGAAATAATGTTAGATTATAATTAATAAACTCTCTTAAACAGCCATTACTTCTTTAGAATATGGTTATACATGTATAAGTATGAATAAAATAAAATTCAGACTAGAATCACAGTCCAAATCCTAACTTAACAATTCACAAAAGAACTTTTATGTCTTATTTCTTAAGAAGTTAATATTAAATATTTGTGTTTTGAGAAAAATTTTATTCATGGTGCAACAATTTTCTGGGTAAATCAAGTATTCCTGAATATTGCTAAGCTGATTTATTTAACATTTATCACATAACTACAAGCATAATTGCAAAATCACCCTTCACTATCAGAGCCATCTAAATCCAGATATCTATCCAAATATCTATCATCTATCTGTCTACCTACCTGCATATACCTACCTAACATGTATCTATAATTTATCATATGTCCATCCTTCTGTCCACCATATAATGCATCATTTATCTACCTTTATTCCACCTTCCCTTCTTTTCTCTATTCTTCTCTTCCTACCTACCTGTTAAAGAGCTAAGCATCCTTAGGATATTACTAATTGCCGATATAAGCATGTCAAAAGCAGTGACAGACTAATAAAATTTATCAACAATTTGCATTTGATAATTCAGTTTAACAGACCAGGATGTTTCCCATCCAGATTTTGTCTTAGAGTCAAAACAAACAACTAAATTATAATATTGTAACATCTGCTTCCTCTAGGGGTCTATTTGTATGGACTTTGACAGATGTGATAACTGCAGAGACTGGCTATAACAAATGAGACTACTAATGGCACTGTCTTAAAAATACAGCCAGGCTGAGCTTTTTGACAAGAGCTCCAGACTGAGACTGAGATGACAAACACCTGTTTCTTCAAACTCTTGTTCTGGAAAGAGATAATGACTTTATAATCATTATTTTTCATAATGTGAAATATGAAAAAAATGAAGCCATGTTAGATTGAAGCATCACAGTAACACTTTCTGAGGTTCTCTCAATTTGCAAAAGATCATGGTGAATTTTATTCCCTGGTGACTTTATTGTGCATAAATGAAAGTGGTGGAAATAGATTAGACTTTCTATTTACTTATGCATGCAAAATAGTTTAAAATTGTGGAAGTAATTCTGTAAATTAAGTTCTATAATTGCACACCACAGGATAAGGGAAACATTGACATGAAATACAATATCTCAACTATAGAAAACCTACTATATATTTTTTTAATGATATTGTTAAATATACGGGAGACTTAGAAGAGCAATGGTTGCAATAAATGGCACTTTTATTTTAAATAAAAAATGCATTTGTAAATTCACAGTGTAAATAAAGTAGATAAAAGACCATCATATCTTGTATTCTGTAGTTTCAATATATCTGCAATTGCTTTGACCCTCAGCTTTTATGTAAGAAGTTCAACTACCCTGAGACTTCCAACATGTGGAGACCATGTAGCACCAGGTAGCGTAGGATTCTTACCTATTTCCAACTCTTTAAATCTTCCTAACCCAGGCATCAGACATGTGAGTAAGGAGTTTTCTGAATGAATAAAGCCTCTCCCACCACCTGAATGAAAAACTCGGACCAACGACTGATGATTTGAGCACAGACTATCCTGAGAATTACATTAAACAATAAAGTAAGGACATGCCTGTATGATGTTTTATTTATTTATTTAGGAATGTTGCAGGCAAGAATTAAGGTTAGTAAGCAGATAGGTCGTCTTTGTTGACCCCCTCACCCAGGGATTGGAATTTAGATCCTTGACATGCATATGGCTTAAGCTGGCCAGAGATTGCTGACTTAACCATTACACTATCAGAGTGCAACAAAGACTCTTGTGGTTGTTTTTGTAATATGAATAAGTATGGTGCAGGTGTTATTAATAAATAAATACCTAAAATAATTTGTTTTCAAATTTATGCAGTAGTATGCTAATGGTTTTAAATAAAAGGATATCCCATCCTGTATTTGGTAAGAGGTTTCTTTTCCTAAACAGTTGCCACTGTTTTATTTAAATGTAAAGTACAAAATCAAATACACAATCAAATGGTTCAGAAGCCATAGTAAATGATATGATTATTTAAAACTATCTTTGTTCACTTTGTAGGCTGTTTTTGAATATAGGTTTTTTAGTGTGTATCATAAGACTGTTGTGATTTTTTCAAACTGTATGAATTCTCTGGGTTGAAAGATGGATGAAATGAAATCATTGTTGTGGACTACATTTTGTTTTTTCGTTTTTTTCACAGGCAGAAGATATGTTAGATGCTCAGTTAGGCAGCACATACCCTATAATAGAAACAATACAGAGAAGATTAGCATGGTCTCTGGGCAAGAATAACATTCAAATTCATAAAATAGTCCATTTGAAAAAAAAAATAAAAGGAAGAATAAGAATAAAAAAAGAGATGTTGAAAACAAATATTGCTCCAGCTATCAAATTCGAGTGTCCTTATAACTTTACTAGTGACGTACTCTTATTTCCACCTATGTTAATCTGATTTTGATTTGTTTGTTTTGTCTTTTTTTCATTAAATTTTTTCAAAGGAATCATTGTTTTTGTGAGGAATGTGCAGGTAGCCACACTATAACAAGAAGTTGAGTCCTGGGCAGGTAGAAATGTAATTAGAGGCTGGAAGTGCTACAAAGGGTAATATACAAATGACATGTCTCAAATGAAGACATACAGATGGCCAAAACATACATGAAAAGAAGCTGTCATCTTAGTAATCGGGAAATATAAATTAAAACAAAGAACTGGAAAGTTGTTGAAAAGATTTGAATAAAAAATAAAAATGCTTAAAGTTGGTAGTTTTATAAGTTGATTATAGTCATTTGAGCAGTAATGTGGCAATTCATGAGAAAATTAAATACAGAAATTTGTGTCAGTTATCAAATATCTGAGCATTTATGTGCAAATCACAAAAACATTAATTCAAAGAAATGTATGCACCCCCATGTTTATTTTAGCACTATTCACATAATTTAAAAAAGACTTAGCTGAAAACAGCCTAAGTTACCAGGGACAGATAACTGGATCAAGAACATGAGATATCACACACAGAGACACACAGACACACACACAGACACACACACACACACACACACACACACACAATACTATTCAGTTATAAAAAACATGAGATCTTGCTAATGCAATAATATGGATGGACCTAGAGAGAATTATGCTTGGTGAATAATTCAGATTCATAAAAAGAAACACAATATTATAGGATACAGAGAAACATATTAGATGGACTAAATAAAATTAAAATAAATTTTCAGTCTGAGAGGCCAAATAGTGGTTATCAGAGGGAAGAGAGAAGATGGAATAGTGAAGAGGGAATGGGCAAATTAGACAAAATGCTTCAATTATTTGGTTAAGGATATAATAGGACTTTTATTAGTGAACTTACTATTGTACATGCAGATATGTATTCATTTTGATATATACCTGAAGCATATCTAATGCTGTAACACATGACTTCAAAAAATATATAGAAAAATCCCACAAAACTTGTAGGTGAAAAAACCAAAAACCTAGCCCATAGGATAACAGAAAAGATTGGTGGCTTTGAGAGTCAGGAGTAAGGGATGAGTAAAGTGGGTGAAGGGAACGAGAAGGTAAAATTTTCCATTTAGAAAATAAATGTCAGAAGGATGTGTTATGCGGCATGGTGACAAGATGCTGCATTACATATGTGAAAATTCCTGATAGTCGATCATAAAAATTCTCTTCACACTCATCACACACACATACACACACACACACTATAACCATGTCTGGTACTGGAAGTTAACTAGATTTACTGTAGTGATCATTTTGCAGTATCAACAAAATTGAATCATTGTGTCGAACAACTGAAACTAAAATGTTCTCTGTCAATTATACCTCTATAAAATACTCTATATTAAAAAAATACTTATGAAAGAGAAATGTAAAAACAGAAATTGTGGTTTCTAGAAGACAATAAAACAAAGTAGAGTTATAATAAAGACATAAACTTAAGTTCTAAAACCACTCTCATAACATATGGCATAAAATA
Source organism: Solenodon paradoxus (assembly GCA_004363575.1). Classification (NCBI taxonomy): domain Eukaryota; kingdom Metazoa; phylum Chordata; class Mammalia; order Eulipotyphla; family Solenodontidae; genus Solenodon; species Solenodon paradoxus. The sequence goes on from RJWH01000037.1 coordinate 1,489,785, forward strand.
TATCTGATATACTATACCTCATCAGTTACTAACGTCTTCATGAAAATATGAGAACAGTATAGAATATATGTATCATTTTTATGTCATTAAGAAAATGAATACGGAGACAGCATATTAGTAGAACACATTCCAAAATATAGCTGATAAAGAATTGTATCCTGAATATTTTAAATATGCCAAAAAATTAATACTAAAAACAAAAAACTATAAAAAATGGGAGAATATTGGCAATAACAGATAGATACAAAAGATCAATAAACATATAAAAAGTGTTGGACATTATTATTTATTAAAGATATGAAAAATTAAAATCACACGAATGTATGTCGCATGAAAAATTCTTAGTATATTTCCTGGCACCTAGCACCAATATTGGGATTATTATTTCCAGCATTAACATTACAATTTTATGTTTGAATTACAATTTGTATTTTTTTACGCTCATGATTTTTCTCAAAATCAGAAACAATAGATAATTATGTAGAGTCATTTCTATAACAGGTTCCTTCATATGAAGTGGTAAATAAGAGGTGCTCTCAATAATGATTGATGTTCACTATTTTATTCTTGACAGTAATAGATCACATAGAAGTTAAATTTGATGCTTCTATTTAAATATTGCATTCATTTAACATCACATAGATTTCTAAAAAGTAGTGCTTTGGTGCTTTGGGAAACTGTTACACCATTAAAATACAGCATTTTAACTTATCTTACTACATTGAGAGCTTGCTGTTTGGTTTCCATGGAAACTCATGTTATTAGGTGACTATTAGGAGCTATTAGGCACTTGATGAGATTCTCAAAAAAATAAAAATAAAATAAAAAAAGACGGTTCAGGAAAATGAAATGTAAGACGTGCATCATAAAAACCTTTAGATTTAACCGTAAAACATTTTTGTGTATTAATGAATGAATGTTATCTTACATTTATTTTAATTAAACTTTGAATCCAAAGTTTAAAACCAAATGCTTAAGTAAGCACTAATTTCCATTTTTTAAAGAAATAAAGTCATCTCATTTCCATTTCATTTTAACCATCTGGGAAATGTCTCCCATTATAAACAATGGTTGGTATGATTCAGCTGTTCTGTGTATCAATGAAATGATACATAAAATTCACAGAAACAAAACAAATACAATATCCTTCATGATTTGTTTTAAATTGCATAAATCAAACTGTAACTGTAATTACTTTTCAAACATTTGCATTTATATATAAGTAAAACATATACATTATTGTTTGTTAAGCTGTTAAGAAAAAAGCTACCTATATTTAAGTATGAACCTCTCATGTCATTTCAAAGTTTCTAAATTATAACAAAAGACAAAATTAGTTTCGTCCAGAGAGAAAACGTTTAAAGTTTAAATTAAAAGATAATTTTTCTGCTAATATTATGCATTTATGCTATTTCATGACAAAAACATACTTGGTTATTTTATTTTTTAACATCTCAGATTCATATCAAAGTTGTGAGGAAGCTACACCCTGCTACCAGTCAATCATAGCCTCCTCTTTATGAGACGCTCACCAGATTGGTACATTTGTTACCACTGATGATTTTACATTGATACATCACAATAACTCAAATTACATAGCTAATGTTAGAGTTTACACTTGTCATTGTGTTGTATAGGTTGCATGTTGATTGTGTATGTGTATAATGACATGTATTAAACATTATGGTATCATACAGAGTATTTTCTATGTCATAAAACCTATTATCTAGCCCAATCCTCAAACCCTGGAAAGCAAAATTAGATTATTGTTACTTCCCCAAGCATGCAACACCAGTTCTTGGGATGAATGTGAACAGACCCCAATTGATACTTTACTAGAGCACAGCTAAAATTACTTTCTAAAATGAAATTGTATGTAGATAGATTAATCTAGAATAAAACCCACAATATCTATTCCAGAATCTACATTCTTACTTCCTTTTGATGTCAATAAAAACCTTATTGGATGTAAAAGCATTAATTTACAATCAAAAGTATATCCAAGAAAATTAGATAAAATCATCGATAAAGAGTTTAGAATGTAAACAGTGAAAGGAACAAAGGTCAAAGACAGACTTTAGTGAAAATTAGGAAAGAACGAGAGTTACCTGTGGAAAAAGTTAAGATTATCAATGAACGCAAAACAATAGATCGAGCCTCGGAGTTCAAATGTCAAGACCATTTTATTACTGAGATTTGTTAATCACATTATTTACTAGTGTAACTGATGCAAATATACATAGATATACAGATATATGTTGCAACTTGAGATACAACATTCAGAAATTGATTCAATAATGTAGTAATAAAACGATCAGTAAAACAGGAATTATCTTGCCATCAATTTTAGCATATTTTGGTTAAAAAAACTTTAATCAAACAAGTCTGTAAATACACAGTTTTAAAAAGGTTAATTGTAATGAGGCAAACTAAGGAAAGCAAGGGCATGAATAAAGGAAAAGTGTGGTCTATTTTTTAACTTGGGCCTGACAAATAGTTATTAGAAAGTGCTTATTTTGCTTAACTTCAGGCACTTAGTACTACAAATCATAAATATTGTTCTTCAGTATAGTTGCTGTTTTGAAGCTTGTGGTTTCAATGAAAAAATCACTTCACCATTTCCTCTGGCCTAGTATCTCTGTTAGGTTGCATTACTTAACTTAGAACAGGAGAGTTGCATTACAGTTATGATTCTGGTTGTCATTAGTAATAACATATATCAGACAAGTGCAACATACATATCTTGAAAATGAGCTTAATTAATATGATGTCGTTTTCTAAATATACATATTTGTTAAAATGCTTTGACAATCATAAAGTATTGCATACATTTGAAGTCTAATTATTATTAATTTTTCAGTCCTCTTTTCCCAGTTAACTATTTTGAGGAAATTCAAATAAATATAGAAGAGCGGACTGGAATTCTGATGACAATTTAATTGAGTTATTCATATAAAGAAAAAGCCTAGCATGATACATTTCTCTTCAATGGAGAAATATTAGAAAATGCATCGGATCTATTTGAAAATATCTGGGGACAAACAATCTGTTCTGATTATCTAAGTGGTAGAATTAAACAAGCTGCTTCATCATTTTTCAGTAAGGCAGATAGAGATTTTTTCCCATGACTACTCCATAAGAGCTTGAATTAAATCAAATGACAAGGATATGGGCATAAACTATAATATCATCACAATTAGTAATGAAATGAATCTCACATTTATATGCCATCACAAGAATATTGAGTATCCTGATGTATAGTGTCAATAAAACAGTCAGAAATATTAAGAAATCACTCTCTTCTTAACACTGGCATTATGGAATCAGTGGTGAGTAGGATTTTCAACTTAATTAGGGGAAAAAAAATCTAGCCACACTTCTGTAGATTTCAGAAATGTCTGTTTTCATCAATTGTGAAAATATTTTAATAATAATCTGAAACAAATAAGCGATGTAAAGGTTATTTTGTTTTACTAATATGACCACCAAACTTCAAAATAATATTTGTTGAATGGGTAGTACATGTTTTCTGCACATGCCTATTACAAACTGTCAAAAGTATTAGAAAGTACATTTATAGAACTCCCACACAAATATGCAGAACGTTAACTAGAATGATCCCTCTGAAACAGACAATAAATAACAAAGAGCCAACATGTCAGTGGAAGAAACAGAGCATTCACTGGCCATCATGGAAAAGTATTCACACAGCTTTTTATTTTCAAAGATATTCTTTGATAAACATTGTTAGCTGATTTTTTGGTTTATGTTTATTTTATTTTGTTTTTCATTACATGACTTGCTATGCTGTGTCACAGTAATTTGTAAAAAAATTTGTACCTGCTACTTTTGAAAATATAGCTAAAATTGATTTATTTCTCCTCTATGTTTGTAGTCTTAACTGTTGTCAGCAACTTTTTCTAAAGACACCAAGAGTTGCGTGGAGAATATGACTACATTTGGAAGAGAAGACTTACAAAAGTCTGTATATAAAACATTACAGGAAAATACACAAAAGATGGAAAGTACTAAAGAAATGCAATGTTTTAATCCACATAATGTCAATGTACAACATGTTTCTCCTTTTCTAATATATTTCTCTTTACATAAATTTTCTCATTGTTCAGTTTGTGTCAGATATCATGATTTTGGAATAAGAGATTTTGGAGCAAGAGACTGAAAAAGAACTAAGAAATACATTCTCCATATTAAAAAATCTCAAACGAGAGATACATTGTTTTTTTTCCTCACTGTATCATGTAGCATTATAAAACATTTAAAGTAAAATTGCACCATAAAGTATAATTCAAAGTATAATAAATATCTTCTCAATAAATTTATCTTGACTGTTATTCTTAAACAATTTAATAGCTTTTCATATACTATTGCTCACAAATATCACTCTCAATATATTAGTCTCAGAAAGATGATTAATAGAATACAAGCTCTGACTACTTAGTAGCTAAATTATTCTGTCAACTTGCTCTAGTTTCTAAACTTAAGCGTCCTCATTTTTATAAGGAGCAGCAAACAATTATTGTCAAAATTTGTGTTTTGTATGTGCCATGAATACAAAATTGATAAGGGAGCACTAACAATGTTTAATTTATTTTATTCTCTCTTACCTATTTTTGATAAATTTATTGAGCTAACTGAAAATATTTTATGCATCACTTGTAAATATTTTGAATTTTACCTAAACTGAAAATTGTCATGATAGACATTATTATTTCCTAAACTTTTGATGGTGGTGAAAATCCACAACATTTTAACAGTTTCCTATTGTTTTTAAAATGTTTTGAAATCAGTGAATTTGTTTTCATTTAATAGGACTAAAATTTATATAATTTGATTATAATTTTGGTGTAGAAGATTGAATTTGTATTATGCTGAAATAAATTTTAAGCATTAAAATACAAGTATACAAATATGAACATAAATACCAAAGGGTCACCTGATATTTTATTTTCAGTGTGAGAAAGATACTGTCAGTCCAAACAAGATTTAAAGTGATGCGATTTTTCTTCCTTCCTATAGATTTGTCAGAGAGCAAAAATTACATTTGCCCTCACCTATACATTACATGTAACAAGCATGTGACTAGACCTCAGCAGTGAGATATTATAAAAAGTGATTATGCTCATTTTAATATTTAATAATTTAATATTTAATAATTTGAATTTTTTAATATTTAATATTATTGTACAGTTTAAAAGTGGGTGTAATTTTCCCAATTATTTTTCCTTTTATAACAATATTCAGATAATGTATTAGATATGGTGAAGATGCAGGATGAAAGGTCTTATTCTTGAATCAGATGTACCAGGATGCCCACCACATCATACATGTGAAAAACATACACTTTGGATTATTTTGGTAAATAAATATCCTGTTTTGTCCTTTTTCTTTTTAATGCAGAAGATACCACTCATTTAGATACAATCAAAAATTAAATAAAATCAAATTAACTAATATCAATGAGGGTATTGATATAAGAAAATTGGAAAAGCAAAAGAGTTGATTTACCTGATCTTATCTAGTAAAGTGAAGAAAAATAATTGGTACAAATATTAATTCTGTAGGTGATGTCAGGGACATGAATAAACAGTTTCAAGAAAACCTCTCCTCAGGCAAAATCACAAACCAATGATGTTCACACATAATTCTCAGCAGTTTTTTTAACAGTGTACACCTGATAGATTCACACATCTGTGTTTCGAAGGTGCATGGATACGACTTTCGGAGGTGGCCCAGTTGGGTGGATAGTTTTGTGGTCATAGCAATAATATCCATATCACTTGACGAGCAAGCTGCGGTAGGGCTCAAACTGTGGAGACACCTACACGTAGACACTAGTGAGCTCCACAGAAGTGGAAAATGTCTATATTGTCTGTGGAACATGAGAGTTGTGACTGGATTTTGAGTTTCTCTGCATATGGCTAGAGGCAGCACATTTTGTTGGATCCCCTGGGGATATCAAGAAGAGCAAACCCATGCTGACCACAGAGAACTGTTACCCAAACTGGGGCGTGAGCACAGGCTTTAAGGACGGATTGTGATTTGGTTTAATCACAAGGGGAGAACAGACTGTGTGGGACTGTGCCTAAATTGCATCCACTCCCCACAGCAACAGGCAGGTTTTGACCACATAAACAAAAGCCCCAAAATAAAGTCACAGTGTCACCTACTGGGAAAAATGATGGCAACTAGAGTACCTAAAACAAAATATTCATGAAACTGCTTCATACATAAAAAATTGGAAATACTGGGAGAGAATGTTAAAAGTTTCCACAGTTCAAACTAAACACAGGCACACAATTTGAGGACATAACAGAACAAAAAATTAGAACTACTGTAAAGAAGCTAATAAAAACAAAAAATCTCATTTAACACTCAAATTTTAGTTCATGATCTCAGAAATTTCCACAAGAGACTACAAAAGAATGCCAAACAGAAATTTTTGACATAAAACGTAGACTTAAATAAATGAAGACCATCTTGGAAAGCATAATAAACAGGCTTAATTTCACAGAGAAAAGAATTAGTAAAATAGAAGACAGAAATATTGAAGTGACTCAAATCAAAGAGGAGAAAAAAATAAGACAAGAAAAATAAATTCTACAAGAAATAGAAGAATCCATGAGAAGAGGACACAAGAATAATGGGCATTCCAGAAGATGAAGAGAGGAAGAAATAAACACAGGGTTCATTTAAAGATAAAATTTTTGAGATCTTTCCAAATCTAAAGCAAGAGGTAAATACAGATATCCAAGAATCTGATAGAAAACACAAATATCTATTCATCCTGAAACTTGTATATTATTGTAAACTAATGGCTCACTAATTAATAAAAATACTAACTATATAATCATTATCACAGGCATACTGAATTTATATATCTCGAGGAATAAGTTTTTCATTTTAGATTTACTGGCTTTAACAAGTTGTTAGAAAAACAGGTGATATATGAATGTTTATATTTAAATATCTTTATTACTACATGACCTCGCACAATATAACTTGGTCTAAACTGAGATAAGTTGCAGAAATGAGGTACTGATCTTTCCAGACTCCTAGTATGTGGTTTGCCCTAGAGAATGGGTATGATTTAACGTATCAAGAAATAAAATCACATTTTAAGCAGTATCGAAATATTTGATAAAATGGCTTCTTGCATAACTTTCTGTTCAGATATTGCAATTATTTATCTTAGCCTAAGCTGATTGATAGGCTTTTCTGCAACACTTTAAGGCTGTACATTAACTGGTATTTTATGAGAGGCATGGGACTAAGAAAAGCCATATGTCTATCCGGAGAATTATGGTAGAAAACAAATTTTGATGTTGCTGCTAACATAGGAAACTGGATGGAAGAAATGGTCAGAAAACTACTTAGTTTGGGAAGCAATTATATTTTCATTGAAATTATGGGTGTTATTGAATATGAACCTTTAAAATAAACTTATAGACCTTCAGACATACAACAGCAGGTAGAGGTCTGTGAATACTTTATATACCTGAACACCTGCCTAATTTATTGCCATGCAGAATAAGAGATTAAAAAAAAAAATCACTTGAACATTAGAGTTTTCATTTCCTTAATTTTTTGTTCCTTTTTATCTGCATTCTGGGTTTATTTCAAGGTTTTCTTTCTTAGCAGGTTTAATTATTCAATAGTTTTTCATTATCATTTTTTAAATAAAGGGTTGCATACTGTTGCTATTTCAACACTCTGGGTATTCTCTTTATGTTATCAGCTGCTTTTTCCCACTGTTGCCTCAAAAATAAAGATAAAAATCAGCAAACGAAACCCCCATTAAATAAAAGACTGCTGCTTCATAATTTTCCTAAATATATTATAGTATGCACTATAACTAGTTATTTGACTCTATTTTGCTTATGGGTTTAATTAGGACCCAAAATATGTATGCACAAGTCCTAATATCCAGCATGAATGCAACCTCTTTTTGTGATTTGTGCCCTTTTATAAGAAGAGATTAAGAAGAAGTCATTAGTGTGGTCCCTAATTCAATATGACCACATGCATTTATTAAAAAAAAAAAGGGAAGTTGGACACAGACACCATGAAAACACCACTTAAGATTGGAGTCATGCAACCACAAGGTAAGAAACTCCTAGAAACTTGGAAAGAGACCTGAAATAGGCCACTTTCTAGAAACTTCACAGAGAACATTGACCTGTGGACGACTTGATCTTGGACTTACAGATTCCAAAACTGTGAGACAATATATTTCTCAGACTGAAACTTGTTGATATAGAATACCTACCATTTTTTTCTAGTAATGCTACTTATTCTGATAGAGCATGTAAGAATTGTTTGTATCTCTATGTTATCCTGTATTGGACATTACGCATGGAAAATAATATCTGTGTCTGGGGGATGGGGTGTTTTCAAAGAGACACAGAGGACAAAATATCTTAACTAAAGTAGTGTATACACTTGTTTAGAAAGATCTTTAAAACACTTGGATTCTGTTCATGTTGACTATGCATTATTTTTTGACTATGCAACTCAAAAGTTAATATTATCTACTTTGAGGTGTGGTGACATTCAATCTCCATTGAGTAACAGCCTTGATAATTGGATTTCTTTTTCTGTTATTGTTGATACCTTGTGCTTTATTGCATTGTAAAGAATGTGAAATTCATTGTTTATGTTATCTGTGTCTCTTCAAAGTAAATTCCCTGATCAGATGGGAACAGAAATCTTTCCTCTCTACATACTGCAAAATGAAAGTGAACATTTTCAAAATGTATCCTCTTATTAGCTAGGTTCATGCAATGTAGGTATCTGCATAGTTGTTCTTTCTGTGTTATACTTCTAGATACTCATTTCCTTTCATGTTATTGATTCAATTTTTTGTATTATTTTATTAAAGGTAAAACAATTGTATGAAGACATTTCATTTACTATCTTAGTGGTATCTAGTTAAACATTTTTTTTCAGAATTTTAGCTTGAAGGAGCTATTTAACATAAGTTTACATTGCACATTTATTAATTCAGTAGATCTCATAAAAAGGGACTAGCCAGGTCTATCGATAGTCACAGACTGAATTTTCTTCTTTTACTGTTTTGTTCTGTCTTTTGAGCTCAGATTCAGGGTTCATTAGAATTTGCATTTAATCTGACTTCCAGTTAGTATTTGTATCTTCCTCTCGCTCATGTTTAGAGACTATTTCTATATGCATTCTGTTGTAAGCAAGTTATTTCTCACCTCCACTCCCAAACTCCAACACACACACGCATGCATACACACACAAACATGCACGCAATTCTACCATGACACAGAACAGTGTCCACATAATCTGCATCTTCTGTGTAAATCATGCTGTTGATTTGTATAAATATATGCCAATATATTCCCTTGCATTCTGTGTCTCCAAATTATTTACCAAGGTTTTTTTGATTTTTCTATAAAATATTGAAGGAATTCTTTAATGACAGCGAGTTTTAAGTTGACTCTGTAGATAAGTCTGTAATTCATTTCATATCTGAACTGCATGAAGAGAAACCCCTCACATTTCCCTAAAGTGAGCAGTAACTGTTCTTATTTGTCAGTATTATTGAAGAACTTGCACTTTTCATATATGCTTGACCATTTCTATACTATATGTATGAGAGTTCGTGAGGTCTGGGTTCATATCATTTTACTCAGTCACTTAATGTTCTTCCTAAGATTCACAGGCAAGAATATTTTCTTTTTAAACATACATTTTGCTGATATCATGTAGTATAAACTAATTTCATTTAAAAGATCCTGGTATTTCATGTCTCCATATAAATGTACTTTAAAGCATTATGTTTACTCTCTTACATTTTCCTATGTATTTTGTATTGCATATGTTTTCCTGTATGTTTTGGATTCACCAGTGGTCAGTGATATTGTCACATAGGTGTATATGTATATATATATACATATATATATTTATATATATATATATTTATGTGTGTATATATATGTGTGTGTATGCATATATAATATATGTATAATTACCCACAAATATGCTATGAAACCTGGGAGTTAAAGATAAAAAGACAACGTACTTGTCAATGAGTTCAAACATATGACAAGTAACAAATATTTGCTAAACTATGATTTACAGTTATAAAGACAAGATTATAAATGTCTTAGTGACACAGACAAAAGTAAACTGGTTTTATAATGAGAATATGAAGACAGTATCAAGGTAAAGATATCAAATAGTGAAGGTTAAATTAGGCTTCATCTAGAATACTATGCTAATCGTTCCTAAGATTCCTTTACCGAAACTTCCAAATAATTCACAACTTTGGAAAAAAACGGGAAGTTAACTGTAGAGTTATTAGTCTGTTTAATGTTTTATCCTCAGAAAATTTCTTTATACTATGCATTTAGTGCTATTACTTTTTTGACTGGTAATCATATATCAGTCAATAACTTTAGCATCTAAAATATGCCTCATTAAATAGGCAGCTCATATTCTTTGTTAATAAATTCACAAATTCGTGAAATTCTAGACATTATTTTGCTTAATTATGATAATCTAAAAATTATTTTTCATAATATGATAACTATAATGTAATTTAACTATATTATTAGCAAGTTAGATATATAACAACTTAAGTTATATATACCAATTATGTTATTAGAATTTAGAAGCAAAACAAAAAGATTAGTGAATATCATTTCCCAGGTTACCTTAAAGAAAAGTAACACTTAGAAATAGATTTAAATAAACTTATCCAAAATAGTGAAAGACCTGTATACTGAAAATTATAAAAATCAAATTATAAATTATAAAATTATAATTTATTCAATAAAGAAATTAAAGATAGTATGTGCTCATGGGTTGGAAGAATTGTCACTGTCAAAATGGACATATTACCTAAAGCATTAGATATATCACTACAACATCCTTAAAAATTGCTATGAAATTCATCAAAAAAGAACAAAAATTTATGAAATTTATTCAGAACTATAAAAGACTGAATATCAAATACAATACTAAGAAAAAGGAACAAAAATGGAAATGCCATATTCCCAGACTAAAAGCCACAGTACAAAGCAATAGTAATCAAAACCACACATTATTGGAATAAAAACAGACACACAGATCAATAAAACAAAATTAAGAGCCTAATGATAAACACTCACATATATGGGTAAATAATTTAAGGCAAAGGATGTAAGAACATACAAAATAGCAATATCAATCTCATCAATATATGATGTTCGGAACACTGGACAACCACATGCCATTAATATTACACACAAAAAAAAATGAATTCAAAAGAGATTTAAAGAGAATTGGTTGTAAGACACGCAACCATAAAATATGTGGAATATTTAGAATAAAACACAGGCAATACACACCAATGCATAGTCCTTAAAGATGTGTTTGGGCTCTCAACTCATGATCAAGAAAACAAAAGCAAAAGCTAAGCAAATCAAACTGAAAATCTTCCACACAGCAAAATAAACTACATCAAAGAAAAATGACCTCACTCTAATTGGAAGAAGATAATTGTACATCGTATGTCTGACTAAGGTTAATATTCAAAATGCATAAATAATTCATAAAACTCAATAACCACAAAAATAAACTTATTATTAAGTAGAGAGATCTGAATAGACACTTCTCCCAAGAAGATATACAAATGATCAAATAACACACAAAAAATTGTTTATCACCTCTTAATTGGAAAATGCATATCAAAACAACATTGAGATATCACCTTATAGCTGTATGAATGACTATTTTCCAAAAATAAGAAACACAAATTTAGAGATATAGAAATGGGAGGCTTTGCTAAGTACTGGTGATGAGTAAACTGATGTAGTCATTATTGAAATAAGTATGAGGTTCTCTCAGAAAATTAAAAATATGAATTCCATATGATCCCACTAGCTAATTTCTGGTTATTCACCCCAAAAACACATAAATGCTAATTATAGAAAATTATGCATGCCTATGTTTATTGCAGTATTATTTGCAATAGCTAAGATTCCAAATAATTAGGCTGATCATTATTTCCTTGAGACAAAAATAGGACATTGTAATGGCAAAAATGGGAAAATGTTATGTGCTGGTAACTAAGGAAAAGAAAGTAGATAGAATAATATGAGCAGGAGCAGAACAGCCAGGCCAGCAACAAGTACTATATGTTGTCCATCATCGATCACATAGTAACGAGATGTGGCCCTGCCAGACTTCAAACAAATGGCCAGGGCTGGTGCAAGGAATTTTGACAACTAAGGTGAAAACGAAATTTTGTAACTCTATAAGTCTCACTCTAAATGTCTTGCCTAATATACATGTTATTTTAATCATCCCAGTTCTATAAGTGCCCAATGATAACCCCCACATTCCAGAAAAAAAAAAAAAAACACAAAAACCACTATGCCAGAGATAAATGCCATAGAGTCAGAAATCACCCCCATAGTTCTTACCTGCAGCTTGACAATGCTGAGATGTTCTGTTCCTTTTGAAGAAACAGGCATGTGAGGGGTTGGGGGATCCTCTCCTGTGGTTCCTGTTTCCTCACAGGGAGCAGGAACAAAATTAGTGGCCCACCACATTCAGCATCATCAAGGACCATCTTTAACATGGGGCAAAGAGGGAAGCTGTTTTTGGTTCCTCTCAACAGATTGGACCTGGGGAAACTCAATTGTCCCACGTCAAAGATGGCCCTGATTTAGTAAAATGAAACAAAATGGATATTTACTTTAAAATAAATGAATTAGATAAAAAACAAAAATAAACTGTAAGACCACATTAGTGTGTACCAAAGGGAAAGAGGGAAGGAAATAAATAAATTGAGTGAGTGGTTAATTTTATAGAAGATAGAATTAGATTACTGGTTATCTAATTGAAATATATATTCAGATATTGATACATAATGAGGTGAAATTTACATGTCATAACACAATATATTTTAATGAAACTATTTTTAAAAATAAAACAATTTTCGTATTTTGTCTTTTATTACAATTATTTTATCTTACAAGTGGATAACAAGTCCAATATACCTATAAATAATCAAACCTCTGTCTTTACATTAACATAATGCATGATTATTAATATCTTGAAAGTTGCAAGGGACTACTGTAAGTGATTTGCAGGTGATTGCCTCACGAATCCCTATGACTTAAGCCTGTAAGTTCACCTTATGAGGTAAAATAGGTAACTGCATTTTACAGATTAAAAGACTCAGAAAGTTAAGGTAATATCTTAACTTAATATTTGTGCTTAATATCACACATCTAGTAAGTACCTATGTCAGTCTGAAACATCACATTGCCTTTCAAAATCTTTGTGCTTAATAAAGACATTATATACACACTCAATAACGGATTGTAGAAATGATGTTAAAGTTCTTATTGCCATATCATGCAGTAATATTTTTAAAAGGAAAAAATCTAGGCACAATATATAGAAACCAAAATAAACATTTTAATTTGAGATTTTGAAGATAACATGGAGTTATTTTAATGGATTGATTTAAGTTTCCAAATGTTAATCCTACTGAAAGTTTGACAATATTTACAGCTTATTTTTTGAAGATTATTAAGACTGTAGAATAGAAGGAAAATATTAACATCATAAAATTTAGCTTGGAGTTAAATTTTCTTTAAATAAATATTTCACTTTCCTTCAAATCAATATTTGACGATTCTTGGAGATATTATAGTCATTAATAAGGCCAGTGTTAGATATAGGCCTCAATATTATGTCTATAAGAAACACATAGCAGACCAAGCAATAAACATAGATTGAAAGCCAAGAGCTGCAAAAAAGATATAGAAAAGCAACAGTGATTAAAGAAAATCAGGGACTGCAATATTGATATAAGAAAAGAAAAGCTTCTAGCAAAAGTGGTATCATAAGGCAAGAATGGACACTACATTATGGTCAAGGAGGTAGTTTATTAAGAAAAAATAACTATCATCAACATATATGCACCCAATGCAAGATCATTTAAATATATAAATCAAATACCGACAGAGCTAAAAGCAGACATTGACAGTAATATAATAATAGCAGGGGAATTTAACACTCCACTTTCACTAACAGATAAGTCATCCAGGCAGAAAACCAACAAAGAAACAAGGTGCCTAATTTAAACAATAGATGAAATGGACATAACAGGGTGTGTTACCCTCAAACTGCCACCACTCCCCTACCAAAAAAAGAATATATATTCTTCTCAGATGTTCATGGAACATTCTTAAGGATAGATCACATCATGGAACACAAAACAAATCTCAGCAAATTCAGCAAGATTCAAATTACAAACAGCATGCTCTCTGACCACAAGGGGGTAAAAACAGAAATGAACCAAAAGAACAAAACTAGAACAAGCACAAGATTTGGAGACTGAACAACATGCTTCTGAACAATGCTTGGATCATCAAAGAAATAAAGATGAAATTATGCCATATCAGGAGGCAAATGAAAATTAAGAGAAGAGCTACCAGAACATACGGGATGCAGCAAAAGCAGTTTTAAGAGGAAAGTTTATAGCTTTACAAGTGCACATCAAAAACCAAGAGAGAGCTTAAATTAAATATCTAGCCACACAATTGTGGTAACCAGAAAATGAAGAACAATAAAAACAAAAAATGAGTAGAGAAAAGTAAATAAAAAATAATCTAGGGCAGAAGCAAATAAAATTGAAAATGAAAACACCAAAAGATTAATGAATGCAAAAACTGTACTTTGAAAATAAAAATTGATACACAACTATTGAGGCTAACAAAGAAAAAAAAAGAGGAAAAATCCTTAATAATAAAAATTAAAAATGAAAGAGATGAGGCAAACACTGCTATCAGAGAAATACAAAGGATCATGAGAGACTACTATGAGCAATTATATGCCCACAAATTTGTAAATCATGAAGAAGGACATATTTCTAGAATTCTACAAACTCCTAAAACTCAAGCAGCAAGACATATACAACATAAACTGACCAATCACAAGTACAAAAATGGAAACAGTAGTAAAAAAAAATCCCCCAAAAGAAGAGCATAGGACTGAATGGCTTCACTGGGGAATTCCATCAGTAATTCAAAGAAGAATCAATCCCCATCCTCTTTTAAATTCTTTCACAAAGTTGAAGAGTACGGAAAACTCTGAAGTGCATCCAGTGATGCTAAAATTACTCTGATTCCAAAATTAGACAAGGGCAGAACCAAAAAAGGAAAACTACAGACCAATATTATTGATTAATACAATGTAAAACTCCTCAACAAAACTGTACAAAATTAATTCAATGGAACTTAAAAAAAATTATACATCATGACCAGGTGGAATTTATTCTTGGAATGCAAGGATGACTCAATATACATAAACCAATCAATGTGATTCACCACATCAGCAAAGTGAAAATCAAAAGCAACATAATCATTTCAATAGACACAGAAAAAGTATTTGACAAGATGCAACACCCACTGATGATAAAAACCTTCTGAAAGTAGAAATAAAAGACACTTCCCCAACATAATAAAATCAATATATGACAAATCCGTAGTCAACATCATAATCAATGGTGAAAAACTGAGGGCCTTCTCCCTAAAATATGGCATAAGACAAGGTTGCCTACTATGACCACTACTAATCAACACAGTTCTGAAAGTCTTGGGAAGAGCAATAAGGCAAGAAGCAGAAATTAAAGGAATCCAAATTGGAAAAAGAAAAAGAAACAAAACTATTATTATTTGCAATGACATAATACTATACCTAGAAAACCCTAAAATCTCCACTGAAAACTGCTAGGCACAATAAATGAATATAACCAAGTATCAGGATATAAATTCAACATGCGAGAATTAGTACCACTCTTATATGCAAGCAATGAACTAGAGAAGAAATTAAGAAAAAATTCCATTCATATTAGCACCTAGAAAGACCAAATATCTGGGAAATAACATGAACAAGGAGGTAAAAGACCTCTACAATGAAAGCTGTAGAAACCTGACAAAATAAATAGGGTAAAAGAGACGAAAAGAGGTATAAAAACATCTCATGCTCATGGATTGGAAAAATCGACATAGTAAAAATGGTCCTTCTATCCATTTAGGTTCAATGCAATTCCCATCAAAATCCCAGGTACATTTTTCCAGGAAATAGAGCAAGTAATATTAGTTTGTATGGACCCACAAGAAGGCTCAAATAGCCAAAGCCATTCTAAAATAATAAAGTAATTGTGGAGCCATCACACTTCCAGATTTCAAGCTATATTACAGAGTAATCATCATCAAAACTATGGAACTGGAACAAAACCAGACACAGTGATCAGTGGAATAAAATAGAAAGTCCAGATATAAAACCACACCTATATCTAGAGTTAGCCTGTAACAAAGTTGCCAGGAGCATACAGTAGAGGAAAAAAATATTCAATAAAAAAGAAACTAGACTATGCATCGTCCCCAAGAGCAAAAGTTAATTAAAAATGGATCAAAGAACTGGACTTAAGACCCCAAGCCATAAAATACCTGGAATAAAATGTGAGGAAATCATTGCATGAAATCAGCCTCAAATAGATCTTTGGAGGAGGAGTGACAGCAAAAGTCACACAAGCAAAATTAAACAATTGGGGTTGCATCAAACTGAAAATCTTCCACACAGCAAATCAGCCACCACTAAAACAAAAAGACAATCCATGCAACTGGAGAAGATATTCACACAGCATAAATCTGATAAAAACTTATTTTCTAAAATATGCAAAGAGCTCATACATCTCAACAACAAAACAATACAAATGGCCCACTCAAAAAATGGGCAAAAGAATTGAATAGACTTTTCTAAAGAAGACACACAGATGGGTTACAGACACCTGAAAAAATGTCCTACCTCACACATCATTAGATAAATGAAAATGAAAACTATGATGAGATACCATGTCACACCAGTGAGAATGGCCTATTTCAAAAAGATAAAACAGTAGGTGTTGGAGTGGGCATGAAGAAAAAGGAACACTTCTACACTATTGGTTGGAATGTAAATTGGTGCAACCTCTTTAGAAAATAGTGTGGAGATTCCCCAAGCAAACAAAGATGGATTTGCCATTTGATCCAGTAATTCCACTCCTGAGTACCCAGAATAAACACATTTTCTAATCAAGAAAAACATCTATACACTTATGTTCATAGCAGCACAAGTCACTATGGCTATGACATGGAAGCAGCTTAAATGTCCATCAACAGATGACCAGTGGAAGAAACTATGATATATATACTCAATGGAATTATTTGACACTTAAAAAAAATAATAAAATTGTGCCCTTTGCTATAATCTGTATGGAAAAGGAGGGGAGCATGTTGAGTGGAATAAATCAGAAAGAAAATGAGAAATGAGGATGGTTTCACTCATATGTGGAGTATAAAATTAAATGAAAATCAAATTCCAATAAAAATAACAGGACTCAGAGTTGTTATAGCAGGGGGAGTAGTTGCGGGGAAAAGATGGTACTATAGAACACTGGAACTCTGGTGGGCGATGTGATGTGAAATATAGACTGAGGTGCAATTTTGATATCCAAAATGGAATTTAGCATTGTGGACTAAAGAAATCATAAATACTACTATAAAAGAGGAAAAGCAAAAAAAAAAAAAAAAAAAAAATGGTAATAATAATGAAATCACTATATATATAAAGTGAACAATATCTGAGCTATGCACAATATATTCTTGTAGTATATCATAGAATCATCTTGGATAAGTCACAGAAAGTTTCCTAGAAAGAACTGCCTTTTGGAAAAATACTAAGGAGCATATTAGTGTCACCTAGGCAAAATTGTGGAAAGCGCTTGCGTGGTTAGATCAATCTACACAAAAGCGCGAGGTAGCAGGAGGGAATAAGGAAAGTTTTATAAAATACTTGTATTTCAGTATGAGCTTCTTGAAGGTGGTACAAGGCTATGTCGATGAAGTTAGAGTATTTGAAGGGACAACTGCTTCTAGGTTTTCTAGAGAACTTAATTTTCTGTGAGGAAATGGAAATAAAATATTTCAGGCAAAGATGTGATAGTTACTGTTATCTTTAAAAAGGTCACTTAGGAATACCTTGAAAACGTATTAACAGGGAAAAATGTATGTCATTTAAATATTCAAGTTACAATTTCATAACCCCGCCACTGGCTCAATTTCTAGAAAAGTATGTGTTGTTGATGGGGATTGATTTACCAAGGCATGATTTCTTTATGCATTCCATTAAGGTTTTAGCCTGTTGATAACTCTACCTGTTAACACCTTTGCCAATCATGGGTTGAGGTGGTTTCTCATGGCATGGGAGGATGTATTAAAAAACAAAGAAAAAAAACAGAATTTGATTTTCCTACTTGCATTTTAAACTTCAGATAAATGCACACTTTACTTTGGTAATAAAAAAGTCACCACAATGCAGATATCAAGATGATAGATTTTTAATGTAAAAGTGAATATCATTGTGATTCTGACTAAGAAATGATTCATTTAAAGCAAGAATTATACATATATATTTATAGAGTAAAAGCTGAAACAAAACAAAGACTATTAGACTATATTTAAATTTCTTCAGACTTCTAAAAATTAATTTTTAAAGCGAAAGCATTATATGACATTTCAGAGCCATTCTAGCAATAAGTGTAATTTTATAATTCATATTTATTACAAATGCATAATTTATCATTTAGCCCAACACTATCAAATATTCTTGTAACTTGCATGTAAATTTATTTTTATTAAAATATTTTATTAAAAAATGGAAAAATACATTTGTATATATTTTATCAAACCTAGAAGAGAGAACAAATATATTATTGTTTATAACCAAATCATATTTATAATTAGCATACATTTGGGAAAAAAAACCTACAGCAATTTTCTCTTTAACATTATTATCAAATACATATTTTCAGTTCTAATATTTTATTATACAGATCACCTAGTTTTCAAAGAGTAAAATTCATCATTTAAAAGTAAATCACAATGGGTACTTACATCTTCTTAAATAGGCAAAAAACCAATACTTTATAAAAAGTTATGATGCTATCACTGTCATTTATAAAGATATATGTTTCTCAAATCTGTATATTCTAAGTCTCAGCTAAAATTTATTGGATTAGTGATATCATAGGTACATTTTTATTAAACTTGTAAAATAAGTTGAAATCTTCTTGTGTTTGTAAAGATACAGAGAATAAAGTAGGGGAGAGCATGAAGAACAGGAAAAAGAGGCAAAAAACTACTAGTAAAAATTCATGAACATAACTTGATATTGGTTTGGAAGTATTGGTGATTAAATTGCTCCATGTTGCTACTGAAAATGAAATATGGTCAGACTCCCTTGTGGCAACACATTTTGTGAAATATGATATCACTGGCATTAACTATTTTAGATTCAATACTAAAAAGGCCTCTGTCCTGTATAAAGATAATAGCACACTCACTGCCAATACACATTGAAATCAAGATTTCAAGTAATGATGATAAAATTAAACAAACATTCTCTTAGCTTTGATCAACAATTGTATTTGCATGCATTGATAACATACTACTTTAAAACAGTCTATGATTTTTGAGATATTTTATTCTTTCCTGCTGTAAAGATGTTATTCTAGAAAATCATAAACCATTCATACTAATCAGAGAAAATAATAGCATGCCCTAAAAAATGTAAACTAGAGGACACAGCATTCTCCTTTTCAAAAAGGAATTATTGTGCTACAGTGTGAACCTCCGACTATGACTTTTAACCTTCTTTACTGTACATATCTTAAGAATACAGAGATACATTCACAGCTAATCAAACAAGCTCATGAGTCTCTG
Organism: Solenodon paradoxus; assembly: GCA_004363575.1. Classification (NCBI taxonomy): domain Eukaryota; kingdom Metazoa; phylum Chordata; class Mammalia; order Eulipotyphla; family Solenodontidae; genus Solenodon; species Solenodon paradoxus. Next base: position 1,509,593 of record RJWH01000037.1, read on the forward strand.
GATGGACAATTATTTAAAATAGAGAAAAGCACCAATTGACAAATAGTAAGTAAAGACAAATTCAAACCGAATTTACTAATCAAGTTATTCCAAATTAGGTATGAATAAGAAATATTTTTAAATCTTTCTAAATGCCACAAATAAATGTATAGAACCTTATTTGATAATGGATATATAGCAAACAGATGAAATTTATGTCCCTTTGGAAAGAAAAATTCACATGAAAGTATTGGTTTAAAGATTTTATGGAATTCCAAAGCACATGTAAATTTGATTTCTGAAATCAGGCCTTAAAGTATTTTTTATGGAATCTATAGTTTTTACATAATTATAACATATATGTTATATATATATTATGTATGTGTGTATGCATTTATATATATGTTCATGACAATCTTACATAGGCATTTCATGACATTTATATGTCAATTATTTAAATATTTTAAAACAAGATAAAATTAATATTTCAGCAGAAAAAAGTAAGCTTAGAAAATAATTTTCTTTCTATTAAATACTATTTCATTCAAATTTGTTATTGATATTTTTACTTTATCACCCTGATACAGAATGACAGAAAATAAATTCTAACTTTTGTGTTTTGCTTACATAATTTCCGAATCTTAAATGACACTTAAAACTTACACTTTAAAGTAGAAATATTGTTGTGACTGACAAATACTATTACCTTGAATTTTAACTATTAATTCTCAAATGTCAAAGAAAACATTAAATGCTATGTAATTATTATAGCAATTATCATAAAATATAATATATGATTTCATCCTGATATGTCTTTAAAATATTAAAATGTGACATAATGTATACTTATTAAAATTTTAATTATCATTTACTAAAAGAACCTCTTACTTGTATATCTTTCTTGCTACCCATTCTTCTCTGTAGGTCATAAATTATTGTGGGAATTAATGTCCTTGAATTGGGAAACATGATATAAAAATCTCATGCTAGGATTAATTGAATCCTAAATTTGTGGGATCCATGTGACTGAATTTAATCACCAAGCTTAGGTGGACATTGTTAGCATAATGGATGACAAAGTCAAGTCAGTAATCGAAATATTCTGACTTGAAAAGATAAATGATACTCTGAGGTTGTCACAGTATCTCTAAAAATTATATAGCTGGGCAGTCTCTTAAATTCTTGTTCATCTATACATTTGGAAGACTTCTAGATAAAGTGAAATAAGTTTAATTTGAACTATAAAAAAGACTAATGACTTCTCATTCAATTCTCAGTTTTGAGCCAGTTCACAATCCTACAAACTTTTGATTGAAGGGTAAAATGAGTCCCTCCAGGAAGGACTTCACTACATTGCCAAAATTTATATTATTTTTTGCTCTTTATCTTCCCTAATGGGACCTGCTGACTTTTAAGAGTATACATTGAAAAAATAAAATGATCAAACTTTTCAAGATTACTGGACATTGGATCTTACTGATACTAATTCCAGGAGGTCCAGTGTGAACACCACTGTGGGCCACTAGTCAGAATAAGAATTTATGGAGTTCTGTGGATATAGATCAAAAGAATTTTAAATCAGATTTGATCAGTTTGTGGTTATCCTATGGTCATTTTCTCAGAACTGGAGAGTATAATTAGAATAGACAAACTGTACCAGCTGAATAACTGGTTCTTATTACCAAGGAGAAATTGGATTACTTCTACACAATGAAGGTGAAAAAATATGTCTGTAATACAAGTGATTTCTTATGGTATCTCAATACTGACATGCCCTATAATTACAGTTAATGCAAAAGTATAAATCTATTCATATAGGACTATTATTAGTCTGTTTGTTAAGAATATAAGCTTGAATAATGCTACCAAGTAAATACCATCATATTTTAGTTTTATTCTAATTTTTGAGGACTTCCTATACTGTTTTTTAGCAGCTGTACCATTTTACATTCCTATGAAAAGTGTACCATGATTCAAATATCTCCAAAATGTGCTTTTATTTTATTTTTCTTTCTTCTGTTATCATTATATGGACATCCTTAAAAAGATCCTACAGCATAATTCTCTGCTTTTCTAGAAAATGCACTCAGAACGCAAATAACATTTTAAAATGTCCAAAATTATTTCTCTTGCCTACATCTCTGATCCAATAGTAGTTTTCACAAAGGCATATATATCCACAGAGAAACTCCATAGAATTTGGAAACCTCTACTATTTTCAACAATCATTCTCCCTTGTCCCCACATGTAATCAATTGCAGAAATCAACTTTCCTTCACAAGCCTTTTCACTCCCATTCTTTTCTATGTAGTCCCAAATAATCATGCTAAAAAAAGATCAACCTCTTTATGTATAGTTTCCTGCAATAGTGTCTTCATGTTTCCTCTTTGCCTCCAGTTTCTCCCCACAGAATCAGTCTTCACAGGGCTTCCCAGCTCTTCATTTTAAAGTACCACACCAATAGTTATCGATCACCCTCATATCGCTTCTGCTCCAATCCATCAATCTCTCCCTCTTTCTTCTCTCTCTCTCTCTCCCCTACCTCCCCATCTCTTTTTCTCTCTCTCCACAGAACATTGCATAGTGCATAACACCATCATGTATTGGGAAATCGATTAACATCCATATAAACCATCCACTCCAGGGAAAGTGTCCTCCACCTTTAAAAACAATAAAGCATATGCTAGTGCCAAGTACCAGCTACACCACAAAAATGAGCCACACTTCAAGCACATTGACTATAACATTTTTTTCAGGTAAATCTAAAATTAAATACTTTGTATTAATAGCAAATTACTTAATAAAAATATATCAACTGACTGTGACACACTAATGATTTAAATTTCCCTTGATAAACCATCCAAATATTAAAAAAGGAAATGATCAAATGTCTTTTAGTGTTTTACTGGTTCATATTTCAGATGGGCCATTGACACTAGACACTATTGGCTGCTATCTTCTTTCCTATTACTCTCTTCTACAAATAAAACCTTTTCCCAGATTTTGAGAACACGCTTCCCTACCTAATTTCTGCATTTGCAAAATAGAGGAATTTGGAAAAAAATGTTCATAGTCAATTCTGTGTTAATATAGACACCAAAACCACAAGTCAACCAAACAGAAAAGAATGCATAAGAAATTATTGTTCATCCAGAGAATGGAAAATCATGTCGCCATGGACATTAATTAATTAACTCTGCAAATGACAATTGTGGCTGCTCCCAGGATATTAATATTAGTAGAAGAAAATCCCTAAAGAAAATAAAAAGTATAGGGAGGAAAAAGACTAGACCACTAAATAAGCTTCCAAACTTATGTCCACACCCAGCTATCCTGCTGAAAGAAGGAGCTGATAGTTTCTAAGATATCCCCAGCTTGTAATGATGTCAGTGCCTGCCAGATGATTCTGAACCTATAAAAATCACAATAATCCATGGCATGAGCAAGCTAATTGTGAATGACTGAGGCAAAGCAACAATTTCTAATGATGGGGAGATGATTCTGAAACTCTTTCATTTCGTTCATCCTACAGTAAAGTCTTTAGTGGATATTGCCAAATTCCAAGGTACTGAGGCTGGTGATGGTGCCACCTTAGTGACCCTGCTGAATACAAAGCTTTGGAAACAGGTGAAACCGTATATGAAGCAAGGTTCATACCCATGACTTTTTTGACTAGCGTCTCCAAGATGAAGACTTGCAACACCATTCTCTGTGTTGGCAAAAGTAGCTTATGGAGGAGACAGAACAGTGCATAGTGTGTAACACCATCATATTTGTCAGATGATCCATTAAGAACAATTCATTGATGATTAGTAAAGGGGCCATTCGAGATGTAACTCTTTAAAAGATTCTTCAGGATTACTCAAGTACAATTCCTGGAAAATAAAAGCTTTTTGATTGGGGCACATACCAAGGACTTGGGAATTAACTTCACAGCCACTTGTTCACAATGCCTGCTTTAATGTTACAAGCATCCTTAGCAAGCTGTAAACTTAGCATGCAGGGAAGGGAGAAGGGGTGGTGGGGCATGCTGTACTGGATGGATATCAACAATAGATATTGTTGACAACTTTAAGATCTTCATTTGAGAGCCAGCTATGATGCAAATTAATGCTCTGACTGTAGCCTCCAAGGTTTTGTGCTTTATCCTGTAAGTAAATGAAATCATAAAAATTCTGGTCAATAGTGAATGTTTCTCCAGCTGCTGACCAGGACTGAAGAGATTGTAACCCCCACTGAGAGGCACCAACACTTCCAACAAGTTCCAACAAGTAGCTGGTTACAGGGTGCACTTAATCATGTCTTATTTGTTATTGCAAGGAAGGGGAGATCTACTCTGTTATCACTGGAGGTTAGAAACAAACAAACAGAAACAAACAAAACCAAACCTTAAGATTTACAATTATGGCTCTTTGTAGTGACTCAGGGATGAAGTGTGAGCCTGGGTCTCAGTTCATAACAACCTAAGAACCTGGGTTTACAGCCTGGGGCTAGGGAACAACAAAAGATAAATAAACAACTAACTAAATTAAAATGTTTCTTCCTGTTTTCCTTCCTGCTTGCTGCCTACCTGCCAAGTTTCTTCCCTCTTTAAAAAAAGACAAACAAATGTGTGTGTGTATATATATATATATATACACACCTATATATACACACATATATGTATATGTGTATGTGTGTATAAATGTATATATAAATTAGATATTTATATTGCAAATATATATACAGTATAACTTATTCATACATTTTAAATCAAAGAAAAATGATTTATATTTATATTCATAAAGAAGAAAATGCTGAAAGTTTCCTATCAGTGCAGTTCATTTTCAGAAAATATCTTTAGAGAAAACGATCATTTTCTTTCTTAAGTTTAGAATGCAGAAATATCAAATTTTTGTGGTGCTTGAAGAAAAGAAGTTCATTCTGCTCATTGTGCATTCGCCTACACTAGTCACATGATACCACTGACTATGCAGATTTGGGAATTTTAATCGTCCATGAGCCCAAGAAGAAATATATGGGTACTGTTAGGCATAAAAAGTTTTTTGCACTTAAAGAAATCATTGTTTCTATAGCAAAATTAATAAATTCAATAGTACATATTTATAGTAAAATGATATGTGGTTTGCTCTAAAAGCTTATTTTATATTTTTATAACGGACAGAAATTAAATTATAATTCATCGTTTTTGTACCATTTTCAAAATCAAATAAAATCACTGTCATGGCTTCTATTCATGATTTCAGTTGGACACAGTTGAATGTTGGGTTTGCCTCATTCACCCTATCAAAATAATTTATTAAATGTCTGCTAAGTACATGATCCTTTTCTGCATCCTAAGGATATGGTGCTCAGTGAGTCAGATAAAAAAAAAAAAAAAAAGAGCTGGACTTTTAGAGACTGTATTGTTGTATTAGAGGAAAGAAGCAATAACTCATATTGTTGCACAGTTAATCATATATCATATTATTTATTTGTCTCAGGCTTATTTGTTTTAGAAAATATAAGTGCAAAGTTTAAACACAAGGGGAATGTTGTTGTAGTGGCAATTTTAAGGAAAAGTGGATGTCTGTCACCTTTTCTTGTGGTCTATTCCTTTTTAGTCTTTAATATTTTCACATTCTTCTTTCTGCCTTTTTTACTTGTATAAATCAGCTGTCAGACATCACTCAATACTAGTCACCCAGACTCAAAAGTGATTTCTATCAAGAGCCTTAGGTATTGTCAGCTTGTCAGGAATACCATTGCCTTGTGCTTTTCAACTTTGAAGTTGCTATTTGATTGACACTTTTGAAATTCTGACAGCTTTTCTTTCCTTCATTTGCTTTATACAGAACAGAAAAGAAAATGCAGTTCCTATCCATTAGCTTGGCAAAATCACAGCCTCTGGAAGAGAAAGTCCAATCTCATATGCAGTGTGTTTCATAAATGGAAAAATAAAGATGACCGAATAGAGACTATAGATTCAGTAACCAAAAAAAGATTTCTGGTCTAGAAATGAAATAGTTCTAGTTATTAAATAGCCATGTATAGATTAAAATCCCATAATGAATAAACTTTTAAGATGTATTAACTTATTTTCTTTCATGTGCAATCATGATACCTTAATTTCTTTTACATAACAAAGTAAAATTGGTATGTGAAAAATAAAAAAATATTATTAATTCCAAACTATGTGAACTAAAATATATTTCTCAGTTTCGTTCATTGTAATATTATATAAAACACTAGTAGTTTTAGGTAGTGTTACTATGATACCTGTTACTTGCTCTCTCTGTGCACTAGGTCAGGCTCTAAAATGGGGGTAGTCAGTGCATATCTCACTGGGATGTTACAGGGTTAAAGGAGACACATGTATTGGCTGGCACGGGGGGAACACGTCACTGGAGAGCCTATGCTGGTCTTCAGCACTGACCATCTCACCATAGAGTAGATAAACTAAATTTTTTTGACTTAAGAAGTATATGTTCAAAACAGAGAAAACAGAAATGACCTACTTACCATTAGTATCAATGAAAGTGAGGAAGAAATGTAAACATAATTAATTAAATTAAAGTATAGATGTTCAAAATGAGAACCTACTGTGACATTATAACTAAATTAAATCATTGGTGATGTGAGATATTTTCATAAGTCTATATAGCATTTTAATTATTTTCAGGTTAAAAACACAACTGCATAATTGAAGATATTTCAACTGTTTACAGTAGATGACATAGATGTTCAAGATATTTTTACTTCAGATCCAGAAGTAGACACGTAAGTCACTAATATATACACAGAACATCAGAGTGAAAATTAGAACATAAAAACAATGAGTAAGCTATTAATTAGACATTAAAAAGTAAACTTATTGGAAATGAGAGTATTGATCATGTATATAAACATGTCAAATATTATAATTATATGTTATTGATAAATACATTTATAATATTAAATTGCATGTATGCTTACCACCAAAATTTATCAATATAGATATCAATCAAACTACAGCTAAGCAGTGGAATTAAAATTAATTCTAGAAACAAAATTTTTATATTAGAGAGAAGATATGAACTCAAAATGGGTAAATTTTGTGAAAAATAAACAGAAAAATAGCTCAAACAAATGATAAATGGGTATCATATATATATATATATATTTTTTTTTTGCACTACAATATATCTATGCCAGCATTCTCAGTGCTTCACATATTTATTTCTCACCTAAAAGTTTGCAGGTAGACTACAATGGCTCCTCTTCATGAAAGGGTGAACTCAGCCTACTGGTGGGTTTGGGTTTGCCCTTTATGAGTTCTTATTCCAAGGTCTTCTCTTTTCTGCACGTAAGCTAAGGAACCAATTTCTATATGTCACCTGTTTTCATGGTAAAGGGCCGATGGTGAACAGAAACTTGTCAGACTTCTTAGACTCTACTTAGAGCAGGCATTGCTACTTCCGTACAACACCACTGGTCAAAGAAAATGATAGAGACAAGATTAACATCAACAGAGTAAGAAAATATAGAACATACATTACTATTTGGTTAACAATAATCGACAAAAGAGAATTAACAGATCCACATATGACAATGCTACAATAAATGTAAAATGGCTTAATTTCTTATTGAAACAAGATTTCAAATTAAATCAAGAAAAGAAAAAAAGGATGTAGTCTTCGTAAAACATTCAAGATTTTAAAAATTCACAAAATTAAAATAAAAAGATGAAGCTATCCAAGCTAGTAGAAAATAAAATTGGTATATATCACCAATATTTGAACTGACAAAATAGCTAAAAGTAAAATTTTAACCCTATCATCATAGTTTGATATTTCAACATTTATCAATTATAGGTCAATACTTTCTTCCTCCTAGAAATGCAAGAAGAAACCTTTGTTCTTTTTCAGTCCTTTTTATTTCCTTTCTTAGCAATTTACTTCAAAATAATCATTGAGACAGAGAAAGGAGGGATTTCTGTCAAAAAATGAAGGAAATATGCATAATAACCCTGAAAGCTTGTCAAATTAGGAGCACAGTGATCGGAATATCCGTGATGAGCAGTCTGAAGCAAGGTGTCAAAATAGATTAAGAAAAGCATCATAATGTAGGATATATTGGTACATAGAATATGATTGGTGTGAGGATGACATTTCTAAGGAGAGAGCTTAACATAGTGGTAAATTCCAAGTGTAGTGAAGAGGTTGTCTGAGGGAAGTTCAACTGAATGAAGTATTAGAGCCTGAGAAAGATAAGGAGCATATTTGCTTAAGAAGATTTTTAAGTACAGTTTATTGGAATACAGGTAGGTGAAAGGGATGTCCAAATATGATTGTGGGATCAGAGTAGAGTTAGGAGAGCAACTGCATCAAAATATTATTTAATTCTGAAAAGTCAAGAGTGGTTCAATCTGGTGTAATTGAGAAAAGGAGGAAATAGCTAGGGCATACAAAAGAAAATTCATCGAATAGGTAAATATTTAAGTATCTTTAGGGTGAGGAAGTGAAAATATGAAAAGTGTGGTCACTAGAATAATCCCTGTGATATTGAAGTAATATAGACAGACAGATGTATCTAAAAATAAATACTGTTGTAAGTTGATATATCTATGCCCTGTGTATGTTTATCAAATGCACTAACGAACAACATATGACTACATCAACATGAAGTTAAAAAATGTAATGTCTAGTTTTATCATTATAGATAACTTTCAAATATTCATCAGGTACATTGAGGTATGTGATTGGTAGTAGTACAACACAAAAAATAATATATACATATATAGTTATATTTTATATATATAATGTATGCACATATATAGTCATTATATATATATATATATATATATATGCATGTACACATGCCTAAACAGGTATCTAAATAGATATTTCAGAATTTTATCATTAGTCATCAGTCAAGATATATAAACTGCATGATAACTTAACCAGGGAAATTTCAATATAAGTGTAATGAAGAAAAAAAAAAAATCCTGGAATGGGGGGAAAAAGCCGAGAAAAGAACAAATGCAAGAAGGGTTGGGACACTCTAAGGCTGGGATTTAGATATTATTGGAAAAGATATTGTTATAGTCAACTAAATGGTATCTAAAGCAAGATCTGGCTCATAGGCTTTGAGTGGAGATTGACAGAGAATCTTCTGCTGGAATTCTAATGACTTTTTCTGGGAAAGGAAGTGCCAGATTTTCTGATATTCTAGCTTAAACCTGGTTGGATTTGCCAGAGAGCTATTGACAAGTCTCCCACAAGAGTCGCTGTCAAACTCAGAAATGCTGATGAGCCCTCTAGAGAACTCACACAGAAATTGTTACCTGGTCATGATGTGGAAATCAATAGAGTGACCTTGTAGTTCTCCAAGGTGGTAACTCAACTCTTCTCTTGAAGTCACCTGTGGATGTGCCACTGCAAATGATAGAAGTGAATTTCACTGGGTATCCTAGTGCCACAGAAACAAGAAAGAAGAAGCTCATTGATCCTGATGAAAAGACCTTGTATCCTACAGTGTAAATCCAGTGCAACTAATGGCAAATTTTACCTTCATATTGGCTGATGAAAAAATGCTTCAGTATTATTACAAGGCAATGAAGGGTAGTTTGGAGGTCAGAAGTAATATATCTATCACTTTTTGTGCATATTTATTTTCACTTTTATCTGTTGTATTTCATCTATTTATATATATAACCTAAATCATCACATAAAGTCCTATTGGACAGCACTGATATAAGCAAACATAAATTTTTCTATATCTGTGTTTTTTTTCTGCACACTCATACATACTTTCTTTAACATTGTTCACTGAGAAGATCTAGGAGCTGTGAGAACAATAATCACATATAGCACACAGATATTATTTTCAAACTGTCATTCTCTACCTAACCAGAGCTAACTGGCAAAACATGTGATTTTAAAGGCTGAGATAAATTATGCTATCTAGAATATTCTCTATACAATAAATGTAGACAGTATTCAAAAAATGATGAGTGCATATCTAAATGACACAAAGCCTGCTCTGAGTGACTTCCATTAGCGAAGTTAGAAATTTCCATCAGGGAAATAAGTAATGATAGTAACAGATTAAAAGCCATTAAGTGTAATAAGACACCTTGAGCCTATAAATGAATAAATTAAAATTTTGATGAAAACCATGATAGATTACATTATTTCAAAATTGCTTATTAGTGGATAAAGGGGAAAAAGTAATTGTACATTGGAAAAAACTAGCAGACATGCCTTAATTAAAGAATCAAATTGTATATCACTAGTCATATAATTAATAGAAAATATGTGTCACATAATCAGATGCAATGAGAAAAGGAAAAAGCAACAAAAAACACTCACTTCTGTAATTTTTCTTGTCAATTATGTGCAATCTAAAAGTAATCATGAGGAAACAGAAAAATAGGATTTTTTAAAAAATAACTGTCCTATGATCTTCAATGTTTCAAGTTATTAAAAGTTATAGGTACAGAGAATAATTTTTAGATTGAAAAAGATTAAATAGAAATGATAAAGAAAAGCAAGTATGCTTCTGTCTGTAATATGTCCATTAAAAGGCATTCTTAGAAAAGTGTTGGCAAGCGATGAGTTTTGTGTAAACAATAGATGGTAGAAATGTGAATTTTTTTTTTAATTTGACACTTGCTTTATAGTGATATAAGAAATAACCTTATTTGTAGAAAATATTTACTGATGCGATAATGTTGATAGTTCAGTTATATAAGCAATATATTACAGATTATTTGGCCTATTTTTTATTGTAAGTTAACATTATGCTATCATAGTATTTTGTTTTCCAAAAATACTCACAAACATCTGTTGTGAGATCATATTTCTAAATAATATCATGAGCGCACCAACAGATGTGGTCTTCTAAAATCTGCATGAGACTTCTGAGTGCATTTCTTGCCAGCTATCCCATCTAAGGATGGATAATACTTTTACTGACTTAGGACAAAATTCATGTTGATAAAAGAAACATTTTTTCTCATTAACTGTACCATTTGTTCTCTTGATTAGTTACTTTAATACTCCTAGTCAAAAGAGCCACCTACTCCTTATTAAAAGGGCTTTTTATTCTTAAACTCATTTGACTAAGTTTTACAAATTAATAAATAATAATTAAGTGTTTAAATAGATTTTTCTCTTTATACAAATAAGTAATAAATTTGAAAAAATAAACTTTTAGTTGCACTAATTCTTAGTGTAGTTTAGAACTTTAATGATTTTTATCTCATGACTCATTATTTATTTAAAATAATAATAATTTAGCTAGAGCTTAATCATAAATATAAAACAGACTATAAACCCTAAATATATGACAATTAAATATATTTAAATTCATGCTTTCAATGAAATAATCCTCTATATTTGGTGATATAATAGATGCTATGATGCATAAACAACACATCCACATAGCCTTAATATTAATTTTTTAGCCTTCTAAATATATATTAAAGACCTCTCTGTGTTAAGCCAGAAATATATAATAGTAATAATAAAGACAATATGTCTATCCTTATATACTCAAGTAACTTACATGATAAAGGGAGGAGAAAGAAAATAGGTGGTGGTTTATGCTATTTCTATGTGTTCTTGTATTCACACATGTACACACATGCACATAATAACACACATATAACAAATAAATAATATTCAAAGTATGGTCTCCTATAAAGGAAATTTACTATGTAAATTCTACATTAAATGGAGACATTAGTGAGATTTTCTCTAAATACGTTACTTTGAGATCCACAATACCTTTGAGAAGCATCCATGGAAAGATCCTGATGGGTTAGAGCAGAAAACTGAAAGTCTAATGTTAAAGAAGCTAAATTGTAGTATGAAGCTGGAAGAAATGTGATTGTCACAGGGTAAATGCGAAGGTATGTGGAGCTCAAATCAAGGCAGATAGAAACCAACCATGTAAGATATTTAAGTTCTTGGCATGAAGTTTGTGCAACACTTTTCTGTGTGACTTGGAAATACTTTAAAGGTGTCTAAACTAAATTTACTTTGCTGATTGAAAGACAACTCAATACTACATAAAAGAGAATCATTGTGAACTGGGGGAGGTGAGGCTACAGTAAGTTGTCAATTTATACCAGTTTGTGCAGGCCATGTTAAGGATTTTACAACTGATTCGTATACGATGGAAGAGCCACTAAAGGTTTTAAAGAGAGAACTTCTCAGATTTGCATCTATTTTTTTTTTCTTTTTGTGTTCTCCAAATCTCTAACCCCAATTCATAGTTTTCATAGTCTGTGCCCTATTCACCTAAGCTCCAGCAGGGGAATGGGTTTGTGTTTAATTCTAATAAAGAAAATAGAGATGCATTTTTCAATATACTAAATATGTTAAAAATAATGCTTCTTATAAGTAATTTTTTTTCTTGACTAATGATAACTTGCTTATATTTAAGTTCTTAAAACTATGTTGAACATAAGATGTGATTGATAGGATGAAGTATAATAATAAAATGCTAGATATATGTAATCCTTTCTCTGATAATATATTAAAGAAACTCTAAGTTTAATCATTGTTAAACTGAAAACGCAATTCCAATTATTCTACATGAATAAAGTGAATTACTTTTTTTAATAAGTAATGTATAGACTTTGTAAAACCCAAATAGTAATACAAATGCATATGAAGAATTATTTTTTATCTTTTGTTCTATTCTGTATATTTTTGGGGAACAATAATTTTATTTTTTGATTTTTTGTACACATCTGGGAGAGCAAATACATGAGAAAGAGAGAGATTATGAGATTATGGATGATAAATAATAGATTCAGATTCTGAAGGGTTAACTATATAACCCCCCAATGAGAGTATTGCTTTATCTATGTAACTACCTATGTAATGATCCTATGAATATTTTCAATTCTCTCACTCTCTCTATATGTATATATATGCATATATATGCATATATATATAAACATACATGTATATGTGTGTGCATACATGAATATATATATATATATATATATATATATATATATAGTCTCTCATTCCATTTCCAATTATCAGGACTGGATATCATGAGTTAAACAGCAGATTAAGTCCCATTGAGGAAAATTACAAACATATCACAACAAATGTATATGATAGCAGTTCCCCCAGTAATTCTCTAAAGGCACCCACAACCATTTTAGAATACAACTGCTCACTGGGGAAACATAAGGTCTAGCATTCTCAAGGGCTTTTACACAAAGCATAAAACTGACAAATGCAACAGAAGAATAGAAATACCATTATCATGCCTGTTATTATGAAAACATATTTAACCCGATGATGAATGGAGTGACCCAAATCCATTCCTCATTAATGAATCTAGGTTTTACATTGTGCTTGTTCACTAGCCTGACCTCATATTCAAGAAAGATATATAATAGTTGGTTGAAGCCTCAAGTTAGTTTTTTGACATGAGGAAGAGTCATAATTATACACATCATCAAACTGAAGTTTCTGAAACTTTTCCACTTTTGCTTTAAGTAGAAATTCAGAAGTAATTATTATAACTCATTTGAAATGACAGAGAACTCTGCCTCTCTTAGCAATTTAAATAATTAAATAATTGAAGGGTAATGCTTCCCAGCATAATCCTTTATGAGTCATAGTGAGACCCTATAATATCACATGAATTATAGTAGTTTCCAAAGGATTGCTGAGAACTTATGCAAGTCAACTACCAATTATTATAGCTTCTTCAGATATGGAGACTTTACCATGACAAATTAATTATGTTTCTGCACATAATTTGTTACTATTTACCTGAAAAAGGTGGCATAAAATCATGCTAATAGACCTGGCAATCTATAATTAGCAAGTGCTTTGATTGTTCTGGGTAGGCAATGAATGCCGTGTTTGCAATATGATAAATAATAAGATTCAAGGGAATCTCCATGTTACTTAAAATTTAAAGGTTCATTGTTCATGGGTTCACTAAAATATTCTCTGTAAGTTAAAAGATACATTATTCTACCTTGCTCTTCCCAGCACCAAGATGTGACTATTTGGCAGATCTCTTCAGGTTTGCATAAAGTTAATATTTCCCTGGTACACTTATCAGGTGACTTGAAAAGCTGCCAGATTTGAGAAGGGTCAGAGAAGCAAGTTAGATGTGTTAAGTCTGTGGCTCCAGCATGATCCAATGAAAGTGCATGAACCTGAAGTTGTGGTTTGTGGGGCTGTGACTGGAGGAGCAAACAAGCAAGACTAACAACTAAATAAATTAATGTTTAGTCTTCCTCTCTCTCCCTTCTGTTAGGGGAGGCAGTGAGGTAGACATGAGATTAAGGAAGACAAAGGACATGTATGAGTAACTGAACTAGAAAATGGCAACAGCCATGCTGGAACAAAAGAACTCCATGGGCAAGAAATAGGAAAAATAAAATAAAACCACTGACAATAGCTGAAGAATGGGGAAACCGCATATATGGGAATATATATAAGTATATATGTACATATATACATATATATATATACACACATAGATATATATAATGTATATATCTATATACACACACACGTACACACACAAACACACATATATATATATATATGAGTTTATCTTAATGTGTACAATAAGCTGCTACAATAAAAATGTAAAAAGAAAACAACAGTACGAAGGACAGGTGTAGGGAAACATAATCCTCTTCGCAAATATCTCACCTAACTGTGACCTTGACACAGTTAGGTTGGCCCCTTGGATATAAGAGTGGGAATATGAACCAACACCAGAGAACAAATGAATAGATAGATGGACGGGTTGATTCAAACTCCCTCTCTTGGAATAATTGAAACTACCCACTCAGACATATTCCAAATGTACTTTCCAATCCTTAATTCCTTAATTGAATTCTTGCTTGACTTTGCTTCTTCTTTGACTCATATTTGAATTCTTTCTCACACCAAAGATAAGAACTGGCATCACATGTTTGTGTGGATAACGTCCTGGTGCTGTGACTTGGACTGTTGATTTTAAAACTGTCTTTCCTTTTGCTCTCTCTTCACTTTTCACTTTCAAAGGACCTAGAAGATACTCAAAATTTTTATAAATATTAAAAGGGTGAGGCTACAACAGTGACTGCAAAATCAAGCATTATGAGAACCAGACAATGAGCTAGAGTTGAAGATAAAGATGAAAATCTCCCCCTGCAGGCTGAGCAACCAAGCCCCTGTCCCACCCCAATACTTTCTGGTCACTGACTGCGGGCCTTAGTGGAAGTGTCAGAAGAATTTCCTCTTGACATATAAGACATCATATGGAACCCAATCCTTCAATAATTAATTCTGTAATCTGCTGGGGGGACATAAATAAGGGTTGGCCACTTGACATCTTGGGTCTTCATGGCTGTCTTAGATGATTGATGGGAAAAGCTTAAACATGAAAGAACATTGACTTTGACCAAAGGGGTGACACTCGACAGGAGTTACATCCATCCATACTATGGTCCATTATACCAAGCTTCCTAGTCCTCACTAATAGCCTTGGATTCACAGAACCCATGAACAAAATATATTGTTTTGGTGGAACAAACTGCATGGGATCTGCTCTTTCTAGCTTGTCCCATGGGACTTCTTGAGTTGCATGCTAGGATTCCTGTAGGAACTAACTGTAATAAGGTTAGTTGAATTTGAGATACTTATAAGGGAAAAGCTTTAAATGTTTTGGGGCCACAGAGAGGCACCTTTACTCATTTCTAGCTTTTGACATATCGAAAAACAGCAGCATGCCAACCTCCTCACTCAGAAACTTCTGAGTAAAGCCTGGGTAATATCTCAGCTCGAAACATTATAGGAATCAATGGAGGCACTAGCACTCTAAATACTATTATATTGTATCAGATATGCTGTTGGAGCCCCTTAATAATTAGATCTAAAGGCATTCATTTTCAACAAAATGATAAAAGGAAATTTTTTTCTTCAGCCTCATTAGAGCTCTTATCCCCAACTGTTGTATCCTTAACATTTATGTTCAATACTTAGAAGAAACAGAAAGACAAACTAAAGTATACTTAATGTATCACTAGTGGGACTTCGATGAACATAAATATCTGGTGCTCTGCCCTTTGCATTAGCTGTAAAAGAGATTACACATCTCTTTCGGCATTTTATGAACCTCAGCACTATAAGGTCAACTGACTGGAGCTGTAAGTGAACAATGGAGCCAGGTTATTAAAGGCTACCCCCTACTCTCAGAATCAGTCAATCTAGGTCCATACTTAAGCTACCTACTTAGTACTGATGCAAGATAAAGGATAAATTCTCTCTGCAAAAATTGACAGGAAGAAAAATTCTACTATTTCTATCTGCCCATTGCTGCTGGCATAATAGGAGAAATAGTTGGTAAATGATAAAAGTTAGATAACAGAAACCTATCCCATGGGAACAAATGCTGAACAATTTAAGAGTCTATGGAGAGCTCATGAAGAAAGACTAGGCTATGTAGTGAAACTGGCTAATCTGGAAGCCCAGAGGTGCCAGGCATGGCAATGATCACTTCTTTGTAACAATAAGGTGTCAGGAGATACTCATACTCCTCAGCACGGCCTGCAACTTGCCACCAGAAATTAAGTTAGTGGGACTATTCGGGGATGCCAAAGTTCCTTCTATTTTCTTGTGTTCTCTTATAAGTGGAAAACACAACATCTGTCCCATCAGATTCAACCCTAGCATGTATTCTAAGAAATTGGAATAGAATCAAACCCTTGACTCCCATAATAAAGGCCTTGATTGTTTTTTGTAATGGTAACTGGCCCCATTACAATTTAGAAGAACAAGAGAAGTGGCCAGATGACGATAGCATAAATTGTAACTTAATTCTTCAATTAGACCTATTTTGCAAAACGCAAAGAAATCGTCTGAATTCCCTTTTTCAGACAAAATCCAGTTATGTGGGAAGTGCAGATGGATCTAGCTATGATAACTGCCTTAAACAGTTCACTAGGGTCACCACCAAGAAATAAATATAGCTCTCACTTGTTCAACCAAGCACTGGAACAATAATTAAGTGATTTGTTACTTGAAAAGGAACAGATAATATTATATGTAAATGACCTGTTAATCTTGGACGATACAGGGACAAAATCATTTGGTACAAGTTATTAATTTTTTCACTGAAAAGGGCCACAAAGTTTCCTGGGAGAAGCCTCAATCACTTAAACAATGAGCAGATTACCTGAAAGTCATTTTAACTACAGGACACAGGATAATCTCAAAAGCAGAGAATCCCTGTAACTTCATCGCTCTTTGTTTTTGTTTGTTGGTCTGTGTGTTACATTTGGATGGCAGGCACTATGCCTATTCCATGTGAGAACGCTTGGGAAGAATCTTGTCACAGTATGAAGTCAAACAGTTAAACACAAAGCTATATAATTTTGGTATTCTTTTGAAGTCTAGCTTTCCATCCTTGTCACCGATAGTGTGGTTGTTTTTAAAAATATTATTGATCCTATTGTTTGGATAAAAAAGAAGCAAACAAATAAAAAAACTAAGGAAAAATTAATGTATGACTTTGTAAATTTTGAAAAGAAAATGGTCTTTATGTGCTTCCACACATTTGAAACACGCAGTAGAACAAATTGATCTGAGTAGAGATAAAATTCCTGGGATGAAAGCTTGCAACCTTTCGCTTCCTTGATGGTCAATTTAATCAGTCTTTTGTAATGTAAGCATCAATTACAGAGAAAAAAAAGTAAAATGGACAGATTTCAAACTGCTGGAGAATCGATTTCCTTTTTAAGAATTTCGTACTGCAACGGATAAACAGAGAATAAGGGTACATAGTAAGTGGTAAGGAAAATAGTAAAAGGAGGATGGATTTCTATTCTAAGAAAACAAAAAGTACATGGATTTTCTTTTCAGCAAGAAAGTATTACAGAAACAGGTTTGTTTTTAAGTGAAATGCCTGTTCAAGAATGAACGAAAAGCAAAATTCGAATGAATCAGCAAGCAACAGAAGCTCTGTATAAATGATAAATATTTGCGAAAGAGGTAATTTGAAAGAAATTTTAGTGTGGCCATACGAAGAATGAAAGTTTCTTTGGAAAATTAAAGTTTAAGGGTTATGTATTCTTAATGTACTAAATTAAAACCAGTGGAAGATGGGCAAATGAAAATTAGTAGATTTACACTTTGGCAAAACTCCCTAACCTGTCTTAAAACCAAATTTTAAATAAAAGTGTTTAAAAAAAAAAATCAGGAAAAATCTTAGAGGGCTCCTATGATATACCATATGAAGAAATTTTGCTTTCTTAGTGAATGGAAAAAATATTAAACAAATGAAATACATTTTGTATAATATCTTATGGAAGTATTGTCAAAATAAAGATTAATACTTGGCCTTCTCAACATATATTCATATGAAATTTAATAATTAATGTGTATTTTCCAAAGTTATGTGAAGTTCCTGAATGTCTAATATGTTATGTCACACTAATTTCAATTCTGTTTGGTAGTCCAAACTGTTGTATGTCACAGAATTAAATAAAGTTACAGGTTATGTTGCTAGTTATATTATAGTCACATATTTAATCATGGTCATTTTAAAAGTCCTTGCCAATAGCAGAAATGATTGTTCTTCCTAAAGCTTCTGTTAATGTGCTCAAGTTCAGATAAATTTCTGGAAAAAATTATAAAACTTATGGGAAAGCAAGATTTAAAAAGAGTAAACAATGATGAAAGTATTATAAAAATATTAAAAATAAATTAAAACAGGGAATAAGTTTTAGGTGTAAGAATATCAAAATGTCCATTCAAGAGTTTATATGTGACTATAAATATATGCATATACTATCTTCTAAGGTTAAGTATAAAAATGCACATTAAGTATCAAAATGCACATTTTTAATTTACTGACAAAGAAAACATCAAAATATAATCTGAGAAATTAAAATATTCTGAGTTAAAATGATTTCATTTTATGTCTAAAATTAACCAGTACTTGAATGCTGTTTAAGTAATTGAAAACTGAATAATTGATTTTGTTTGGTAAATTTCAGTTGTCTCCTTTTGAAGTAATGTTTATGAACCAGTTCTATTCAAAAGTGATATTCTTCACTACCACTAGTAGAGTACATCTAAATTACCTCAATTTAAACATCACTATTTTACTTTATTAGATTAAAAAAATTAAACAAACTGCCTTACACCTACAAGACTCTAGTAAATTGAATATTGTTGTGAAATGAATTAAACATGTACTTTTCTTTCTTCCTCAAAAAATGGTGTTAAGTATTCTAATTTTTCATGTCAGAATGTTTATTCACATAACTATAAGATTTTATTTTCAATAAAGGGATTCTATTGGATATATAGTTGTTTTTACCAAGGGTCTCACTGGAAAGTCACTTTAAGAAATAATAGATAGCTTTTGGGACCTGAAATTGACCTTGTGGAGCAAACAGGAAAACCAGCATAGTCCCTAGCTTATAGGGTCCCAAATGACTTGACAGAAAGGTAAGGTAGAGTAACTCCTTGGACAGTTCAGTAACCCCACAACATTTGGGAACCTCAAAAAATGAGGAATTAACTGAAACATAAATTCTGCAACAGAGTTCGAAGACCTTGATATGACCCTGAGCCTGAGAGTAACAAGTCTCAATATGATGCCTTTTGGTAAAATTCCAGTGAAACAAACTAAACTCTATAATTTACTTTGATTTTGCAAATAACAGGCCAAATTAATTAAAATTTCTGAAGTTATTGGTAAAATTATGGGGAAAGAATTAGGGGGAGAGAATAAATGTTTCAGTAATATATCTTTTAATGACTATCAAATTTTAGTCCAATATTTCTGTCATTCTCACTAACATCTCAAATTATCAACTTTGTTATTAATCAGTGTATTTCTAACCTTTTCTTACAGATACTCATCTTCACTATATCAGACCAGGATAAGTCGGGATGCACGCTTACTGATCTTACTGTTTATCTTTAGACACATGTCAATGAAACAGTGGTGAACTTCCCTGAGTTAAAACAATCTCTCGATTCATTAATTTGAATATTACACAATTGTAGTCCCTTTGGATTACTTACTAGAAGCTAAAGGAAGGGGTTGAATCATCCTAAATGGAGTATGTTATGAATATATTAATAATTCTATGAAGTTAGAAAACAGGTTCAATTAAATTTAAGCCATGCATTCTGGTTAAACAACTTGAGGGAAATACAGCTCTTGCCTGGAAAAGTTGCATCCTCCTCACGTAGTTGGGGTTACTAGCTGGGCACTAAGTAGACTAATAGTATTTCTATTCATCATCTTGGTCGTATTCCATTTTGGACCTGGCATTTTAAAAGTTTTGTGTAATTTTATCTCCCTCAGGATACAGGCAAAAATCTTCAAATTGTCATACAGAAGGAATATCAACCTGCTGTCCTTAACCCACTGAACCAAAGCACGAGAAATTTTCACTCTACATATCTCAGATCCCAGAAAGTGACTGCCCTACAGTATACAGCTCTAGTTCATTTTTCTGCACTTACCATACTGAAATAACCTCAGAAGACATACCACTGACATTCAACTTCTCCCAAAGAATTTTGTTGGCATCACCTCAGGAGGGAATGCTAGGGCAGGTAATTAGTTAGACGTGAGCTGGGGACAGATAAAGGACATATAAGAGTAACAGAATTGTAAAATGGAAACGCATGTTGGTACAATAAAACTCTGTGGACAAGAGATAGGAAAAATCAGTTTTTAAAAAACAGGGTCAAGACCAGGGAGAAAGAAACTTTAAAACTCCTCAAAGTTATGTGATGATTTGTGAGAAGGGCATCTTTGAAACAGCTAGCCAGGTAGGCCCTTGTAGGTAAGGGTGGGTATGTGAACCTGTCACAGAACATAAGTAGATGAATGGATGGGTCACTTCAAATACCCTCTATTGTAGCAATCGAAGTTTTCCCTTTGAAACCCTTCTGACTGTATTTTCCCATTGCTTAAGTGAATTATTGCTTGTTTTTACTTCTGTTTCATATTCCAATTCTTTCTCACACTGAAGATAAGAACAGAGGTCATTTGTGTAGGTAGTACTTCTTTCCTGCCTATCTACTTTTCTTTATGTCTGCTTCCTTCCTCAAAAAAATCTACTTTAGCAAATGACTGCCATTTATGACAGATGGTATTTCAGGTCATACAATGGTAGATGCAGTGATTGCAAGTAAGGATAAAATAGAGTTTCTGTCAAATCCCAAACAGAAGAGTCAAAATTTGTTCAGTCAGGGCTCTAGAACAAGGTCATTTGACTGCATAGACAACTGACTCATCATTTACAAATCAATTATCTAATGTTTTTGAAAGTAGTAGATACGTATTTTGGTACAAGTCAACTCCATCAAGTGAGATACTAGGATATTGACAATTCCTTGGTTAAAATACCAGGTACCACGGTGATAATCCATCATAGGATATAAATAACATTCAAACTCAGTCTCCAAAAGTCTGTAGGATCTGGTTAATATTCATCGATAGAATAGAAAAAAAAAAAAAAAAAAAAACATGAGTGAAAGTGGATCATTAAGTATTGGAGCAAACTTGAACAGTACAGAGAAGTTAGAAAATGGTCCAGATATATGTCCACTACTTTCATTTTTCTGATACCAATGAATAAATTTATAGACATTGCTGTGATTTTTCTACAATTAGCTGTTGTCAAAAGAAAAAAATTGGTTTGGTTCAGGAATCATTTGGCTTGATAGTAGTGTGAGCTAAAATGTACTGCTTCTACTCTAGAGCATTCCTATAGGATGGTACTGATAATCAGTGGTGGGAGTAATTCTCATTACTGGTAAACCTATAGGTCTATAGAATAGCATATGGATAAAAATATAGGAATGAACACACTTGTGAATCTGCATTTCTTAAGTCTGAGAGCATTCCCAACAAGGCAGGTACATTTCTATGAGTGCTGACTCTGACTGAATTGAGGATTTAGGGGTCTGACTACAACTTTTGCAGAATATCCAAACTCTAATAGATATTTTATCAATCCTTCTCCATTTTCCCTATATTTTATAGGGATCATGTCAGTATCATGGTCTGAGAGCTCTACATTCTCTGTCTCTGGCCTATTTTCCCTAATTGATATTTTAGTAACACATCTCCTGCATGTCTAATACATATTGGAAATTTAATTCTTTGGTAATTAAAACTAATTCAGTTTTGGAGAATTCTTTTGAAAGTGAGAGAAAAAAAGGGATAAGCAATGAGTGGACAAATTAAGGTATACTTAAACTATTGTGGGAAGAGATAGGAGAGGAATAAAACATGTTTCAAGTACATTTGAGAATGGAATCACTTGGTAATAATAAATTATGTTTAGTATTTCATTTTTTAATTTATTTTTAAAGTAAAGGTGCAGACAGAAATGAAAGTATTCAAGCAGGAGGAAGAGAAAGACAGTAGGAGCATTTTATTTATCTATTAATCTGTTTGTTCTTCCCAACTCCCAGACAAAAATACTAGTCCATGAAATGTATTCGATTTATGTAGGTTGCAAGCAGTAAGAACCACTAGATCATCAGGGAATGCCCATATTTCATTTTTAAATAAACATATTTTCAAGTAGATTTAGCTTCACAGAAAACTTGAGAAAATAGCACAGATGACTCCACACACCTCATGCACAATTTCCACTATTAGTCTTTACTAGCTGTTCTAACCAACTCTTCATTCTCCGTAGAGTAGAATCCTTCTAAATTTGAGATATGATATGGTATCTCCTTACTTTAAATCTTCCACCTTTCACAATAAAATATAAATTAGGATTTATTTAATAATTTTTAATTTAATAATATAGTCTGGCTATGCATTCCTTCATTTATTTTATAATTTTGATCAAAATTATAATATCTATCATTATTTGCTTGCATTAACCATTCTTCCACAGCTTAGTCACGCCTTGAACTCACTTTGATATTCTAGGATTGTATTAGAGTTTTCCCAGAAATAGAACCAACAGTATATGATGATTATGATTGATGATGATGAATAGGTAGGTAAATAAGTACAGATGCCAGATACATAGATGATAGATAGATAGATAGATAGATAGATAGATAGATAGATAAATAAAATGGATATACAGATATTCATGAAAGCCTGTAATACATTCAGTGCAAGGCTGAAGGCCTGAGAACTGGGAGTTCTAATACCTAAGGTCAAGAGAATTTTATGTCAACTCAAGAAGGGAGATAACATATTTGTCTTTCATTCATCCTCAAAAGGTTGGCTGATGATGCTCACAAACATTGGTAAAGTTATATCTCTTTAGTCGGTCCACTGAATCAAATGCTAATGTCTCCCAAAATCTACCTCACTGGCATAACCAGAAATGTTTTACTGGCTACTAGGATTCCTTAGGTCAGTCAAGTTGGCACATACAATTATAACAAATGCTTCAGACTTTTGTTTGTATCTTCCACTAGACAGTTCTTCTTCATTGTCTTCCTTCAGCCTCACAAACTGCTTTATCTAGTTAATTTTCACTATAATTTGAGATGATAAATAGGCACAATGTTCTTAAGGAATATACTCATTATTATATGTTATTTGCACTTCTTATGTTCCATCAGTTTTTCAATAACCAATTTAAATATATGGATTTAATATGAGATGCTAAGATATGTGATAGCATGTTCATCTTGCTTCTGTTATATAACAATAGTGATTTGACACATGCTTAACGTTTGTTAAGGAAGAAGACATACAAGGAAAAAGTATGAAAAATAGAATGGAAAGAATAAGGAAATAAAGGGAGGGAAGGAAGGAAGAAAGGGAAGAAAGGAATGGAGTAAGGAAGAAAATAGGTTCAAGGTATTTTGCCAATGTAAGAAAAATATCTACACATCATTTTAATGTCACATTGCCCCCCACTCTTTCCAGGAATCAAAAATATAGGGAATGATACATTTTGCATTTTTATTTTAATTTGAGGCATTTATTTTGGTATATATAACTAAATGTTCAGTGCATTTGGGTAAAAAAATTGAATATAATTTGTTACCTTTTCCAGATTGCTCAATAAATGTAATTAAGCTTCCGAGAAAAACTCAGAAGTATTTCTTCACTTAGAGTTATAAATTTCTTTGACTCCAAGGACTAATAATTTTCCAAAATGTCTCTAGAGTCCTTTATCAACATCATATACTCAAAAAGTTCATTGAAAATATACAAATGTTTAGCAATAATATTAATTTGTTTAATGTTAAGTGGTAAATTAATTGGCTATAGAGATGACATTTTTCAAATATTAATAACTGCACCTTACTTCTTATAAAATGCTTTAACTCCTAGTCATTAAATCTAATTATTTATAAAAGTATTTCTGGTGATTTTCACCATTTTTATTTTGGCTGTATTTTTGTTGTAGATTACATAACATTTATCTACTTAAGTAGACCTATTTGCTTTGTAACTTCTGAATTAGTACCTAGTCTTCCTCAATCATATTTTTACCTTGCTCATTTCAAGAATGGTAATATTTCAACACATGAATTTATAGAACTGAAAAATTATTAGCTAGGCAGCCTAAATACAGTGTTTTTATGAGATTATTAAGTTATAATCTATGGTAGTAGTTCTCAAACATGTTTGTTTCAGTAATTCCTAATACTCTTAAATTTTTTCAGGGTTCTCAAAATGGCTTCCTAACTACATTTTAAAGTGCTATTATAATGCAGAGTAGAAAAGTATGAATAAAAACTGATAAATTATTTAATCTATAAATAGACATTTTACAAAACTGATATAGGTACACACACAGTTTTATAACAAATGCTAGTAAAGACATAAGTTACTTCAGGAACCAGTTACTGTAATTGTAATTGTAATTGTATGCCTATAAATATATATCTCTTCCCCGAGTAGTGGATTCCATATCCCTGAGTCTGGGTCTCAGCCTTTGTTACAGCTACTTAATAGTTTACGGTGATTTTTTTTCTCTTTTTAAAGATTTCCAGATGATTCTGCTTTACACTTATGTTTGGAAACTACTGTTCTTCTACAGTATCATGTATCATTCATAAACACATGCTGCTTAATTCAATATGTATTTTTAATATTCTTAAATTTAAGCAATTTAAGATTTATAGTTCATTAACAAACTGAATTACCAGTGATACTGTATTAAATACAAACTAAAGAAAAACTTAAAAGAAAGCTATGAAAATTACATAAGCATCTTTCCATAAATTCATTACTGAGAAATACATGAGTACTATCTTATTATTTTCCTTTCCAGAATTATATATTTGCATATTTTTTTATAAGTGCATTCTAGAGTGCAATTTTTAAAAGAAGCAAAATATTCCATTGTATAAATTCATGCTTTTTATCTTTTTTTACCGGGATTTTAGTTTTCATAAAATATTATGCAAATTTCCATAATTTTTTATTTATGATTTTATAAAGATAGAATTATTAATGCATTTAGATCTAATTAAAAATTTTAAATCTACGAAATAAAATATATATGTATTTTCCATAGTGTATGAATCGTTTACGTTCACAAACACCCACAATGTATTGTTATGTGCATTCTCTTTGTAAGTGTTAAATTGTCAGTTATATCCCATTATTTAAATGCCAATTATTAATAATAAGTAAATACTATGGTCGTAATAACTTTCAAGGTATTACTTACAGTTATTAATAAAATCATGAACTTATTGTTTGATTGCTAGGTACAGATGTCCCTAAAAGTGCTTTGCCTTTTTGTGTGTTTTTTTTTTTTTTTTTTTTCACTTCTAATCTTATTAATTTCACTTGGCATGTCTTAGGTGTAGTTGAATTAGTCTGCATCCCCTGGCCTGGCTGATGCAGTGAACATACATCCCAAGGACCCCAATTCATGACCCAGGGTTGGGGATACCAACCAAGATGAATAACCAAATCAAAATAAAATAGTATTCTTTTTTCTTTTCTCTCTTCCAGCCTGCTTGTTTGATGCCTTATCACCTTAATTCCTTCCTTCAACTTTTATTAAAAAAGTGTGTGTGTTATATATATATATATATATATATATATGTATATATGTGTATATGTATATATATTAGAATATTTTACTTATAATTTTACTTTTAATTCACTTCTTTAATCCTATCCTGTTTATTTTTATTGGCTTTATCAATCAGATGACAATAACTCATCCATGAAGACTGGGAGCAGTTAACTCAATTTGAGCATTCAAATTATCCTAGAAATTATTTTAGCTTAGTGTCTCTTTTTTACTTCTGAGTTTTCAATTTCATGAGCCAATAAACCTCTTATAAACTTAATCTGGGTTTAGCTTTATTTCTTTCACTCTTTTTTAACCAGTGTAGGACTATAAAACATTTAGAATATGCTGTATTACACTAAACAATTAATATCAGGAATAATTATTAAAAAGAAGTAGATTGCAGCTAAGTAATTATAAGAGAACTGAAAAATCTTTCAAATATAGATGAACTCTTTCATGTGATATGACATCTCCAAAATTTATTTATTATTTATTCATTAATTTGGTCATTCAAAAAATATCACTTAAGTCATTAGCAGAGTTAGGAACTCCAGTAATTTCTTTTTAATATTAGAAAAATGCAACATTAAGACGTATTGTAATTAGAAAGCAAACAACTCAATGTCTTAACATTAATATTTTTCTGTAATCTTGGTCAATGTTTTACGGACAACAAAATTATTAGAAAATCAAGCATTCCAAATAGCATCTGCGAGACCTGATGGGACTACCATAAAATTAAACCATTCTTCTTATATTTTAATACATTTAATCATGATATAAATTAAGAGTTGTGTTATTATATAATGCACAAATCAATACTGGCAAGCAAAACAATAAAAATAGATTCATGTAATAAAGACAAAACTTTATTTTTGAAATATAAAATCAATACTCTTTATAATATCCATATTGTCAATAAAGTTTTGTATTTTTCAAGATCATGTTGCTTAGTCTATTCTATTATGCACATACTACAATTGAAATGAATTCATTGGAAAATGTATATAATTGAAATGTTCAAGGATGTGTGTTGACTATCACCAAATACAAAATTCTCACATGTACATACATTTTTTTGATTGTTTATAGTCACAATGATATGTATAAAACAACTACAAAACCCACAGTGTCATTCCACAACAAATGTTTATTATTTGTCCAGGAGTTTGTGTATTCGATAGATGAGTATTTTAATGCAACTCAGGATCACCTTATTTCAACTTTGCTTACTCCTGCACTTGTGAACAGTTAGAGGGTTGGCCATGTCCTTGCTACATAGGCTAATTTGTTTGGGGAGTTTGGATGGGATGACTTAAGTCTTCCCCATGTAATCTCTAATCCACTAGTAGATTAGGAGATTAGCCTGGTTTTGTTTCATACTGCAATGGATTTTTAAGAAAAAGAGCTGAAGACTTTACAGGCACTGTGTCAACTGCAATGCATACAACTAGCAATGCCTACACTACACACACACACACAGATGCACACACACACACATAAACACACAGACAGAAAAGGGTGGAAAATGAAAACTGCATTACAATTCTATCATGTTATTTTCCCCAGTTACTCACAGCACAAATTATTTGGTAGTATAAATAGTGTATCATGTATTTAATATAATGGAGTGTTATAATAAATCCAAAGCACTTTTTCTAGAAATACGTGCTTATTTGAGAAATGTTCCCTTTTTCCAATAATCCAAGATAATATTTTAAAAGTCTACAAGATGTGAAACTACTCAAACCTATCTGTCCAATTTAATAGTCAACAGAAAATTCACTTAAACTGTGATTTTATTGCAGCCTACAAGTGTGAATTTTTGTCATTAGAGTCAATAAAGCAATTTAGAAATTAATAAGGATTTGGATACAGCTTCATGCATTTTAAACAGGATGAGAAATTGCTATATTTCATCTTTTGTCAAACAATAGCCTGCTATTAGCAATGACAGATTAAAACTAGCTGTTTTATGAATAATGCACATGTAATTTCTTAGAAGTTAATATCTGTATGCTAAGTGAAATGTTGAAATGTCTCAATGTATTTTTAAGTGTAATTTAAAAAAGAAAAAAATATTAATTAAAATGTTCAATTTTATTGAATACTCAAGGCAGGTGTAACTTTTGTCCAGCAAAATACAATGTCAGTGGTATTCATAGAGTTATTTACAATAGTCTGTTTGAATTCTTTCTGATATATGATAGAATTGAACTTTCTTTCCTCCTTTGAAGTTAGACGCGATCATATGACTCTCTTTGGGCCACATGTTATTAGTGTAATTGATTCTTATTCATTCTGGGAGGATAATTAGCAGTGTATCCATGATTTTCCATGTTTTCCTTCTCTTGCTCCAGTTATGGTATATGACAGGTCTCATTGTCATTGGAATCCCTTAGTCATTAAGATGAAAGGAATTCCTTTGCAAACCAGATATGATATGTAGCAAGAGAGTGGAAGTAAATTTTCTGTGTTAAGTCACTGAATAGCAGGGATTTTTACTCTTACTGTATCTTCTTTTTTAAAGGATATGTGAAGGCAGGTATGAAGGTGAATAGGTAGGCAGGCAAGAAGAGAGAGGAGGAAGAAGTATTTTATTTTACTTGTATTTAGTTCTTCACATGGCTGTTTCCCCAGATTCCCAGGACTGGAACCCAAGGCTATGTGGCTACACTCCATTGAAGGCAATTGGTCTAACCACTACTCGACCCGAGCATGCTATTTTAATGTATCTTGACTGACACAAGTAAACCTGGCTCAAATTACCAAGATTTTAGGTTTGCTATAGACTAATTTTAAATTTATGACTCTAAGAAAATATATATGCTTATAATGGTTATAACTGAGAGCATGTGTGTTTCAGTCTCATATTAAGATTCTTATAAATTGTAGGCAAATATTTTCAAAATTATTGATGCTTTATTGCTTTGATAGTTTTAGACATGATACCTGATAGCATTCATATTTATAAAATTGTAAATTATTTATTTTATGCGAATTTTATGGTGTGGATTTTTTTGCTCTTACATAGGTTGAGCCTTTAAACAGCCATCTAAAGTAATTATTTTCCATAAATATCTTCATCAAGTTAGGTTATTATAAAAAATATACTGTATGTCTTAATAGATATTTTATTATAATTTTGAAGACCAGAAAATTCAAGATCAAGTTTCCAATATATTTAGTGTTTGGTAAAGACAATTGCTTTCTTGCTGATAGCTTCCTTATAGTTGTATCCTCACATAGCAGAGAGTGAATGAAATCTCTAATATCTCTTCTGCGTATATGTGATTAAGATACATCCTGATGACTTCATTCAACTTAATTTCTTACTCAAATATAGTCACATTGAAAGCAAAGTGTGAAAATAAAAATTTGGGGTTGGGTGACAAAGCCATTCAGCCCAAAATAGTATGTGTTCATCCATTATTTTCTTCGAAATCTAAATATACTACCATTTAAATTATCACAAAATATAAACAGATATAAATATAATCAAATAAATACAAGATGTGGGTTAGGAAAATAAAAAAGCTGATGAACAAAGTCAAACAAATAAATGGAGAGACATTCTATGTTCATGGACAGGAAGACTTAAATGATACTGGAAAACCTGGACACCCACATACAAAATCAAAGACATGCACACAAGTTCATACTAACATATATTAATTACTGAATAAATTAATAATTAGGGGAGAGTAAATATCCCTTATAGAAAAATTCTAAATAATCTATATAGATAACTTATCAACACAAAACACAGAGAATATTTAATCCCTATTCCTTAAGTGTGGGGGGGAATTAACTTTACAGTAGAGAAAACTGATAAACATATCTCAGTCAGGTGATCAAGGTAAATATCAATAGTGATAGTCACGTTTAGAATATATACCATTGATATTATATATTAAGAATAACACTTTATTTTTAATGTTTTTCTTTTAAAAATCCATAACCTCATAATCTGATCATAAGAAACATCAAATAAATTTCAGTCAGGGGACATCCTGCAAATATTGATGAGTCCAGATCATGCAAATTTGCAACAGTATTAAAAATACTGTAAATATTAGAAACTGTTACAGTATAGAGGATTGTAAAGCAACATCAGAATTATAATATGGTATTTGTGATGGAGTCTCACAACAGAAAGGACAAGTTAAAAAAGGTATCTGAACAAATTGCAGACATTAACCAATAATGCATGTAGTTTCATCAACTCAATAAATAAATTGTTCTAGTATGTTGAGAGTATAGTTGAAGGATTTGTGATCTAGTGACATCAGAGTAAACATTCTCAACGGAGTCAAATTTAAACTAAATTCTGAGAACTTAATAAAAGTTACTTAAGTGTGGGAGAGGGCAAAGGAAGAATCCATTGTGATAAATTCATAACCCAAAGGAGATAGTATTTTTGAAAAACTAGAAAAGCAATTAGTGTGGTGAAGGAAAATTTTGGTGCAAAATAAAATCATTTATCTCACAGTAATTTTGTAAAGTATATTAAGGAATTTATTTATTGTTCTAAGAAAACTCAAAATAATACAGAAGTGATAATCTCTTTTATATAACATGTTTGCCTAGATTCAAGAGCTCATGCACAAAAATAAAATTTCAAGACTGTCAAGAAAAATTTAAAAAGCGAGAATACATAGGGAAGGTTGGAATATAAATATAGAATGACCTCAAAATTATTGGTACCATAAATTAATCTTAGTGATGGGTGTCTCTGAGGGTTCAACACAAATTGTTCAAGAAAGATTTCTTGAGCTTCAGAGTGCAGTTTTTTTTTTTTTTTCAAAGTTTATTAGAGAAAATGGAAAGAAAGAAAACAAAAGCAGCAGATAGAGTTTCCTGGGCTGGGAGGTCTGCACTGATTTCTATGAGATTACTAAATGTATATTCCTCCCTTATCCTGAGGAATGACTTGATAAAAAGCAAGTGCCTTTAAACAGCAAAGACCAGGCCATCCCTTTAGGTGTTTCCAGGTGATGTAGGAAGAGAGATATTCTGAGAGTTGTCTCAATTTAGTTCTAAACACCTCAGGTGGCAAGAGCAATTCTATGCCCTTTTGCTATTCCATTATGTTTGCCTGCTTCCGACTGGTTCTATGCTGGTTTTGGGTGTCAGCTGCTGAATTATAGATATACAGATTCCATAATAACTACTCCCCCCAGCATTTTCCCCCTAACCATATTGCAGCATTCAAAATCTTTGAGATGAAGAAGAGGACTATTGGTCTAATTTCTATAATTGCTTCTGTGCTGAACAGGATCATAGATCTTATATTGTCTAGGGAGCAGAACAGGTTATTATATTTTTTATTATAAACTTGGAATGCAGCATTATTCAGGCTTTAATTGACTCCTATCAAGATTAATTGTTCTTCAGGCTCGGAGACAGAGTCCTTGGTATAAGAGAGACAAGTACACACATTACATTAGGATACATATGTTAAATAATATATTTGGGGTGAAAGAAAGAGTTTTTAGATCAGGCCAGAGTTGTTGGGCCTTAAGTCATTTGAGATAGATTAAAGACAAACTTAAGGGAGGCAGTGTTAGATGGTCCCTGTCCCAGTTACTGGCAGACAAGGTTAGTAACTTCTAAAATATAAATGTATATCAGAATAAAATAATGAAATACAGGTAAGATTGTAACTTTTAAGCCAGGCTCCTTTGTTTTGCATTCAAACCTTAGTTAAGAGTTAGGTGATGTTATAGTGGAGTAGTGGAGGAATAGAAGTAAAACACATGACAAAGTTTAGTCTTTTTAATACTTAAATGGAATAGAAAACTTTCAGTTATTACTCTGATTTACTCAGCAAGACAGTTAATTCTAATTTAAAATACAAAAGTGAATAATTGCATATTTAAAATATTTAGACATTTTGTGCAACAGTAGATTTTCTAGGGGTTACCAGTGACATCTCCTGAAATGAAATTCTTATTTTTGAGATTTGTTTACATTGAATCCCCATTGATTTGAGACAAATTTGGGAAAGTTACAAAGCTTCATTAAAATGAACTTGTAGTTAAACTTAAAAGGTTAAGCAAAAAAGATTACAAATAGTGAATGAGAGGTAAAAGACACCCAAACATTTCAGAATGTGCTAACCTGCAAACAGAGAGGCTTGATCACAGCATTATGCACACATGTAATATACTTAGTGGTGCTTAAAGGAGATACGCTAATGCATAGCATTTAATCCATATATTTGAAATCTTTGAGATCAGACAGTGAGAAAAACTTAGGACACAAAACAATTTAAAAAGAAACAAGGAGGTAGAGGATCAGCTTTTATATGATTTTAACACATAGATTAATTATTCCATGTTACCAAAGACATGATTGTTCTTTGGTCCAAATATTTAAAAGTTAAAGAACTTCTGGAACTTAGGTGTTACTTAAGGTAAGAAAATCACAAAGAATAGAATGAGAAAAAACCAAGAGTAAAATAAGTGGAATACTTTTAATTTATGTTTATAACCTGAAGTGGAGAAAAGTAATTTTGGATTTAGAGTGCTGGGTAAAGACAAAAATGACTCTTTTAAAGATAATAAGATTAAAGTTTTTACCTCCAACATTCAAAATTACCTGAAGTTCAATAAATGAGATGAAAACTTGGGAGTGAGGTTGTTCATTCATTCCTGTCCATTGATCTTTGTCCCTCTATATTTGGACTGGGCAGCAAAAGGATGGTGTCTTCTCACTTGGGAGAAGAGATTACCCTATTCTTAGGTTATTTCTCCTAACTAGGGCATGGCCCAGGGAAGTTTCTGGTTTAAGGGTGATTTTTGCTCAAGTGATTGACTTTGTCTCGATGATAGCTGGTGTCTTTTTTCTACATGCTGATGTCAGTATTATTTAGTTGATATCTAGGTAAGCTGGCTGGAGTTGCTGAAACACGCAAACAGTTATTCAAGACTTATTGTTCCTGACCATAAAGCCCTCTAATCCTTTTTTACTTTCTATGTCTCATTTTGGCTATTAAGGACCCTTGAATGCATTAAGAATTGAAATAGTAATAAGATTTGGTGAGAAAGGCAAAGGCATATTCCTATAATGAGAAACTGTAAAAAGAGAAAGCAAGGTTAATATTATTTCTTGCATTTAACAGAAAGAGAGGACAGGGACACCAAAAGTACCTGTGGTGGATCTTCATAGGCAGAGATTTGAAAGCAGGAGTGGTGAGGCTCCACCTCTCAGAATATTAGTAGTCCTGAGCCAGTGCTGTTAGAAAGGCTTCAGTTTACAAAAAAATAAATAAATAAATAACTCCTTTAATTCGAAAAAGTAAAATACTTTAAGTCATAGTTATAGAAATATTTATTTTCATTACTTTACTGTTTCACTTTAATGATTGATTCCCATTGGCAAGATGATGATTTTCGTTTGTTATAACTTCTATAATTCCTTACTCAGATAAATTTAAAGTTGTTTAAACATGGAAACAATAACAAATAGTAGTTAGCATTAAGACCTTCAAAATGACCATAGTTCAGGATTTTACTATAATACAACTTAACCTAGAATTGCTTTTAGCATGTTTCATAGCTTTAGAACATACATGTTAATTTTTATAATTTTACATGAACATATGTTGAGAAATTCAAATATTAACCTATGCTTTGACAATTCTTCCCATAATATTGCACTGCACCAAATGAGTTTACTTCATTTAATATTTTACCTTTTTTGAAAAAGTTTCATTTAGAACTCTTCCTTCAGGTAGGTTTGTAGAGTTAAAGTAATTTGGTACTGAAAAAACCCTTGATTATTCATGTAGACGAACTAATGCAGTTCTGATATGACTTTATTTTTCCACTTTTGCTTTCATGAGAGGCCCAACAGAGATAACAGCCTTGTGATAATTTTAAAGGTTAACCATAATTTAAGAATATATTTTTCCTTTTTCAGAATAAATTAAAGTATGCTTTCACATAAACATACCATATAAGATAAAAAAAAATCTTGATTTTATTTAAGTTGACTCTTTCGTAATAACCTGTTTCACTTAAAATTTATATACTTCATTTATATATTTTAGCTTTTAACATGCAGATATGAGTCCTTTGTTTCATTAACTTCATTTCTGACATTAATTATAACTTTTAACTCTTAGAACCTTGATGCCAAGTAATTACGAATTAAATGAAACAATAATTTATTTTATCTTCCAGATTAGAGGATTCACAAATGATATACTTTCCTTTATGCATATGTCCTACATAGCACAAGGCATGTGTTTTAGGAAATTAAACTCTAGATTTAATGCTAGCAGGTAAGCCCAGTTTAAGAATTAATAACTTAGTAGCACAATTTAAAGTTTCAGCCTATTCTCACTATTTAACTTAGTAAGGTCCTTCACAGTTATGAGTTCTTAAAGATATTCCACAGACATAAACTTTATTGATAGAGATTTTTTAAGCAATTGCTTTATGACCAGGAGTATCCAGGATGACATTTGAAACTAAACAGAATCAGTCTAATTAAACATTTTCCATATCACTTAAACTTGAATAAAACATCCAGATTAATTTGTTTGAAGTTTACAATAATTTGACTTGTTTCTTAGGTCATCACAAAGATAAAGGTTGTTTACATATAAATAGTCTTTTGTTTTAAGACAATACTGTATTTGAACTAAAACTCATGCAGGGGTAGCTTTAGAGATCTTTTACTGCTTTGTATTTGCATTACAAAAGACCTGGATGCTAATAGTCTGCAGCCCTTTTTTTAGTGTGCAGAGACATGTGTGATAATTTCTAAGTTTCTCTGACTAAAATAAGTTGTTAGCTCCTTTTAAAAATAAAATTTAAAGTCTATTTCATCAGTTTAATATTTGGAAGAAAGTATCTACTGTTATGGCAAATCCTCCAAATGGCGAGAAGACTGACAACCGGACACTCAAAGGTAGAGTAACAGCACTTTATTACAAGCACCGGTGGTGGTTCGGCGTATCATTACCCAAAGGTGAAAAGCTGAGCACGGGGGTTGGGGGTGGTCTACGGGAGTTTCTTTTACACCTTGGGGTTGAGGATTATTTCCTTGGCTACATGCTCTTTAGCAGTTAGATTTGCACAATTGCTGTTGCAGCTGTAGGGAAATGATTAGTGCAGTCACAGATACAGCTGCAGGAGTGTAGCTACAATTATGATGGAAAATTCCCGGCAGATAATTTTGCATTGGGGTCAGGGTAGGTTTTCTATCATATTCCCCCTTGTTGATACTCAAGCTGATTTATAGTCTCGGGGATTATACAAGAGACTCTAAGATGAAAGGGAGAACATGGTCGACTATGCCTAGCTACTTCCTGCTGAATTGGGTCCTACAGGGCTTAGCAGCTCGAGTCTTCTTTGCCCAGGAGGTTGTAATGGCAGTTCTGCGACCTGGTCTGGAGTAACATCTGAAACTTCAAGGCCCCTAGGCAAGAGGAGATAAAATGGTTGAGTAGATTCAGGGTGCAGGGACCAAACAAGAGTGTGAGTAATAATGCAAGGAGGGGCTCCGACAGTGGCAAGAGGCACTATAACCAGTTAATTTTTCCGAACCAGGAGCTCCAGGAATTAGATGTATTTTCCCAAAGTTTCCTGACTCCTTCCAGTAGTTGCCGGGTTATGTCCCTGACAATTCTGGACCAGCAATCTTTGTTGGCCGAGAAGCAACAGGCCCAAGTAAGGGGTCCATAGAGTTGATAAATTATAATAAAGGGAGGAGCCGGGCCCACACCACAAAAAAAAGGATAAAAACAAGATCAGGTTTGGCGTCTGTTGGCAAGTCAGGTGGGCCATTTTTGTCCACAAGTCTCTTGTGGAACATGTGTTAGTCTGAGACAAGTAGGAGACAGTTGTTGAGCAGTCCAGCATGGACAGTGCTCAGAGGGGTCCACTCAGGTGGCCTGTCACTCAGTTGGTGGACTGCTTTCACCCGAGAGTAGTGGATCCAGGTGTTCAGACCTGCAACCTTAAGATCTATGGGCGTGGTCAGTATGACTGGATAAGCCCCCTTTCAGGTTGGCTTCAGGCGCTACTTTTTTACAGTCCTTTACCTACTGGATCCCCTAGTTTGCAAGAGTGAATTCCTAAGGTGATGGGTAGTTTGTCTGTTACCCGGATATGTAATTTAAGCATTGTTTTTCCTAGGCCCTGCTATTGTTTCCAAATTTCTAAGTTCTCCAGTTTCCTTAGGTCACCCTTAGGTCTACTTAAGGGAGGTTATCTACCACATAAAATCTCAAAGGGGAAAATCCTATTCTGGCCCTTGGGATACTGCATATCTGTAAGAGGGCTAAGGGCAGTATGTCTGTCCAGGGCAAACTAGCTTTCTGACATAAATTAACTATAGCCTGTTTGAGGGTCCATTCATGCATTCTACCTTTCCTGAACTCTGGGGTTGATAGGCTGTGTGTAAGCTCCATTGGATGCTTAGGGCCTTCGCGACCTGTTGCACTACTTCTGCTACAAAGGATGGACCATTGTCTGATCCTATAGTAAATGGCATCCCATATCATGGGATCATTCTTTTAGCAAGCCTTGGTTGCCTCTCTTGCATTTTCTGTGTGGTTGGAGGATGCTTTGACCCAGCCTCAGAAGGTGAAAAGACTAAGAGATATGTATTTCCCCTGCTTGATCTTCTCTCAGTGAAGTCTACCTCTAAATATTCAAAGGGTGTCTGGCCACAGTGTTGAATTTCTGCTGGCCCAACAGGACCCTTTTGGGTATTGTTCTGTGCAGAAAGGAGGTAGCACTGTGTCACAGAGGCACAGAGGGATGACTGTTGAGCAATCAGATAGCACTGTCTCAACAAGGATTCTAGAGCAATTTTCCTTAGGTGAGTAATTCA
Source organism: Solenodon paradoxus (assembly GCA_004363575.1). Lineage (NCBI taxonomy): Eukaryota > Metazoa > Chordata > Mammalia > Eulipotyphla > Solenodontidae > Solenodon > Solenodon paradoxus. The sequence goes on from RJWH01000037.1 coordinate 1,546,419, forward strand.
TGTTGCTGAAGGACTCCCATTGTGCTAGTTGCTCTGACACATAGGTACTGTGGTCTGAGAGTATGCACCATCCTTCCTTTATCACATTTCCCCCTTCCTGTTGTGACCATTCTTTTTCCTGTGCCATGTATTTTGGGGGTGTAAGTAGTTCTGGGACAAGCATGATTCTTGACAGTACTGTCTGTTCTTTGGCTGCTAGTCTAGCTTCTGCATCTGCTTGGCGGTTTCCCTCTGATATTGAGTCTTTTCCTTTCTGGTGCCCCTTCCAGTGCATGACTGATATTTCCTTGGGTTCTCAAACTACTCAGTAATTTCAGGATTTCTTCTTGATTCTTGATTCCTTTTCAACCTGAGGTTAAGAATCCACTTTCCATTTATATAGCTCCATGTACATGCAGAGTACAAAGACATAGTGTGAGTCTGTGTAGATGTCTGGCACCATTATCCTTGCTGAGTTCTAATGCCCTGACTAGAGCCCATAGCTCTGCTCTCTGGGCCGACTATCCCTCAGGCAAGGCTTTTGCTTCTACAGTCTCATCGTTTGATACAACAGCTTACCCGGCTTATCTATTGTCTCTATCCATGTACCTGCTTCCATCTATAAAGAAAAGGGTCAGAGTTTTGCAGGGGTTTGTCTGTAAAGTCTGGTAGGCTAGAATAGATTTCATCAAGTACCGGTAGGTAGTCATACTCTGGGGACCCTGTGGCAACAGGCAAGAAGGTGGTGGAGTTTAGGGTTTTTACTACTCCCAATCTCACCCATGTGTCTTCACACAGGGGCCCTTTGCACTGGGACATCTGGGCATGAGTTAGTCAGTGCTGTTCCCTGACATTCATAAGTGTGATGACAGAATGAGGCAACTTAACATTTAGGTTTTGCCCCAAAGCTTTGCCCCAAAGCTTGTCTGCTTCTTTAAGTAGCAGCACAGTGACTGTGAGGGCTTTAAGACAAGGTGGCCAGCCTGCTGCAACTGAGTCAATCTACTTTGAATAAGCTACTGGTCTCTGCCAGGGTCAAAATTCTTGAGTCAGAACTCCCAGAGCTACCCTGTTGTCTTCGTGCACAAACGGTTTGAAGTACCATGCTACATCTGGGATTGAAGTCCCATGAAGTCCCTTGGAAATCCCAAGACCAGTTCCTCCATGAGTTTTGTCGTTATAGTTGTGAATGTTTTTTCTTGTTCAGGATCACAGACAATGGGTGCTGGTAACGACTGAATGTTCAGTCCCTGTATCAGCCATAAAGTTTAGTCTATCTCCCGATTTTCATTTTGACCATGGGCTTATGGGGGCCTAGCTGTAAGGAACCTGGTCTGTCCTAATCAGAGTCTTCCCCTGTCAACACAATCAGGTTTACTTCATGTAGCTCAGGCTAGTAGTGACTAGGTGGGTTGGAGGTCCCCGGCTTTCCTTTCTTGTGGTTTGGGCACTCATTTTTTCAGTGTCCCTTTTCCTTGCAACATGCACACTGGTCCCAGCCTAATGGAGGCTCCCTCCCTTGTCCCCAGACCTATTTCTGTTGCCTCTCTTTTCTACGGCAGGAGGGGTGTCTTCTAAGGCAGCTGCTAGAAGGTTTACTTTCCTTTTCAACCACTTGTCAGCCTCATTTCATAGTGCTTGATCCCAATTAGCAAAGACCTTTTTTGCTATCTCCAGAAGTTTGGTGGCATTCTTGCCCACAAAGAACTCAAGTTTCTGCAGTTTCCTTCTTATATCAGACTGAGCTTGGCCAACAAAGGCAGAATTGACCATCCTTTGATTCTCTGGGGCCTCATGATCAAAGGGAGTATAGACCCTAAAGGACTCACAAAGTCTCTCATAAATGTCCGTGGGATTTTCCTCTGGTTTCTGGAGAGCCTCAGCAGTCTTAGCCATGTTAGTAGGTTTCTTAGCTCCTGCCCAGACTTCCTGGGTGAAGGCCTGTCAATATCTTTCCAGTCAATTCCTCCAATAAATGAAAACACAAGTCAAACACAGGGACACTTTCACTTTGTCTAATTGGCGGCTCTCCTAGCAGAGAATTAGGTGCATCTTAGCCTTAATGGTGTGTCAGTATAAATTCCTGACCCGAATTGATACCGAAGAGAGGAACTGAATTTCTCCAGTTCCCCAAGTGCCGACAGCACCCTAAGTCATGTGATTTCACCACAGAATAGCAAGTTGGAACTCAAACAGACTCCGTAGTTTCACCATGCAGTACAGACTTTTATACTCACACTCACACCACAGTCACTCCAAAATTGACTTCCACCCTCAGAAGTTCCTGGTCTCAGAGGCAAGAAAGTCACCCAAGGGTTGATCTAGCCCCTTTTCCACCATGAATGGCGGGCCTGGTCTCCGACTGGCATCTCAGGGACACTTACCCATCAGACGACTGGTCTCAGATGGCTTTTCTCTCCTTCACTGTGTCCTCTGGGGCATAACAGGAATCTGGTCCTCCTGAACACAACATGGATTGGGACCTAGAAATTACCTGGTGGCGCCATCCCTCCATCCAGGTTCAGGGCAAGAAGACTCATTGTTGGCTCCTAGTCAGTGGTGGCAACAAAGGGCCAACACAGCTGATGACCTTCCAAGCCAAAACACCAAATATTATGGTAAAGCCTCCAGATGGTGAGAAGACTCACAACTGAACACTCAAAGGTAGAGAAACAGCAGCACTTTATTACAAAACCCGGATGACTCAAGGGTATCATTACCCAAAGCTGAGCATAGGGGCGGGTACAGGGCAGGGAATCTAGGGAAGCTTCTTTTATAATTTTATACCTTGGGGTTAAGGGTTTATTACTTGCCTATGTGCTCCTTAACAGTCCTATTTGCACAATTTCTGTTGCAACTGCAGTGGAATGATTAGTGCAATCATGGTTACAGCTGCAGGGACATAGCTAGTGTTATGATGGAAAGTTCCTGGCAGACTAATTTTGCATTGGGGTCAGGGTAAGGTTTTCTACCATACTGTGACCCCTTTCTTCCCTAAGATACCCCAATAAATCATCCTGATTTGAGAGCTTAGCCAAAGGGATTCTGTTAACAAGTGGTGGGATGGCATTCCTCTCTCTTTCAGTCTTGTTGCACTGGGTAGTCAGAAAAAAGACTCCCCTCAGATTAAATAACATAACCCCTCTTCCACCCACCCCCAACTAAGGGACTAAAGAACATAGTCCCCTAAATGGATGAAGGAATGCTAGTTTCCCTTCACTACCATGCTATAATCTAGATTTCAGCAGGTGCTGGGTCAATAGGCAAAAAAGTGACTTTTGAAAGTAAGAAAAGATGCTCCTAGATATTAGGGCAACCTGGTTTCCTTTTTTTTCCTTCCTACCATTATTAGCCCATGCTTGCGCATGACTCTTTACCATTACTTGGGATCCTCAGGTGCATATATATATATATATGCTTCCAGAGCAAGAAGTTGTGACCATCCTGCCAAGAACTATGCAGCAGCCCAGAGAAAGTGGCCTTGGTTACCAAGCTAGCTGTTTAGAAGCTGCTGCTTGCAAGTTCACTCTGTTGGCCCCTCTGGATCTTAGTGCTCAGCCTCATGCACCAGTAGGGTGAAGGAGCTTATGTTTTCAGTGCTGGGGAAGAGACGCTAAGGCTGAGGAGTTTAGTGTAGCCAGACATAGCTCATTCACAGCATGAAAGAACATGAACTTTTTTTTACTTCTTAAATTTCACCCAGTTTTTCAGTACGGTGCAGGAAGCAGTAGACAGCTTTAAAGAAGGAAGCCCAATCCTCACTCTGGAGACTTTATCTTAAATCCTTACCCCTAGGAGGTGGGCTTCCATTCCATCTCCAAGAAAAGGTATTAAAATACTGGCCTCTACTGGTCCCAGGTTGGGATTTCACACAGTCAGGCAGGTCCTAATTTTGGTGATCCAAGAGGGTAACACAGAGTTCTATTTGAGAGAATTGTTTCACTGGAGATTTAAGACCTGCAGTGGTCCTCTGGCTCTTAATTGACTGTCCTTTGCCTGACAATTATACACACACTAAAAAAGGAAAGAACAAATGGTGGACTACCAGCATCGTTTGCTCCATTTACTATGTCAGCCATGGTACTTGATGCCCTGACAGGAGGCAGGGTTCAGGAAATATCAGGGAATGTCCCAATCTATACACCTACTTTCCTGAGCAACTATCAAAAGGTCTTTCTGAAAAGATGCCACTTGATGAGCTGAGGACCCCAGAAATTGAGATATGGTATGCAAATGAAGCTGACTCCCTATAATGAAATTTTAAAAATTCACCAAAATGAAGTTAGAACTGCACTGCAGCACTGACTTTGGAGAAGCACATATTTATACCTCAAAGAGCCCCATGTAGGACACCAAAAGTGATGAAGGACTCTGGGGTTTGGTGGAGAACAGGTCAAGAATGAATTACTGAACATTAGAGTGAAATTTTATAAGTTTATTAGGGACCATGGAAAAGGGAAAAAGCTATAACAGGAGATAGTCTCCAAGGCAGGGAGGGCTGAACTGACTTATGATTGCTATACTCCTCATTTAGCATGAGGAATGACAATTGTTAAGAAGGGAGTTCTTTTAAATATCAAAGAACTGGCCATCCCTGCAGGCGGCTCCAGGTGAGACTGGAGGAGGGACATTCTGGGAGGTATCTTGATTTAGTTCTAAAAGCCTCTAGTGCCAAGAGGAATACCATGCACTTTTATTTTTCCATCCTGTTTGGCTATTCTCCATCCTTCATGCCTGTCTTGTCCGATGTTGATTTTGGATATGACATGGTGAGATTGTAGAGATGTGACATTCTGCAATAACTTCCCTGCAACATTAGAACAAATAAATTTTCACCAAATGATCTTATTTGGTATAATGTTGTTTTTTTCCTCATTAAACTTACTAATAACATTTTAGATCCTTTTTATTACATTGGATTGAATATTTCAGGATGACATTATCAACCTATTTGAGAGTTTAATTTAATTCCCCAAATGATGGTTCTAAACTACGCAGTTTAAATTATTTTCTTCTTATATAATTATGAATAATAATTCAGAATTTTAGGAATGAGGCCAAGTTTATTACTCCTTACATTGAGAATTAAGATTTAGTTAGATAATGGAATTAATAGGAAGATTTCTGATAAACTAAATGTTGAAATAGCAGATTGAGAAATTAATGAATGGACTATTCATTTGAAATATCTAGAAATGAAAGAAGGGAAAGATCTAAGTATGTTGCTTGGTGAAGAATAAAATTAATGAGCTGGAGCATGTTTGCATAAGGAAGACAATCACATATAAAATTGTTTTTGCTCTAAGGTATTATATTTGTTCTTTTAATCATAATTTTAATTTATGTACCAGGAAAATACTTAAAGTACTTAAATATTTAAAATTAAAAGCATGGTAGCATTGCTACCCCACTTACACTCTATGTGGTAACATAACATTATAATTTGTGTGTGGTCTTCCAGAAATTGTCAATGCATTTATAAGTTTCTGTGTATATGTACATGTGTATTTAAAGATCATAACAGTTCATGAATTAGTACCTCAAATGTGAAGGCAGAATGCCTGCAGTAAAATCCCAGTTCTAGCTATTACTAGGTATTTGAACATCCTTGAGTGACTTAGCATTCGTATGCTTCTTATCTTCATTTATAAAGTGGGGATTAAAAATTCTAACATTTTATAAGATGTTGTAATTGATAAGAAAAAGTGGGGGACTTTTTAAAGCCAAGGGTTTTGCCATTTTATGCTAGGAGCTCTGTGTGTTTAACATTTGGGTGGGAATCTCCAGTGGCCTTTTGTCTCAATGTTTCCTCTCACCTGAAAGATGCAAGTCTTAGGCACTTTTTTCAGTCTCTTCTGATAAGGATTCTCATATCTGTATAAACATCTTAATGAATTTCTTAACAGATTCTTTGCCTCCAGACTTTGAGTGAATGATAGCAGTACCTGCCATGAATCTAAAAGTACATCATGCCTCCAAACCCCTAAAAATAGCAAAGAGCCTTTTCCCTCAGTGTTAGTTTTACCCCTTTAGTGAGTCAGTCCACTTTGGAAGTTCCAAAATAAACTTTTGGATATTTGCATTGTTTCTTTGGGTCACTCCTTTGCATGGTCCTGAACTGAACCACAAAATCCCCCAAATTTGGGGAGAACATAACACTAATGATCAAATGTCAAGCATTTAGAGTAATTAATACATAAATTCTTATATTATTGTTAATGCTATGACTTATGATTATTGTTAATAAAAAGCTTCCACTCATTACATACTGTTTTCTGTTTTCCCTTTTCATCTGAATCTATGATGTATACCCAATGCTTGATCTACTAATATGTGTTCTTATCATTTGACCTGATCAGCTGGCATTGACTTAATCTTTGCAAGTTCAGATCACCACAATTTCCATTGTTTTAGGTCTAGATTTCCAAAATAATATGTCTTCCCAGTCCCACATATTGCCCACAGATACATCACAACAGACTTCTGCTTCCTGGCCCAGGCATTCTTGCTGAGTGTAGTAGAAGACCTTCTTTTCTCTGACCTCGATGTAAAAGTTAACCTGTCAGGAATTTCTCAAAGTAATACAGACGCTGTAGCTATGTCCAAGAGCATGTAAACATGCTCCCTACTCTGTGGCTATACATAGCTGATGAGTTGCCAGTGGAAGCCACACATAGGCAAGGAGGTGGATCTTTGTCTCAAAGTATAAAAGAAACTCCCCAAAGCCCACTGCTGCTCAGCTTAATGATGCCCCTGAGTCAGTACGGATATAACAAAGTGCTTTTCTCTACTTGAGTGCTCAGTTGTCAGTCTTCTCGCCATCTGGAGGCTCTGCCATAACAATAGAAAGATGCAGTATACTTGGTCTCTGCTGTGCATCCCAACACGTTCACAAACTGGAAGTGCAAAAGAGTTTCTCATGTGGTCTATCTTGACCAATAGATTATGAATATTTTATTTGGAGTATTAGTTCCCTTATTTCTCTCTATCAAGATACTTTTATTTAATTTCTCGAGTGTATGTTACGACTCTCCTGGCGGTGACAAACCAAGCAGGCACTCTTTTGGAGGTACTTTAGGCAGATCCATTACGCGCATGGTCTCAGTTGGGATTCTTCCCCAAAGAACTTAGCGTGGATGGCAATTTGGAGAACACATAAATAGTTTTAGAAGAAGCGCGGGAGAGGGGAGTGAATCAGAACGGGAATTACAAGCAGAACCCACGTTAGTTGTTTATAAATCCTTCACATGGGCAATACACACAGGATTCAACTGAGGATTCAATTTGCCAAACACATGTTTGCAAGATACACACAAGATTCCATTTGCTAGTAATAAAGAAAATCCTTTATCTGTTGGTAACTTATTAACTTTCTCGAGGCATTCCAGTAAGCTCAGACCGCAGGATGCCTGTCAGCTCTGTGAGTTTTGCAGCTGGCTTCATGGAGGCTGGAAGCATTGGACAAGGGTTTTCCTTAACATATAAACAGTGGGATATAGTCATTAATCACAGTTACTACAGATTAGCTTGATAATGCATCTTCCAACTGATTCCTACTCCTCTGCTTCAGTCATTATTCTTCTTGATTAAATATGTCCATATCTTTGTGGAATGACTGCATGTCCTCTCCTATAAACTATTTATTTATTTATTTTAAAGGAAAGGGGTAGGCAAGAATGAAAGCAAGAAAAAGCAGATAGGAAGAGAAAGGAGGAAGAAGTATTTTATTTTGTTTCCATTTAGCTGTTCACACTGGTTGTCTGTCCTAGACCCAGGACTTGAATCCAGGGGCATATGGTCTTGCTTTTTCAGAGGTGATTAATTTACAGGTACTCCACCAGGTATGTCTACTTATTTATTTTTAATTAGATTTTATTGAAGGACCTTTAGAGCATTACATATATATAAGGTATGCATAATATTAACTCAAAATCTATATATAATACACTAAGTTTACTGAATAATTTATGTTTATTCCTCATTTGTCTTACATGTATTTTCATTTTTCATATTAATGTATAGGTCATTTAATGTTTTCTGCATTTATATTTGGCAAACATTTTCTTCCAGAGTATTGCTTATTATTTTACTTATTCAATCAGTCTTTTTCTATTTTTACTTCTATATAGCAATATTCGTTAATATTTTCCTTCATAATATTGGATATGCTATGAATATTTATTATAGTACACTTTGACTTTTCATTTGTTAAAATTCCACACCAATTAAGTAGACTATATGAATTTTCCCCACCTACCTATTAAAACAAATTATTATAGTGTTTGAATTCCTTTCCTTAAATGAAAACAACTTTACCAAATCACATGATTTCTTCATGTTTCAATTATGTGCTATTTTCCAATATATTTATAATCATTATACTGATGTTGAAGGTTTTGGTTTTTTTAATTTCATTTTGGCTCCATAAGAACTGTTCATTTTATATTCACATCTTTCAATATGTAAGTAGTCTAAGAATTACCTACTTGAATTAATGTAATGATTAAAATACATTTTGTGCACCATTTTTCAAGACAACAATCTTTCTTAAACATAGTCCTAATTTCTTTCATTTTTGTTTACTACTGTCTTGTTTGTGTTTTTTTTTCCCCTTAATAAAATTAATACTTCAAATTTTACATAGGGGTAGATCTCATCTGCTGTGTTTTGTTTTATTTTGGTTCACAGATAACTGGATTGTTTTTTGTATAAAATTAAGATTTGTTGCAACTGTGTCAAATCATTCTGTCAGTTCAATTTTTTTTTCCAGTAGCTTATAACTTCATGTCTGTCGCATTTTGATAATTCTTACATTATTTCAAATATTCTTATTATTACTATGTCCTTTCTTGTGATCTGTGATCAATAATATTTGTAATAATATTATACTTGCTTTGGGATGCAAAGAACCACCAAATTAATGAAAGTTTTATGTGTTCACTCTTCCACTGACCAGATGATTGTTCTTCTTTTCACTCAATCAATCTCTCTCTCTCTCTCTCCTCCCCTTGGGACTCATTATTTCCAATATTTAAATTGGGCCAGTTAATAACCCTATAATAGCCCCTAAGTGTTCATGTGACTTCATGAAATTCTTACATCTACTTACTATGCTCTTCAAATCTGTTGCAACCTTAGTTTCATGGATGGGTATCTTATAATTATCTTTTCAAATTGAGGTATGTATTTCCCTTTATATTGTTACATAATCTTGCAGGAACCTGATTGAATGGTGATATGTCAAGACTTCAGCTTGAAATCATATACTTTGATATAATTTATGTGAGAAATCACATACTGTTACAAAATTTTAATTACAAGAGTAAAAGTCTATAAAGTTGTATAATATGGTTAACTATTTATATGGAGGAGCAACATGACCTGTAGGAACTATTTTTAATCATTGTCATCTTGCACTATTTCTTAAAATAAAAGATACTCGATATGCCAATTATTAACTGAATTAAAGATTTGGACTAGCAGTTTGTCTCCTTCAAATGAATTATTTCAAATTAAGGAATATAGGTTTCCATAAGTCATATTGAGTATCATTTGAGTTAATTTTCTTAATTTATATTTAAAGAAAGTAAAAGTAAAATACTGAGAATTTGTTTCACTTATCCTAGGAATCCTGGGTCTTTCCTTGCAGAAATAAGTCTAAAACAGAATTCTCCAATGTCTTAATACAAATTGAATGCTTTTGCTGTTGCTGTTTCTGACACAATATTATTTATTTTATGTATTTGGTAGAGTCTGAAAAATTTCTTACCATACAAGCAGCAGGCAGATTGCTTTTTTCAAAATGTTTGTATTTATTTGAAAATGAATTTCATTATTTTTTCAGCTTATGGGTATGTAGTGCTGCAGAGCATGCCTTTTAAAGTGAAAAAAAAAATTATCTTTGATTCAATACTATGACATAAGGAAATAAAAAGTCAAAATCATTAGCTAAAAAGGAAAGAGATTTAATACTTCTAAAATGTATGCTTATTGGAAGTAGAAACAACAAATATGTTTCAACTTCTTATAAAATATAAAAATCAAATTGCATGAAATAATAAATACCCTTCTTTTTCTGTTGAATTGCTATTAAAAATTTGTCATGGTATTCAAAACATGTATGAAGCATAACCAAAAAAAAAGAGGAATTCTATGAGTTATTAATCTGTTCAGTAAGTTAATTTTAAAATACATTTCTGGAGAATAGATATGTAGGCTATAGCAATGAACATTTACTTTTGATTCACATAATATACAACCTGCTGGAAAATCACCAAATATAAAAGGATAGCTAAAAATATTTGCTGTGTGTTAGGACCAATTTATATCAAATCAATATCAACTGCAACTATTTAAAATTATATTGAAAATAAGTATTTGCTTGAGCTGATACTTACATATGTTCACTTATTTTGGAAACAGAATAAAGGCAATGGATAACACTATTTCAAAAGAAAATTTATTTTAGATATTGCCATTTTGATTAAAAAGATTCATGTTGGAACAAAGCTATGACCTAACATACAAGTAAGAAATTTTGAAAATATCGTGGCAGCAGATATTATCTTTGATATTCTAAAGTATTGCTTATAGAGTTATATAAAGTAATGAAGTCAATTGAAAGACAATCATGATCATATATAAAAGAGCATCAATCAAAGCAAAACAAGAAGTAGGAGAAAGGAAGAGAAGAAAGAGGAGAAATCACTACCAGTACCATCTAGAAATAACTAATTGTGAAAAAGGGAGAAAGATAAATAGCATAAATAGAAATAGATACAGGTCTCAGGGAATGAACTATAAACAATTAGAATCAGGAAAAAAGTCAAAGAATAGAAAGTGATTTAAATGTAGTGTACATTTATTACATATCATTTATTTTACATGAAAGCTTTTTCTCAACTGCCCCACTAGTATTCCCATCCTATCAATGAATAGTAAATATTTTCTTGAATATATCTGAGGAAAGCATCAAATAATTATATACCTATTTATATTGGTGATAATAAAATATATCAGACCATATTCTATTTTCAACAATAAATTTTAGACTGGTATAGAGAGACTACTGCTATAGTATATTGATAACGAAGTTATATATTGCACCATATATGTGTGTATAATAAAATAAAATGTGTATTACTGACTGAATGAGAGAACACAAAATGAGATGTAAGATATGATGAGAAGTCTTCAGTGTCAATAATAGTGGCATAAATACGATAACATGATTAAAATTTTAATTTTATTCATATTTTAATGTATATTTTACAAGACATCAACTGTAATGATATAGATATTGTTTCATGTTTTTTTTCATTTTTGATCCTGTTTAATTAATTTAAAAATAATTACACAATGGAATAGATAATCAGCTTATTAAGCTGGGATGAATATATTTTAGTGGAGTAAGTGGTCAAAGAAATCTAGTCTAACAGAATTTTCTTGTCATTTTCAGAATTCTCCTGAGCAGATTCAAAGGAGTCAGATTGAAAATCATAGCACAGGGTACATCCTGGTGGCCTAGTGGTCTAGTACACCTGGGAGCAGTCCCATACACATTCCAAGATCCAGGGTTTAAGACCCAGACCAGGGTGAACAACAAATATGAACCATTATATAAAAATAAAAGTTCTTCCTTCTCTCTTCCTTCCTGGTTGTCTACTCACCTTCATTCCTGCCTGTACCTTTCCTTTAAAAAAAAGGGTAGAGCAAAATTAATAGAAGCTTCTACATTTATCCTCTGACATACCACTACTGCATTTATTTTTAAGGTATGAGCAGGAATGAGGGTGAGTAGGCAGGCAGCAGAAAGAGAGAGGAAATTGTTAGTATTATTCTTCGCATTTTTTCTAATAAGAGAGCTATTGTAATGTGGGGCCGTATGTATGGAATTGTTCTTACTATATACCCTACTATTGAACAGAAGTATTGATAATATGAAAATAGTCTACAGATAACTCAGTATATTTTTGGAAGCAAAACTGCAAAAAGAAAATAATCCATCTTACAAGAAGTAGTACTGATCAGAGATTGATATATAGTGCTATTTTTCCTATTGTCAGAATAGATGAGTTTGGGAACATGAAGTGAAGCTAACATTGGCTCCTCTCAGTATTATACCTAATGATTCATGTGTAAAATGTTTGTTCTCTCTGACTTTTACTTTGAGCTCTGCTGATTAGGAGGACTTGTTGGAACAAGTGAGTAATCTTTTTACCAGGACACACACAGTGGTCATGTTGAATTGCAAATTATATTTGTACTTATTTATTTTGGGACTCCTCATGCCATTGAACCAAGAGACAAAGAAGGATATTTTGTGAAATTTGGGGTGATACCCATATCTCAAACAAGCGAAAAGTCCCTGACCTGCTAAAATGTTGACAGAAATCATGGCTGAAGTTAATGAAGGAATTTATAAATACCTATTAAATGACAACAACCTTATGATGAGGTTAGGTAATGAAGACAGCTGAATATGTGTGTTGTATATATATATATATTCCAATTCTAATTTCTACTGGTATCTCATTTGATATTTCACTATCTAACTGTCCCTATTTATAGTAATATTTAATTTAATAAATATTTCTATTCTCCCTCCTACTTCCAAATATTATTTTATAGAAGTGTTTTGTTGTTCTTTGTTGTTAGGGACTGCATTCGCAAGGTAGTATTTATATCAAAAGATATTCAGATTTCTAAATTTACACAAATACACACACATATATACATGTATTTATATGTCTATATATATATGTATTCTAGATATTTATCCAGTGATTCTAAGAATTTTTGCATCTCCTGATTAATGGGAGAAAATATAAATGTTCTCATTTGTAGAATGGCAGTTGTATCTTGCAATTTAGAAATTGTACTTGTTGGTTGTTTCTTGAAGTTAAAATATAGCAAAATGTGTGTGTTTTGTTCTGTAACAAAGGGATATCTTGTGGCAATAATTGCCTCTAAATGTCAAACATTCTCTTCCGTATTTCGCTTTTAGGTGCATGCTGTATCTGGGACTTAAGAAATCACATTTTAGCATTGCCGATCAGATCTATGTTGGACTTTTTCAACAGAGGATGATGAAGGGAGATCAAAAGTTTTGATAAGAAAGTGCTTCCATGTTTTTATCTGCTTTGTGATAGTTTCCCATGGGTTTCCTATTTGTTGTGTTTCCTGTGAGCCTTACCCCAAAAGTACTTCCTCACCTTATAATTGGAAGTCCCTTCCCACTGCAGAGGCTAAGTCCAATTTGTAGTTTACGTAAAATTTATAAATTTTGATTTACTGTTTCTTTTCACTTTCATACACCTTGTCATTCAGCCAGTGCCATTCCACAGGGATCCTACTCAGAGCCTAGAGGTATTAGCAGTCATTGGTTTGTGTTCTTTCTTAAGAGGTTTGTCTTTCAGTTCCACTGTGTCCCTCATCTACTTCTTGTCATTTTAGCAATTTTATTCTTTTTCTTTGTTTCTTCAACTCTGGAAGTAACTACTTCTCGTGGTTATTACTTCTATGATAATTTAGTTTACTTTTTTTAGATTTTCAGTTTCCTAGTTAATAATTTTGAACTTGGTTTTCAATTTTTATATTGAATTTTCTCTGATCAGTTATAAGTTGAGCTTTATATATAGTGAACTCTGGATCCTATAATTTATTATAGATATAATTACATTGGGAGTTTCCATTTACCATATTTTGCTATGTGTGATATGCACTTTTTTGCCCATATTTGTGAGGGAAAAATAAGGATGAATTATGCATGAGTAATACTATTCCGGTATCTACATAAATGTTTTCAATTATTTTATTTATGTTTATAAGTTGAAAGTGTAACTCTAGAAATTAATAATGGTATCTATAACAAATTAATACTCTGGAATAAAATAATTGCTTTGAACTTATGATGAACTTTCATCAAAAACAATTTCATCCAGTGATTCAATGAAATGAAATGAAGTGTAATGTACTGTCCACAGAATAAGTGATTCTGACTGGCTAAGATAGGTGATGTCCACTTTATTACTACAGGGTGAACAGTGTTTTAATTCCCTTCATACACTAGGTGGGAGATAGCAATCTGACTGATGATAACTTTTGCAAAAACTACAGACACTGCAGCTTTAAGTTAACAGTTATTAAATGCACGAAAGAGCATGGCAGCAGAGCTATTGAGAGACATTTTGAACCTGCAGGGTCTCATCAGATTGTGGAAGCAACAGGCAAAAAAAACTACTTATACCTTGTATCTCTTCTTGTGTTTGTAACTATTTGCTATGTAAAATTTTTTGTCCCATGATAGGCTAAAAATAAATGCTAAAATTCCTTGCTGAAATATATCCTTTCATAATAAATCAATAGTCTAGTAAGCAAAATGTTTTATTAAATTATTTGAGCTACCCCTGCATATTAATTATAATCATTGGTCAGAAGCAAAGGTGACATACTAGACTTTCAATTGGTGTGTAGTGGGCATCGGTCATAGTGACAGTCTTAGGAATAGGTATTTTACCTTTGTTATCTACCATTATCTCCAAGTAAATAATGTCAGAATATAGTTGAATTGATAATATGGAAAAAATATCCCTTACCACCCACACATTGGAATTTGGAATTAGTGTACAGAACCTTTTGCATGAAGTTGTAAAGTACAATACAGAGTAAACCTTTGTACATTTTTCACAATTAACTATAAAAAATCTTGAAAAAATATATGATAATATAACCAGAATATTAAAATTGATACCATGAAATATTTTTATCACCACAAGCATCTGTTACCCTTAATACCTATAGCCATCCCACCCATTCACCCTTTTCATAACTCTTGAAACCTACATATTGATACTCTTTTTGTTAAATGTTGTCATTTCAAAATGTTATATAAGTGGAATCACACTGCAAATACCATGTTTAATAGCATATTTTTTCACTTAATTCCCTTGTAATAAACCTGAGTGGTTGTGAGAGTCAATAATTTTTCCTTTATATTACTGAATAATATTTCATGATATGCTTATACCATAGTTTGTTTTACCATTCACCCATTGAGAGACATCCAGGTTATTTTAAGTTTTGACTATTATTTAAAAAACTACCAAAATATTTATAGACAGGCTGCATTATATTTAAAGAAAATGAAATCTGGAAGAGTCTTGAAATGAGAGACAAGTATATTATTTCACATTATCCACAAAAGATATGTGTATGAAACAAAAGCCAGGGGCATGGAAACAAACTCAAACAAAGAGAAGA
This sequence comes from Solenodon paradoxus, assembly GCA_004363575.1. Classification (NCBI taxonomy): domain Eukaryota; kingdom Metazoa; phylum Chordata; class Mammalia; order Eulipotyphla; family Solenodontidae; genus Solenodon; species Solenodon paradoxus. Next base: position 1,561,659 of record RJWH01000037.1, read on the forward strand.
GAATAAGGAAGCTAGCTACTAAATAAGTGATTAAAATACAATGGTATTTAAGGGTTGTACCTTAGAAAGCAACCAATGTACAAACTTTTAGTCCTGTGTACTTCTGTAATGGTGTTACAGCAAGGGAATATGTTAGGAAGAAATATCAAATGTGCTATTATATTTCCTGTCTAATGAAGTTTTGACTGTATGAAGCACTAATTTATTTTTAAGTTCAATGATGAGTCAGGAAGTTCTGTAAATTATTGAGATGCACTGAAATATCAGACAGCCAATTAAAAACACTAAAAGTATGAACAGACAAAATTATAGCTCTCGTTAATCACAGTATGGAGAAGCATTTGGCAAAGGGCATTTTTACACACTTCTTAAGAAAAGCTTTTTCAGTAAGTACAAAATAAACCTTTTCTTCTAGCTTGATTTTTTTCTAGATCGTCTATCCAATTTCTACAAAATTTTTGAAAAATGGTGCCTTTAATTTTAATTTTTTTATTTATGACTTTTTCTGTTTATAATGATCTTAATATTAAATTTTTTAAATTTAAGAAACAATATAAGAATATTTTATAATTAGCACAGAAAAAATGATCTCCTTATGATGAGTTTGGACCTTTACTACAACAAATGTTATTTTACACACAAACACACACAGAGACATAAGGAATTGACTCAATCTGAAAGTCTCAACATCTGCCTTCATCAAAGTGAATAGCAGTGAAAGTCAATGGTATAATTCTACTTCATGCCCAAAGACCTGAGAATCAGGAAATTTGATGACGTAGCTTTCAATCCAAGTCTGAGTCTGAGAGCTGAAGAATGATGTCCCTATATAAAGACAGTCAGAGCCACTCTTTTTTCTCATCCAACCTTCCTATCTATTCAGGTTTTCAATGATTGAGTGAGGCACACCTACATTGTGACTTAGAGAAGTCATTTCTGCTTTTGGGTACTTTCTAATTTTTCTTGGTGATACTAGCTAAAGTTTGTTGGTTTTATCCTTTCTTGAAAAAGAGTTCTCAGTTTCGTGATTTTTTCTGTAGTCTTTTAGTCTGTTTCATTTATTTTCACTATGATCTTTATTTTATATTATTTTCCTTTCTAGTTCCTTTGGACTTCCTTTGTTCTTCTTATGCTAATTTTTGAGGTGTAGTGATAGGTTGAATATTTGAGGATTTTTTGGTGTTGTTTCTTGAGACATTTGTCACTATGAAATTCTTTTCTACTGTATCCTCTATATTTTGGGTTTTTGTTATTTAGTTATACATTTATCTCAATGTGCTTTTATTTTCAATTTATATTTTGATTTCTTTATTAACCTACTGCTTGTTTAACAGCATATTGCTTAATCTCCACAGATTTGTGAAGCTTCCAGCTCTCTTCTTGTTATTGATTGCTTGTTTTGTATCGTGCTGGTCAGAAATGATGCTTGATATGATTTCAAATTTCTTAAATTTATTGACTTGTTTCCTGGTCTAATATATGTTCTATCTTGGAGAATGTTCCATGTATACTGAGACAATTGTAAGCTACCTAAAAAAGGATTTTATCCACTTCTATATTGAACTGTATGTATTTTTATTATTAATTTGAATTATTCCTTTATAAATTCCAGTATGAATTTTTATTACATATGTAGAAAAATACATTTTTTCATTATGCAGGTTATATCACCTCCTCTTATAATTTTGACAAATACATTTTCATTTTATTACAATCAAATTAAAAATTGATTAATTATATTACAGAGTGGTTTTACTTAATATTCTAAAGAAAATGACATGAAAACAGGTATTTTAGAAAATGAACAAGGATATGAAGTATATTTAAAAACCTAAAATGTTTTAGGAGTCTATAGTTAGTGGAGGGACTGAGTTATACTTTATTCATTATGTATTGGATACATTAATGCATTCACTGTATTATTGATTTTATGGTTAGCAATTTACAAAATGATAATTATTCAATCTTTTTAATTATATTATAATAATGAGGTTCAAAGAGGTAAATAACTCTTGCAAATGGCATGGCATTAGGTATATTATAATATTAGGTATGTACCCAATAAGCATTTAGTGAATAAATGAATCAATAGCTGCTGTATATACAGGATCATCACTGGATCGGAATTTCAGAGACACGATTACAAATAACTTTTAATTCAATGACATGTTGACTTCTTGATGAATTTTTATTGCACTTTATTCATCTATAAAATTATAATATACTGAAATCATTTAAATATCTTAATATACCTTTTAGGAATATGGAATTCCCTCAATAAAGTGTTTTTTTGTTTGTGTTTTATTTTAATTTAAAATGTTTAGAGTGTACATAGATTTTTATAGAACACTAAAATAAATATTCAGAAGAATAAACTAGAAATCTTCCTTTTTAGTGAACAACTGAAATTGACACTATTTTGAATATTCAAGAATAATATAATGTTCTACTTCTGAGGCACAAAATGGTGACTTTTATAGGTTTGTAAAGCGAAACTATTTCATTTTATTATTAAATTTATCTTTATACATAATATTAACAATGAAATCATGTATATAAAGACACAATGATAATAATTTAGAGAATTTAGTTCTGTAATAGTATCGTTATTTGATGACTAAAGGCATTTAAAAATATTAAATAAACACTGTGCTTTGTTTTTGTGCCAAATACATTTGTCCACAATGTTGGTCAAAGAACACTGTTCTTTAATTCTCCAAAAACAAATGATTAAAAATATAACACATTCGTTCAATGTAGATTATATCTATGGAAACCCTGAATACAATGACTTGGCATTATTTTGAGACTGATCTTCAAAGTATAAGACCAATGTGTTGCATTTGTAGGTTTATAGAATAATGAATTAATGTGCAACCTATTGCAATTTGATTGTAATGTAGTTTTAAATCTATGTTAAATTATGTTTATCAATTCAATTGATATTTATCAAGTATGACAGAACTAATCTATGCACTAATGTTGAAAAACCAAATATAATTGATGATGTATACTATCCTCAGAGTTTGTATTATGTAGCTGTGTGTGGAAGACATCCATAAACAAATACTAAATTAAAGTATATATTATGTCTTAGATTAGTGTTATTGAATAGAACCTTACAGTAATTGTGAGGACCAATAATGTAAGATATTTTCTGCCCCTTGTTATTCTACCTATTAGTTTTTACCAAGTGCAAACTTTACTTGATATACATATATCAAGTAAAAATTTGGGGAAAGAGTATAAGCTTAGGAAAATAAAAATAATAAAAGAGAAGTTGACTATTTCTTTCCCCTTCCCCTCATTTTAGGCTTTCTGTCTTGAAGCTGACCCAGGTCAGGGGAAGGGAAAATTTTAAATGAAGTTCAGAGTTTTTACTACTGAAATGGACTCCATATTTTTAGTAGTGAACTGAAACAAGTTTTTCAACTAAATGAGATGGAAATTTATCTGTCAATAACTAAAAAATATTAGGAGACTCTGTCTAGATTTCAGCAAAAGAACACATCTTAAAGTCAAGGGCAAATAAAATATTTTTGCTTATTTTGTGTATGTCCACTTATTTAAAGCAATGCTAACAAGGAAAAAGTAATATAAAGGACTTGATTTTGGATACTGTGACTATGAAAGTAAAAGAGAAAGAACCCCTGGAGATCATCTGACTGAAAAGTATATAAAGTATAAAAGAAGATCTAAGTAGTGAAGGGATACAGTGAGTCGGAATTAAATCTTAACTACTTATTAGGTATTCCAGAGGTTTCCAGGTAATCAGCATGGTGCCAAGTTCTGTCTTTTAATATTGACCTCTCTACATAGCATAATCACTGGGTTATCTTTTCTACCAGAGGAAGTGTTTGTGGCAGAGTTCCCAACAGTCAGACCTACTTTAATATGTGGCCCATCCAATATGGAAGAGAAACCAATGGAAAATCATGCTTGTCTGTATGAGTCAAAAAAAATAATTCTAATTCCTGGAGATTTCTTAAGTTATGCTTTATAAATTATGTAAAGATTATTTCTGAACTAATTAGGTGGCCTTAGGTAGTACCTAGTAAAGGTACTAGGCCTGAAGACCGCATATACTAGTATTAACAGTGGGTATCTACTTTGACTGAAAGTTTTGAATATTTATTGAGTGTCAACTTTAGGTGGCCAAACTTGCACCCACATCTCTTTCCTTACCTGTTAAGTGAACAGAATAATGTCTGTTATATAGTGATTGATCAAGCTATGTGAACTATCATAATTTTGTATTAAATATATTTGAAATACCAGGGGTTTAACAAAGAACAAAGAGATAGTTACTCCACTTCTGGGCTTCATAAGTATTTTACTGATTTTAAGTTAAGATGGAGAACACTGGATGCCTCTAATCATAACACTTTGCAATTCTTCTATCATTTTCTTTTGAATTTTTAGAACTTTATTTTGTATTGTTTTCTTTTTTTTGCTGTCAGCTTGTCATTTTTCTCTTGTTCCTGTTTATAATGAGTTTTCTATTATCAGCCTGTTCACACCTGTCTAGGATAAGCTACATTTAATAATTATGTGGAAAGCAAACCACGAGCCTTGCATGTTATATTTGGTGTCAAATCTCAATAACTAATCTCTTCCATAGACCAAAAAGAGGTAAAACATCCTTATTAAATTAATCATATTCTTTTTCATTAAATACTAAAGTTGTGTATATTTTTGTAATTTAAACATATGTAGAAGAAAATATGTAGAAGTTATAAATGCTAGAAGAAAAAAAAGTTATATTGCCTAAGTAACTTAAATTTTTTAATCTCCATCTTTTAATATATGAAAAAATATAATAGTATCTTTACCTTACTAGATTATTACACACCTGAATAAAAATAATATCTGTAGAAAAATAGTAACTTTTTAGTATTATACTGATTAAAAATGCTATTTATATCAGCTTAATCAATGTTAAATTTTTATACTTTCTTTTCACTCACTATACAATTTTTAATTTTTATTAGCAAGTGTGTTATTACATATAAAAGGTTAATCACAATGCAGAGGAATAAAGAGTTAATAAGAGCTATGTTGATTACCCTCATTTGTGAGGTTTTCCGTGTCCATTGGCTTCTCTAAGATTTTTTGACATGACTATCCCTATTTGCTACTCTATTAATGCAAATTTTTACTCCAGAAATTTTTGAAAATATGGAAGTCAAGAGGTTTCTAAAAACATTTATAGTAAGAAACTTATGCTCTTATATCAAGCCTCTGTGTATATGTTTGTGTGTGTGTGTATATATATATGTATACATATAGACACATACCTGTAAAACGATAAATAATTCCTATTTTCCAGGAAATGTCAAATGCCTCCAAAGCTACTTTATTTTGTAAGATCTTTTTAAATTAATATACAAAAGGCTACTTGACATTTAATATCATTTAAGAAATTTTTAAAAAAACTAAAGACAAAAGTATTGCTAATATTTTTGTGGTAGTTATTTTCATTCTAATTATTCAAAATATTTTTTTGAATTAAGGACTAAGGATTAAAAAACAATATGAATATACTTTATATAATACATTGTTTTCTCCCTTATCCTCTTTATTTTGTAGAAATAAATGACAAAAGAATTTTAAGAATATGACATTGTGGAATAAAAAGATATATTGTGGAATTAAATAAACACAAAATAATTTTTGTAACTCCTAACAGTAAGATACAGAAATAAAATACAGAACAGTAACTTTGCAAATTTTCAATAGAAATGAGCTAGTGTATTATAATAAGCATTAGATAAGAAGGGAGCATAATACAACTATAGAGAAGAATTACTTATGTCATGAGCACATTTCTTGGAAAGAAAAAATATCATTAATTAAAGAAGATTAAATTCACAAGAGAAAATGGACGCTACTGGAAGGGAATGATAAGGAAGCTAGCAAATATAGTTTGATAGGTTTTACTACTGGTTGCCCTTTGAGAAGGTTGTTTAAGTTTACATAGTAGTAGATGAAAGAGACCTATAGATCTAATTCGCAGCATAATGAATATAGACACATATTGAATTATAATAATGATTCTTTAAGAAATTAGTTATTATCCCACCACAAAAAATAAATAATAATTATATGACAAGATAGCAGTGCTATTGCTACAACGACAAACTACTGCAATATATGATGTGTAAAATTAACAGTACATCTCAAGTTTACACAATATTAGATGTCAAATATGTATTGACAAAAAAATAGTTGATGACCATCTGAAGCAATAAAACTGAATCACAAAGAAACAATATCATAGTTCAAACATGAATCGCATTTAGTACAATTTAAATAATAAAATTAATATCTTCTAATGAAATACAAAATCTTTCTGGATAATGTTTTTGAAATACAGCCTCCTATACGAAAATAGATCTTTAGTTATTGGGTATGCACGACCACCAGAAACAGGACAGTTTATCAGCTATGTATCAAAGTTTCAGCTGATTCCTACTATCTTAAATGTTCTATTGTTGATAATTTTAAAAAAATGTAGTTATGCTCTCAAATATAGGGGTGTCTCATCATTTTTTCAAATTTCCATTTCCTTAATTACCAGTGTTGAGAACTTTTTGATATGATTACTGATCATTAATAATACTGTCTTGCTTTGGAAAGTATCTGTTCAATTTTTGGCCTGCTTTCTTTTTCTTTCTTTCTTTCTTTTTTTTTTTTTCTTTTGAGAGGAAGGAAGAAAAAGAGTGAAAGGAAAAAAAAGCATTTTTATTTGTATGTTTATTTTGATTTTTTCCCCCAAACCCTGGTTCTTGAACCTGGATCCTTAGCCTTTACCTGGTCCAGACTTCAATAGTTTCAGCTGACTGAGTCATAGGACACTCATTCATGCCAACTTTTGCAATTATATTAATCGTAATAATTTTTTAGAGTTTTTAAGCAGGTGTTTGGTCAGATATGTTTGACAAAAATATTTTTTCAGTCTTCGATTTATCTCCATTGCTAAACAGTTGAAGAAACCTTCAATGTTAATGAATTCCAATAACATAATCAACTTCATTATATCTATATAGCCTCTCTAAATTACCTACTCACAGGTTTCAAAATATTCTTTGACATTTTTTCTTAAAGTGTATAGATTTAACTTCTACATGTCTACATTTGATACTTTAAAAAAGTGTATGAGTATGTGTGATCAAGTGTGAGTTACAACATGAATTTTTACAGTTATACATGACCCTTACTTAAGCAATCATTTCTTTCTCCCTTTCAATTACTTAGGTAAGTGTATTGGAAATTAATTATCAAGTTGTCCTATTAGTGTAGGTACATTCCTGAAGTTTTTATTATTTGGTATTGATCTATTTTTTCTCTCATTTTCCAAGCAGTACAAGGTACTAATGTCCAAAATATTATTGTAAATATGGATTTATATATTGTGCATTCTTGCACTTTGTGCTTTTCTCAGATTATTTTGGTAATTCCAGCTCCTATGAATTTACATACATCCTGGAAAAAACTATGAAGGAATTAGTTTTAAGTGAGATTTGCACTATTATTTAGTTAAGTGTATTAATTTTGTTACCTCATGCTACAGTTATCTTACTTGAAAGAGAAATTATTTATATTTTTGCTTCAAAGAAAGGGGAATATTAGCTTCAAAATATATTTCAAACATTTCCTTCTGGATTTTCTACAAGAAATTACCTTTCAATGTAGTTTACCCAAAATTGGCACTTCTATTTTGCTCCATATTTTAAAAAAAACTTTGACTAAGTCTGCAGACACATAATCTATATTTTGAGCTTGATGTTTAAGAATGGGATATACTCAGATTTCCATTACTAGTAAGACATAAGTGTTTCTTTTTCAGAACATCTTAAAAGCATTACCTCGACGCATTTCTTTGGACTTACGTATTTTATTTTACAGAAGGTGTTCTTATTTTGTTCAATAACATTTAATTTTGCCCAAATATGTTTTATAGTATATTTTAGATATGCGATGGATAATGTTTCAGATCAAGAAACTTCTTGAAATACCACAAATATCATTTCTTACTGTTGACTTATTTGGGGGTATATCTATAGAAACTTGAATTATTATTTTCCATAGCTTCTGGAAGCTTCATGACAATCATCATGACAAAGGAAATGAGAAAGGAAGCAGAAAAATAAAGAGAAATAGAGAAAAATAATAGAGAAAATTGAGTTCCAGCTTCCTATTATGCAAATTCTATGACTAAGTAATCATATTCTTTGGGTTTATTTAAAATGAGTTAGTATTTGAGTACTCAATTTGTGTTGTTTAATCACAATGTAAATCATCATTTGTATAATTGTTATTTAAAATATATACTGCTTATGAATTTCCTTGTGTGTATTATTGTGAACTTGTTACTACTAAGAGAGAAACTGAAGACTTCAACAAAAGTCATCAAGCTAAAATGAACTTTACATCAGGTAATTTTGAAACTGTCAAATCTTCTAAAGCTTTCTGTAAAATAGCTAGAGATATGTATTCCTAATAAACGCTCTAGTGGAACTTTTGAGGCATTGGAAATCTAAAGAATTTAGATTTCAGTTCTATTTCATGAATATTTTCTGAACCCTAATAATTACATTGAAAAAAAATGAACAATGTTGTCTTCCTCATGGGAATCCTGTGAAAAATTTTTTTTTCATTTTATGACTGACATTAGGCATTATTCAGATGTTCAGAAATATTTTTCCCTTTTCTTCCATGTATAAATTTGTTTGCAATATCCATGCTTGCATTTGATTGTAATGGAATTTTTGCTTTCCCTGTTGCTGGTAATCATTTAAAATTGAACGTGTTAGTCAGAATATTTTGGTTATATTGGATAGTCTGTTCAAATGAATTTAAGAAAAACTATATATTAAATGATATACCACAACTTAAAAAATTATTTAAGTTATAAAGCCTAGACAGTCAAGAAGTTTATTTAATTCTTCTGTAATCATTGTTCCAGCTTGAATGTTAAAACCTATACATCTGAGTATATGTCACATGCAAATGCACAAAGCAATAAAAGAAAACCTGGGATTTTTTGCTCTGTATTATATGACAACTCCCAACTACTTTTATACGGTCAAGAGATTTCCATACTTTCATTAAAAACTATGTCTGGCATTTACACAATATGTGAGTTTAGTCCTTCTATTCACAGGCTCTGAGGAGGGAAAGAGGCACCTCACACAATAGCAATGGGTACTGACTAAAATTATAATAAATGCTTATTGACACATTGAATTTATGATCACCTTTGCAAATCTGATTTACTTTCAATAATATATTTTTAGTTTTCTGAGAATGCAAAGGGTACGCTTAAAGAATTCATTCTAACTCCATTTGATCTTGATAGCCCAGATATAGGGAAATTAGATAATTTTACCTCCAACTGATGAAAAGCTTCATCTCCCTTTTGAATTCATTTTATGATAAATGTGACTTTTTTCCAACTTAGATAGTCTATGAATCTGCAGCATTTGTTAGTTTTACTCCTTTGAGATTATCTTTACTTTTTCTAAACACTTTATCTTTTATTAAACAAATTCTCATTCTAGTGTATGTGGATGCTACTTTCTCATTAGAATTTTCCTGAAAACTTGTCATCATTTCTGTAACTAATAGTAGATATAATCTGGCATTTATTATAGGAAGATAATAAAATTATTTGTAATACTTAAAAATATCAAACCATTATGAATACATTAAGAATTAGATATTTTTTTTTAGTTTTCCAAGGTATATTAATAAAGACCATCTGTTATTACTAAAAATGATAGATTCTTAATATAGTAATGAAGACACAGACTGGTAATAGAGAAGAATTCTGTATATTCAAAGAGAGGAATTTGTATAAGAAAATAAATATCAAATTATAAAGTGACTTAAATGCATATAAATCTCCACTGTGAAAACATTCATTGGTTTAATTTCAGAATAAGCTCACTTGTCTTGTAATCTTAAAAATAAACAAACAAAATTGCTGCTGCTTCCTGTTACTTCACTTCTGCCATGGCATCTCTTTGCTCTTGAAGCTGTTAGCTGGTCAGGGAAATGTGAGGTTGGCTTGCTTCAAACACCCGTGTTCATCAACAATCTATCTGGTACTACTGTACTCTTAAGTTTTTTTTCTACCAAAGCCAAAAAAAGCAACATTTTTAATTAAAGAAACAGTATCTTCTTAGTACAAGAATATCTAGAAAATTGAATATTCATTTTCAAGCCTGTAATATGTGGGAGAAGAAAGAGCTTAAAGGCAGTGAGAAAGGGTGCAGAATATCAGTAGAAGAATCTAGCACAAATAGTTTGGAAAGTTACTGTAAAAAGGCAGCTAGAAATATAGATCTAGTTGAGTGCCAGTTGTTTGTGCCAGTCTCTGCCTATCAAAAAACAGTGCTGCAGTTGTGTCTTCCCTTGTGGTTCTTATTATGATGCAAGATGTGTTTTAGCATTAAATATCAGGAAATTTTGAAAAAAAAGATTGTTACTCACAGAAACTAAAATTTTCATAGCACATGTTGCATCACATGGTGAGACTGAAAAAGAGAGAGAGTGAGAGGAGAGAGAGAGAAAGAGAGACAAAGACAGCCTGGGGTCTGTTTTTATTGGTATTGAGATTAGAGACTTAGATTCATGCTCTCAATTGTTATTGGTAAATTTAAAATAAAGTAGAAATTCAAGGCATGGGAATAAAAAAAACTGTTCATATTGTCATTTATCAAAATCAACAAAGATCTCAGTGGATAGAGGCAAGCTGTTGCGTTTTCTGTGGTGTGGGTGACAATATGTTTATTAAAATAGACCTCTTTGAATTAAATGCCACTTTGAAATGAATACTTTGGCAATCAAAATTTAAATCATTTAACACAAAAAGAGAAAATCCAACTGTCAGGTCTTACTACATACCAACATCATAAACTTATTGAATAGAAAACATAGTCAATGGAATTATACTATACTGCATTCTGAAATAATATAGAATATACAACTATTTCCATGGGAAAAATTGTATTAAATTGGCATACACTTATCTAAAGAAGACAGTAACATGGTTAACAGGCACAAAAAAAAAGATGTTCTACCTCTTTTATTATTGGATAAATGCAAATCAAGACAACAAGAATATATCACCTCATACCTGTAAAAATGGTTATTAGTCAAAAGAATAAAAACAATGCTGAAGAGGATGTAGAAAGTAGAGAAATCATATAAACTGTTAGAGGGAATGCAAAATTGTACAACCATCATAGAAAGCAATATGAAGTTTCCTCAAGAAATTGAGACTAGAAATCTCATATGATAAGATTGTTTCTCTACTAGGTATTTGCCCTAAAAACATGGCAATACTTTTTGCAGATATATGCATCTTTATGTTCATTGCAGCATTATTTAACAGACAAGAGCTGGAAACAAATTAAATGTCCATCAAAAGATGAGTGTATAAAGAAGATTTATATATACATATATATTACACAATATTACATAGCTATCAAAAAGATGAAATTCTGCTATTTACAGCAACATGGGTGAACCTGGAGGGAATTCTGCTTAGTGAGACAAGCCAGAAAGAGAAAGACAGACGTTGTATGACATAAAATTTATATGTGGTATATAGAGATAACGAGTACCAAATAAACTAAGACAAATAGAAAATAGACTTTAAAATGAAATAAATCAAACAACAGAGTAGTCCAAAAAAAAGCAAATAATTGAATTCAGGAAGAGACGGGAAAGGGTGGGGAGCAAACAAGGTAACAAGGTAATGGGGATTTGTTGTATAGCAAAGGAAAAATAATGTACATATATTTATGCTATGCATGCAACTTGAACCTATTTAATGTAATAGTGCAATATTCTTTCAGTAAAAATAGTTTAAAAAATAAATTGGTGTCCAGAAATAAACAGATTAGCTTCAAAAGAAATTTCTATTATATCAAATAGTATGTGACATTTCCTGTTTATATTGGTACTCTTTTTATTTCGGCAATTGAGTCAATGAATAGCATATTGCCATGTATTAAGACATCACAAATTTTAAGAACAAATAAGGACATTCAGATTTCTTAAAAATTCAATTTACTATATTGTGAATAAGTAATGGTTATAACAATTAGCTAGTTAAGTGTTCAGAGTTATACAGATATGACAATTTTCTATTAAGACATAGATTATCTTCCCAGGAATATTCTGGAAAAATGACAGAGAAATTTACAAAACAATACTATTGGTAATCTATCCATTAATCATACCTATGTCTCTCTTTCAAACAGAGATATATTTCTCTCCTCCTAAAAAAGAAAATCAAAATATTATATCCTATTTAGCCAGCCTTTCAGTTTAGGCAAGGACATAAAACCAAATTATTTTTAAGGACCCAAGCAGAGTTCACTTGGTGGATTCTTAATAATCAGACATATATGAGGATATCCTTTTCATAACTTTGAAATAAATGGTTTGGATATGTACAGCATGAGAACATAATTTTGTGGCCAGGACGAGTCAATATTGAGGATGTAATTCCATACACCAAGGAAGTAACACTAAATTTGACTGCTTATTTCATTAGTTGGAAATTATTTTTAGAAATATCAATCTCCAGATCCTTCTAAATATAAAATAATGAATGTTCTTTAAATTTATATCCTTTAATGCTTGTGTTTTATTACTTGCATCCAAAATTCTCCTAAATCATAAACTGTCTCCAGGAAGGACTCAAATGATCACAAGAAACCTGTAATATTACTTTGGTGCCTAAAACTTTATGGCAAAAACTTTGAAGACTTGAGGTGAAATATAATCTCTTTTACTCTCATAATTAATTAATTATTTCTTTATAATATGAAGATATCGATTATAAAAGATATATGTATAATATTTATTTAAATATTAGATTGCTTTTGATAGAGCATGCCTCATAGCTTTAAGATAATAAATTTCTAGCATAAAGGCATATAATTAATCTCAGGTATATATATACCTGATGAAGAGGACTTACTAGTGGAATTTCATGTGAATAAAAAATGCCCAGAATATCTACAATAGCAAGTGACATGGCAAAAACAAAGAAGACTGTGTATATATCCAATAATCTGAGAAATATGTAAAAAAAAGTGAAACAATTATATTTTTTCTGTGTACAAAGAAATATATGATAGATTTACCTAAACAAACCATGAAGTTATAATATAAAAACCCACTCATCTCCTAGTTTTCATCTGATATTCAACAAAATATAAATTATTATAATAAAAGCTTTGATGTTTAATAAATTGTATATTCAAAATGCTATATCTCTGGTTTAATTTCTGACCAAAAAGAAGTAGAGGTGAATATGATATAACTCCTCCCAAAAGTGATCACTTTAACACTTTAGTCAAGAAAGAGAATGATGCTGTTACCCTGAGAAATCCTGAAGTGACAGTAACACCACCCCAGGTGCTTTCCTCCTGTATATGAAATTAGCATGCAAAACAAAGCAGACAAAAGATTAAGCTGGGGATGTTTATTGAAATAAGCAAGAGAGAATACACTCCTCAATATGGTAAGAAGTGGGCCCAGTTTGAGAGGATACTGGTAATTGTCTTACTGGAGATGTGCATTTTGTAAAGGGAATTCTTTGTTATCATTTCCTATCACCCCCTCCCCCAGGGGTTACTCCAGTAAATTACTCCAGGACATTACTCCAGGAAAAAGATGGCAATTTCTGGGGATAGATGTTCCCTTTATTGCAAATGCTCCTTATATGCAATGCATTCTGTTATGCGTTTAATGCATTTGCTCACATATAACTTTATGTTAAGCACATTATAATGAGGCTAAAGTTATTCCAGGGTGGCTATAGCCATACTGGTGTAGCCAATCAGTTTGAACTGGCTCAGATGACTTTAATTTTTGCTTCTATTTATTAGCACAAGAATATGTGTGCTGCTCTCTCACCGGTCAGAATTTTATCTGACTATTTTAAGATCTGGTCTGCCAAGATCTCCCCTCCCTCACCTTTATCTGTTTCAGCTCCTCCTTATGCAAGCCTACCCAACAAACCTAACAGTGATGGCAGGCATGTTTATAGCAGACATTTAAAAGAAGAGATTCCAAGATTTTCAGATGAAAATATACTCTGAAAGATTAAGATTTGCTAAAATAAGTCAATCAACTAAAATAAGTCAATAAAAGGAAAATATTTGTTTATTCTGAATTTCAATTATCACAACCAATGCTTACAGACTGCTTTGTATTACTCTAAAACAGAAAGGATCTAAATTTGTTTAGTAACTGAAACTCAAATATTTTGTAAGATTTAACTAGATATTCTATAAATGTAAATTGGAATTTTAAATTTAGCTCATTTTGATGACAGTTCCAATTTTGTTGTATATATTTAAGTTTTACAACTTGATGTTTTGCTACATGTAAATATTGTTAAATAATAACTATACTCTATATTGAGTATTTGATAACTCACATAAATTGTGTGTTAATGTGTGCTTAACAACACTTAGGATCTACCCTCTTAGAAAATTCCAAATATATAATTTTAGGCTTTGTCTCTCCAAAACCTGTTTAGATATAGGCCTTTTACAAAATGTCTAAAGCAGACTTTTTTCCAGTACATATAACTTTAATATGTGAGCTATATCTGTTACCCTGTTTATAGATACATACACAGGAAGTCAAATCCAGAAACAATAATTTTATCAGAGAAATCCAACAAAAGACAGAGCAAAAATCTAGAGACAAGGCTTTGTCCTATAAGAAAACTTAATATTATAATGAAAAACACTGCATCGGGGCACCATCAAAACATAATAGTCCCCTTAGGACTTGAACATTGACCTACAAATCACTCTTTATTAATCATTAAAGTATAGCTAGAAAACAGAATAGAAAAATGCTACAGGGGAAATAGATTAAAAAAAATGACTTAAGTAGCCTGGCCCACCTTCCCACCTTCCAGCCTGGATAGTCAAGGAACAGACTAACCTAAAGATAAAGTTGTTTTATTTTAATATTAAAATCTATACCCAGAGTAAGAGTTTTACCACCAATTTTGAACATTCAAAGTGATGCAGGTGAGTGTGAGCAAGACACACTAATGAGACATAGTGTCCATGAAGAAAGAATTCGTTGGAGAATGTCATTTGTTTAGGAACGCACAGCTAGTTTATTAAAAGCAGAAGCAGCTAGTTGAAGCACCCTGTGGACTGGGAAAGTTACTTGAAGGAAATGCACACGTGTGTATGTATCACCTGTGTTGCCTGCCTCTCACGCAGGCAAGAAGGATTCCTGTATATATATGAGAGGTGGGGGCTTCTTCCTTCATGGATGTGTCCAGGTTACCTGGAGTAAAATTGGCAGAGTAGTAGCTAGGAGTCTGTCCTAGATTCAATTTGTAAGGTGGAGTTCTTGCTTTTCCCCAAAGACAGAAATCTAAGGTTTTGTGAGTTAGTTTTCTATTCATACCTCTTCATACTGTCCTATAAAATTTAAGGTATGCTGTTCCCACAATACAAACAATGTATTAGCAGGAATGACCAGGCATGAAGTCTGATGCCTATGCAGTAGATTTGGATTCTTCCCAGCAGCCCTCTGACCAATACCACCCACCAATTCCTCACTTGAGCCCCAATAAAGTTTTCTCATGCAGAGAATTTGCAGAAACAATGTTTTTAACCATTTCTCCTGTCTCCTTACTTGCTACAAATAATAAATCTTTCCCTTTTTGTCTTTCTTTTGACTGATGTTCACCAAAGGGAATGAGATAACGTTATTTCAAAATTTTTACAATGGAAGAATTACGAACAAATGATATTGATTTTATGTTTAGCTTCTCCAATAATTAATAATTTTGGAACTTGGAAAAATTACTTACTTTTTGAAAATATTTCTCTGGTGCTAAAAATTATGCAATAGGTATTAAATGGAATACTTTATGTCAAGTCCCTTTGAAATTTATTATGTAGTTTAATTAGAGTTTTCGCCTCTTCCTAAGTGGAATTTTAAACCAGTCAATCTGGAATTGCCTGGTCAGCACTAGTGAAATGATCTGCATGATAAGATCCCTTTCATTCTTCAAGGAAAATATGTCTTAGCATGAAATATTTCTGTTATTTTGCTAATAAACATGTCCCACTCTTTAACTGAAAAAATATCCGTTTTGCACAGTTTTTTTTTTTTTTTGCTAGATATGTTGCTCCTTAATTCATGAACACTTTAATAAAGGCAAGCATATCTCTAAACTTCAGTTTAGTTTTCTTTTTCAATACTGGGAAAGTGAGTGTAACACATTTAGCCTAATATGTGGCAAATGACAAGTGATTGTTTATAGCTATCAGTGTTATTCATTTGAAAGTCAAAGAAAATTGAACAGATGCCAGGAATCTGGATAAGAAAGTGAACTAGGATAGACATGAGTTCTGCCTTCTGAGTTAATAGTGCAGAGTTTGACAATTAAACAATAAATCATATCAATGTGTCAAGTATTATGAAAAATGAAATACTGTGATGGTTTAGTAATAGGTCAGGGAGAGCTTTCTTCAGACACTGATGTCTATGTTGAGGACAAAAAAAAAAAAAAACGGGAGTTACATGTCAAAAAAAACAAACAAACCAGTGGTTATAGAGAGGGTAGTGATTTAGACAGAAGATATATAAGGCTTACATATAAGCCTAGATATCCAAAATATGAAATTTAAGAAAAGTAGAATAAAAAAAAGTACAATGGTAAATGGCAAATGTTAACTGTAGGGAATGACAAGTAAATTGGTTTATTATAATTTAACAAAGAAGTTTGCATTTTATTCTAAAGTATTTTTAAAGCTGTAAGAGTTTCAAATATGTCAATGTCTACTTGGATGAAACAAGACTCAAAAAACACCTGGGACACACTCAAGATGGTGACCTAGTGGAAGTGAGGTTTACATCTTCCCCATAGAGCAACTAGGAATTCTGTTATTCTCTAGAAACAAGCACTGAGACAAAATAGGCACAGTGGCTATGGAGATGCAGCAGAAATCATGACCACAAAGAGTAGGGGAAATCATTAGTTTTCAAAGATATACTGCAGATTTGGGATTCAAGCCATAGCAGAAGGGGTAGAACCTTGGGAAGAACAGGGCCTAACACAAGTTTCAGATGCAACAGACTGCCGACCCCAATGGGAACAGGCCATTAAGTTGGAGAAAAGGGACTTGGTACAGAGTGGAAGGAAGATCAGTACCCTAGTGGTGTGAGTGGGAGGTGCTGTGGAGAAATTACACTGTGTGCTGCCATAACCAGAGAGCAGCTAGGGAATCATCCATTCCCATCCATTTTCACCACCATATTTCTCTAGAATCACAGGGCACATCCATCAGAAATGCCACTTGCAAGCTTAAAAGAAGAAAGTTCCCCAGAAGGAGAAAACTTCAGTGCAACCCACTATTTTCACCCCATGTGTGGAGGTGGAACAGTAGCCTGATTGAAGTTTGTGAGTCAACACAGAATAATCACTACTGTTTGGAGTTGAGATGCTGGTGGAAGACTCTGCATCCTCCGCACAAGCTCCAACCCCTTAAGTGGAACTGTCAGATGCCAAGCAGGGTCCATCAAAGAATGCGAACAGACCCAATCAGTGATGATGCCACAAAAACAATGGATTTTAAATCAATATCCAGGCTCCTCTGGTGTAAGTTGATATTCTAAACAACACCAATCATTACAGGAAAACTAACTCACAGAAATATAAATAGAACATAAAACAGAGCCGACACAGAGAAGCATACATGAAATGATGGGTCCAATTAAAATTTCAGGGGAAATTTGGAATGTAATAGATGTATGAAAACTACCTGAAGATGAAACTTGGGCAACAGTAATAAGCATATTCATGGAAATAAAGGAAACAATAGAGGAAGAAAGAGGACAACAGAAAAGAAAGAGAAGATATGAAGCAAGATAACAAACAATGAAGAATATAAGAGCTGAACTAATGAACTCAATAGAGAGACTCAAGAAAAGGATGATGAAGCTGCCAATATAGTTAGTGAGCTAGAATATACAGGGCAGAATAATGCACTCAAGCAAGCCAGTAATCAGATTAATGAGCACAAAGAAATGAAGATAGCAATCAAGACTTATAGGATAACATCAAAAGGAAAAACACATTCACATCAGAGGCTTTCCAGAAGAAGAAGAGAGAAAGGGAGCAGAAACTCTATGTGAAGAAATAATAGATAAGAATTTTCTTAACCTGAATAATGAAGCAAACCTCCCAATCAGAAAGCTCAGAGTTCCTGATAAAAGAAACACAAACAGAACTACACCTAGGCACACTGTTGTCAAAATATTAAAATTACAAAGTAAAGAAAGAATCTTAAAAACAGTCATCAAATTAAAATGAGTCACATACAAAGGAGTCCCCATAAGATTGTCAGTGAATTTCTCGACTAAAACTCCACAGGTCAGAATGGTATGACATATTCAAAGTTCAGAAAGAAAGGGATTTTCAACCTAGGATACTATACCCTGTAAGGTTATCATTCAGAACTGAAGGAATGATGCAGATCTTTTTAGATAAGCAAAATTAAGGAATCCATCACCACAAAGCAAGCTCTAAAAATCTAAGAAATGTACTATAAAGAGAAAAGATACCTCACTTAAAAACAGTAAGACAGTAAATGTAAAAAGTAGATAGAAGAGAATAACACTTTGGGTGCTTAGAATAGTGAAAAACTAATCTACTTTCAAATAAAAATAGAAAATAAAAATGGAATTCTTAATGCTAACATCATGGTAACCTCAAAATATATCTCCAGAGAAAAAGCAAAGAAAAATACAAAGCAAAAAGGGAAACCAATTCAAATAAAACTACACCCAACCCTGCTAATAACAGAAGGAGAAGAAAAAAGGCACTGTCTGGAACAATACAGAGAATATAAATTACAAAATGGCAATAAACAGAAACATGTTCATAATCACTCTAAATATTAAGGGACTGACCTCACCAATCAAATGATGTGGTGTAGCTGATTGGATTAAAAATCATAACAAAATAAACAGAAACGTGTTCATAATCACTCTAAATATTAAGGGACTGACCTCACCAATCAAATGATGCGACGTGGCTGATTGGATTAAAAATCATAACCCAATCTTCTGCTGCTTCCAGAAAATCAACCTTTTCCATAAAATAAACAAAGGCTCAAAGTCAGTGGTAGAAAACAATACTACTGTCCAATGGGAAGGAAAAAAAAAAAAAAGACACGAACAGCCAACTGAAAAGCACAACAAAAGACAGACATTGAAAATATATACAGCAATAAGACATGACAGTTATTAATATAGATATACACCAAATGTAGCATCATAATATATTGAGCTAGTATTACCAGAATTGACAAGAGACATTGATGGCAATACAACAATGGTAGGAGACTCCAATGTAACAATGGGCAGGTCAACCAGACAAAATTTACAGGAAAACAGAAGCTTAAAATGACCATTTGGATCAGTAAGATCTAATTGACATATGCTAAACATTTCACCCAATGACTACAGATTTTACTTTCTTCTCAAGTATGCATAGAACATTCTCAAGGACAGATCATATGTAGGAACACTAAACATGTCTCAAAATTTTTGCAAAGATTGAAATCATACCAAGCATCTTCTCTGATCACAATGGTTAAAAAGTAGAAATCTGCCACCAAAAGAAAGCTAGATGACTCAATTAAAGACTAAACAATATGCTTCAGAATGACTCAGGTAAAAGAGGAAATCGAAGAGAAACCTAAAAAATACTTAAAGACAAATGAGAATGAAAACATTAGCTACCAGAATCTATTGGGTGCAGCCAATACAGTAGTAAGAGGGAAGTTCATCATACTCCAGACCAGAAAAATGATAAATAAACAAACTCTACATTTAACACAACTGGAGGAAGATAAACAATTAAAGTCAAAATTCATTAGAAGAAAAGACTCAACAATAAAAATAGAAACAAACAGAAATAAATGAAATAGTTAACAAAAAGAAAATCCAGAAGACCAAAAGTTGGTTCTTTGAAAAAATAAACAAAGCTGACAAACCACTTTCTAGAGTTACAAAAAAAAAAGGAAACTCTCATAACTAGAATCAGAAAAAAACAAACAGAAGTTATAACAGATACCACAGAATGCATTGCATCCTAAGAGACTACTATGAACAGATCTATGACAGCAAAGTAGACAACATGAGGACATGGACAGATTTCTAGAAAAATACAGTCTACCAAGATTGAATCTGCAAGAACTGGAAAATCTGAAAATAACAATCACAAGCAGATGCTGAAGAGGTAATCAAATGTCTCCCTAAAATAAAATCCCATGACCAAATGGCTTTTCTAATGATTTTTGACAAGCTTCAGAAAAAAAAAATGTAGTCTTCTCAAACTATTGCAAAATTTTGAGCAGGGAACATTCCCATATATTTTCTATGAGGCAAACATCACACAGATACAAAAACAAAAAAACTGCTAGAGAATTCACTAAGAAAGATATTGGTTACAAATCAATATCTCTAATGAACATATATGCAAAAATCTCAACAAAATATTAGCAAACCAAATCCAACAATGCATCAAAAAGATCATCCATCATCACCAAGTGGGATTTATCCCAGGGATGTGAAGATGTTTCAATATACTTAAATCTATTAATGGCATACACTTTATCAACAATAGCAAGTGAAAAACCACATGACCATATCAACAAAAGCAGAGAAAACTTTTGATAAGATCAAGCACCCACTTATGATAAACTCACTGCATAAAATGGAGATGGAAATTGCATTCTTCATATAATAAGGATTATATATGACAAACCCATAGCCAACATTATGGTTAATGGTTGAAAATTGAAAACATTTCCCCTGTCAGGAAAACAACAAGGTTGTCCACTCTCACCACTGCTATTTAATGTTGTACTGGATGTCTTAGTCAGCGTAATTAGATAAGAAAAACAAATAGAACAAATCTAAATTAGAAAGGAGGATGTAAAACTATCATTTGCAGATGGCATGGTTTTATATATATCAAAAACACTAAAAACTCTGTTAAAAAACTATTAGAGCTAATCAATAAATATGATAAATTGGCAGGCTACAAAATCAATTCACTAAAATCCATTACATTTTTATATGCAGACAACACACTAGAAGAAAATGAAATCAAGAAAATCACACCATTTAAAATAGAAGTAAAAATAATCAAATACCTTAGTATATATTTAACAAAGGAGGAGAAATTTCAAAACAAAGAAAACCCCAAGTCCTTCTTAAAAGAAATATGGAGGATATAAATAGACGAAAAGTCATCCCCTGCCCATGGTTGGGAAGAATCAACAACATTAAAATGATCATGTTACCGAAGGCAATATAAAGATTTAATGCAATTCCCATGGGCTTATTTCCAGGAATAGATAAAAATAACCTTAAAATTGGTATGGAACAACAAATGACTGAATAGCCAAAGCAATTATGAGAAAAAAAAGAATGAATTCAGAGGGATTACACACCCAGACCATGAGCTATACTACAAAGTGATAGTGATCAAAACAGTACAGTACTCGAATAATAACAGAGGCACAGATCACTGAAATAGAACTGAAACACAAAAAACTGACCCATTCTTATACAATTAGTTAATCTATGACAAAGCAGTCAAAAGCATATGATGTAGAAAAGAAAGTCTCTTCAGCAAATGATGGGGAAACTGGACAGACACATGCAAAAGAATGAAGCTAGACTACTCTCTAACATCATTCACAAAAATTACCTAAAAATGGACTAGAGACTTGACCAGAACACCAGAAACCATATAATTCTTGGAAGACCACATAGGAAATACATTCCATGACATCAGCCTTAGAGAGATCTTTGAGAACTCAATTCCAGCATCGAGGGAAACAAAAGTAAAAATAAACAAGGATTGCATCAAACTAAAAATCTTTCCCACAGCATCACCAATGTTAAAGCATCACCAAAATTAAAAGACTATGTATATAGTTGTATTCTATATTTTTGACACTGACTGAATATCTAAACCATAAAAATCAACTCAGTACTCAATTACAAAATAACATGCTAATCAATCAAAAAATAGGTGGAGGAACTGGAGAGACATTTTCCTGCTGTGAATATATGTACAATGTTATACTACACAACCCTTAGAAGGGATGGAATGCTGTCATTTGAATCAACATGGATAGATTTAGTGGAGGTTATGCTAAGTGAAATAAGTCAAAAGAAGAAAGACATCTATTAGATGGTCTCACTCATTTAATAGACAAAAAAGGAAGAGATGAAACAAAACCAACCTTTGGACTCTGAGGTTACCAATAGGGAATGAGCTGGTGGGGCAAGTGGTGGTAGAGCCCAGTGGACAATGATAAAGAACAGTTGATGATTTGTAAAGGACAGAGTATGTTGATGTATATCAAAAATGACAAATCTGGATTTAAGAATGCCTATCTGGAGGCATCTAGATTTAGATGAAAGATAGCAATATGTAGAATAAGAGCACAATCACTGAAAAATAAGAGAAATAGATAGGTACATTTTATATATACTTAGGAAACAGATAAAATATTCTTTCTTGAACATGGAAAAGGATAAAACAATCAAACAAGATATTTCTGTACCTTAAGCATACAAAAAAAAAACCCAATATGAATATTGCCTTACCTGCTTTTGTCTCAGCTATTGTATAATCTAAGCTACTTTTCCCACCCACTAATAAAGATTGTGGATCACAGGTAGGATTGGTCACAAGTATTCTTTGTCCAAAGAGGGAGAGGAGAGCTGCTATTCAAAATGCCTTCTCAGTAGCTGAGGACTAGGCTTATCATATGTTTTTTGCAAATGTTGGGGCAGTGTTTAAATCCTTGATAAATACGGACTTCCATATAAAAAGGTGGAGCATTTGAAGGCAAAAGGAAATATGCTTACTTCAGTCCCAATTTAGTCTGAAACACAGCCTCATGGCACAGAAAGTTAGAATCTCCTCTTCTTTTTTTTTTTTTTTCTGTCTGGCCTGTTCCCATAGTTCCTCACACTCAAATATAGAGTTGAGACTGCCCATTCACCATCATTTTCTAGTACACTGTTGCAATCCCTTTGCCCTTTGTAACCTCACCTTTGGTGATTCCTAAAAGTAAGCAGACTGAGCTTTAAGTTGGCTTTCGTTTAATCATTTTGAGGAAATGGCCAAGCACCAGGTGACATTACCAGGCATTATCAGACAGAAAAAAGTAACATTTCTATCAATAAGCTCTTCAAAAATGTGGTGACGGGATAGCATTATAAATAAGGTCTTCTGTTTTTCCAAATTTTGATGACTGCTCAGTTCACCAATGGTATATATTTATCAGCCACTATATTCAGAAACTGATAAATATGACTGCATGTCATGTGATATGATGCTTTATCCTTTAAAATGTGTCATTACTTTTAACTCGAACAGAGAAATGTAAGAACTGCATGTTAAGTCACTAAGAAAGTGACAACATGAAAGCACACAAGAATTAATTATTCTGTAGGGTAGCAAAAATTTGTTACTCCTGAAATATATCTTCCTGACAAAAAATTCACAAAAGAGTCTCGGATGACAGGGTTAAGGTAGTCATTTAGAAAAATATACACATGTGTAAAGAAAAATCCCTTTATAAGAGGTTCTCCCTCATCAAACCAGGGAGATCTAATCTCTTAACTCCACAGTGGAGAAAGCTAAACCTTAATATACATTTAAAAGCCCTTTGTTTGTTTACTGTGCCCTTTCTACCACCTGTAACTGAATTTATTTTCCCATTACAGTGTTCTTTGATTCTGTGTGGAGATATTTAGTCTGGAAGCTAATGACACATGACAAACTACTCCATTTAACTGGGTTTCTCCATATATAAAGAAGATGCACATGGCATTATTAATCTTTTTATTGTTTTATTTTTTGTTTTGTTTTTATCGATCTGTCTAAAGTTTACTTAATTCTTTGGCAGTCTAAAAGTAGTAGAGGGGAATGAGAAGATTTCCCTTATATCTGGGCAGCTCCAATATGAAATTTTCAGAAGACTTCTAAGGAGAAGTAGCATTTAAGATAAACTATAAATGAAAAAAAAATATGTGTTGAATTGTGGCATTTCCTTCTTTGCTGTTCTTAATAATGACCTTTAGCATTTGAAATTTGAGATTTTGTTATTCTATATATCAATTTTATATTCTAAAAAGTGGTTAAAACCATAGAAAAATTTGCCTTGCTGCCTTCTTCTGAGGGATATTTGGCAGTTAATAGTAGATCCTCCTAGTCCCCACAAATCATTCTCTGGTCTGAGTCTTAAAAGTTCTGAAGTTAAAAAATGTGGGGATGGAGACTTGGTGACTCCCTAATATGGAATCTAGCTATTGCTTGGGAATGAACAACCCTTGGCCATAAAGCATTAGAAGATGACAAGGAAGGATGTAAAGTGATCAAAGTTCTGGAAAAGGAACTTGAATGAGTGAAGTAAGACTGGTCACAGTTAGTCATGAGTTAGGGTGAGACTGCTTTGTGAAAAAAACAGAAATGTTAACTATAGGCCAAAGGGCAGGGTGCCTCTGGTTCCCAAGTTAACAGTTTCTGAAATACTCTAATACAGCTATGCTAAATCTCTTAATCAAAGAAGCACTATGTCTAAATAAAAAGGGAAGTGCCTTAGCAATTCGAGCATTCGCTCCCGTGTGATGCTCCCCCTCACTCCAAGCTGTGTCTGCTTGTAGTTCATGGCACTGTGATGACCCTTGGCAGGCCAGGAGTTGGCAAAAAACACTGATCCAATATTGTGATTATAGTCAATCAGATGTATGTGAAATGAGAAATATATATTTAATCATTTTAATTACCAAATACTTATTTCTTATATATTTTGGCATTTATCTACAGTTTCTGACTCAGTTTCCCCAGTTCTTGGAACTTTCAGAACAATATTAACGATTTATGCATTTTTTGTTATAATATTTTGTTTCTTGTCTTCAGTTTCTGAAATCACTTAAAAGTCAAAGAAGTGAAAGGGGCATATTGATATTAATAATGAGGTAACTTTTAGAAAGTAACAAAGTGTCAGGGGAACCAATCTTGTGATTAGAAAGTTGAAACAATCAGTTCTTCCTTTTGTTTTCTGGGAGGGGAAGGGACTAGAGGCTAAATCAACAGGATAACCAATGATTTAAAATCCCAAGCTTGTTAGTGAAGCCTCCTTAAGAATCCAAAAGGTTAGGGATCTAAGAGCTTCTGGGTTGGTGAATGTTTGCATTTGGGGAAAGACAATTGCAGGGAGAATATGAAAGTCCCATCCTCCCACTATTTCTTGCTTTATTCATCTCTTCCATGTGGCTCTTCCTGAATTATATCACTTCATAATAACTAACAATTTAGTAAGTAAAATGTTTCTCTGAGTTCTCTGAGTTCTGTTCTAGTCAATTAATCAAATTCAAGCAGGATATCATTGGGATCTCTATTGTCAATCTGTCAGTGACCACTTGAACTTGCACCTGGCATCTAAAGATGTGTATCTTGTGGGTTTGAGCTCTTAATTTGTAAAATATGATGCTGTCTCTGAGTTTACAATGTCAGAATTGAGTTGATTGTAGGAAAATAAGGTGATATCAGAGCTTTTAAATGCTTAAAGTTACTTAATGATGATGAAAGTAAAATCTTTTTTTTGTTTTAACTCCTATTTCTGGGTCTCAAACACGAATCCATAGGCTCTGCATGGCCTGTACTTGTCACATGAGCCACAGTGGTGCTCTCAAATTGAAACTGGAAGTTTAATAAAAGAGTTAACTTCAATTATTTTCATTTTTCTACTTTATTATTATTTTCCTTTACAATGCTGCAAATAGTTTTCATCCAGTTCTTTCTTAATTGCTTTACATTGTTATTCAAAATCTCCAGCTATTGTAGCAGATTAAAACATTAATTCTAATAAATGCCTAAAATTCAAAAACTTTACGTGCAAATAATCTGATTTATTTTTATTCTTATGTTATCATTAGTACATAAATAATAAATAAGGAAGCAGAAATAAGGAGTTCATATTTGTTTAATCAAGATTGATGTTATCACTACTAAATGCACCTCAAGGGATCTCAATTGATATTTTTCTTTGAATACATGAACCATAATTTCAATTAACCATGTTTCTTGCATACATATTTAGTTTATTAAATACAGCAAATTACATTTTATACGTATTAATTGTTACTGAGTCTTCCTAGTTTCATGACCAAAATAATATAACTGAAAGATATATTTTACCTATTCTTAGAAATAAAAACCCCCTCACAAACAGTATTAGGTAAGTAATCAAAAATAAGTGGAAAATGAATTTGTGAATATGAGATATAAAGAGAGGAGAAAATGGAGTAAAATATAATGCTTCAAAAGTAATACATAATTTTATCTTCTAAAAATTGACATCATTACTCTATAATAAATAGAAGTTAAGTGCTTTGACTATAATATGATGTAATAAGAAGACATGGATAAGATGATAAAACTTTTTAAAAGAAAAATTGGTAGTCACATGCATTTTATACAGATGCTTATTTACAATAATGAAAACTTAAGTCTATATTACTTTATTATGCAATGTTTCTCCAATAAAATTAATTTTAAAATAGAAAGTAAACATAAAACAAAACCCTTCAGTTTAATAGAATTTATAACAAAAATTCTACATATATATGTATATGCTTCACAATCTACTTCATGTTTATTGACTCCACATTATTTTCCTTTAATTTGTTGCATTTTTATTAATACTTTACCAGCTGTGTTTAGTGGCAATATCTTGTATTAATTGTACTTCAGGGAACTTATTTACTTCTGAAAAAACAGATGTTGCTCCATTAATGAAATTTCTCTATCCTTTAGTAGAGAATGAAAGATGTTTTCATGCCTTAAGAAATGAATTAGGTGAATATATTTATGTTACTAAATCATTGTTCAAAAAAATCTGAATAGCTAAATACCTTGAGAGATAATGTTAGGAAACAAAATTGAATAGGCTATGTTTTAATTACATAGTTAAAATGAAGGTGGATAATGTGTTTTAAGTATAAATAATATATTTACATTGTTTTTATATATATACACATATGTATGTGTATATGTATAATATGCATAAATATATATATATAAATGTATGAATATATATATCCCCCACCCCCCATTGACAAGTAGTTTTAGACCGTCAACAACGTGACAAAATCCTATATATGTTCAATATTGGGAATGTAAGTAAAGTATAATATTGCTTTACTTATAATCAGCTATTAATAAAATTAACAAAAGTTCATTGAATTTATTATTTAGTAAAAATCTATTTTATGAAGAACGCAGGAGAAATTTAATGTACTCTCTCATAAATATGTATTTCCTGAAATTATTATCATCTGATCCAGTTTTACTGCTCATTTTGTGATAGAGGAAATATCTGATTTTCTTCATTTATTTATTCATTTAACAAATACTTATGAAGTGCTTACTATGTCAGATTTGTTAATACTAAAAATATAATGCAAATCTCCAGAAAAGATCTGTGACTTATGAAGTATGTGCTGTTAGAATTAGACAGAAAATACACAAATATTATATTACTGTATATGTCAGAATAGAATAGTCTATGTTAACTCTCATAAGTAACTCCCAAATGTCAGTGATTTCATAACACTTTATTTCTACCTATAGTGGTTATTGGAAAGGATTTCCTCTGGACTAAATTTTAGACTTCTATGAACTCTCTAGGCTTCAACAATTGTCTTTGTCTTTGTTGAGTTGCAATGCCCAGTTGTAGTTAATATTTTGCTAAATTGGCTTAGAAAGAGCACCACTGTCCATATCCAATCATTCTCAATGGATAGCTGATCAAATTTCTCACATCTCACTTCTGCCCCAGGTGTTATCTAATTAACTTGGCCTGCTTTCAGCAAAAGTCCTATCAAGTCCATGTAGTCAGAATCTCTGTTCTCTGCTATTTCATCTTAATATTTCATTTATACTACATGCATTTTAGCTATAAATTCCAACTTTTACTTATTGCATTTGGAGTGGAGCTCATTTTGTCTCCCTTACTACAAAATCTATTGCAGAAGTTCCTTGAATAAGGTCTTCCATACCATCTTCAACAACTGTTAACATTTTTTTTTTTCTTTAGCGCTTCTTATTTAGCTCACATTTCAAAGGAATATTGTTCATCATGGTAACCCCAGAGATATATTAAGGAATCATTTTAATATTTGCT
This sequence comes from Solenodon paradoxus, assembly GCA_004363575.1. Taxonomy (NCBI): domain Eukaryota; kingdom Metazoa; phylum Chordata; class Mammalia; order Eulipotyphla; family Solenodontidae; genus Solenodon; species Solenodon paradoxus. The sequence continues at coordinate 1,589,951 of RJWH01000037.1, forward strand.
TCTGTGAACATCATGGTAAGAAGAAGGCAATAGTGAAAATTCTTTTTGACTTTTAAAACCTTTACCCATTAGTGACATACTTTGGCTCTTTATTCATTGACTTATACAAACATTCCTAAGGGTAAATGAAGTCAGAAAATAAAATCTTACTTTTTCTGGGAGAAGAATAGAACCAAAATGGTTTTCAAAATTTTATTGAGCTATAATATGATAGTATATAGTTTCAAATCATGCATCATAATAAATAAAAATCTGTATATAATATATAGTTATCACCAAAATTTTAACAGTTACTATATGTGTGCAACACAAACATCTATTCATCCATTATTTATTTCATTTTTCTGATGCAAAATGCACTTATGCTCTTCCCAGTTTCCTTTCCATTTAAGAAATCGAGTCTAATTTCAGATATGTGGGTGAACCAAGCTTGCTTATTTGATTTTTGTTTTCTGTTTGCTTTGGCAATTATTTTTAGTGATAATAAACAATACATCAGTTAATGTAGTACTCTTGATTCAAAGATCTTATGAACTTAAAATGTGAGTAGTCAATAATGACACTATCAATAACACATTAGAGCAGGCATACGAGAACTGCAATAAAAAAGAAAATTTTTTACATTTTCCCATCTGGTGTTAAAAATCTTGTAAATTATCACTCTTAACAAGTAAGAAGCTAAAAAAAAAATCAAACAAGTACAAAACATGGAAAATTGAAACTTTTCTTAGAACCTTAAGAGAACTGTTATAGGTCAAACTTCTGCTCCTTACCACCAAATTGGAGAGACAGGTGATTATAGAAAGCTACAATCAAGGAAGAAACTCATAAGTAACAACCTTTATGAGAAAAAAAAAAAAAGAAAAAATACATATATATATATATATATATATATATATATATATAAAGAAACAGAAAAGAAAAGCCAAGAATTACAGGGCAACTACAAAAGGTGTGATATTTTTTGTGATATGAACACCAGAAGAGGAAATAATAAACAAAAATAAATATTTGAAACAATAGTGATTGAAAACTTCCTATATTAATCTTAAACATAAAATACAGATACAAGAAAGTCAGAGACCACTCAGTTAAATAAATGAAGCTAGACATACCATTTTCAAAATACATAAAATGAAGAAAAAACATATGCATTGTAGGAGAAAATGGTGGTCAGAGGTCAGAATTATCTGTATAATGGAGTAAAGATAAGAATTATTCTCACCTTCTCCTCATAAACCATGAAAGCAATAAGAGAATGAAATTAAATATTATAAATGATGAGCAAATGAAAGCAAAAAAATCCAAATTTAACCTAGAATTTTCTGCACCAGTAAACTATCCTTTGGAATGAAAGTAATAGATTTTCTCAATGTTTTTTTTAAAAGAGGGTCATTTTGTTCATGTACCTGTCTTGCCTAAAACGTTAAAATAAATTCTTTTGTAAGAAGGGAAATAATGTGTCTGAAACTTATGTCTTCATAGGAAAGGAGATCACGGGAGATAAGGCAATAAAACCTTTTGCTTTTCTTAGTTTTTATTGAAGTAACAGATAATTAGTTAGAATAATAACATACTTATATACATAAGCAGCCACACATATAAGTATATACTTCATTACATTCTGTATAAGCAAAATGAATGATAATGATGTAAGGGAAAGGAGAATGATATTGAAAATGATATTGAAAAGAAAATATTTAAATATTTATAATTACAACTTCAGATTATAAATTCTGTAATCATAGTATATTGTATTATTGACCTAAAGAACAAAATAGAGATACAGAAATATATACTTACAAACACAGAATATTATTTTTGACAAATATTTCAATGTAATAAAATGTGTAAGACTTATTATTTCATATCTTAAATAACAGGGCTTGATGTAAAGCCTGCATATTTATTTAAACAAAAATAAATGAACAAATCCTTTTTCTTACATATCACACCCCAAAATTAATTCATAATGAATGTTAGACATAATTTTAAAAATCTCTAAAACCGTTAATCTTCCCAAAGAAAACAGAAGGACATCTTTCTAACACTCAACAAATATATATTTTATGTATCAAACTAAGCACAAGTTATTAAAAGAAAATTATTATACATTGAATTCATCAAAATTAAAAATACTTGCTTTCTAAAATCTCTTCTAAGAAATGAGATAGGTCATAGCTAGGGGAAATTCACAACTCAAATAAAGGAAAAAAAGAAATTGGGAAAAATTTGAATGGACACATATTTTATGCATAATTAGTCATCAAGAGAATTCAAAATAAAATTATAGTGAGCACCATTGCATATATACTACAGTGGTAAAGATAAGGTGCATCTGGATTATATTTCAGTTGAGGATTTAAAATATTACCACCATTAGGAATATATATTTGCATGTATTCCAGCACAAATGAAATAATTTACTGTTATGTATAATAACTTGAATAATTCTCAAAAATATGCTTCTCAAAGGAAACAAGACAAAAAGATTATACACCACACACACACATGCACACACATACACACATACAAGCACATGTCTGATCTGTAGTGTCAAGGCAGACCAATGGTTCCTTAGATCTCATCTGAGAATATATAATTGACTGCAAAGGGACTAGTAAAAAAAAAAAGCCAAAAAAACACCTTGCTTGCATTTATTTTGAAAAATTATATTTTAAAAATTTCTTAGAAATTATGTTTTATGTTAAATCTGCATGTATGGCAATAAAGCATGAACATTGATCTAATTATCTGTATTATTTGTATCATTATTATTTTTCATTTTGGTCATCTAATATTGTAGGATTCCTGACTCCGATATTCTGTGTAAATTATTAAAAAACATTTCAATGTCATTGACCATATAGTTAAAAGATGAGTCTAGAGAAGAAAGATTCTCAGACTACCACTTCAATCATCTTGCTATAGTGACCATTTTATGGCCCTATCATCCTTGGCAGATTAAGAAAGTACATTAACAGAACAAAAGAAATCCTAAAATTTTGAATGAGGACAGTTCATGGAATTACAATTAATCTAGTGGGAAAAGATTTGACAGACACACATATGTTCTACGTATACTGACATGTGCAGATACCGACTGAGTGTCAGAAAGACACATGATTAAAGCTGGAATGTACTAAACTGAAAAACGCACATCCACACACATGAAAAAACTTGTTGAGGCTTTTAACAATTGACTATAATTTGTTCATGGATACATACTTATTATGTAAACTAATTTATTATAGACAATTTCTTATACATAAATGTTTTAGAGTCTAAAAATTATTTCCTCCACATTGTATGATTGCTGATAACATCCACTTCAATTCACCTAGCAATCCTAAGCCTGGACTCTGATCATATTGTTCTGTTGATTACATAACTGGAATTAATGACATTCCATGCCTATTAGAAATGCACTTATGCTTTAATTGAACTTTCAATCAGCCCACTTTAATACTGTTGGGAGTTCCCGTTATAAATACTGTTTTAATTAAATTTATTACTTTTTTTTTGCTTAACCTGGACTGTCCATTGTTTTTTCTTTATTTATTAAAATACTCTATTTTTAAGGGTCATGCTAATATTCCTCCATATCACCATAGCCTCCTTTTATCACTCTAACCAGAAATGATCTCATAAATTATAACAATTATTAATAGTAGATGTGAAAATTTAGATCCCCTATGGAATTTTTTGAATTTCACTCTGTGACTGATACACATCCAATCTCATTAACATTGTGTTGTTTATAAAAAGCAGAGATGTGTATATACATATGTGCATATTTAACACATGCATATCTTTTGATACTAATATATGTATATTTGATGGTGTTTTGAACATAAGATATGTCCAATAAACATTTGATAAGTTAAATTCGCATTTATTTTACTTTGTATAGAAAAGACTTTTGATAGGAATTATACTGATATAAATGAAGTGAGGAGAGAACTTTTGTTCTTATTGCTATAGATTTATATTCATAGGAATTTTTGGCTAATTATAATATTTACCACAAATTACTGACTAGCGTGACTTTTTGTGAATAATACAGTGTAGTTTAAAATAAGTTATTAAACAAAAATATAAGTAAATCATAAAAATATATATAATTAAAACCTCGATTTCATTCCTGACAAATATTGTGAGCATTCCAGTGGTATAATATCTAATAACTTGAACATTTGTATAAGCAATTACTGACAATATCAAACATATTTCTTAAGCACACATTACACCAAATTTAATAAACTATATGTCTTCTCTAGCTCTACTTATTATAAAGCAGAATGTATCAACAGAAATACAGTCTAAGTGAACTGAATAGTGCAGATTAGAATTTCAAATCAAGTGAAAATTAAATGTCTAATTCAATTAAGTGGTACTGTAAAGATAAAGATATAGCATAATTTAAAAATGCCAAGTAGTTTGTGTTCATGTTCTATAACATTATTATTTAGGAAGTAATATTGACTATAATATGGACTCAATAATCCAGTAGTCAATCCTATTAGTTCAAAAAGTAATATTTTAAAGCATTCTCTATGTTTACATCTTACAAACCCCTCAAGGGAGCTTAAGAGTCAACTATAGGTAATGTCATTATGCACATTTCCTTTGAATCTACAGCAACATTTGCTAGGTCTATAAATGCTGCATTGAAGTTTCTATTCTTAACCTTATATTATTCTGGAATATTATGTATATTCTCAGGAATTGGGCAGACAACTTTTTTCCTTGTTTTATGTTATTCTATTGTGGTTTTATCTGATATTTAATCTTAAAGTTTTCTTAGACTTACAGTCAAATAAATTATTCAATGCTACCCACCCACAGTCAAAACAACAAAAATGAATTCACAGATGTCAACTTTTCATACCAGTAACCATTATAGCATATTTTCATGTCTTGTGGAATGAAATAAAATATCTTAAATAGAATGTAAACATAATGAAGGGCATTTCATGATATAAGGAGGAATTTCTGTTTATATCAACACTGCACTATGAAAGCAAGCATGCAAGTCACAAAAGATTACAAATACAATTTACAAAGAAATTGTATCAATAACACAGATTATAAATCAATATATATTTGTAATATAAAAATGAAAATGCAAGATAAAAAACCACAAATAGACATTCTAGTTATGTGGATATGGAAATGACCAAAGAACATTTGAAAGCACGAACTCCATCCTTAATTGTGAAGGTGTATGAAAAATTATACACAAGCATAATATGAAATATCTATACATTTGTGGAACATTGAGAATTATCATATAGGACAATGATTTATATTCTCATTTTGAAAAATAATATTTCTCGCAACAGTTCAAAATGTGCATAACTTGTTGCTCAATATTTCCACTTTTACTATAGTTATAAAAATATTAGCACATGCTAATCATGAAACATGTATCTGAATATTAATGTAACTATTATTTATCATGGTGAACCTTAGAAAAAACAATAATCCATCTATGTAGTGAATAGATGAATACTAGTAATTCATATTATTCAGCAATATAAGTGAATAGTCCCTTCCTAAAGCAGTAATAAGTCACAAAAGAATCATCACAATCATAATGTGTTAGTGTTGAGAAAAATAAGCCACACATAAAAAACAATGTTGTATGATTATATTTATAGAACATTAAAAAGTAATACCATAGTATACATGTCCTTAGATTTAAATATGTAAAACGATTGCCATTAATTCTGGAAATTAGTCTTTTTTTTTTTTTTAGGAGAAAAGAAACAGTGATTAAGAAGAACCAGGAGTAAACCATCTTTGATTCTAGTAAATGTCCTTTTATGATTTGGTGGAGAATTGTATACATGGATTTTTTTATTACAATTACTGAGCTCTGAAATTCTGGTTTTCAGAGAATTTCATCAGCATGCCATACTTCATACTGAAAACAGTTTAAAAATTTAGATAATTGTATAAAATAAGTTGTTTATAAATGAATAGCTTTAAGTATATAACCTTTTCCATTCTATTTATTTCAAAATGTTTATTCATTTTAACTTCAACAGCTGCACAACATAATGACAATGCAAATACATTTAAAGTGCCTGTCTGTATCATGCCATAAATCCACTCCACTCTTCTACTCTCTCTATTCCTCCACTGATTCTCTAGTACCCTATAAGACAGAAATAAAATTCTGTTTCATTGCATCACTGAAATTGCTGTATCTATTGCTTAATATTCAATATTACCCTCTGAATATTAAAAACAGAGCTTATGACTCAAACCTTGGTCATGATAACCTCCAAAAGAAGAAGAGAGTAATCATAAATGGTGCTCTGAAACATCTATATTCATACAGACTAGAAAAATTCATACAGTTCTAGAAAAATTTCAATAGTTCATTTAATATTAAAAATAAAGAACTCAAAGGGGGGATATTAAATATTAATAAGTATATTGAAAATGCATAGCAACAGAATCACTGGATTTTTTACAGCAATGATGCTAATAGTATAATTTATTGATCATTTCTAATGAAGTAGTATCAGAATTCAGAATGCATCAGACTTCATATTCTCCATTGTCACTTTGGCAGTACCCATCTCTGTTACCATTGACCTTTTTGAGATAGCTTATATAACCAATGGCATTCTGACTTCTCTTATCTGGATGATTTGGTCTCATTTTGTTTGTTATTTTGGGTTTCTTCTGTAGAGTGTGTTCTTTGTTGAGAGATAAAGTACAAGGAAAAAAAAAGATTTTCACAATTGTGTCACTTCCAAATATGTCTTTAAACCAGTTTGTCAATTTGCTGCTGCCCATGATTCTATATGTAGTTTAAATTCAAATCATTTCCATCTGCAGACAAAGTAATTACCAATTTAAGATGAATAACACAGAATAATTCTTCTAACAACTGCCTTCCTTGGTCATATCTGAGTGGAGCTGTCATTCTCATCATTCCACTGACATGCCCAGGCAATAAATGACTAATATAATCCTGGAATATTTCCTCAGGTGTCAGTTATTCAAAAAGAACTCTCAATGAGACAAAATGTGTGAGATGAGTTTGAAGTATAGCGCAATAATGGTGGGTTATTTGGGTCTGTGCCATCTGTTTGTCCAATATACTTATGTGAGACAGAGATCACGAAGTACATGATTTATTGAGAGATTATTCAGACGAGAACCATGTAAGAGACTGACAGTAATGCTGGAAAGTGAAGAAGTTAAAAACAAGGGGGAATATTCTTTTAAACAAAGTCTAGCCACGTCTAGTCACATTGAATGTAGTTGCCATGGATATGTTGTGTGTTATCTGCAATACATTAATATTCTAATAAAAAGATTGATTTTAGCATTGGAAAATTTTGTGAAAGGGGCATATCTGTGAGCTTTTATATGTCCCAACTATTGATATCTTGGCTATGGGTGCATATATCTGTCAAAGGGAATTCGAGAAAACCAATGTCATTGGCCAAAATTATACCTGAACTCACTAATACATTTTGTTTTGCTTTAATTTTTAAACTTTTAAAATTACTTTTTGGTTTATGTTTTATTGAAGGAACATCGAATCATAGTTTTATGTAGACTTGAGATATGCATCCTTGTAAATTGACATCAATATGTACTACATCAAGTTCACCACTAATAGTCCAGTTTTGTCCTCTACATTATAACTGACTCCATTCATCCTAATTTCCCATTACCTCTTCTCCTTTCCTTATGGTAACTTCTAATTGGGTCTTATAGACTAAAAGCATAGCTTTGTTTGATTTGATTTGTCTAGTTTATCTATATGTCACATACAAGTGATATATAAGATGTTTTTATTTTTCCGTCAGACTTATTTCACTAAGTACAATTCTTTCTAGGTCCATTCATGTTGCTAATGACAGGATTTTGTCTTTTTAAATAACTTCATAATATCCATTGTGTGTATATATAACATATCTTTTTTATCCACTCATCTGTCAAGGGACAATTAGTTTGTTTTCAGATCTTGGCTATTGTAAAAAATGCTCTAGTAAACATGGAGGTCCACATAGCTATTTGGGTTAGTTTTGTGTGTGTGTGTGTGTGTGTGTGTGCGCGCGCTTTGCAAGTAAATATCCAGAAGAAGGATAATGTTTCTATCTTAATTTTTTGAGAATCCCAGTACTAAATTTCTTAGTGGCTGTACCAATTCATGCTCCTGTAAAAGAGTACAGTTTCTCTTCTCTCCATTCTTGCCATCATTTACTGTTTATCATATTTTGGATAACAGGCATTCTTACAGATGTATGAGGATATCCTCATGTGCCTAGTGTTCATTTGTATGTCTTCTTTGGAGAAACACATGTGTACTTTCTACTCACTTTTAAATTGGATTGTTTGATTTTTGACGTTGAACTTTATGAGTTATTTATTTTTGATAATACCACTTAGTTGATACATGATGAACTAATATAATATCTTCTGCCATTCGGTAGGATGTCTTTACATTTGATGTTTCCTTTGTTATGCAGAAATGTCCTTAGTTTGATGTAGTTCTAGCGCTTATTCTGTTTTTTTTTTTTTTTCCCTTGCCTTTAGAATCAAGTTCACAAAGACATCTCAAAGGTCAATGACAAGGTGTGTATTGCCTGTTTTTATCTATGTATTTTATGATTTTAGTTATTCCATTCATTTCTTTAATCCATTTTTCAATCAATTTTTGTGCATGGTGTTTGACAGTAGTTTCTTTCTCTCTCTTTTTTTTTTACATGTGGCTATTCAGTTTTCCAAACACCATTTACTGAAAGATCATTGTTGCCTTGTGAATGCTCTTGGCTCCTTTGTTGTACATTAGTTGTTCATATATCTGTAGGTTTACTTCCGGGTAATCAATTCTATACTATTGATCTGTGTGTCTGTTTTCATTCCCAAACAGTGGTGATTTGATTAATATTCCTTCGTAGTATAGTTTAAAGTCAGCAAGCTTTGGTAGAATTGGTAGAATATGGGTCTTTTGTGTTTTTTTCCTAAATTTTATCCTAACATTTAATCTTCTATTTTCTGATATTTCATGTGATTTTTAACATTAAAATGGGTATTGAATTTAAGTTTATGTTCTTTTTCTCCTTATGATATTAATCAATTTATATTCTGTAAGTTTTGCATAAAATTGACTGTCTAATAATCACAGGAACTTGTCTTAAATCAGTTCAACTGAAGAATATACATTTATAAACCCTGTATGTCAATATATACATAATGTTTATTTTTAAATGGTAAAGTTGAATATTGTTCCAGTATGGGGACTGTTAATAACTTGAGTTCACTTCATCCCCATAGTGAAAAGTGCTACATACATTTAACAAATACAGCATATGTAAAAGCACAAGTATCAGCACCTTCACAAAGAGAAGAGACACACATCTTTGTAAAAGACAGAAGATGATCCCTGTCTTCATGAATTCACTCAGTACCTTGACTCTAGTGTCCAGATATAGGAATCAATTATATAGAACTTTTATATCTGGTGAAAGGTCTAGACACCTCAGCAGAATACCAACACCTCAGTACTGGCCTGTGAGTTCTTACAACCTAGCATGAAAAGTAAAGGACCACTTTTTTATGACAATAGGACTCTGGGAGAAAAGGATAGATGACAGAGAGCAGAGAGCCTATAGCTAAAGCATACACAGAATTTACTGGGGGATTTTCAACTTTTGAATTAAAAACTTTAGTTTGGGGAATAATAAATACAGATAGGTGTCCTAGAATGAAGGTGCTGCTTAGTACCGGCTCCTGAAACACTTTGTAATTGGTGCCAGGACTGGGAGCCCTGAGGATAAAATGTTCCAACCCATTCAACCATTATCACACTTCTGGTGCCAGAATGTGTGTGTCACAGTAACATTTCTCTGGTTTTCCAGACAACTTGGGCAGAGACAGGTTACTGCAACGCTATACAAATATCTGGGCTAGTTCTCAAAGAGAGTTCCTCAATACTCTAAGGGAGAATCTTTAGAGAAATCCTAGGGAAACAGTTAGATACCTGTCCGAGACTACTGCTGAATAGTTTTGAAGGTCTGCCTGTTAAATGATAAATCTTCCATTCTCAGGAACCAAAGATTTTTCACTACTGCTCTGTTGAGGATGCTGATCATCTAAAGGATGGAGACACTTTTGCAGGTTATTGTACATTGATGTGATCTGCTCCCAGGGGTTACAAAAAAAACTCAATTCTCTCTCACCAGTAGCCTCGGGTGAATCTGTGGCCTGGTTGTGTACTGGGCATGAACTAGCTGCATCTGTCTCATGTTTTACAATGCTTGCTTGTAAAAATGCAAGAAAGTTCCGCATTCCCAGTCCTGACTCCAAGCCTAAAGATTGGACTCTCAGGGCTAGACATAATGCTGGCTCTAAAGCCTCAAACATTTTGACTAGTGAAGAGGGCAAAAAATAATAGCCCAGTCTAGGGCAAAATCCCAGGCCTATACTCTGCAACCTAATACCTTAATACAAAATCATTACATCAGGACAGAAAGGAAAGCCATTTAACCTCACCCATAGAAATGAAAAGATAATATCACACAGAATGAAGAGATGTAGAAATATGCATGAAATTATGAAACAAATAAAACACTCAGGGGAAAATCCAAATGTAACAGAATTTAGAAAACTACACGAAAAATATTTTCATTTTTTTAAAGGAAAATTGCATGCAAGAATGAAGTTTAGTAGGCAGACAAGTCAGAAGAGAAAGAAACAAAAGAAGCATTTTATTTTATTTTTGATTAGTTGTTGACATTGATTTCTCCCCACAGACTCAGAACATAAAACCAAGTCCTTGGGTTGTACATGGACTACATTCCTTCAGGGGTTGCTGACCTAACTACTACTCTATCAAGGTTTTCTCATTTTAAGTATTTATTTTTGTTTAAAAATCTCAGAAACAAATGAGATATTCTAGTTTAAACAATACATATTTGTCTTTGAGCTTCTGTAATAAAATACTATAGATCAGTGACATAAACAACTTCTTGGAGATATGGACTTTGTGACAAGAAACTTGAATCTGTATATAGAGAATATAGAGTATATAGAACCTGTATATAGAGAATAATTGCTTGGTTTTTTGTTCACAATGCTACATTCATTTAGCAACTGAACTTGCTTCTGAGTCTGTGTTTCATACCACAACCATTTTTCTATTTGTCACTATTCTCAAGGCTTGATCTGTCAATTATCAGTCTTCCTAGTGTTAGGAATACTAACAAGATTTCTTGATTGGCAGACTTTGTTTTTCATTGAAGGCCTTTATTTCTCCATCATATTTGAATAATAATTTTTCAGGATAGAGTATTCTTGGTTGTTAGTTTTTTATTTTTAGTATTTTTAATATGTCATTCCACTCTCTCCTGGCCTCTAGTGTTTCTGCTGAGAAATCTGGTGATAATCTGATGAGTGTGCTTTTGTAAGTTATTTTTTACTTTTATCTAGCAACCTTGAGTAGTTTTTCTTTGACACTGACTTTTGCTAGTTTTACTATAATGTACCTAGAGTAGGTTTATCTGCACTTAGGAAATTAGGTGTTCTTCCTGTCTTAAACATCTGTGGTTGTTCTCTGTGGTAAATTCTCTGCTATTACTTCTTTAAAAAGGTTTTCTGTACTTTTCTCCCTCTACATCTGTGTACTTATTATTCTTATGTTTATTCTTCTCTTAGTGTCTGATATTTCTTAAAGGATTCGTTATTTTCCTAAATTGTGTTTCCCTCTTCTCTTCCATGTGGATTTCCAATTCTGTCTCTTTTTCAATTTATAATATGCATTACTCTGTATTATGGAGTTTGTTTATGGATATTTCCTTCTTTATCTACAGTACCTTACTGTATTTTTTATCTCTAGCATTTCTGCTAGAACTTCCTTCATAGCCTAAATATCCTTGGTGACATATTCCCTTTGATCTGTCACTTATTTTCTGATTTCTTCTAATTGTCTTTGGGTAATTGTGCGTCTCCTGCCTCTCATTTAGCTTTCTTATTACTTTCATTTTGGAACTCTTTAATTGCTAGGTTATCCCAATCCATACCAACGGAGTTCTCTGGTGAGCTCCTGGTGCTTTCTTCTTTTTATGCCACTCATGGTTTTTTGAAAGGGTTGGACTTTGTCCCATCTTACTTTTTTGTTTGAATTTGGCACTGTGAATTTCTTTTTCCTTTACTTTAGAATTCTTCCTACCTGTATGATGATGTGGCAGGTGCCAAACCCTTGATTTTAGTGGCGATGGATCTGGTTCTGCTATCTACTATACCCTTGTGTGGTGGCCCGCTGGTGCTATTTCAGGTAGTGCTTATAGGTTTTGCAGCTCTCAGCACAGGGAGGTTTATAGAAAAATCAAGTACAGTCCAGGCATATATCTCTTTTGTAACACAAAGTTCTACTGGGCAGGTTATGGGTCAATTGTGGGTTTCCTTGGGTTCTGAGACCTCAAAGTCAGTTGTCCATGAGGGTTACCGGGCAGGGTATGGGTCGACTGCCCATGGACAAAGAGGACTAGTTAGCTCTGTTTCCAACCATGGTGGGTTGGGCTGGGGCTCAATGGATCTGAAGCCTAGTGTATGCCGTTTCTGAGATGTGGATGGGGCAAGGGGTCAATCACCCAAGAATCTTCAGAATCAGAAGTCTAGCGTTTGCTGTTACCAGACCATGGTCAGGCAAGGAAAGAGTTTTTTTGTACCCGAAGGAGTCAAATGTGGTGGACATGTGTCATCTTGGCATCTGCTGAACAGGGCTGATGATCCAGTGTCCCTGGGAGCAGAGGCCTAGGATCCAAGAAGATTCTTAAGTTTTAATAATGTTCACTGAAAACAGGAGGACAAATACAGGGGCAAAAAGAAAACTACAATGAAGAAATATGTTACAAGGAAGTTTCAAACCGGACTCATAGAGTTAAAAAACTCAGTGTCTGAGCTAAAGAACATAATAGAGGCGCTCAAGATTAGACAGAAATCAACCTCAAATCAAATAATTGAACTAGAATTACGACAGTATAATACACCCAAGCAGCCAGTAAAGAGAAAACAGAATTGAAAAAAAAAATTTCAAAAACCAAAAATACAAGGACAGACAGAGTCCTTAGGGACAACATCAAGGTGACCACATTTGCATCAAAAGGATCTAAAAGAAAAGAGAGCAACAAAGAAAAAGAAATATTATTTGAAATGCTGAAAGTAACTGGAATAAGCATAAACACTCTACCATCGTAGGTAACCACTTAGTATTGAAGGAGTGATAAAGAATTTTAGAGAAAAACAGAAGTTAAAGGAACTTAATACAACTACACTATTCTTAACAAGAAATACTAAAGGGACTCAGTAAAATAAAAGACACAATCAGAAGCAGCAATACAGCAAAAATATGTGAGAAAAAATGTGAACTATTAGAATGAGATCAATGCTAATATTCTTTCAAGTCAAAAATGTTTATAAACATAGAAACATATATGTGTAACCAAGATAACATCAAAACAAGAAACCATAGAAAAATATGATGAAGTAAGTGGAAAGAGAAACCAAGTACAAGATAAAAGTTCAAAGAGAAGATAAGAGAAAAAATACATCAAGAAGTTGCAAAAAGGCCCTGAAAACAAATAAAATGGCTACCAACAGTACATATCAATAATGAAAACACATTTTAATGAATTGAACTCACCTATAAAAAGGCTCTGAGTATCCAAATGAATTTAAAGCAAAGCTTTCTGGTTCATGGAGGAAACCTTCTAGATCATCTAAATTCTAAAGACAATGAGGCTCAAAATCAAAGTTTGGAAAACAATACATAATTAAATGAGTACATAAAAAGAGCAGTCACAGCTTTACTGTATTGCTAAAATACACTACTTACAGAAGAAGTTAATAAAATACAGGGATGCACATTGCATTATAATTAAGGGGTCAATTCAGCAAGATGTCAAACACCTATTAATATTTATGAGTCAGACAAGGGGGCATCAAAATACATATTATTATAATACAGTACATAAATATTTTACAAATAAATAGATATTGACAGAAATGAAATATAGTAAGCGACTTTGATATCTACATTCTACAATGAACAAATTAATCATGTAGAAAATTAAATATGAAACATTAGTCTTAAATAACAAATTAGAAAATATGTGCTTAATAGGCATTTACAGAACTCTCACCCAATAGGTTCAAGTTCAGAATTCACATTTTTTGAGTACTCATGAGCATACTCAATAATAAACCATATGTTGGGAAGCAGAGAAAGAGTCAAAAATTTAACAAAGTTTGAAATTATAACCATATTTTTTCTAATCACAATGGCATAAAACTAGAAATCAACCACAAAAGAAAAGCTGAAAAATTGCAAAATATGTGGAGACTAAACCACAAGCTTCTGAATAACTTTGGGTGAAATATAAAATAAAATGAGAATTAAAAAATATTTAGAGATGAATGAGAATAGTGATAGAATAGTGGTTTAGTCAGCAGCACAGCCAGCAAACGTCCCAAGGTCAGTGGGAACAACCAAGATGGGCAACTATGTAAAAAAAAAAAAAAAAAAAATCAAATGTTTTTTTCCTTTCTCTTCCTGCCTGCATAATACTTGCCTTCATTCCTGTCTGTGCCTTTCACTAACAGAAAGAGAGAGAGAGAGAGAGAGAGAGAGAGAGAGAGAGAGAGAGAGAGAGAGAGAGAAAGAAGTCATGAACTATCAGAAATTATGGGATTCAACAAAAGCAGTACTAAGCAGAAAGTTTATTGAAATTCAGTCCTACCTCAAAAACAATAATCTCAAATGGAGAGCTAACTCTTACCCAGAATAACTAGGAAAAAAAAAGAGAAAGCAAACAGTCAGTAGGAGGATAGAAATAATTTAAAAAATTGAGTTGAAATAAAGGAAATTGAGGTCAAAAGACAATTCAAAAGATCAATAAAATCCAAAGTTGTTTCTTTGGAAAAATAAAGTTGGTAAGTCATTGTCTAGGCTCACTAGGGATTACAGAGAGAATACTCTAACAGAATAAGAAAATGAAATGGGAGAAAGTACAACAGATACCTCAGAAATGCAAGGTATCACAAAATACTACTATAAACAGTTACATGCTAATACATTTGAATGACTAGAGGTCATGGACAATTTTTAGAATCATACATTCTGCCAAGAATGAGTCAGAAAGAAATAGGTTCCCTAAACAGTCTAAGTACAAGTGAATAAATTAAATAAATAATTTCCTCAAAATAAAAAGCCCAGGGCTAGAGTTTAGCTAGTCATTTATACCAAACCTTCAGAGAACTAACAAATTCTCAAACTCATCCAACATACCGAAGAGTAGGTAACATTTCGATTTTCGATGAAGTCAAAGTAACACTGATATTACAAGCAGACAAGGACATCATAAAGAAAAAAATAAACAGACCAATATAGACTGAAAAACAAGTTCAGTATCTTAAAGTGTGTGGTTTTGTAACCAAAAGAAATAACAGTAAAATTGCTTTATTGTTAAAAAAAGGAATAATAAATTAAAAAAATGATAACCATTTGAGGTAAAATAAATCTGATAAACATGGATTCAAAAATCTTCAATAATATATGAACAAAATGAATTCAACAACATATCTAAGGGATCTTCAATCATGACCCATTTATCTGGGGATGAAAGGATACTTCACTATAAGCAAATCTACTGTTATTTTACTCCATCTAACCAAAGTAAAGGGGAATATTATATAATCCTATCAATAGATACAAAGAAAGATTTTGACAAGATTCAGCACTCACTTCTAATAAAAAGTTTTATTAATATGGGAGATAAGGAGCCTATCTTAATATAATGAAGACTACATATAATAAAACCGTAGACATCTTTCTCAATGGTGTAAACCTAAAAATATTTCCTCTAAGATCAGTAAACTCAGAAATTTATTGACAAGGATGTGGAGAAATGGGAACCTTTTTACTCTGTTGCTAAGTACTGTAAATTGATATAAATGATGTGGAAGAGGTATGGTGTTTCCAGGAAAAAAAAATTTCATATGATCCCATGATTCCATTTTTGCACTACAAAGATGCATGCTCCTTCATGTTTATTTCAACATATTTTGCAATATCTAAGAAATGAAGCAACCCCTCAACAGAAGAATGGATGGAGAAGATATGCTAAATATACATCAAGGGACACCGCGTAGCCTAAAAGCAAGTTGAAATTCTGCCATTTGTGAAAACATGGAACAAATTGACAGATTTTGCTAGGTGAAATAAGGCAAAAGGAGAAAGACAGATACTGGACACTTTCTTTCATAGATAAAATATAAAAAACAAAGAAAATAAACACAAAAAAACAAAAAAAATTACTGTACCTTGACAAGAGAAATAAGGTTATCAGAGTGGAAGCAGGTATGTGGTAGGAGTAGGTATTAGTGGGAATCAAGGAACAATGGCGGAGGGCATGAAAATTTGGTTGTGTGCTTTCTATGTTATCATCAACTGGATGCATAGTGAATTAATATATTTAAACATTATTTTGAAAACCAAAATTACCTCAATAAAAAATGAACAAGTTGAGTGAATACAGTTTTTGCAATATTTTTATTAGGACCAAGTTTTAGTGGTACTAAGATTATACATCATAAGTTGGTCAATAGTAAAATAAGAATCAAAAATATGTTATGTGATTATTATAATTACCTCTACACTTTTTTGAGTATGTATTCAATGTATCCATGGGTAAAACTTTAATTATCAAATTTGATAAGGTAATTTCTTAAATAATATATTTCTGTAAATGGTTTCACAGTCAGAAATAACATATCATTTATTCATTTTCTATTTTATGATTTTTACATTTATCACAATAAAACATTTTTAATAATTTCCTTTTATATTAATTTCAAACTGCATAAATTCAGAAACTTCTGAAGAATTATGCATTTATGCGTCATGTATTATTTATTGGACAGCATACTTATATAAAATACTTAATTATATAATTCAACCATATTCCTAATTTCAAATAGTATCCAGGAATATTTTTAGATACAGACACATGGTGAGGACACAATGGTTTTACCTACAGAAGTGTGTAGTCTAAAATGGATTAAAGTGCTAAGTCTATAAGAGCAATATGACATGTGTAGTGATATAGAAATATTAAACATATAATAGAGATAACGATTGATTGATCTTTGGTAGTAGTTAGATTGTACAGTATAAAACAGAAGAAAAATAATTCTTGGATAAAGAGTAAAACTATTTTAAATTAAAGTAGCAACAGTAAAATAATTATTAAAAAATTCTTATATGCCAATGAAGCTGGACTCCTACTGCCATCCTGACACTATTTCTCAACTTCTCTATGACTTGTCATAATTTATTAAGGTTTTAACTCTTGGAAATAGCACTTGTTTGATAAATTGTGGAACAAAAAATTCCGAAGTTGGAGGAAGGAAATTTCGAACTCTTAGTAGGTGCTCAGTGTCATCTAGGGAACGAACACAAACAGAATTTATTCTCTATGAAGAGAGAATGGCAGTTTCTTGTAATACACTTACACATTGGTTAGAAAGTTTTACACCATTACACAGAACTTAGACTGTTTTGCTTGTAAGCAGTAATAAATCATGTAACAGCATCTCAGACAGTGGTATGAAAACTTTTGATGAATAGTGTTGGAATATTACATTTCTTTAATTTAAACAATGGTATTATCAAGCATGTATATTTGATCATTTCGATTCTGCCTATAATAATTCAATTAGCTGTGCAAATGTATTAGATTGTTACTATAAAATTCTAAAAACAAACTTATAGCATCAAGATTTCATGTTAATCATAAAGTAATGTCATTGATAGAGATAGCCAAATGTCTAAATGATGGAATAGAGGAATATCTGCAAAATATTAATAAAGAAATTAGTTATTTGATGGACTTAATATATTTATTATATACAAACACAATTATTGCACTCATATTTTTCCTAAGGAAATAAACACTTTGTAAAATTCTGATAATTTGATTATATTATATAAGACAGAATGTGGGTGATGGATGAGGAAAGCAGAGAAACCAGTGATAAATCCCAGATATCTGTTCTACTTATCTGAAAAAAACAATGTTTCCAAGGAGAATGAAAACTGAGTTCCATATTGTACTGGAAGTAATGTCTTGTTCTGGAATTAAGTTTGACTTGCATTTGCAACATATGAATGGAGTCGGATAAGAAATTTTATATATTAATTTGTAGCTAAGGGAGAGTAATGATTTAATAAAATTTTGGAAATAACCAGCATGTAAATATTGTTTGAAGCATGGCGATGAATTAGATATTTAAGGAAAAATTTTATCTAGAATAATAATGGCATATCTAGTCAATCAAATAAGTAGTGAATATAGAAGTATAAATGTGTTTAATAATAATTGTGAATAGGAAGAAAACAAACATTTAATATAATCACTATCGACTTAGTATTGAATTAATCAGTTAACAAATTTAAATAAATCCAGTCCACTAGCTGTGCAACTTTTTTCCAAGATATCTGAAATTACTTACATACAGAAGTGAGAGCATAGATATTTAAGTTGAAACCTTAAGATTTCATCAGATGAGAGAAACGCATTGATATGAAAGCTACTTTGTAAGGAAGATTAAAATGATAAATCATGTGATTTAAGTTGACGGACAGGAAAAGAAGATGATTGTGTAGATTGTTTGGAATACTACGGAAATGGAAGAATTTAAATAAGTAAGTGTGAGAAAAAGGAGCATAGTTAGAACAGCGACATGCATAAGACCAAATCTAACATTTTTACTTAAGGATGTATCTATTGAATCGGGTTATGAAGTACAATGCATGTAGCTGAGGGTTTTGTGCTGGAGACACATGCAAATGACCTACAATCTGCTAACAAAATAGTTAACGAACACATTGAAATTAATAATAAGCTAAATATTCTATGCAGATGTTTTTATATACTTTTATTTTTAAAAATTGTTGGAGTATTGCATCACAATATTACATAGACAGCATGTGCAACAATGTTAATCAACTATATATGTATATCTGTGTGCACGTATATATGTATATATATATGTATGTGTACACACATATATATGTATAATGCAATAATACATTAAGGTTACCACAAGCAGTTCAATTCTATTCCATCAAATAACTGTCCCATTTTACCCAATTTGCCAACCCCTCTTCATTTTCCTTTCTGTAGCCCCTAATTTCAATCTATAAACTAAAGGTCTAATTTTGTTTGATGTGATTTATTTATACTACATATACTACGTATGAGTGAATCTTTATGTTTGTCTTTCTTCTGACATCTCACTAAGCATGATTCTATATCTTGATTTGTATCCTTCCATTAGCTGAGGTGCAAAATCTCAAAAATATTATTAAATTCTCTTTGTTGGCACCTGCATATTCTCAACAAATTCTTTGTCCAATAACTATCAAAACATATGGGTTCTAATCATTTATCTCTGCTTTCAGTGTTAGTGTCCTGAGCAAAGTTGAAATCATTTGTAAACTGCCTTACTTTTTACTAGTTAATTGTTCTCCTTGCTTTCACCAAGTGAAAGTATTTAATTCTCTCCAGATCAACCACAGTTGTATTCTTAAAACGCATATTATCTTTGCTCAAAATCTTCTATTGATCCCTAACCATGTGCTTCCTCTCTAACCACTTCTGAAGAATTGCTCCTGGCTATTTCCCAGTCTGACCTGACACACTCTTGTCTCAGGACATGTGCATTTGTTCATTTACTGTTCTCTGACTGATACTCTCTACTCCCTAATTCAGCAGGTTCATTGTCCCATGTCTTTCTAGCATTCACTCTAATATCACCTTCTCAGATACAACTCTGTTCACTCTATTTAAAATTGTAACACACATGCAAGCATCCCTACTTTTATTGTTTCATTTTTTTCTCTAGAGCAACTATATATGATAAAATACAGTTCATTTACTGCCACTTTATCTACACTAGATTTTAAATTAAACAGGCATAATGTGCTTACTCATTACATTGCAATATTTCCTTTACAACTTATTTTATGGATCTGGAGTGCTAGCACAAAGTTAGTATTCTGCATATATTTTTCCTCATTTTAATTATACTTATTCCACACATTAAAATAAAATCATATACACAGTTTCTCCATTCTACAGATGTATGTCAGCATACCCTGTCCATCACCAAATCACCAAGTGTTCTTCACCATTGTCCAGTTGGTTTCACCGCCATATATTTATTATATGGATGAATGGATAAATATATTGAGATATTAAATTCTACATATTTTAAATACTTTTAAATAAAAAGCAGTAGCATTTGCACTTACATATTGAGCATTAAAATAGTAATAATTTAATGGGGAGATATTTTGTGGAAAAACGTATATTTTTTCTGCTTTTTTCACATGAAGTAGGCAGATAATGACCACTTGCAACACATTGTTTTTCAATTCTGTCTTCATGTTTTGACAAAGTGATTATTATAAGTTGAGTTGTATAAGATATTCTGCTAAAATACTTTTATAAATAATCTGAATATTAATATGTCAAGCTTCAGTAGCACACTTAAGTAAATTGAGCAATTATTACTTGGGTGTTTGAAAACATCACGAAATTACCCAAAGCAAAACTGAAGCCAATTTCATTCAGACAAATGAACTTTTTTTTCAATTAATATTTTGAATAAACATTGGTTGTCTTAGAAAAACCTCAAAATGCCAGAAATGAATGTACAGGCTTATGGCTGAGATTCACTTGGCATTTCTCTTGGAAGCTAAATCTTATTTTCATAATCAGTGCCCCCCACAGAAGACTCTTCTCATTTTGGATACATGCCTGGTTTACCTAGATGTGTGCCAACTAATTGCTGGGACAACAGATGGGTCTATTCAATCTATGTGCCAATCTGCCAAATAGAGCTAAAAAAAGATTCAAACTAAAATAAAGTACCCTCCAAAACTAATAGTTAGTCAAATTGGACATATAAATATATATATATAAAATTTTAATTATATCTCTCTCATCTTTATGTAAAAAATTAGAAAGAGAAAATTGTGTAGGTTGGGACCAAACTCTTTAAAATCCTACTATAAGGAGGAATGATGAAAACCCAAGCAATGAAGATAAACAAATCCAAGCTATCAACATCAAAGTTGGTTTAGTAACTATCAGATTAGATAAAGGTTATTTTTTAAAAAAGAAATGTAATAGTAATATGATAGTCATTGACTATAAATGTTTGAATCCAAATAATAGTTGTCTCTTTTTCCCCCCAACTAGGGACTCTTCTATCCTTTTGCAAAAGATTCAGAAACTTTTCTAGTAAAGTACTACACACTCTCCAATTTGTTCATGTAATTGAACGTGATTCAAGTGGTCTGTTTGCTCATCCAGTTACCCTGGATCAAAACTAGAGAAAATACAGAACAATGCGGTCAGTAATCAGAGATGCACCCCATTCAATGCTGATATTCCTGAACCAGCAGACACAGAAGGAACAGCAGAGATTTTCTGGGTGAAAACATAGTGTTTTCCCTTCTCCCCAATATTTTGTAAGATAAAGAGTTTCATTGTAAGTAACCATCATACTGTTCATAAATCTTCATTATCTCTGTATTTCAATCCTATCAAAAGAAGTCAGTGAATAAAACAAAAGTTGTGCTGTCCATATCAGTAAAACTGTTTAATTGGTATTGGTGCCTACAAAATTATTAGAAAAACCAAAAGAGTAGAAGTCAAGAGGAAGTCAAGCTACTAAAACTACAAACCAGATATTAACTGTAACTACAAATCAGATGTTTGTTGGAAAAATTAGACAGCTGATGTTTATTTATTTTGTATCTGCTTTGAAAACTGGCTATATCAAGAAAGTTATTGGTGCTTAAACACTAGAATGCAAAGTCCAGACCAACAGACAAAAGGTCTCTCTTAAAAGCAGAATAAAGGATTTTTGAATTTAAATGGAATCCTAAACTTTTCTAGCCCTTAGAAATCACATACGTGGCGGCCCTGGTGTCTCAGACAGTACATTCTTCACCTTCAGAGGCATACCACATAAAACTCCTAGGACCCGGGCTTGAGATTCAGGGGGAATAACCAAGATAAACAACAAAATAAAAATAAATGCTTCTTTCTCTTCTCTCATCCAACCTGGCTATCACATTCATTCCTGCCTGCACCTTTCCTAAAAAAAAAAAAAAAAAAAAAAAATGCATTTCCTTCTTTAACAGAACTTCTTTCTTTTAAAGACTAATCTAATTAAAAATTAGCATAAATCAGCTTAAACTTGTAGTAGATTCATGAAATAGCTGTTAATAGTGAAAAGGTTCAGCAGCACATAAGAATACTTTGTTTAAAGCTATCAAGGGCACATTCATATGTCTTAATTGTGAATTATTGTATCTTTAATTATAAAATATAAAATTGTGAATTAATTGTGAATTATTGTATCTTTAATTATAAAATATAAAAGAAATTTAACTAAGAAGGCATCTGAATATAAGAAGAATATTAATGGATTTGCAGAGCAGAAGTCCTGAATAAATTAAACAGTGGCCCATAGATATAGGATCATAACTACAATATAGTATACATTATCTATGATCTTAAATACAATAATTAACAGAACAGTTTATGCTCCAATGAAAGCAGGAAGGAATACAAAATAAGTAAAATAAATAAACACTAATCAACAGAAATCTATAGCTATGTTCGTAGTTATGTTTATAGTAAAATATAATTAAGAAAAAACACCCTATAATTCTTCCTATAAATGAGAGAATTCATACTTAATAACAAAATGCCAGCATCAGAGTATGATATAAATTAAATATATATACTTAATAATTTAATATTCATACATAACGATATATCAGAATGCTATGCAAAAGCATAGTTATCAAACTTTGTTTAACAAATCTACGCATTAAATTATATATCTAACATAGAATACACATTCAGTTCAAAGATATATGAAATACTTGAAATATCATCCAGGCATAAGATTTCTCAACACATCATAAAATTAAGTTTCATTGAGATCTTTATTCTTCACTATTGAATCTGATAAAGGTAAAATATACTATATATTAGGAGCTAAAAAATCACATATCATTCATATATAGATAGATAAGTATCTTTCTTTCATCACACTCATATAAGAAGACTGTATTTCAAGCCTAAAGGAGGCTGTAAAAAAAGCACAATGAAGGTTATTCATCAAAAATGTAATTATAAAAAGAAAATTTGAGATATCATAGCTCAATTGTGCAATGGGAAACATAAGAAATTTTAAAAAGAATAAACATTAAAAATGCAAAACAAAATATGAGCATAACTGAATGAAAACCTGAAAAAAGTAAATTACAAAAAAAATCCAGGAATATTATAATTGTCTGAAAAGACTAATAATACAGATCTTTAGTTAATCAAAAGAAAAAATAGAAAAGGAAAAATATTATTTTTAAGTCCTATAAGACAACCAGATATATAAAATAGAGTTTTAAATATATATGTGAGAAGAAATTTTCAAACTGGAATTTATACTGAAGAAAAATATCAAACAAAATTGATTCAAGAATAAAATGAAGTTGATTTATTCTTTTCTTTGCTTAAGACAAAGAAGAACTAATGGAGTAGGTTTGACCTTGTGGAGTAGAGATTTGATGCAGTTCACATATGTTCCAAGGAGTAGGTCTCACAGCATGAACTGCTAAGTAAGTAAATGATTCTTCCTATTCTCTCTTCCTTCCTGCTTGTCTCTGTTGGTTGTCATTCCTGCTTACACCTTTCTTCTAAAAAAAAGGAAAAAAGGTCATTTAATATGGTCAATATCAAGTGATCAAAAAAGTAAATATTAATGTTTGCCCCATTCAAGTTGAAAGCTTATGCTTGCTATCTCCTTTTGACCACCACCAACATAGCAACAAAAACTACAAGGAAAACACAGAGGGGAAATACTGTTTTAAAATGAATCAAGATAATTTTATAACTGCTTCTAACTTGAAATTGTATATTTTAGTTCAAATACAGTACTCTAATTAGGGAGGCATTCAAATGAGTTGCCGATGTTTTGTACACTTCTTTTGATACTAAATGTTTTTCCTATGATTGAATCTTAAACTAAGCAAAATGACTATTTAGCAAAATAATCAATATCCTCTTTCCTTTGATAAGACTATTAAGAAAGACTATTAAGGGACAATAACATTTATAATGTGAGTTTTTCCTTGGGATTCACTTAGAGACTGTTGAGTTTTTGCCTGTTTACTATCTCTGTGTTAGAAAATAGTGTTAGATGTTGAAAATAAGATGTAAAAAGTGTTTGATATAGAATAAAGTCAAAGTTGTGTATTCCTTTGTAGATATCAGGAGCATGGATTTCAATTTTATGAGGGACTAAGCTGCTTTTTAGGTATTAAAACACAATTTATATTTTAAATATGGCTGATGGTATTATATTTGTAATACGCACAATATTTCTCTCTACAGTGATTGCTTTTGCCATACTCTATCAGAAAACATTTAACAAACTCTATGTGTCTGTCAATAAATACAAAATAAATTATCTTGACAATTTAACTCCAATTGTCTTTTTGTAATTTAAAATCCTATCAGATAAAACATTTTGTATATTAGATTTTGTAATATTTTAAGTTCTATCTGATAACACTAGCATATATGTTGTTGAAATATCTAAACAAAGTTTGTTCTATATATTCTGTATAGAAATAAAAAGAAAATATTTTTTCTCTCACTCAGTAATCCCAGCCTAAAAATTCTAACAAGTTAGGGAAAGTTTCATGAAACATACCAAATTCAATAAACATACATACAATGTTTTCAGATATACTTCTAAATGTTGCTTGAGACAGTATACTGACATTGTTAGGACTTTTTCTATAAGAACTTTCATAAATTTTAAAATATTTAAAAGACCAGCAGCCTATATAGTTAGAATAATCTTCCAAAACAACCATCTCAAAATTTTAGCATAACATAAAGAAATCAGCCGTAAGCACTATAATATTGACTGAAAAAAAAGACCTTCAGAATTATCTAGATTATTATTATAAAGAATCAATGTATTTCTTCAGAGGAATCACACCTAAAAGAGTTTAAGTTTCTGAGTGACATTTTTATATACATTTTCTTTTAAATTGTAACTATTTTCCAAGGTATTTTCATATTCTCTTTGATTATTCCTCAAAGGATATCAACATTCTCTTGCCCATTATCTACTCTAGTAAAATATTTTTTATCTCATATTTCTTAGCTAGTTTGACTGGTTTTAAGATAAAGGTAGCTTTATCATCCAAACTTTTGAAAACTCTAAAAGTGATTAACTGATTTAACATCACTACTTTAGAACGAGCAGCACTGTAAAGTATTTTGCAATATAAGATTTATCAGTAGAAAAGTGAAGAGGTAAAATAAAGTGTGCATATTACTTAGAGACAGAACTGATACCTCTATAAATATTTTGTTAAAATTTCATAACATTTTATTATATTAAATATTATATTGATTATAAATATTTGATCATAAATATAGTATTTAATTATATAATATTTGGCATATTTTAAATATAATATACATATTTTACATATTAAAATTTTTTTAAATCTATATGCTCTTTATTAAGTTTCTATTTTCATTGTTCTACCTATAGTATTCTATCCCTTTATATGTAAAAATAAATTGCATTTTCCATATCCTGAAACATATTAGTAAAATTAATATGTAGGAAACTTTATGTAAAATGCAGTGATTACATGAAAAATCAAGTAGGCAAATGTAAGATACAAATCTATAGTGCTCCTTTCCCGTGATTGGACCTTAGATGGCACCTTCAGTATATTAGATAGCAGTTTCCTTCTTTTTATATGGAAGAGATGAAAATTAATATTTGTTTGTAGAATTTCAATATACATATATTCATAAGACAATAAAGGATTTTCCAAGTGTATAGAGATGTGAGGTGAGACTGAAATTGAGAACAAGAGCTAGATAGAGAACGGAGGTAAATTAAGAGGTAAATTAAGGGAAAATTAGAAGGAAAAAATCTGAACTATTTGCAGTCTTAAAACCAAACACACTAAAAAAGCAAATTTTAGAAAACTGCTGAATTTAATCAGGTAAGGTTAACATTTCAGAAAATGTACTCATCAGTTGGCTGGCCATAACAAGTGGACACATTTGATAATAACATTATAATGAGAAAAATGCTTGTGCTTTGTCATAAACAATTACTAGAGAAGAAATTATTAGTCTCACCTTATCTAATTTGATACATCATTGGAGAAAACATGTGGAGAAATTTGTCAAAGATTATCCCAAAAGATAAAGCCTTGAGAGAAAGAATTCCCATTATGTGTTAAAAAAATAAAGAAGTAACAGATAAATTCCAAATAATCAAAAATCTATTCTTTTTGCCACTGATTTTATTTAGGCCAGTCCAGGTCACTGTCTTAGTCTAAGCCTGCTCTAACAAAGTACCATAGCTTGAGTGGCTTGAATCACAGATTTATTTCTCTCAGTTCCAGAGGCCAGAAAAGTCAAGATCAATTGCAGCAAGATGAGGTGTCTGGTCAGAAAAATTATTTTGCAGATGTATATCTTCTTTTATCCTTGTCTGGTGGACAGAGAGAGAGAGAGAGAGAGAGAGAGAGAGAGAGAGAGAGAGAGAGAGAGAGAGAGAGAGAGAGAGAGCAATCTCTCCTTTTTCTGCTTGTAAGAGTACTAATCTCATTCATGAGGACACCTAATCATTCATAGGGAGACCCAATTACCTCTCCTTAACCCTCACCTTCCTAATACTTGTATTGGGGGTTAGAATTTTAACATGTGAATTTCATGAGTCCATAATAGTCACATATATTTAAATAGGTTTTTTTTTTCTTTTCTACATTGCTGAGGTGACATTTGAATTGATCAAAGAGAGGGAGCTCACTTTCATTTTGCAGAATTGAAGATAATAGAAGGTCAAATTTAGGATAATTTTGCAATCCTTATTGAAATTTACTTTGTTCCAGTAATTGTTGAAGCTCTTAATAAAATTTAAATATAATTCTTGCAAAAGAATTTGATAGAATTAAATCTATTAATCAAACATTTAAAGTAAAGGAAGCTTTACAGGACCTCTTTGAAAGTATTTAAAGGGACCCTCATTCCAGTAACTAGATGGCAGATTCATCTGATGACCAGCACAGGACTTAATTATAAAGTTGCCAGGACTTCTGAGGAGGCTATTTTTCAGTGTAATCACACCTCAAAAGCCAATCTAACTAGCATATGCATGAGGAAAGTTCCTAGTTTGATAGTAGGTTGAATTTTTTTGGCACATGTGTACAAACCTTACAGAACTGCTATTGTATTGTACTACATTCACAATCAGGAGTGCCTGCTGAAAGTTCTTAGACCACCTTCTCCCAGCAGACAGGTTATTTTATAGTCAGTGGATGTAAATATGTTGAAAAAATGGTGATTGCATTTGAACCCCCCAAAATGGAATTTTTTCACTAAATCATATGTCACTTGTGAAATGTTCTGTTAGTCATATTTAGAAACCAAGGAGGTCACCCAGTCATTTGGCATATTGATTACCTAAGACTCTTCATAAATTGAAAATTTTCCTTAAAAGGAAAATATTTTATCCTGCTCAGGATTGTCAAATACGTTTGCCTTTCCTATTGCCATAATACACCCAGCAACACTATCCAAGAGCTCAGAGAATGGCTAATATACTGCTATAAATACTTCATGTCTTTGTGTCATACCAAATGAGCCATATTGCAGATAATGGTGAGGCAGTGGTGGACTCACGATAGTGGGATCCATGGTTCTTACAACATATTATACATCCAGAAATCTTGAATAAAAAGTCTCCTGAAGGCAAAGCTGAGGTATTGAATTGCAAATTTCATTCTGTAATAATAGAGCACTGTTGTTCATAATACACAGTATAAATCAGTGCGTACCGAATTTTTATTCTTAATCTGCAGTATGAGTATTACCTGGGGATTTATAAATGAAAACTTTCAAATCACATCTTAAGATCTATTGAGAAAGAAATTTGCATGTGAAAATTTTAAACTATATTTTAATAAACTCTCCAAATGACTCTGGTAAATGCTATATAATGAGACATGGTTTCTTTAAACAATTTTCACTATATGGTGTTATATCCCCAAATACTAGAACATATGGTCTAGGAACAAAGTATGAGATACTGAAGTTGATCTTATCAACACCAAGTAGGAAACTATGTAGATAAATTGTGTTTCCTACACTTTCATGTGGTTTATGAAACTTGAGGTCCCAGTAAAAGACAGTTCTCACCCTAGAAGACAATGAAAGGAGTTATGATGTTCTTGGGGAAACCATCCTGATTGCCATACAAAAGTGAGATCATTAACAAATAACCACAAAGGACAAGGAGGAATGTGTTTTTAAACTAAGTGAAAAAATGAATCTTTATACCCCTATTTCAAGTTGTAACTATAAATAGGCAAATATGGTAATCATATAATCAATCATATCCTGAACTGAATTTGTATCATTGAGGTTTCCGAACATTGGATTCCATGTGTAGCTTTCCGAAGTGGGCAGAAATCTAGAATTTTGGGAGGATAAAACGTCATTGTGATCTCTAGACAAACTGCAGCAGTAAATAATTTGATTTATATTATCTCACCTATTGCAAATTTTCCCAGAAATAAGACAATGAGAAATTTAGAGAAGCTAAAACTGGATGAATTAAGAATACAAGCATCAAGAGAAATTGTGTAGACATTGCCAACAACTTATCCAGGTTCTCTTTACTACCAGATAGGCGTACCCTCCTTCCAGTTTCCGTGAATGCTGTCTTTTAAAGGTTCTTTTTATTTTTCTTCCTCATTTTCTGAGAATGTTCTACCGTTAAAGGGCCAGCAACCTTTGGAGGTTATGTTACTGCAATTTATTCAAAGTGGCATCTTGTGGTCTTGGATAAACTGATAAGAAATTGCAAAATGTTAATGCTCATGTCTTGAAGTGAATTCAATTGTTTCAATTAAAATTCCAAAACTCTCTAAGGCATCCAAATAATGTTAAGTAGAATGACAGCTACTTATTTTTTCCACTTTTTATTCTGCTTCTCTCAGTCCTTATCTATGACAATTGCTCATTGAAATAATAATGATAATAATAATAATAATAATAATAATAATATTCTACAATCTATCTATCTATCATTTATCTATCTAATCCACATAAACATTTTTCCAGGGGCTCATTTCAAGCAGAAATATCCCTAAATGATACTAGAAAATATATTTTAAATAGTGGGGAGAAGTGGATAAACCAAGAAGTATTCAAACAAATAGGTGTGGGGTAGTAGGCCCCAGAGGTATAAACATGCTCCCAGTATAAGGAGGATCAAAGGATATACATTAAAGAGATAGCAAAATATACAGAAGTCAAATTGAAATAGATAAAAAGACTCAAAGTACAAAGTTGTTTAAAAGATGAAATCCAAATTTATGATGAATTTGAATGTGTCAGGAGAAATTAACTGGGAACCACAAAATGAAACTGAGTTAGGTATCCCAAAGGTTAATTATGTTTTTAAAAAGTAAGTAAGATTAACTTCAGATTGTAAGAAAAATATATATAGCATTACTTAGTATAAGTAGCATTCACACCTTTGTATTATATGCTATAGAAATATTTAAATAAATTAAAATGATTTAACTAAAATCTCTACAATTTAGTTTACATGGTCTCATTATCTAACATTTCAAAGCTAACTTTTAGCCCATATTTTGATTAAATGAATTTGTAATGTTTATTATAGCTCTTTATTCTCTATTTCTTTATGGTTCCATAGCATATATTCTGGGACAAATAATGTAACTTCATGTTAAATTTCTTTTAGTAAATAACTAAATTATTTTTCTTGAATCGGAAAATATAGTTGTTTTATATTGTTTCTTGAAATGTGATTTCACACATCATTTATGGAATTCTAGGTTGAATTTATTTCAGATTTGCCCTCTGAAAATATTTGTTACTACTTTTGACTTCTATTATTGATGTTAAAAATAATTTTAGATGATAAGTCTTAAAAAGCCAAGAGTATACAATTGAAAAAGGAAAGGCCTTTTTTAAAAAAATGGTGTGGGGAGTTTAGTTTGTACGTTGATCTGGAGAATGGAGAATCCTTAATCATTTTTAAGATTTAAGGGAGTGCAGAGAAGATGGTGACCCAGTAGGGGCAAGATTTAGTCCCTCCTCATAAAACAACTATAAATTCACCTGCATCCAGAGGCAAATACCAATGAAGCTCAAGCTCATTGGTTGTAGAGGCAGAGTGGCTTTCATGACGGCAAAGGGTAGATGAAAATGTTCAATTATGCAGCTAAACTGTGTATTTGGCACTCAGAATAAGAGCTGCTGCAGTGGAATTGTGGGAGTACACATACAGCCTGAAGAACTGTAGCAGAGGTTGTGAGAAGCCTGCCCAGCAGATCTGGGATGTGTACGTAGGGAAAAATGGCACAGGGTAGAAGGAGAGTCACTGCCCTGGGGACTGAGTTGGAGCCTAGATGGTGAAATTAAACTGGATGCCACCATAACCTAAGGCAGCGAGGGTATCCCCACCCCCACACCCTCCCAACACCATTTTGTACTGGAGTCTTAAGATCCACCCACCTAATATCCTGCCCACTGGATATCCACTCCCCAGGATTAAAGGAATAAGGTAGTCTCCCTCAAGGTATTAAACCTCAGTGCTACCTGCTAGAATCACCCTGTATCCAGAGGCAGAACACCAGTCTAATTGCCAATTGTGAGCCAGCAGCAATGTGACCCTACACAATGCATTCACTACAGAGAAAAATAAACTCACAGAAATAAAACAGAATGCTGAACAGAAAAAAGAACAGAGAAATGTATGTGAAATGATGGAACCAATCAAAAACCCAAAGGGAAATATGAAAAAAGCAGATATATGCAATCTACCTGAAGATGAATTTAACATACTCATGGGGATCCAGAAAACAATTGAGGACATAAAAGAGAACATGAAAAAAGAAAAAGAAGAAATGACGTAAGATATCAAAGAAATGAAGAATATGATAGCTGACCTAAATAATTCACAGAGGGACTCAGGAATAAGATGGATGAAGCTTCCAACAGAATCAGTGATCTGGAAGATAAGGCAGTGAAAATCACAAAAGCAAACCAGCAAATAGATAAAAGATGCAAAGAAATATAGACAGCATTTGATTTCTTTGGGATGACATGAAAAGGAACAATATTCACATTACAGGTATCCCAGAAAGAGAAGAGAGAGAAAAGGAAGGAGAAACTGTGGTTGAAGAAATAATAGATGAGAACTTACTAAAGTGGAAGAATGAAAAAAGCCTCCAGACTCAGGAAGCTCAAAGAGTTCCTAATAAAAGAAACCCAAAAAGAATTATACCCAGACACATTGTCATCAAAATGTCAAAAATACAATATAAAGTATCTTAAAAGCAGTGAGAGAAAAATGTGTCACATACAGAGGGGATTAGGCTAAGTGAAATAAGCAAAATAAGAAAGATACATACCAGATAACTTCACTCACAGGTGGAACATGAATAGATAAAACAAAGGAACAGATGAAACCAAACCAGCCCTTTGATATTTGCAATAGAACTGAGGTTGCCAATAAGGAATGGGACAGGGGATGGGGACAATGGTGGTGCAGACACTGGACATTGGTGAAGGACACTGGTGACTTGGTGGAGTGCAGGGTGTGTTGACACATATCTGAGGAATGGGGAAACTATGCATATGAGATTATTTTAATATGCAGCGTAAGCTACTATAATAAAATATGTCTGCTTCTTAGAGTCTACCCCAAGTTTATGTGAACCCCTCAAACTGATATTCAGATTCTTACAAAATGACAGTGAGGGACCAGAAATGGCAAAATATAAGGAGATGACTATACATATATATATACATATATATATGTATATATATATATATATATATATACACACAGAGATTTTTTTTAAAATTTTGTGTGGGAAAACAGAAGTCACCTAAAATAGAATGAAATCAGATTACTCTAAAATCCTATGAAAAAATTAATTCAAAGTAGATTAGAGAGCAAATATAAGACTTAAAATCTTGTAAAACACAGAAGAAAAGTTAAGATATCTTTGGATACCCAATTCCAGTGGCAAAGGAATCAAAAATAAAAATAAACAAATGAGACTCCACTAAGCTAAAAAGCATTTTCACACAAAAAGTACAATTCAAAAACAAATATACATCTTACTGAATTTCAGACAATATTTGTGCATCATATATCTGACAAGGGATTAGTATTCAAAATCTGAAGAAATTACACATCTCAAAACTGAAAAGCATTTATTGAATTACAAAAAAAAATAAAAGATGTTTTTCCAAAGAAGACAGGCATATGTCCAAGAGACATATTAAAAAACTTTTTCAACTCTAGTTATTAGGGAAATGTCAGTCAAAACAACCAGGAGATACTACCTCACACTTGTTAATAGTAGCTATTATTTAAAAAAGTGTAAACAAGCATTGACAAACGATGCAGAGAAAAGGAAATCCTTTTAGAATGATACTGAGAATATAAATTGGTGCAATTATTGTTAAAATCAGTATGGTGATTCATCAAATATTCAGAATGGAAATTACATGTGATTCATTATTTCACTTTTGGGTACAAATGCTAAAGCATAAAATTTTCTAAGTCAAGGAGATATATGCACCCCCATATGTATTTTAGCATTGTTTATAATAACCAATAAATGGAAATAAGTGTCCATCAACATTTGGATGTTATGAATTCGGAGTATTTTTGTCTTGAAGTAGTTTGCTTTAGCTTCTGTCATATGCCTGATATAGTTAAAATAAAAGGATCATTTATTGATTAATTTTGTTTCTAGGTTTTTATATCATATAAAGAATATAAATCCAAGCTCCAAAATCTGTCAGCCTATGTCCATTTCACAGGCAAAGGATTTCTTCCTCTTTACTCAGATCTAGTTTAGTTCACACAGATGTCCTTAATGCGAATTCTATCGTAAAATATGGTGATTGTGATTTTGTCTCATGGTTTGTTTAATCTGCCTTAGCATGATGCTGAATTCATGGATCTCATCTTGGATGTATACATGTCTATCAATTCACAATTTGCATAAGCTTTGCATTATAGTCCTTTGAATGGTCATTTAGATAGAACAAAATTTTCTTGAATATTTGCACTTGCTTGTTTCTTGATCTCATGATTTTCTTTTCAATCTTACAAGAGAAGCTATAAATTTATTTATATTGTAATATATATTGAACCTGAATCTGTATGTATTTTTGGCCAAAGAATTTCAGTTTATTTCTTTAAAATATCAGAAATTGTGATTTTTCAATATATATTTTAAAAATTTCTATTAGAGAAAGATCTTAAATCATTCTTCATCTTTCAAGGTTTTCTATTTGTTTTACAATAACTTTTTTTTCTTTCTGACATTGGATCACTTAGAACTCCATTTGGTAGCTTTAATTCATTGTCATGGTCAAACTGACTTCCCCACAGAGTTTTCGAGATCCTATGTTCTGTGCAGGAAAACTAGTCTATATCTCAGATTTTACCCCAAGTTCATAAGAATCTTTCAAATTGATATTTAGATTCTTACATAATGACAGTGGGGAACATAAATGGCAAAAATAAGGAAATAAATGCAACAGCCAAGCAATAAAAATAAATTGAAATTAAAATTAAAGATTTAATTGTACAGGACAAATTCATGGCTAGGTAGTCTATATAATTTCCACTTCCTAACACTTTTTCATAATCACTAGAAGGTACTTACCATATTTTGGAAGCAGTCACATAGGACATTACTAAGAATTATGTAAATGTCAAGTGTTTTCTTTTAAAAATATGTATCTATGTACATTGATTCATTTTTTAATAATGTTTTTAGAGATGTAATATTTATAATTTTCTATGCATCTTTTTGTATATTTTGTCCATTTGTGTTTTATTTTTATTTTTGTTTCTCTCATTGATACTATACTCCAAAGAGATGGCTCTTTTATTTCTGAAGGTCAAAGCTCAAGCCTCCCTGGATTTTTTTTTCATTGTTTTCTTTTTGTCTAGATGGCTTATTGTCAATATTTTGTGCCTCCTGCTTACTTATAAAATAAGTCTCAGTCTAAATAGAATTTCTATTGTTGAGTTCACTGACCACCCAATATAAATCACACTTTGTCCTGTCACCTTCTGTCACATTTTTTGTTTATTTTCTTCATAGAACTTATCAGAGTCTAACTGTGCCTGGCACATATTAGGTGCCAAACAAACATGTTTAATAAATTAAAGAAATGGTGTGTTTTCCCAAACTTTCAAGTCAGGATAAACTATTGATCCTTGTAAATCTTCTACCCCAAAAGACTCTTAAAACTATCACCTGAGTGGTGTGAAGCATATGACAATGATTGATTTTTAAAACCCACAGAGAATAGCATTCTCCAGTGACTACCTAACTGTTGACAATAAATCCTTACATAGATTTCATTTTTATTGTCAGCCTAGAAGATTAACTGCTGCTAAGAACTACAGAGAGTAAAAGTAATCAAATGAGGAAGAGCTACTACTTGTTTTATAGCCTTCTGTACTTTATAGATGATATAAAAAATTGAGTAAGGCACTATCTAAGAACGAAGTTGAAAGTCAGAAGTGTCATTGATTGACTTCTGCAGACCACCCAACATCAATCCAAAGAAATAGAATAAGTCAAAGATGTCTTCCTAAAGTTTGTAAGTTTATTCATCTATTATTAATTATGATTCACTACAACAGTTGCTTCACACTAATAGTATGCAAGTAAGCAATCACCTATTTGATATTCTCTATTCATGTGTAACAAAAAGAGCTAAATAAAAGCTACAGTCTTTTTTTCTTACGGAGCACATAACAAGTAAGTGCAACTACTAACTTCAAGATTTGATTGTGGAGCCAGAATAAGAAAATGTGGCTGAGCCTCATCATCTAAGTCTTCACTTTTCTCCCCCTGCAAGCTACTTGAATTATACACAGTAGCATGAGTATTTCAAGTATGTAGAGTTTTTAAGCTAAGTTTAAAGTTAAAATTATATTCATTTTAATATATATGAATATTGACTCATGAAATTTGAGGATTTTTATATAAAATGTGCAAGGTGATAGATACTCTAATATCAGAGTGATGCAGATAATTTGGTACATATTATCTTGTTTCAGGTGTGATTTTCTATTTTTACATTATTTACAAAGAAAAATAAAATCAAAGACAGTATAAAGAAGTATAAATAAACATATGTAATCAATACAACTACTATAATGGCAGAATTCACAAGCACAAGCTTGATATTTCTCTTTTCTTTTTTTCTTTTCTTTTCCACTTTTCCTCCACACTCTTGTTAATTTAAATAAACACTGAAATAACTGACACAGGTAGAGAAAAAACATTAGTGTTTCTCAATTTCAGAGATATCTATTTCAAACATGCTGAAAAAAGGAAAATGTCATAAACTCAAAACAACAACAAAAAAACATTTTGCTGATTGGTAAAGAAAATGAGGATTGCAAAGAATGTAACTACAAAGTCCTTTAATGGACACAAAATATAAGCTATTGTTTCTGGAAGGCTGCAATAAAAGAAGGTCTCTGAAGAACTCTTGAGTAAGATTATAAATGTTACAGCAGTGGTTTTCAACAAGAGATATCTTTACCATGATAAGGCTCTTTTCAATGTCTAGAAGCATGCTTGGTTATTAGAATTGAGGGAAGTGTTAATGGTACCAAATGCATAGAAGTCATGAATGTTCCTAAATATCCTACAATACTTAGAATACTATCCTCAAAAATAATTATTCATACCAATATGGAAATAATATGAAGATTGAGATCCTCTTTATAAATTATAAATTTATTTGCAGTCTACAAAAACCAAAATTTGCATTTGCATGCCATCACTATGGATAGCATTTTCAATTACTTTTTGGGAATTTGAATAAAAATTTTTAATGTTAAAGAATAATTTAGAGCTTAATATTATAAATGTAAATAAAATGATTATCTCTTGTTTTCATATTTAATAAGCTATTAATTCCAATAAATATTCACACTGTATTTACTTTCCTTATTTTTTAAAAAGTATATTCAGTTTAAAAGTCTACAGTACAGCCATTAAATGTGAAAACTGTTCTTGGCTTATATCATCAGGATGCCTCTGACTCTCTGCCACTAGTTCCCTTATATCTTAGTTTCCAAGTCTCCTAGTTGTGATCTTAAAGATTCTTCACTGTCATTGTTCTCAATTGTATCTGAAATCATTTCAGTGTTGATTTCCTTACTATGGAAATAAATTACTCAAGACTTGTTCCTGCTGACACATGTTTGAGAGCAAATGCTACTTTAAGAACTGGACAAAGGGCTCTATAGAGCAGTTTTGATAATACAATTTCCTTAGTAAAATATTAAATTTCTACTCTGTTTTCTTTGGTTACCATGTAACCATACCACTGCTCTCTTGTAGACATGGATTTTAACTCTCTTTCTTTACTTCTTTCTAGATCTGAACCATAAATGTATCCTTCATTTATATTGTAGCAACCTTATAATAATTAAAATATCACCTTAGGTGTAAATACTTTCTCATTTGGTTTGTCTCTAATGGCTAATGTACTTAATAGAGGGTTATTAGGGATATTCTTAGTGCAAATATTTTCTCCTCTGGATTTGGAACTTGGCCTAATTGGGTGCTCCAGTCTTTAATTTATATTGCAGGCTGAGCACATATTTTTGCTATTGGTAGAAATCTAGTCTCCTCAGTCACTTTGCTGTATACAGGTTGATTCTCTACTAATTTCAGTATTTCAATGGTACCTCGGTGAAAATAGAAAACATCAGAATATTCAAACACCAATGATGCTAATTTTTTTTTTACTGTCTTCACTAAAATTTTAGAATTGATAGATGTCTGATAAACTTTCCACATTATAGATGACTTATCATAACAAGGATCTGATTTTCATACTGAAATATTGCTGTGTTAGCTGTAGCTTGATTGTCATACATGCCATATTGTTTAGCTTTTCTTGTGATAGTATTCTTCTTTCAGGAATGAAATAATATATTAGTTAAGGTATGCTATTTCTTTAGTATGAACACATCAAAACAAATGACTCATAAAATACAAGCTTTCTTATCTCTCACATAATAGTCTAGATGTAGTACAAGTTTGAGACTAGTGAGTAAGCTCCAGTTCCCAAAGTCAAATGGACAAGAGTATTTTTTGGTTCCTTCTGTCAATGCTCTATTATTTCTTAGATTTCACTTAACTTCCCCATTGCTCAAACTTCTCAGATCAACATATAAATAATCCCTTAGGTAACAGTATTTAAAGTTAGAAAATGGAAAGCGGCATGTCCAGGTTGGGTCAATTGTCTCAAAGGAGCAAGTCACATATTCCTGGATTTAAGTTCTAGGCCCCGCAGGGGAATCACAAGTGTAAACAACTAAAAAAATAAAATAAAATAAAATAGCTTCTTCCTCCACTCTCTTCTTGCCTGACTACTGACTTTCATTCCTGCCTGCACCCTTTCTTAGAAAAAAAAAAGAAACAAAGAAAATGGAAAGCAAGATTAAAAAAAAATATATGAAATAGAGTAAAAAATTTGTGCATTTCATTTCTACTTATATTCTATTTTCCAAAACTTTGTCATATAGACACACCAAATGTAAGATTCAAGGAATGCCATTTTATTAACTAAATATTGAAGGTGTCATTGCATAAAGAAAGCATGAATAGATATTAAAGGACATGTAGCAATTTGTTAAATTTATCTCTAAAGAAAGTAAGTGGGAGGAAGAGAGACCACAGAGTGGTTTGAAGTATGATCACTATTTTGTAGACAGGTCTGTTTAATGTGAAAATTTAATGAAAGCAAGTTGCTAAATGATTGTAACAATGATGGCAAAATTAAATAAATCTATTTACTTAAAAATGGTTGTAAAAATGCATGCAAGCCTTAATATTTTCAGTGGGACTGCATAGTAAGGTGAGATAGAAAATGTAAAGCACTGCTAAGCTTGGCTTTTGAACTTTTTTTTTTTTTTTTTATTATGTTGTTTCATATGCTACAATAGATATTTCTAGCAGTTTTAAGTTGAAAATAAAAGCAGTAAATCAAGAAAGTCTGAGAGGATCTTATCATAAAATATTTTAGATTAAAAAGATTAGCACTAGGTAGCACTATTCAAATAATAATAATAATAATTATACTATTCTTTACCCACAAAATAATTAAAACCTATTTGAGGTAAGAAATACTATAGAAGACTGGGGGATACAATTACTAATAATCTTAAAATTTTCCTTAGTTTTATGAAATTTACACTTCAGTGTTATATTAAAAGAAATTGAGGAATTTGAATGTACAGTGATGTGTGATATAGTAAGTTTAGTACTAACCAATATGCTATGAGAATTTTTGAAAAACATCTCTTGAGACTTGAAGGATAGGATCTTTGTCCCACAGAAGAAGCACTAATGTTAGCACTGAAAGATCTATAACGGTTATCCAAGGAAAGAAGTGGAGTGTGATTTACAGAATAATCATTATTCATTAGCACCAAAGTGAGACACGCTTGACTAAGAAAAATAGTACGGCAAAAAATAAATTTGTATCCGGATTAATATATTCTAATAGCTCATTTTTTCCCCCAAAATACATTTTAGTTTCGTTACAAAGACAGTTTTTACATTTTAAATAGCAATGCTGGATGCTAACTTCCCAAGTGAGCATCCCGGTCATTCTCTCTAAAATTCCTTCTGTTATACACAATATATATAAAGAAGAAGAACCAGTGACTTCTTAGGATCTTTAGGAGAGAAGAAATACGTTATATGTGAGAGCTGAACATGTAGCAGAAAAGAAATCTTGCCACTTCAAATAGAAGCATTTGAAAGGGTATTGCATCGCTCTGAGATGGTCACAGTGCAAATTAAAAAGGGTCATCTCAGAACGTGGCTGCTTCTCACTTGCTGCTTGAAGTCCCAGAGGCGAAACATTTTCAATAGCAGTGGCGATCTTGGAAAGCCAAACAATTTTTAGTTTTATTGCTTGCACCAGAAGGCAGTTCTCCAAGAGGAAAGACCATAGAAACCTGCAAGTGGGGTGGGGGTAAGGATATGGGGCTCTGTAACTATAAGCTTCAGCAGATGGGCTGAAATATATCAATTTTTTTCTATTAAATTGGTTCACAAAACAAAACAAAAAGTTTCAGTGTCTTTCATCTGCAACAAGAGTTTCCACTCAGAGGGACCACTATAGACCATTTATGAAAAAGTCGGGTAGGCACAAGAAGCCTTGTCTTATCCTAAGGAAATTCAGAAAATAGAGGAAAAATAATACATGCTTCATAGTTAGAAAAGGTGGCACACAAAATAGTTGTCTTCCTAAAATACAGCCTCTTTAAACCAATGCATAAAAATGATCTGTAGAGAAGATTACTTTAAAGCATAGACAGCATTTCTAAATTTTTATTTAAAAAAAAATTAAAAGAATAATAGAAATTGCAAACACATTGTTGATGCTGAAAACAAATTTAATATACATGAAAATTAATTTAACATAATAGGACCACAAACCTAACTCTACAACCTTTTTATATCTCTTGAGAGAGATTTCTTTTGTTTTTCTCCCTTTCTCATTCTGGATCAATCCTTTTGATCTGAATGACAAAGCACTTTCTTTTTTCCCCTTATCAGCAAACTAACCAAAAACCTTTTCTTATCTAGTTTATATGCAGTTGTTTTCTATCACTTTTATTATTTTTAAGTAGTTTAAATAACATTTAGTGATTAGAATTTTTATTCCTCAGAATCTTCATTTCTAGTGAAAACTGATAAGTAATTATCTGCATTAGCAAATTCATATACACATTTTCTAATCTGGAGTATAGTGCTCCTTATAGTAAATGTTTAATGTGGCACAAAACATCTTTAATATCTTTACAGTCTCTGTAAAAGAAGGCAAATGTAGAAAAACCTATGCTCAGTAAATATTGTTTTAATATTTCATTTTATTTGGAAATAATCTGTATATTCAACAGATAGCCACAATTTAACTCATCATAGCCTTATAATGTCAAGCTTTCAAAATACAAAAGATTTTGGGCACTATTTTCAAGTAGACATACCATAAAACATTTTTGCTAAAAAACATTTCTAACTTTTATCTAACATATTTGTTTGACTTAACAATTATGTTTAATTTGCTCATGAATATGGATATTTCATGAGACATTCAATGTTAAATATCATCTTGCTACCTTTCTTGCTTATGAATTCTGTAACAGAGATAACAAGAACCTGATTTTAATGAAACTTGATAGAATGAAAGTTGTATGTTTATCTTATATTGAATATAATAATAATGAATATTGTAGCTCTAAAGATATGCCTATTGTGATTAGGCCAAAAAAATCTAAATTAACATTTATTTGCCAAAGATAATCCTAGGTCATGTAAACTTGAAGTCATTTTGTTTAGTTTACATATTTCCAAAGATATTCTTGATTTATATAATGGTTAATTTTCCTTACAAATTACTTTTGACAATATTATTTGTAGGTGGAAATAATCACACATTTGTAGCAGAAATACATAAATACATAAACATATTTATGCAATGAAGATCTTAACAGCATTTAATCAAATTTTTAGTCATGAAAAAGGTATAACTGCAAAATTTCAATAGATTCCAAATACACTGGTTTGATTCAAATCAATCTTCTGGTAAATGTTATAAAGTTTATCATCAGATTGATTAAACTTTTCACTAATATTTGTGGCAAAGATTTAAAAAAACTTATTTCCCCTGTTCCCAAATAGTCTTTCTTTTCATTTTTATCTCTTTTAATAAAACGTTTCTCTCTAATGTTCACATTTCAAAGAGGTGGCCATCAGTTTCTACAAAAGGCATAGAAAGTGTATAAATTCCTGCAGGCAGAATTTGTGTTTCCTAATCCAGAGTTCTTACAATATCTGCAAGTCTTTTGAGATAAGGCAGAAAGGAGTGGGAGGAGATTTGTAGATCTGTAAAAATAATAAGTACGATATTTCTGTTGTTGCAAAAACTTGGTTTTTTAAGACAAGTTTTGCAGTTGCCTTCAATCTGTAGAACTTTTTTTTTTTTTTTTTCAATCTTCAAGGAATTGGATTTCAACCTAAATGATATTAAGGCACTAACCCAATCATTCTACTATTTCATCTTTTTCAACTAACATAGAAATCAAAGGATTCCCATATTTTGTAATTAGAGTTATTGGACTTCAGTTTTTTTCTTCTTTTTCTAGTTTCATTTTATCATTGAAAAGAAGAGCTAAATAAAAAAAATAAAATAAAAATGAAAATGGACTGTGTGTCTCCTTGTCCCAGAGGAGGTTTAACATCAGTTTTGGATTCATTCTCTTCACCAAAACAGTGAAAACTTGATTAAAAAAATAATTCAGGTGATCAAAAACAAACTTGAGCATTTTATAGACAGTCTCCATTCAGAAAATTACAAAATGGAGCAGAAAGCATAAAGCACTTAAGGGATAAAGAATAATGAGCAAGGAAGAGAAAAATGTGAAATATCTGACTGTGGCTGTATAATAAACCTTGTTTGGGGGTGAAAAAGCTTATTGCTGCATGTTGTTTAGATACTGACTGACTGAAAATGCAGTTTGGGTTGGAGGGGAAAATTTGCAGGGACAGGAATATTATCTAAACTTTGCTTTGTTAACATGACAGCCTGGGCAGGGACAGCACCATCTTGGGTCTCAAAATTTATTTCAACAACAGGCAGGAATTTGATATTTCAAATTTAATTTTATTGAAGGAATGGAGCAACATAGCATTTTATACGTTTAAAGTGTGCAACCTTGAAAATCAACATGTCTAGAAATTAGATTTTAAAAAATAAACTGAACTGTTTAGGTAACTGCTAAAACCTTGTATTTAAAGTTGTATAATGTTCATCTTTAATAATATATTTTTATTTCAAGAGTGACTGAATTTTATTTTAAGTGGTGCTGGAAGACATTGTTGAAGCTCGTTCATGTATGTTTAAATATTATCTTTCAATTTTCATTTCAAATATATGAAAAAAATGTCCGGTCTTCAATGTAATACAAAATTACAAAGTAGTAAAATAGCCTAACTAAGGCATGTGACAGCAGGAAATTTTGAAGATAATATTGTAGAAAGTTTTAGGTAAATATACTGCAAAAGAGGTTGAAAGTCTTTGACTCTTAAACATATTTATTGTCTACTGAATAATTTCACTGACTTCCAAGCACTGATAGTTATCCAGCTATAACTCACCACGCTTGCTCTTTGACATTTTTATATCTCTCAAAACAATTTCCAAAGCAGCCAGGAGTCCAAATGAACTAGAAAATAGCAGTTTTTTGATAACCATTTAGATTACATAATTTTTTTTAGGAAAACTCTGTGATTATTAGGATACTAGAAACATAATCTGTAGAATAAGGTGTCATTTTAACAAATGGAGCAGTTCAAATTTAATACCACTAAAAATGTGAAGCTTTAGTAAATTCATTTACTTCTTTTCCTCATAAATCTGGTAAATTGAAATTCTTGGTAGATTTGTTATAGTTAAATTTGCAAACCTCATAATACTGAGAAAATTAGACATACAATGAGATGCAAATTTTTTGGATTCCACTGGAAACCAATCCATTAAACTAAACAGAAACAAAATTCAATTTACACTTGGTTGGCATGTTTTGGTGAATAGATATATGTGTTAGATTATTTTAGTCATTTATATTTATATTAAAATTCATAAAGAAAACATTTTATTTTCATTAGTTTTATATATTAGAAGTCATTACAATTAATGGATTTTGATTGTATTTTATTTGTATTTTGTTCTTGACAAGAATTTCATTCAGAAAATGTTGATAACGTTCTAGGTTATCTAATTTCAGCACAGATTCTTTGCATTCTTAATATTTTATCACACTGCAGAAGATAAATATGCATATACTGTGATTATATATTCAGTGTAACAATTTTAATGTAACAAGAAATAAAATAAAAAAATAAAGAGAGGTCACATGATTTAGACTGGATTTTTAGGAAAAAAAATAGCAAAAGTTAATTTGAACTTGTTTATTAACATTCTGACAGATATAACAAAGAAAACCAGCCATCCTAAGTATGGGTAAAACCTGAGTAGGTTCAGGATCACTTGACAGGATGTGCCCCATATTTACCAAAGATAGGAAAATGAAATCAAAGCCATTTCACAATTGGAATAGGAGCAGTCATCATTTGACAACTTTTCAACAATCAAAACCACATTGACAGGAAACCACATATGAATAATGTGGACCTGAATGTGGACTGTATTGTGTATATCAGTACTTTCAGCCCAGCTATTGGAGCACAGTTCTAGTGCTTCCTGGATCTGTGTCTTCCAGTTGCAGTTTGAGGTGAGGTGTTTGCTCGAGATTCCGCACTTGTGTTCTAACAGTTGCTTTTGCTGTAACCTAACCAAGCTTCAGTTTCTCAGTCTACTCTATGCACTTGGCAAAAATAAAGTTAAGTATTTTTTTAAAAAATCACTCTTTTACATAGTAATAGGGTTTTAGAATAAAACTCAACTAATACATAGCTTGCACTCAAATGAAATTAAGAAAGTGCGAAAAAATATCACAAACATATTACAGAGTTTAAAATAAAAATTATTTAAAACAGATTTTATGGCAGCAGACATTTTTACATATTTATATGCTCTGCAATGACTATTTGAAATATAAAATATTTTCAATCTTCATTTTTACATATTGAAACCCCAAAAGGTGAAATAAATAAATAAAATAATTAGACAACAGTCTGTCTTTTTGTCTTAGCAAACTAAGTATTTTACTGACCATAACTTTTTCACCATACTGTGCTTTTATGACTGTTGGTCCCCTGGAATGTCTTTTCTCTTTTATCAACCTGTACCTTTTAAACATTCTTCAAGACCCTTTCAGATAACACCTTTTCTATAAAACTTTTATATTTTTCCTGAGACATAGAATTGTCATCAGACCTTTATAGCCCCTTCCCCAACTAGACTATAAGCAACCAGGTGGTAGTAAGTTAGTTTTATTCCACCTTTCTA
The DNA here is from genome assembly GCA_004363575.1 of Solenodon paradoxus. Classification (NCBI taxonomy): domain Eukaryota; kingdom Metazoa; phylum Chordata; class Mammalia; order Eulipotyphla; family Solenodontidae; genus Solenodon; species Solenodon paradoxus. The sequence continues at coordinate 1,634,200 of RJWH01000037.1, forward strand.
GGAGCTAGGAAGCCCAAAGGCTTATTATAAGAAATAACAGTCAAATATTCATTTTCTCTTTTACATTCAATTTCTTCAACTTATGTGTGAGAAAATATCTCATAATCCCTTAAATTAGTGATCTCTTTATAAATTGTTTATTTTTTGTGTAATATATCAGAGAGTGATCAGTGCTATGGAAAAATAATTTTAGCTGAATGAGATATTGATAGATGAGAGATTAAGATTCTGTTTTATGACCTATGGTCACTAGTGACTTTACTGTCAAAGTGATGTTTGAACAGAAATTTGAAGGAAATGAGAGTCATTTAGATCATCAGATTTGAGCATTCTAGGGAGAAGAAATAATATGTACCATATCCAAAGGCAAACATAAAATTTGCTTATTTAAGGAAGATCAAGGAAGCCACTGTGGTTAGAGCATATCTTAGAGATGTACAAAGGAGTGAAGGAAACTGGATGATAAAAATATTTGAGCGAAAGCAGAAGATTCAATTTTTTTCCCGATTTTTATCAGTCATAATAAGTAATGTTCTATTTATTATGATAAATATTAGAGAACTCTAAAAATTTTGAGGGGTAGCATAAATCTGACATATTTAATGAAACAATGCAATACTCTAAAAAATAGAATGCTAAATACAGAAACTTATAGATCAACCATATTTGGAGGGGCTTAGTGAGAAGTGGCTAGAATTTTCATGTATTTTAAAAAGATCAGTTAAGATGTAACTAAGACTGACATACCAATGTACCACAGACAAAGTAGTTTAAAAAATAAATGAATTTTCTCATTGTTTCAGAGTTCAAAATGCAAAAATCAAGGTTTTGACAGTGTTAGAGGCTTTTGAGAGTTTTGAAGGAAGGATTTGTTACAGGTCTATTGCATTTGGTATTATATGACCAGCTTTTCCTTGTGTTTATTTACATTATCTTCACATCAAGTTCATGTATCCGTCTGCAGATTTTTTTCTTTTTTATTAGGATAATGGTCATATTAGATAAGTATATAGCATAATTATTTATTTCAATTTATTACCTGTATAAAGGCCCTGTCTTCAAATAAGATCATTCTAAGATACCGTAAGTCAGGATTTTAAAATATGTATTCTTGGGAAAATAGGTCAACCTATAATAGGGTACATAAGAAAGGAGATTTCAGTGAAGGTTTATGCCCTCATTAACTAGAGGAATAGAGTTAGTGATTATATTAAATATTGTTTATTCTACCCATTCATTCAATGTTGAACAAATAATATGTGATTTGCTGTTGAATACCGTTAAGGGAATTGAATGAAATATCCATTTAGTCCACATAAATTCAACATTTTAATTAATATTTTCCCAATCTCTTTAGTAATGTAGGTAAAATAGTTCCCACATGTTCAAAAAGAATTAAGGAGTAAAAGCATTTCCTCACTGGGATGGTGGCTAAAAACAAAATTTTCTGTCAGTTTTTGCAGTTTATTTGTCACCTTGAGCCTTTGTTCCTTCCTTTGTAAAATGGAGGTGATATATCCACCTCAAAAACAGTAATTAGATGATTCAACTGGAGATCTGTTTCTAAGACGGCATACTGTTTAGATCTTCATTTCCCTTATCCCCACACCACAACTAACAAAAATCTATTTCCCTATAATAATCTTTGAAAAGAAATTGAACCAACATTTCCACAGAGAGTTATATGTGCCTCCATAAAAGTCATGAGAGACTGATCTGTCTTGGTGCCACATCACTCTGTTCTGAGATGCTGGACAGCAGCAAGAAGCATCATTAGAAACAGACACACTCCCAGAGTTAAAAGACATTGTCTGGTAGCGAGCACTCCTGAAGTGGCTTGCAGTCACTTAGCCCGGAACAGGTGCCCCAGCAAACAGAAACACTGCTTCCACAAGGAAAAGGCATAAGAGGCAGCCATAATGGGAAAGCCCATGGTAAGAAGTGCCCGCCCTTTCCGATATTAACATACAAGTGCCAAACTGTCAGCCCTTACTCTACATTTCTGCAGTGTAGAATTATTGATCATTACCCTTGACTTGCCAAGGTGAAGAAATTTCAGACTTTCCATGGCAAATTTCCAGCAGGTAACCAGTAACAGATAACCAGACCAAGCAGTACCTAAGCAGATAGTAGAATATATATGATCAAGGAGCATTCCTTTCTACCCCTCTCATGGGGGAAAAATTGGAAAGGCTTTATATAAAATGGCAGCACACACCATTCTGAGGTTATAACAAAATGACTATCTGCTTGATACCTTCTGAATTCCACTCTCAGGCCTCAGGGCATAATTACCACTTCCTACTGGCACTGAAACCTCTTTGGCATACTGTACTGAGGGACTTTCAGAAGGGAGGATAGTATGCTAATAACATCTCCCAACTATCTTTTGTGGGCTGTGTTGGAACTAAAGCCTTCATGCTGACTGTTGAACCAGAATTCTTGGGTCTCTCTCTCTTTGAGAGTTTTATTGTTCATCCATTGACTCTGGAGAAAACTGTTACATTTCCTACACCAACACCAAACATTTAGGTTGGGCTCTCAGTCTTCAATACAGGGCTTACCTTAGAGGTTCAACATCCAAGGAATATTGATATCACACAGATAAAGGAACTCCAGGGTTCAAGGCCAATATCCAGATATATTCTGTGCATTTATAATTCTAACACAAAGTTTTTACATTGGGGAAAACTAATCCATAGAAATAATCACTGAATGTCAATCAGATCACAGATGGATTTATTTATGTGAAGTGGTGAATCTAAACAAGAACCCAGGAGGAAATATGAATGCAACAGACCTAAGCAAACTACCTGAGGTTGAGTTTAAAGCAACACTGATAAGGATCCTCAGTGAAAGGAGGAAACAATGGAGAAACAAAAAGAGAATGACAAAGAAGATGTCTGTTCACATCAGAATTAACAGAGTTAAATAACACAGTAGAAGGGATCAACGGTAGGCTGGAAGAAGCCTCCATTAGAATCAGTGAGCTAAAAAGTAGGATACTGAATGCACTCAAACAGAAAAACAAAGAAAATAGTATTAAAAGAATGGAAGACTGCATATAAGACCTATAGGGTAACATTAAGAGAAGCAACATTCACTATAAGGGTCAAGAAGGAGAAGAAACTGTATTTGAAATAATAATAATTGAGAATTTCTCTACTGGAGGAAGGAAACAGAGTTCTAAACCCAAGAATCTTGAAGTAGTCCAAGCAAAAGAAACCTGAAAACAAACACAAAGAAAAATCATTAAATTGTCAAAAATACAAGATCAAGAGAAAACCTTAAATGTAATTATGTCACAAAGTAACCAATGAGATCAGAGAGACACACCAGAGTTAAAGAGAATTTAAGAAGAATTTATTAGCCGATGGCTGCAAGCGGGAGAGCACCACCCAAATCAGGCAGCCCCATATCCAAATAAAGCAGGGTATTCATAGCTTGTTTTTTCCAGGTGTGCTGGGATATGTGCATAAGTAAGTGGTTTACAGAAGCAGAAGGAACAGTTATCATAATTGTTTACATAGCGAAGTCACACCCAAAATGTCTTAAGCTATCTGTTTGACATTTAACTTCTTCCTAGATCTCAACAGTAACAGAAACCCCTCAGCCACCTCATTGGGTGGGTACCTAGCATTCCAGGTGCCAGAGGCATTGATTATCTAGAAAGAAAGCAGAGTCCTCAGGGCTTTGTGGTTTAGAGAGTAACCCAGCAAAAATGATGTTTCTAGGTCCTTGTTTCAGTTAGAGAAAAATGAGTTGCATAAAAAAGAATCCCATAAGACTCTCACATGTTTCTCAGTTGAAACTTTACAGGCCAGAAGAGAATTACATGATATATTCAAAGTGTTGAAAGAAAAGAAATTCCAACCAAGGATATTCTATCCTGCTAAGTCATCACTTAGAATTGAAGGAATAATAAAAAGGTTTTCAGACAAGCTGTTAAGTTAATTCATCCTATGAAACCAACTATGCAAAAAATGCTAAAACAAGTCCTGCAAAATGAAAAGAAACCCCACTTAAAAGCAGCATGACATCAAATTATAAAAAGTGTGGAGGAGGAGAGTAAACATGTGGAAAATTAGAATGCATACGAGAATAACTTATTTTCAAATAAGTTATAAAATAAGCATATAAGCACAGAAACTTTTATGTAGACCTCAGGGTACTCTTAAAACATATCTCCAGGGAAAAAGCAAGAAAAAAAAAGGAAAATCAATTGCAGCATAACTATCTTCAAATCACCTATGAGAAAAAAAGAATCACAAGGTATCATCTGCAACAGCACCCACAAAACAATTAACACAATGGCAATATATAGCTACATATCAATAATCACCCTAAACATCAATGAATTTTACTCAAAAATCAAGTTAGAGAGGTTAAATAGATTACAAAACAAACCCAAATTTCTGCTGCAGTCAGGAGACTCCTTTTTCTTTCAAGAGATAAACATAGGTCCAAAGTCAATGTTTGGAAGAAGTCCTACAATCAAATGATAACCATAAAAACACAGGAACAACCATACTGATATCAGGTGATAACAGGGCAGAGTTGAACAGTATATAATAACTAATGGGTTAATTCAACAAGAAGACATAAACATATATATATATATATATATACATACACATACATATACACACACATATATACACACATACATGTATATATGCATACATATATACACACATATATGCACCAGATGAGGCAACATCAAAATATATGTAAAGCAGTTATTAACAGACTAAAGAGAGACATAGAGAGCAATACAGTAATAACAGGAAACTTTAACACCCCACTTGTAACTGTGGATAGATCAACCAGGTAGAAAATTAACAGGGTAAAAATAGCCTTATATTTTTAAAAATGAACAGATGGATTTAATAAACATATCACTTCATCCAATAGCTGCAAAATTCACATTTTCCTCAATTGCACATTGAACATGTTGGGAAACAAAACATGTTTTTAACAAATTTACAAAGATAAAAATAAAACCAAGCATCTTCTCTGATCACAATAGCTTAAAAGAAGTCACTTAAAAAAAAGAAAACGGGAAGATTCCAAAACATATAGCGGTTAAGCAACACACTTTTGATTGACTCTTGGGTAAAAGAAGAAATCAAAGGAGAATTTAAAAAAGCACTTAGAGACAAATGAGAATGAAGACATGAGCCACCAGAACTTTTAGGATGCAGCAAAGCAGTACTAAGAGGGGCGTTTATTGTAATCCCAGTCTACCTCAACACCAAACAAAAAGAGCAACAAGAAAAATTGCCAATAAGCGTTTTTACCCTACAGCCAAACCAACTAGAAAAAATAATAATTAAAACTAAAAATCAGTAGAAGAAAGAAATGATAAAAAAAATTGAGCGTAAATAAAAAAAATAGAAATTAAAAAAATTCAGAAGATCAATGAAAAACATAACTTAGTTTTAAAAAGAGGGCAGTACTGGATATACATTTCTTCAGAAAAGACATACATGGCCAATAGACATATGAAAAGATGTTGTTCTCACTTGTTATTTGGGAAATGAAAGTCAAAACAACAATAGATGTCACTTTATACCTGTGAAATTGGCTAATATTCAAAAATCTGGAGACAACAAATATTTGTGAGGAAGCAGAGAAATAGGAGCACTTTTGAACTGATCAAAATGCAAAACTGCTGACTAAGCGAGAACTGTGTTAGGAGACTGAAGTAGTTCAAATTGGGATTGAGAAATCTGGGAATCAGTTGATTTATTTCATCACTTCTTCATGGTCAGTATATGGTGCACTAATATGATAGATCGGTAATTGTCATGCCTATATGATTTCCTTTCCTACTTTTTGAATGTGGAGAAGTCCTCTCATATATTTGACCTAAAATGTGGCAGAGTGGCAATACCCCTGTGCCTGAGTCAAAGCACAAAATGTCATGCACTGTCATTCTACTTGTCCCCTTTTGAAATATTAACAAGCCTGTGTCAGAGAAGTGAAAGACCACACAGAGAGTTTTTAAATTGAGGAACAAACACGAAGGAAGGGGATTTAACATCACATGAATCAGAATTATATGGTGAAGGAGATAATTGAACTATTGATGATAAAGTATATATAGATGTTGATTCATGATGATGCACAATTTTTTTTTTTTTTAGTTAAAGAAAAAGTACAGACTGGAATGAGGGTGAGCAGAAGCAGAAAGACACTTTGTTTTATTTAGTGGTTCATCTTGGTTTTCATCCCAGTGCCAGGTCTTAAAACCCAGCCCTTAGGATATGTGGCTTGTATGCTAGGTCAAAGGCAACTGACGAAGCCACTATTCCTTCAGGGTGGATCCATGATATGCTTCTTAAACTTATATAATGTTATGATGCAATGTTATTTTAAATGGAAAAAAAACTTTAATTAAAAACAGATAATAATGAATGCCATCCAGTGAAGCTCTGCCTAAAGCACTCAGCCCAGAATCATGAGCAAATAAATACTTGCTATTTTAAGTCACTAGGTTTTGGTGGTGCTTTATGTCAGAGCAAAAATGTAAGTGATTCAACCAAGTTTCACTGTAAGTAGCAATAAAAGCAGCAAAGCTGGTAGAGAGCCTATGTAATAAGCAGCTGGATGCTCATCTCTAACCCACTACACAGTTGGACAACAGTCTGGAGTTTTAGTCTCTAGAATAAACAGGACAGTGGATCTTTGATTCGGGAGACACATCCAAAGATACAGAGATTATAGCAAAATATGATTATTAAAGGAAAAGTGATCATGTAAATATTAAAAATTGGAGCACTTTTGTTTTTTGTCTCTCAAACTCTGGCAGCCATGACTTTTCCCTTTAAGGAGAAAAAAAAAACAAAACAGAAGAACATTCTCTAGAGAATATGATCAACTCAAGAAAAAGATTCTAAAAATTCTCCCATTATGAGATACATGTATAAATATTGTTCAATAAATAATAATCCCCTTATCACTACTACCCTACTACTCTCCCCATTCCTGGCCTCTGAGAACACACTTCTCAACCTCATTGATGTTGATTCTGCCAAGTGACTTCATTAATGTATTGAGATATTTTGGTTGTTCGCCGTGCAATCATAACTCATATAAAGTGTTCTATGAGGATTGAGACTGGTCTTATCATTCTCTAATAAGATAAAGATATAATGTGCTAGTTGTTTTGAAGAGAGTTACAGGGAAAGAGATGCACACTTTTAATAAATGCTTCTTCTCCAAATGTTTTGATGTCAACAAAATATGTAAATATATAGAAAATATTTGATCTTAAAATGTTGAATAAGAAATAATTGTTTGCAAATATGGTTTTTAACATAAATAAATTTTAGAAATATTTTTGCCAGTTTATTTTTCTATTAATGTATGCACATGAGTAAATAACTGGTTGAAAGTATATATGTATATCAGACTTCTGCTTTACAGTAAACATGTGCTCAAGTTCTGAGAAGGTAGCATACTATAATTTAAGTGTAATCCCTTTGCTTTAGTTCTATAAAACTAATAAAGTTTCTTACAAGCAATCATATCTTAAATCTAATAAAATTACTAATAGGTCCGATAAGAGTGGTAAAGATAAATATAATTCAATTATGTATTACAATTCTACACAAACTATAAAAAAACTTCTCTTACGCTGTGATTTTGAACAATGATCTGAAGTGTGTAAGAAATAATTATTTCAGGCAGATTAACAACTTTGGGGGACAAGAGTGTGAATGGTGTGCTGGATGTGGAAAAACAAGCTTTGAAGAGGTCAGTTGCAGAGGGAAGAAGTCAGAGAGTTAGTAATGATAGTTATTTTGTAATTTATGGGCAATTATTAATCTTTCAATCTGATTAAGACAGCAAGTCACTGGAGAGTTTAAGTCAAAGAGAATGGCTGATATTTTGAAGTATTCCTCTGATCACTCTGGTGACTCAAGTACTAAAGCCAGTGACTGGGACATACACCATGTAAAGTCTAGGACCTGGATTGGTAACCTGAAGTCAGCAGTAATAAACAAAAATAAATAACAGATAAAGTGCTTTCTCCTCTTCCTCCCTTCCTTCAAAAAACTTCTTTCTCTCTCTTCTTTCTTTAGAACACATAAAATTAGAAAAATTAAAATAAAAGTAATCTCTCTAGCTACTATGTCAAGAAGAGGCTCTGTAAGAAAAAGGTTGAGGTCATGGATGCCTTTGAGGGATGATTGAAATATTCCAAGCAAAAGATCATGATGACTAGGTCAGAACAATAATAGATCAGAAAATAGATATGTTTCAAAATTGAAAAAAAAAAAAAAAAAAAGGCTTTTCTGATAGTTGTGGTATATGTGAGAAAGGGAAGAAATTAGTACAACTCCGAGGTCTAAGCCAAATAAATAGAGTAAGATAACTTACCACTTAACAAAACTGAGACTTCATAACAACATATTGGGAGGTGGAAAATCTTGCATTCAGTATTATCTTACTTATTATGAGCAGTTTTCTGAGGTGTAGCGATTTTTCTGAAATTTATATTATTGTACATATTTGTGAGCTAGAACTTAATATTCACAAGTTTATGAGACTAGTTGAAACTTGTAAAAACACATATATACATATATATGTACACAAATATTGAGGTCAAGAATTAAATAAAATGATCCGCATTTGGATTAATATACAATTATTAAGATATTAGCTTATGGGAGAGTGTTTTATTCAGGCACTTAGAGACACTCCTTTCTAGAATCTAAGAATTCTGGGTTGCTAAGTGCACCAGATGGTCTTATAATTTGGCTGTACAGTGAAATGATGTATTCTGAAAACTGGATGGCATAATGTGTGAGAACAGAATGTAAGACAAAGGGAAATGCCTGGCCTGGTTCTCATGATTAAGTTCTCTGGAGAAAATAACTGCACAGAATTATGTTTGCATCTCTGTCTCTGGCAGATTGCTCTGTCCAGTTGCTCAATCTATAAAACCAGCCAAGTTTCTAAACATCAGTGAGTCACTTAATTTCTCTTTTCACATGGCAGAAAACTGTTTAACAGGATAACTTACATTAGAATTTTACCTTAAAGAGGAAATAATTGATTTATGCTTCTGTTGACAAATCTGAACTAAGGTAGTATGTGACATATTTTTCTCAATATTGCTAAAAAGTTAAAAATGAAATTAATGATTACTAGAACAACCTTTTGGGATACGTGTCTAGCTGTCTCATTTTTCTAAAAACTGATCAATTTATTTCTATACATTTCAAAATAGGAATTTTAGTAACTGCAAATGTCCATGTCAGCGTAATTGAAAATATGGATTGTGTTATTGTTTTGAGATGAAGGAGGTGACTTTCCTCCTTCCTAAAATGTTTTCGTTTTACCTCTAGAGGATAAAATCAGGATGCTCACTAGGTTATATAAAACCTTTACCAGAGACAGCACCTGTGACAAAGTTTACATTTGTGAAAACTAGCTTACTGAGTAGATTGCAATTAAGCTCTAATATAACTAAATGTCAATTGAATTGTTTTTAAAAATGGTGAAATATTCTCATAAGATATTATTTAATAATATATAAACATGTTATAAACTTACATAAAAGCCTATGACATAAAATCTTAAATGCTGATTTTATTACCTTATATGTACCTTAATTCTTGGAATAGATTCTCACACATGCAGTTTGCATTTGATGGTTCCACATTTTAGAAATAAATAAAATCAAATATGGGCAAATTTGATAGGTCAGGATCTAGTATTAGCATATAGTGGTTTTAAGAGATTGAACACAGCTCACAAGAACAGCAAATGAGAAAGGGCTATAGGACTATGCTGGAATGTTGTTATAGGGGAGCTTTATCCCATGCTGCCCTGTTAAACTAAGAAGAATCCTAGGTACTTGATTATCCAGAGTCTTTTATTAGTAGACATTAGTAGACTAGTTAGATTAATCACTACGTAGCAGTACTTTTATAATGATAGGATGTTAGAAGAAAAGAAGACATTAATCTCTGGTGGCAGACATATGCCCGGATACAGGGTAGTCATGAGTTTTTTCAATGGCTTCTTCAAGAACTCCTGGGTCTTACCTATTTGGGTGCTGTCAGCAGCTGAGTATCCTGCCCTTCAGAATACTTAAAACCTATTAAAGCATTTTATAGATTTTGTCTTTAACATTCTTTCAAAATGTTGAGTAAGTCTCTCATTCTTAGAATCTAATTATTTAATTCTTGAAACACCCACAGTGGTTTTATGTGGTTGACTAAACCCAGAATGATGGAGAGGCCAAAGTCTCTCTATAAATAAAGATATTGTTTTCCCTGAAGCTCCTTTGTGTATATCTCCCTAAGAAAACAAAGCTGATTTTCTTAAATACTTTTCTTACTCATACTTCTACCAAATTTCTTAAAATAAAGGTTTTAACTAAGATATCTCTTCTAAATTGTTTTCCAACTGTAGATGCAATATCTAACTTTGTAATTTAGCAGCCTACATCTTTTCAATGAATTGTCAAAAAAGAATAAAAAATAAACAACAAAAAATGCGTATGTTCCCTTTTCTCAAAATTGTATCTAATTCAGTAATTTTCCATATGCTATCAGAGTGGGAACTGTCATAAACAAACAAACAAAACCTTATTATTTAATATGCTACCTATTATCATTAAGCTAAAATGATAATTTCATAATGCAGAATTCAAGGTCCTTAATGATTTGGCTTCTATTTATGTATTTTTATCATCATTTCTTTTCCATCAACACTCTTGAAATCTGTAATCCAAACACATTCAACCACATGATGTTCTTTATGGAATGAACTCTCACCTTGCTTAACTCCCATTATTCCTTCTGCCCCTAGTTAATTCGTAGTTATCTGTCAGATAATGGCACTTCTAGAAACTGACCTTGACTGTTTTAATTGTTCAGTGTCCCACTAAACTGATGAATTTGCATTAGATTTGATTCAATCACGATCTCCAGCACCCTGTATCTGTCTGTCTCCCTGTAGGTTTATGTATGGGGTCTCCTCTTCTCTCTTGCTCCCTAGTGACTAGCTTAGGGCTTGCTATATAGTAGACACAAAACATAAATTTGATCCTCAGACATATGTTTTTCACTCATAATGACTTTCTGCACTTTACTTTTAATGTTTAACATTTAGTATTTATATATATAGCCAGATCTTAAAATTTGATCCAAATTTTAAAAGAAAAGGAACACACTCAATATTGTTATATTATTAACAAAATAATACATTTAGTCTTTTTATTACAACTTGTCATAATGAAAATTTCTGGCATTTCTCTGCTTACACTTTATATACAGAGTTAAGAGAGTAATAAAGACTGGCATGATATATTGTGTTTCATCAAACACACTTGGTAAGATATCGATACATGTTTGTATGTTTATATATATATATGTATCTTTTTATATATGTTTGTGTGTGTATATATAGGTGTGTCTATGAAGCTAACCGATTAGATATATGATGCAATGTTAAAATGAATTTTTTTCTCTAGTAGTTTACTTAAAATGATTTAAGAGAATTGTATTACAACCACCACCTTGCACAAAGTAATTAAGGCAATTAATTTCATTCTTTTCAGCTTCATGAAGAACCTGATAACTGGGAGAATTAGTCTAGATATCATACGTGTGTTTCCTTTGTGGAACACTTGAGTATTAGTGTATTGTCTATTTTTATAAAATTTTTCTGAGCCACAAATACAATATCGCCATCAAACCATACAGATTATAGTGATATGAGAAGTCAAATATTTTATTTTAAATAAGCATTGCAAAATCCCACTGTTTAACTGCTACAGATTGAGTAGTAATTTTTTAACTCCTTCATAAGGATTTATTTTCCATTAATTATCCATGAACAACTTCCTCAACTCTTCATTTGGTTGGCACTTGGGTTTTTGCTGCCTGTCACTCACTTCAACTTTTAGAATGCAAATTTCATTAAAAATAATTGTCACACATTATGTATTTATGTTTCAGTTGAAGAAGGAGGTGTTTTCTATATTGAACTCTTAAAAAGCAATGGTTGAATGGAGTTAGATTTGGTTTTCAAAAATATTGAAATTGATACACTTTGTTATTAACCTAGGAGTGAGAGATAATTTTGTTTTATTTATTAACTGATATTATATTTCATATTGTTCTCAGTAAGAGCTTTATAAATAATTCAAAATAACAATTTGATTAAAAATGTGCTAATTTTGTTTTTTAAGAATGTGTTGGAGCAATGTATCATAATATATAGGTTTCGGTGTGTATCATCATAAATCCACATCTGTCTATAGTACATTTAGTTTGCCACCAACATTCCAATTCTGTCCTCTGCCATATAGTTGTAAAGAACAAATATTTACAGTGAGAAATATATATGCTTGAGTAAATTCATGAAATAGTAACATCTATTTGGCAAGATCTAAAAAATGTATTTAACATAATATTATGTCTTTTATATTTTTTCCTACCAGGAAGAGTAGGTTATTAATTTAATAAAAATACTACATCTTGGGGTTCATGTTTTATCTTCATAAACAAGAAGAAAATACAGAGAAATCTCATGACATTTTATTTTATGCATAATTTAAGGATAATGTTTGCAGTTTAGTAATTTGGATAATTAAAAAAAATTTATTCTAGGTCCTCTGCCATGTAAACTGTGTAGTTGATGTCTTTATATTCACCTATAATGCAATAATACTCATTTCTAAGAATCCATTTAATGACAGTTTTCTTATGACGCTGAAGAAAATGTACAAAATTACCTATTTCGATTATTCAGATACAGATGGAATCTCTGCATTATGTATTTTGTTATGTAGTTAAACACTTCTATAATGCTAATTATCACAATTTTAATCATTTATTTTGCTTTCTTTAAACAATTATCATAGGTACATAATTCTCATGTTGATTAGATTAAGTTTTCAAATTAGTTGATGATAAGAGTGTGTTCAATGGACTAAGTAATAGAAGCATATTTTCTGCTTATGATTAACACATTATAGATGCAAGATATAAAATTAGTTAAATATATATTCTGAGATATTTATTCTACAAATTACCATGTACATGCTTGTGTGTAAATATAATTATAATTTGGAGCAACATAATTAATCTAATTTGCTTCCAATTATATTTTGTATAACATCAACATTTAAAATATTCGGATTGGCCTCTTGTAGTCATTGTCACAAATTTTATATAAATTATTCAGGGGCTTATACTCTCTTAGTACTCATTTCTCTAGATTTTAAAAGTGCTTTAATTCCCTATTGAAATTTTAAAAAAATGTCTAGTGTAGAAAATCAGATGGAAAATTGTTCTGTTCACTTGACATATACAAAAATATTAGGAGTTAAGTAATTTTACTTTTTTTAAAAAGTTCTTAATGATAGTTAACAATAATAACGGTTATTTATATTTGATTCTATAGCTATAAGAGCAATAATATGCCTCAAACTTGTTTATATGCTCAAAGTCATGTGTTTCTGAAAGTACTGAGGCAATGAACTCTACTTAAAGATAAATAAACATACAGCCTTCAATAAGAGTGTTTTCATTCTCCAATATTTAGTTTAGGTTTGGCACAAATTCATATCATTATACATTCTCAGATTCAATATATTAGGGACATTTAATTTAATATTTTTAAAATATTTATATATAGAAAAGAAATAACAGTCTCATAGAACATAGAATCAATTACTAATTCCCTTAATGTTTTAGGTAAAAAAAAGTACTAATGCTCTATTTGTACTTAACACTTGACATAGACCCCAAGGAATACATAGTATTTAAATAAATGTCTCCAGAGATTTGAAGTACTTAGTTTGAACATAATTTCTTAAATTTGAACATCTTCATTAAAAAAATAGACAGTATAAAGATTCAAATACAGAGAGAAATTTATTCTTCTATATTTATACAATTTTAAAACTCCATTCTTAAATCCTATGTACATATTGTATGAACGGCATAAATTTATGTTCTTTTAATTTTATCTGACCTCTTTTTATTTACAGAAAATATTTTAAGTGATTTACAATTATACTGCCATCATATATTTTCTGATATCTTTGTTTTAGCTTTTGCTATAATTGTTATTTTTTGGTGGGCCAGAGGTTGTAGGTCTTTTTCACTATTTTATCTGATTAATTTAATTTAAAGGAAAGATGCAGTCAGGAATGAAGGAGAGTAGGAAGGTAGACAGGTAGGCAGGAAGAGAGAGGAGGAGGAAGCATCTTTTTTTTAATTTATTTGCTCATACTGTTAATTACAAGGCCCCTCTTTGCCCCCTAACCCACCACCAGCCTGGTATTGTAATCCAAAGGTATATGGCTTGTTCCTTTGGAGGTGACTGATTATGCTGCTCCACTAGGGCGTGCTATATTTTATTTTTATCAGTTGGCAGTTTCAAATTTTTTTATTATATCTATAATTAGCCAGAAAATAAAACAAATGTGCTTAACTGGGTTTAAAAATATTGCAGGTAGTTTCCTTCTGAACAGGCAAATTATTTTACAACATTTTACCTTTACTTTCCTCATACATACAAAACGCTTTATCATATATTGCTTCTCTTTTGCAATTTCAGATGTCATAAGAATTTTTTCTTTTTTGCCATTGTTTCATGCATTTACCAAAAAGGAACTGAAGACACTCTTTGCTCTAGGTGATACATGTTTTTCTCACAGGATCATAAGTTTTCAATTCTGAAACTGCTTTTTTACATATTTCATTTGAACAAAGAAATATATTGTAGATAATGCAAACTAAGTTTATCACTGTCAAGGAACCAATTATAAATAAGCCAGGAAAGCGGCAGAGGCTAGAATGAATTTTTGATGTTTTCTGTGGTTTGGGATTGAAGTCAGGGATATCAATATGGAATGCATATATATTTCTATCAATAAATGTATACAGAGATTAGCTTCAAGTGCAGATAGTTTCATGTACACATATATATGTTATCCTGTATCCATTTCTTATAATATAAGATCTAGCCAACATAATTCTCCCAAAATTGATATTTATTTATAAATTTTAGAAATAATTATCTTTGTGAGATTTTGTTGGCTCTTGTGTAGACTTAGTCCATAATACAACATCAATAACAATACGTTCTTCTGAGCACATATTATTAAGGAACAAAAGGTATCAATGTATATCAAGACTGCTGGTTTTCTCTACCATAAAGTCCCATTTTCCCTTGCATATATTAAGTATGTGGTTTGAAGATATTTTCAGATTATACATATATTTCTTACTGATCAGGTCTCTACATTTAATCTGCAGTATAATGTATCAATGACTAAGACAGAATCAACAATCTTTTCTGCCACAGTTTACATTTAGCACTTTTCTATTTCCATTATTCTTTCTATGTTGATTTGCTGTTATCCACAGAGAAAAAGGAGATTTGATTTACTCTGATTATTTATTTATTTATTTATTCATTTGTTTATGTATTTATTTATTTTCTCATACAGACCGAGTTCAACTTTATCCAATGAGTTACATTGTATAGGTACTATTTTGGTGATTAAATGCTCTAATATTTGATAAATGAAATCTTCAAATTAACGTCTGTGTTCATTTGAAATGGTCTTTGAAAATTCTCATTAAATTTCAGGAGTTTTATTTTCCTGTCAAATTTTGTGAATTTTCTGCCCTACAATCATCTATTTCTATTTAAAGGGAAATGGTATTTGGAAACTTCTGTAAACTGTTATTATATATGTAGATAAATCCTAATGTCACTTTATAAATAGTTCCCTATATGGGAGAATGGAAAAATAAGAAGCTTCATATGAAAGAGTATGTGTTTGGAAATAAATTTTCTATGTGTGTTTGCATATTATATCTTATTCTTAAAATAATAATTAGTAAGATTTGATGCTGAGTAAGCCACATAATTTCCTTGAATTTGCTTTGACATTCAGTATTTTATGGTAAGATAGTGGCCAAGGTATTGAGATATTTTGTAATTTCCTCAAAATATTAGCTATCTTTTCTCCCCCAAGAAGTGAGAATATAGAAAGTTTCAAAAATCAAAATCATAACCAATATTTTACCCATCTCCTAAAATTAATGACACAACTAGATTTGAAAATATATTTATAGGAATAACTAGATGTCCTAAGTATTATAATTACTATCATTGTCAATTTTTTGAAATAATCTTTATGGATTTTTTAATGCTATGCTGTAAAGTTATTTTCAATAAAGATTTTCATTATATCTTGCATGACTAGAATAATAGAATCTTCATTTTTTGTAAATACTGCTTTGACAGTATCAGATATGAACATTTTAATATTTCTTGATTTTATTATAGAATGCTATAAAAGAAAAATAATATATGTCTTTCCATTAAACAAGTTCATTTTTCTTTTGTTTTAAATTTTCGGCATGATAGAATGGAGGACTCAGTGACATTTCTATATATATTTGTATATTTTTGTTGCCTGGGACTAAACTTTCAGATTCAAAGATATTAATATAGCAAATAACTTTAGAAAATTAAGCATCAGAGAGCTTATTACTGTTCTAAAAAGTAAAATTAAAAAAAAAATCTCCCGAGGGACAAAAGTTGTTTAGGTGTTTTAGAAGAGATTTCATAAGACAGAGTGTTTCCTAAGCTTGAAGTTCCTCCATGGTACATATCTCCATATCATATGCTAGAAACTTTATCAAAAACACTCAAAACTTATGTGACATTATCGTAAATGGCCATTGTAACACATTATTTTCTACATCAGTGTGAAAATTCATCAGTGGTTAGAATGAATAGCATCATTATTTGAAATCTATATAATATTTCTAAATGAACATGTTTAAATTTATCTAAGGTTCTAAGCAACTAAATACGAACCAATATTCTGCTAGTTCTTAGTGGACATCAGTTTGACTGATTAGAGACTGAAAAATAGAAAGTAGCAAAACAGAAGACTGGGGTGATTTGATTTAAATACATTCTTCAAAATATGAATTTATTCATAGTAATTTCATTTATATACAATAAAAAAGGAATATAATAATATTCAAATTGCTAGGTAATTAATATTGTTTGTTGTTTCTTTGCTTTGACATAATGGAAATAAGGTCTCAGATAATTTGACGGTCTCCCTGTAGAATTCTCTAAAAGCATTTTAATTAAGTTCCTTTTATCCTTAACAGAGAATGACAGAATGTGAACACTGACACTAGTCTCTGGATCTTAGTCACAGAAAGATATTTTTGTTTCAAAAAAAAGTTTATACTTTGGCAATTTTGAATTTTGTTAATGCTTTTAAATATGTATTGCTATATGAGCTGTCCAAAAAAAAGTATTCCTTTTCTTATATATTATGTTTTGTATAATACATATTTGCACTATTATTATTATTTTTAATATGTTTGCCTATCATTTGCCATGGTGTTTAAGACATTTCCTCTATTTTTCTCATGGTCTTTCACACTTTTAATGGGCACTCTGAAATTAAATCAATAGAGTACCTACATTTTATGACATCTGCCAAAGGACAAAATATTGATAGGTGATATTCAGATGTCAAATAATAATGATGGATAGACTGTGACATTTTCTAAAATTATGTACTGCTTTAGTGGAGAGGTAAATTACTTAAATATTATCTCTTAAATATCTATTTAGAATGTTTCTAAGAAAATTTAGAACTTCCTATATGTTTTCTTATCTTTTAGCATAAGTTAGCTAAAATTTAGCACTGTGATTAAAATTAAATTTGTATTTTTAATATTTTATGTTTGCTATTCATATAAAGAAAACTTGTCTTGAGAATTAGTAAAATAGGTTTAAAAAGGTATGAAACGTTATAGTCACCATAATATAAGTGCAAATGTAAATATAAACGTGTAGAAATATAAATCATGTGTGTAGGTGTGCACACTTACATCAACTAAATATGCTGTTATCATAGGTAAGAAATAGTTGATGCAGATGCTGCTGTTTTTCTAAATTTATTTTATTTTCTTATCTGTCTTATCAGTGTTATCACTGCATTACTTCGATGGCAAATATCAATTTATGTACATTACTTATTTATCATTAACTTTCTAGAAAAATAAATTCTGCAATTATTATTAAAAATAGACTTTGGCCTATTTAGCCCAACACTGATGAGAGCATTCATTGAAACTTTTATAAAGGATTGCCAATAAAAATGTTTAGATTATTTTTTGAGTATGTTCATGTATTTTGGACACAAATAATCATATTTCCATTTCCACCTGCTATGACTGCACTTATTGTTGACTATTTCCTGAACAAATTCCACATTCATCCATCCCACAATTTTACATGTTTTCCACTGACCACACTGACTACCGGATATCTTCCAGCATGTTATTGTCAGTGAGATAGGTGGAACAAGACACAACTGATTAGTATTCAGTGTTACTGGCAAATGGCTGCTTTATCAAATACCTCTAGCACCAACTGAGAAAAGGAGTTGACTGTTCCTAGTCATTTGTTTCAAAACTCATTTTGTCAGGAAGTGAAAATGTATTTTAAAATTTCTGGGAAAAAAATGAGTCATCTCTGTTGGTTTTTAAGGTATGAGCATGTTAAAATGAGTACTATTCTCCTTAAATATGCATATAATACTGGACAATCATGTGGAGGCTGAGGACATGAGGCAGAGGACCAACAAGTCCATCTAGGTTTATTTTTAAACAACAGTACTTATTGCTCTACATTAAATAATATAATATATTTAGATCAGCAACAATATGATACAACATGATGAAACAGATGTAAAGATTTCCTCTAACAAATGGCTTAAAGTGTCATTTAGAAAAAGAGCAATTATGGCTACAGCAGGAATCATAGGTAATAAAAGATAAGAAGGAGACTAGAAGACTAGTAGGTAATTAGCGAACCTTGCATAAAACTTGTACATTTGTCCTTGTCATGAAAATATAGTGAAACCCTTGAAAAATTTCAATGACACGAATAGATTTTTTTTAAACTTTTATTTCTATTAGAAGGAGAGATTGGAACAAGGTCAGAGTAGATGCTATAGAACATTCAAATGTCTATTGAAAAATTATCTCTCCTCTCTAACTTATCCATGTGTATTTACACATATATACACATATATACATATATTTATGGATAGATGAGACTATTAAAATTAAATATTAGATAAAGGGAAACATTGTACTAATGGAAATGCCCTGCTTATTCTGTAGAATACAACAAATGGTTCAAAGATTGCTCGCTATTTCTTGTTTGATGAACTAGAAATGTGGACAGGAAAGCGTTCAGTCACACTTTAGATGACTGCCAGAATGCTTGGACATTGTTTTTTAAGGGATAGGAATTTTCAGATTTAAGAGGGGAATGGTATACTAATGAATGAATTTGAAGCAAACATTGAAGCTGGAAAGCCATTTAAAACTTCTGATATTGTCTAGGTGAGTGATTAAACAAGGTTATTTTACAATAGCGTGTATATATTTTATATATAAATGTGTGTAAATAGATATATAAATTGTTGCATTGACATTTGCTTTTTAGGATATTGAATTCTTCAATCTATGTGCATTTCACAGTACATTGACTACTAGAATTCTAGTGCCCTTTATCACCACCTCATTAAGTACTTCCTCCTCTTCCTCCCTCCCCACTCCCACTTCCATGGTAGTCACAGTCTTGCATCTTATGAATTTTGTGGGTATTTGTCTTTCTTTTTTGGTAGTGTCGTTATATTGCAAATAATAATGAGTTCATTCTGTACTTCTCTTTTTATTTTTGGCTTATTTCGCTTAGTATAATCACCTCCAGTTCCATCCAGGTTGGAGCAAAAGGTTCAATTTTATGTTTTGATAGCTACATAGAATTCCACTGGGTATATATACCACAGCTTTTTTATCCAGTCATCTGTTGAGGGGCACTGAGGTTGTTCCCATGATATGGCTATTACAAATTGTGATGCTATGACCATAGGGGTGTCAATTATTTTTTTCTGTGGTATTTTTGTATTCTCTGTGCATATGCCTAGAATTGTGGTTGCTAGATACAGTAGTTATGTTCGTGTGTGTGTGTGTG
This sequence comes from Solenodon paradoxus, assembly GCA_004363575.1. Taxonomy (NCBI): domain Eukaryota; kingdom Metazoa; phylum Chordata; class Mammalia; order Eulipotyphla; family Solenodontidae; genus Solenodon; species Solenodon paradoxus. Next base: position 1,654,270 of record RJWH01000037.1, read on the forward strand.
TGTGTGTGTGTGTGGTATGTGGAATTTTCATACTGTTTTCCAAGAGGTTGTACTTAGTTACATTCCCACTAACAGTGTAGGAGGGTTCCACATTCCTTCTTTCAATTCACTGAAGACCACATTTTTAACTACAGCAGTACAAACATTTGTAATTTTCAGATTGTAAATCCATTATACTTCAGAATAGTTAAGATTTTAAGTTTATATGTTATAAATTCCAGATTTTAAGAGTGTTTGTAATTACACCAAAATATATTTCTATTTGACAGGTTAAACTTTGACATGTCTCAAATATATTTTAAAATTATATAATTTAAAGAATTAATAATAGAATGTGATATCTAACTGGAAATGCAAGAATGAAATGAATAGACTCTCAGAATAGACTTAAACTGCGCTTGCCCTTTTATTGATGCAGACACCGAGAAAGACAAATCATATTAGCAGGGTTAGTGATTTGGAGTGTCTGAAACTAACAGATGCAGCATGTATTGAGTTATTCTCTGTGATGATTAAAAATTCAATAAAGCAATGTGTCTGTCACATTTAATGGAAGGCAAAATTCAAGATAAACAGATTCCTGTGCACATTTTTAATATTTCCCCTCTCTTCAAGAAGAACTAAAATCAAACAACAACTTCATATTGAAGGAAATATGATTTAATGGAAGTTCACACGTAGACTTGTAAATTAGTGTTCTGATCCACATGCCAATGGGGTCTTTTGGAAACTCTATCATGCTTAAATAAGAAAAATGTAATCAGAATGTTGAAAAATATCCAGTTTAATTAGTCAAAATTTTGGAACTGATAAGTCAATTTGGTTTTTCAATGTAATGTTATCTGATTGAAGAGTTCTGGGAATCACATTTTAATGGGGACATAAAAAAAGTTTAGACTTGATCAATCCTGGTGAAAATTCAGAATACTACCATAAAGCAAAGTTGAAGGACCTCATTATACTTTATAAAAAGGGATATAGGAGTTGTTTTCAAATATACCACAACCAGTAGCTTCACTAAGACTTTTTTTTTTCTGTCAACTTAATGAACCATTGCATATTAATACAAAATTTAGGATGATTCAATTTAAAATAAGCAAAAAGTATCTCAAATTTTCACTAATATTTAAGTATAGAAAGTACTAACATCAATAGAATAAACCTCCTGTTACTAAAACAGTTGAAGCACACAACAAATGAAGTTGTAAAAAGAAGAGATCGACTTTCTATCACTTCTTTAATATAATTAGATTCCAATATGTAGGAACCCAAGAACATAAGCTATAAGCATTAATTACCTCAGAATGATTAAGCAATAGAAGATAAAAAGAAAGAAATTTCCTGACAAGTAAGAATAATTATTTTTATTTGCATTCCAAAAGCTTATGTTTAGGCATATAACTACCTAGATAGCACGTAAATAAAGGAATTTCTGCTTACAAAGAACTAATATGGAATCAAATGTTTATAAGAAACAATTTTAGAGTTAACTCACAGAGTGTGATTATTAAGAATTTAAGGTTTGAAGTTTGGGATTTTCTTTATCCTAAAATTATTTTTGATGTTTTCAGGACTTTTGTTCATTTTTGAATGAGATAATAACTAAGACTGTGAAATTAATTGCTAGATTTTTTAATAATATTTATCTGACCAGAGATTTTGCCTTTAACGCTATCCATTAACATTTTCTGAATTTTCTTTCATTTTAAAATTATTTTAACTTTGCATTTTCTCTAATTAGAAAAACAGAAAAAAGTATATCAATAGATGCATTTTTTTTTTCATTTGAAATAAGAAATTCATAAAATAAACTTTGTTGGTAATATCAGTCAGCATGTTATATTCCTATTAAACTCTCCTAAGATTATGTTCCTGTTAAACCATTATTTATGGATTAATACTATATATAGTCATAGTTTCATTGTACTTATGTTACAAAAATGTTAGATGTATTTTGCTTTCTATATAAGGCAATAAGTTGAATACGATTATTCAAAATTGCTGTTCAATAAAAATGAAAGTTCAAAAAATTTTATGATAATTTTATTATTATTTCTTTTGTTTATAAAGCCAAAGTCATTTTAAGATCTTGTAATCTCTTCTCAGTCAATGGATATTACACACCACACACCCTCACTCCCCACCAGAGTTTTTGAGTCCTTTATCACCACCTTTTCCCTTCTCTCTTTCCCTCCCTCCTCTGGTGCTCCTGGAAACCAATTTTGTGAACATTCATCTGCTTCTTTGTTTCATTTCATTACAGTCCATATAAGTGAAACTATTTTGTATTTCTCTTTGTCTTTCTGACTTATTTTACTTAGCAAGATTCCCTAAAACACAGACAACTTAAAGGACAAAAAAGAAACTTCCATAATGTTTGATATTACCAGAAATAGATGGAAAGCCAACAAAACTTCAAAATACTTTAATATGAATGTAAGTATTAAAATCTAAGATGTGACATCAGTTTATAAAATTAGAAATTTGATTTTGCTGCAACACAAGGAGGCTTATATTTAAGATCACAGTTAATAAAAATGAATGAGCACAAGACATTTACTGAAGAATTCAAATCTGGGCCAAATATTCAGTGATTTTATATTATCTCAATTGACTCTATCCAGTCTTACTCCTTTAGAATCTTATTTTAAGATACAAAATTCTCTTTGTAGCCTCCATGCAAAAAAACTAGGGATACTTCTAATTACCAAAAGGAAGCATAGTAACCTGTTAAAAGAATAATTAAAACCCCATGAGAAAGGTGGGAGGGAACCAGAGAGTGGTTAATAATATTTTCTTAAATATTGACTATATATTTATCATATTTTGCACTGTATTCTAAATTGTGGATGGTTGATGAAACACATTTATTAAACTTTTATACTTCTAATTTAAAGTATATTTTCTTGTTTCTATGAGAGATTAATTACTTTATGTATTCTTGAAATATTAGATGTTAAGTACTAATTAGTCTCACATTAATTCAGGAGATTAATGTAATTACATAAAATATGCTTACCCAGTATTCTGATTTTTTTCCTACTTATAGTTCAGGAATACAGAAGGAAACCATGTAACAAAATAAAAGTTAAGAAATTCCTGTACTCAAAGCTGTTGAATAAACTGTGTAGGATCCTGAACTTACCATATCAGTTTTTAAGTAAGCAAATTTTAATTTTTTAGCAACTTAACTATAAGATGGTTTGCCTAAAGAATGTGAGTTTTGAATGTAATAAATATTAGAGTACCTGAATTAACATATTTGTTACAATATTTTAATAGAATTTAGAAGCTAGAATTTTCCCATGTATTAAAGTAAATTATCTATTAAAATGAGAAATACAGAAGAAGGTAAAGAGAAATAAGATAAGGCAAATGTCTCACAGTACGAACTGATGTGATAAACATATTGATGTATGAAGCCTGGAAAATGCTTGTAAGCTTGAAACTTTGTAGACAATTATTTAGAATTTATAGTTTGGTCTGTATTAGTGATAGTGTCAAAATAAAGCTTTTAAGGCATTCTTTTGTCTGGTGAGTATGATAAAAAATACCAATTCTGAAATAAATTTATTACTATGCAGCATTTATAATATATCTTCCTATTTAATGTTTCCTAGGATGCAATGTTATTTTGTAAACTCAACTGAAGGCCCGTAAATTGATAAAAATGTCAAACATTTTTCTGAACATTTTTAAAAGACAATTTATTTTCTGACCAGTTATTTTGTTTTTTAAAACTCTTATTATTTTGCTCAAGATGTATAAATCTTCATTCTCTATAGTATCAAATGTTTTCAATGAACAACTTCCCTGTTTCTAATGTTAAAAAAATATTTTTACAAAAGTTATTTTTGTTGCTTGTTATCAAACATTAAGTTTGTCTTTATTCAATATATTTTCATATAAATGAATAAAGGAGAAGATACATTTTTAAATAATTTTATTATATATACGTGAGCTGGAATAGACATGTTTTTAAAAATATATATTATGGGATTCTTATTAAATTTACTTGTATTGGAATATTGCGATGTAAATGGAATTTAATTATATATATATATCATCCTATGTGGAACTTTTCACCAAAACCTTTATAAAAATTTTTGTCAAGAGTTCTAAAATAGGAGTTAAGTTTCCAAAGGTAATGTGTACACTAAAAAGCTCTATGATATACTTATAGTATTCCTAATGTATGGAGGCATGCAAGTACTATAACACCATCTGCGTCTATTAGAATTACTATTTATATTTGACTATGTGATCTTTTAAATAGAAGAACTTATCAATATATATTTTTGAATTATCTTCGCTTCATATTTCTTTCAAAGTAACATTATGTTAAAATATTTAGGAATTGAGGTCTCAACTAGCATGCACATATATTACAAAGTTAAAATTTTCTTCTAAAAAGTAAACATTTTCTTAAATAGCAATGCTGAAAACATTATACTGGATTTTTTTATGAACAGTGGGTCTCAATGTTGATGATAAGGTGGGCTAGGTTATCTGTTTCTTCCCTGATATAGTTATTATTCTTGAAACTACTAGGTGAAAAAAAATAATGCACTTCAAAGAAATGTATAGAAGAGAATGCAAAGAATGAGATTTTCTTCTCTAATGACATTTCTATTTTTTAAAGTTCTTTATTTGATTTTGAAATAATAAATTCCTATTTTTAATTTTTATCTCTCTTTAAATACTGTGCAATTATGCTAATTTCTTCTCTTAGACCTTGTTCTTGAGGAACTATTTTTAGCAAAATAGCTTAGTGATGTAAACTGAAGCATGTATTCTAGCGCTTGGCTCACAGGGTCCACATGACAGCTCTCTTATGCGATATGGACAACAAAATTAATGATCATTGTATCAGTTTAATATATTTAAAATGCATATAGCCACAGTACATTTTATAAAACATCTGTAAGAATTAAATGAACCTGTCACTTAGTCAGTGTTATATTTTGTCTTTCTGTAGAGGTGAATGGAAAACCTTCTGTATCTTCGGAATTCTTCTTGGACTGATCCAAATTAACATCAGGCACATTAGTAAGATAAAAGATGAAATTTAATTTTATAACTATGGAGAATTTACAAAGCTTCAAAATTTATAGTAAATAAGACAGAGGACTGATGTCCTGCACTAAGGAATGTGATAAGGACCTGAGGGGTTAAGGAGAGAAGAGGAAGTCACATGACAGGATGGATTTACATATCAAAGTCTTGTCTCTAGTTGTTTTCTATACCCTGTATTAGGCTACAGTGATTAAAAAGATAATTTGTGGAGATGACCTCATATAGTTAATATTCATTCTTTAAGAATGAGTTCTTCAGGAGGTCAGTTAACCTTTAACTCTACTTACCAAGGACACATCTAGAGAACAAATAATGCTTTGAGTATTTTGGAAAAAGTCTATCTGATCATTTTTTCAGAGATACTCGTGCTTTATTGGTCATCATAATCATTATCATAATTACCATCACTGTCATCATCAGAATACTGATTTTATGCCTTTGCAATGGTGCAAAAATACCTAACAAAACTGTCTCACATACTGAGACTTATTTTGAATAATGACGTCACATTGGAGTACAAAATAGAAATGATGCTATTTTATTAAAGTTTCTGTGTAGCAAATGTATACATACACACAAAATCATAGTAAGTATACAGTGTGATAAGACCTGGTAAATGCAAAATTCATAGTTTCAAAAGTAGCGCCATATGCCAGTTTTGCAACACTATATTGCATCACTATTCGCCCTCATCCCAAGAAGCTATTAATGAAGTATGAGATAGAACTTCATATAGATGAAAGGATATTTTATGTAGTCTTTGTGGTTTGCTTCTGTAGCTTAGTATATTTTTGGTATTCATTTGTATGTTTGTGTTTAATGATATTGCTCTCATTTTATCTTTGAGAAGCTTCCACTTGGATGAATGAACAACTTTTCATAAATTCATTCCCTCATTGATGGACATTGAGCTTTCTTAGCAAGGTCCTTAGTTTGCTTGCAAACCTTTTTATGAACAGATTTTCATTTATCTTGAATAAGCTGATCATATGTCCTTGATACAAAAAGAAGGTAACAGGATGACAAAAACAGGATGCATTAGCAATTCAGAAGAGGGGAAGAGGCAGAGCAATCTGAGAAGGAACAAAGCAACCAGGCCAGCAACAAGTAGCTACTATGCAATGCTGATCAGAGATCACATAGCAACCATGATGTGTGGGCCAGTGGGACTTCATATAAATGACCAGGACTGGTGCAAGCAATTTTGGCATCTTAAGAGAAAAGCAATTTTGGTGTCCTTGTAAGCCCCCTTCAAAATATACTGCCTAAAACACATGCCACTTTAACCATCCCAGTTCCAGAATGTCCAGTCACCAGTCCAGTACTAGAAATATCCAATAACCCCACAGTGCCAGGATTAACTTCCATAGTGCAGTAATAGCTCCCCATAGTACTTACCTATAGCTTCAACAGACTTCAGTGTTCTCCTTCCTTTGAATAAACAGTTTCATGGAGTCAGAATGCTGGTGGTGGTGGTGGTGGTGGTAGTGGTAAGAATCCTCTTCCCACATGACTCCTATTTCCTCATGGTGTGTGGGAACAGTAGTAGTAACCATGGCCCATCATAGTCATTACTGACGAAGGTTGTCTATAATGGGGGGTAAAGGAGGCAGCTGCTTTTGTCCCGTCCAAAAGGCTGGGCCCAGGGTAACTCAAACGACTATTTTGCTCTGTGTTAAAGATGGCCATGATTTCAAAAATTTGGACAAAACTGACATTAATATAAAAATGATGGGATGATGGGGAACTATGAAGAAAAGCGGTATTGCTGTGTTTGAAATGGAATATGTGGTAGTTTAATCTTGGAAGGACACTTGGAAATAAAATTGCTGAATAATATAGTAGATGTCATGTAGCATTGTAAAAAAAAAATAAAATTGTCAAGCTGTTTTCTACTGTGTCTCTGGTATGTTGCATTTCTCCAGCCATTAATGTGTGTTCTGTAGGTAAAAACCTCACCAGTCTTTGAAATGGTGCTTTTTCCATTTGAATGCTGATGGGCATATAGTGGTATGTCAATGTAGATACAACAACTTCTTATTTGCCAATGATGTGCAACTTCTTACGTACTTGTTTTCCTTTATATATCTTCTTTGTGAAATACTTATTCAAATATTTTTCAAATTTTATTTTATTTTAGTTTTTGCTACCTATTCTATTATTCCATACTTGTGTCAATAACAATGCATACTATTTTCCTTAGCTCATTCTGAAACATTTTCTAAGAGACTTTGGAATAATAACTTTATGTCAACTGCTAACAAAATCTAAAGAGACATTTCTGTTGAACTTGTTTATAAATTGACTTTAATTAAGGTATGTAACTCTGGTTTCAGTCTCAACCTAGTGTCTATTAAAAATAGCTCTGAGTTGTTGCCTGATACTCAATTCAAGCAGTAGAATATGACATATGAATTGTCTTGAATTTCTGGAACATGCTTTTGCATTATCTTGGTGTATTTTGGGGAAGATGACAAAAGATCCATATTGTCTCTCAGATTTTCCTAGATGAAAATCATAACTTCTGTCATTAAGGATTGAAAATCTCTCTTGGACAGTCATTTTTCTTTCCATGATAAAGGAGACATGGTGACATCAGAAAGAAACTTAACATTTAAATCTTCCTCAAAATTTCAATTCAAATTTATTTACATAATTCAACAACTAAAAAAAGCAAAATAAAACTGTTAAGAGTTCCTGGAAAACCATGACTGAAATCCAACTCGGAATATTACTGGTAGAGAAAACTAATTAATTCACTAGACTTGAGTGTAGACAGAATATGGATTAGGAATTGGAATGATTTCGTACCTTGTCAGCTAGACAGAAATATATTTCAAATCATTAGTTTTATTATGTTTCTATTAGTGTGATCAACAAGTCTTGGAAGCTATGAAAGGTAGAAGAGAATCAGAAGCCATTTTATCATTCATACCTTATTGTATATTTGATACTCCATAGGTATGAAACAGCAACTGAACCTGAAATTGTTCTATTTTCCCATAAATTCTTTTTTTTTTTTTACATCAAGAGTGAATATCTAGGCTTGTGACAAAGTCTCCAGGTTCTAAAAATTAACTTTTCATCAAGGATATAGCAACAAGAAACTGCATGGATTTTAGTAATTATTTTTGGAGTTATATTTAGAGGTTCATCCAGCTCATGACTTTCCCTTTCTAAACAGCTGCCCTATGGATTTCAAGTTCCAGTATGAAAAAGGAGGGAACAATATTACAGAGACGGCTTAATTAAACTTAATCAGCTTACATATTTGAGTAAGTCAATTATCTCTAATATTTATAAATACAAAGACACAGAAATACACACACACATTAATAATTTTACTTCTCTGGTTGATATCTGATGTGTGCATGAAGAAAAGGCAATAGCTACAGATAATTGCTTCAATAGTCTCTTTTTTTAAGTGGAAGAGGACCATAGATGATTCATGGACAATATTTTGATATGATATAAAGTCAAGATATAATTTTAGCAAACAGTGCTCTTATTTCTGTTTTAATGATTCTGGATCGTATGAATTTAGATACATATATAGTGGAACTTTATACTATTTTATATACTTCATTCTGTTTTCTATACTGTTTATACTTATATTCTCACTAATAGTGTAAGAGGATTCCCTTTTCTCTGCATCCTCACTAGCCTTTTTGATAATAGCCATACTAACAGCTGTGAGGCAGTATCTCACAGTGGTTTTGATCTGCATTCTTCTGCAGCTTAAGGCTATTAATCAACTTTTAATATACATGTTTATTATTTGCTTTTCTTCATATTATAAAAGGGAGTCAAAATGTTCAAGAGATTGTATTACTTTCAATAAATGGTGTTAGGAAGCGAGCTGTACACATGTAAAATAATTAGAACATTATCTTACACTATTGTCAAAATGATCAATTTAATATGAATTAAAGATTTACATGCAAAAACAGCAAAATAATATTTCTTTAGAAAACATAAGGAAGAAATTCTTAGCATTGGTTTTGGTAAAAATTTTTATGGATATTATGCACCAAAATCATAAGCAACAAAAGAAAAATAAACAGATTGGAGTACATTAAATGACAAATCTTCTGCACAACAAAATAATCAAATGTAAAGGCAACCTAAAAAACGGGGGGGGGAATATTTCCAAATATAATGTTATAAGGAGTTGATATTCAAAATGTACAAGGAATTTATACAACTCAATAGCAATAAAATAACCCAATTAAACAAAATGGGCAAAGGCCTTAAATAGACATCTCTCACAGAAAATATATTCCAGTTTCTTATTTTGAACTTCACAAAGATATACCTACCATTCCAAATATTCTTTCATCAGTAAGATTAGTCCATCTAGTTTTTGTTGCTTTGATGCTTTTCTGATGTCTTTTGCTACAATTATTTTCATTTTATCTACTTTGCCATTTTTTTCAGTGTAAATATAACGTGTGCTATAAGTTATTCTATTTTCTTTAGAAAGATAATAATCTGATTAAGTTTATAGCATTCAACAGATTAAGTAACAGATCTCATCTGATAAGATCTCATCATTTTCATATCCTTACAGATGATATTTTCTCCATACCCATGAATATTCTAATAAAGCCTCAAGAAGAAGGATAAGTAAACTCACACTCAAAATATCATTTTTAAGAGTCATTATGACCATTCATTAAATGAAAAATACATTTCATACAGTGTTTCTTTATGACAAAGGACAAAATATCTAACTAGAATTATTACAAAATTAATCGTTGCATGAACCAAGTCATTGTGAATAAAGAAAAGGGTCACATGAAAAGACTGTTTTTAGTTTTGAAATTTATTTTTGTTTCAGTATTAAAAACAATGCATTTCATTGATTTCTGCTCAGAGAAAGATATATTAATAAAATTTGCAATAACATGCATAAAGATGAATATTGACCATCAATATGAATATAAAAGTGGACCTGGATTTTAATCGCCTCTGAGGTCTGTACCTACTATATTTGATAGCTAAAAGAAAAGGCATTTTAATCATAACTAGTCTTATTTACTTTGTGAAATTGAACGCATTCTAATATTGAAGTTATTGACCAATGTAGCCAAAGAAGTAAAATAAAAGGTATTTAATGATGATTAGATAAGAATAAAAAACAAACAAAAAATTCTAAAGTTAACTAAAATGCCTTTCTTAGTACACAAGCTAACATCATTACCAAAATTCTGAACAATTTATTGCAAAATCTTGAATTTTAAATGAATTTCTTCAGTCTTGCCTTTTGGTTTAATTCTCCACGCTAGTACATTTTCTTAATACTTTTGCTCTAACATCAACATGTGTATTCTATGACATGTTTATTGACTCACAATTTTATAAAATAACTACTTAGATGATTTAAAAAATAGTGTATATGTTTTCATTTTACATTTCTGACTAATACTGACTATTTATATTTAAAATAACCTCTTGGGGAAAACTTTCCTGTCTCTGCTAGTAATGAAGTAGTTGTTTTTTTCAAATCTTCCCTTAACTTCATGAGTGTATTAATAAATATTATTCACAGAAGTTCATAAAATGTTATTTTATTCAAGCACATTTATTGTTTTAAGTTCCCATGTTTGGGCTGTTTTAATACACATCAATAGTTAATTAATAGACAGGACTATTCAATAAATATAGATAGAATAACTAAAGTAATACATTAATTAAACTTAAGTGATTTGGAAAATTTTCACCAAAGCATTTCTAGAAAGTGTCTGGATAAGAACAAAGTATAATAAAAATAGAACAGAAGAATTTGAAAACAATGTCAAATTTAATTTATCAGTAAAAATTTCAAATGTATTTTATTTTTGTATAAAATAAATGTGAAATATCTACAATCTTTAATACATAAATCCAAAATATATGCGCTTTAGCAAATTAATGGCACTTATACAAGTGTGTATAAGTTCTAAGATAGTTCACTTTCATGGGAATTTAGTCAAATATATATCATTACATCTGCATATCACTATTTAAAAAAGCAAATGACATCAAAAATGCTGCCCAAATCAGCAAATGTGTGATAAGTAGGAAATTAAAGGCAATATCAAAGTAACAAAATAAATAAAGAAAAGAAAATTTACTGTCGAATGGTCAATTTATAAGACAGGATAAGTGGGAGCACAAAGACTAGTTCCCTAAATTCAAACTAAAAAAGTAGCAGCTAAGTGGTCTCCTTTCTTTTTTTGTTTTTATGTTTTACTTTTGCTTTCTAGGTAAATTGATTTGCAATGTTGTACAGGTTTTAAGACTGTAGGCTCACTCTTCATCAAATCTTTATCATGCCAGGTCCACCATCAAAATTATAATGATCCCATCACTGCCCTTTGCGCTCCCTTATATGATTTGCTCCCACCTTGTACCCTTTGGTAATGTCAGTTCTGTTAGGAGTCCAAAGGTATGCTTTTATTTATTCTGTTCCTTTGCTTTGTTTCTTTAGGTTCCATACATGAGTTACATGCAGTATTTGTAACATTTTGCTTAACATAATCCCCTCTAGTTCCAATCATGTTACAATGGCAAGGTTTTATAGCTGAGTACTACTCCTTATTCATATATACCACATCTCTTTAATCCATATATTTATCCCCAGGCACTAAGATTATCTCCATATTTTGACTATGAAATAGGAATGCATGCCTTTTCAAATTAGTGTTTTCATACTATTTTGATAGATACTTGGAAGTGAAATTGTTAGATGAAGCATTAGTCCTATTTCTAACCTTTTGAGAAACCCCATATTGCTTTCCAAAGTACCTGCACTAATTTACATTTCCACCTGCAGGACTGCAGTAATATTTCGTTGTGTTTTTGATTTGCATTTCTCTAATGTGATGATACACATGTTTTAAAATGTGTTGGTTGGCTGTGTTTATGTCATCTTTGGAAAGTATTCAGATCTCCTGCCAATTTTTGATTGGGTTATTCTCACGTTTGTTTCTGAATTATATGAGTTCTTTACATATCTTGGATATTAACCCCTTGCCAAATGGTAGGATGTGCAAATATTTTTTCCCATTTTTAAGTCCTGTTGAGCAAAAGTAGAGCAAGTTCTCAGGGATATGTAGGGAAAACAATCATGCACAATAGATTGCTATCATTGAAAGGTAATCCTCTGTAAATAGATGAATTCAACCTTGGATCCTCAAAGAAAGGCAACATGACTAATTCTCTTAGTTTTCCTAATCCTCACAAAAAATTAATAAATTGATCAGTAAACCAGAGGAAGGAAACATTAATTTAACCCAGATAAATCAGTCTGTTTCACAGAGTTAATTCATTTTAAAGAATAGTAGATAGTAGATCTGGAGGAGCAAACAAGATACTAAGCAAAAAGCACTTTATTATCAATATTGTATACTTTGAAAATTTAATAATATAAAGTATTAAATTATAATTATCACTAATAATAGAAAAAGAAAGGCAATTTCTAAAAAGCTTATGAAGACCAGGGCCTTTTTAATCAAATTAAATCAATTATTTGCTCATGGAATCTATACTTGCTTTCATTATTACATGATGTCTAGGTTTAAAATGAGTTTTAATATTGAAGCTTAATATATTCCCATGATAAACACTGATTTCATTAAGCATAAGCCATCAATGATTTCATGATGATATAATTTTCATAATCTAAATAGGTTATAAATGTATGGATAATATGTTTGATTTGATTATTTCATCTACTGTGTTTTACATATTTTAATATAAATTATTCATTATTAAAGACTTTGGAGTACAGAAATGTATAGATTTTACTCTAATGTCTATCTTTCTAAATTTAACATTTAGAAGTCTTTCTTTTTCATTTGGAGCAGTTCTGTAGCTATGATATCAGGTTCACTGATGTTTCAGTCACAATATCTAAGTGACTGTTAAATTTTGTCATTGATTTTTCACTCCAGGTAACATATATTCTATCTACTGAAGTTCCATTTAGGTATTTTTTCTTCATTTCTTCTCATCATGGCCATAATTTACCTATTTCTTTAAATCTATGCAGTATAGCTGTTATAGAGATGTCAACATCATTATTGTATTATTCTATGATACATGCCATTGATTATATTTTCTCCTACTTCTTTTTCTTAAATTAATAATTTTTCAATTAGGAGCCAACATTTTGTATTTAATATTCTCAGGAGACAGAGTGTGTGTGTGTGTGTGTGTGTGTGTGTGTGTGTGTGTGTGTATTTCTGCCTGCATGTGTGAATATGTGGGGGTGTGTGTGTAATCTTTAAATAATGCTGTGATATATTCTGAGATACATGTTTATTTAAAGTCAATATATTGAAGCATACTTTTAAGTATGTTAGAATATGTCCAGAACCTTTAGACAGTAATATTTGACACTATAGAGGCTATACAATTTCTCAGGACTCTTTGTGATGCTCTGTATTCAGAGGTCTCTCTACTTTGATTTGTTGCAACAAAAAATATTCTCTACATTTTTGAACACCATTGATACATCTCTTTGCTCCTTTCTAGTTATTCTCTTCTTGGTTTCAGGTAGTTCCATTCATACATGTACAGATGAGTGAGAGCCCAAAACTCAAGGTGTCACTATATGGATTTCTGTGGTTCTCTGTCTTTCTCATCCTTTTTCTTTGTCTCCTCTGCAGCTTCTTCCCCAGTATTTTGCCCTGAAAATTCTACTCCACACTTCACTGTCTTAATTTTATTTGCACAACTTTGGCTTATCTGTGCTCACCTTCCCTGTGCTGCTGACAAGAAAATGTTTGTAGTTATTAGTTTGAGGCAGTGAGGGGTGTATTTTTGATTCCCTTTCTCTGTGGGAACACTATCCTGTGTTAATCATTAGCTATATTATTTTGAATATGTGTCCAATATTCTTATTTTCATGTGATATTGGGGCTAAATATAACGTTTTTAACTATGAAGTAGCACTGCTATTTCCTTTTGCTGCAGTAAAAGTCCTGAGAAGTCTTTTTAATTCACTAAAAGTTAAAGGTAATAATTAGAGACACACAAAAATAAAATGAGTGAGTTATTAAATAAAATCCAAAATATTTCAAATTATAATTTAACTTATTTAAAAAGAAAAAATCCTATAAGGAATATTTAATAATTTTTAAAATTTAGTGTTTCTAAAGATAGTTTCAAATATAATAAGTGAAATGGATATGGAGACTTTTGGTTATAATATTTAATGCATTAGATTAATCACAGGAAAACATTTTAATCCATTAATCAGACTATATATAGAATAGTGGGAGTCTACCACAGTGATAAAACTGTCTGGTTACTAAATATTTTAATACAACACCTTGTCAAAATATTAGTAGCTGGCATGGCCTTCTTGGTTAGTGGTTAAACTGTGGGACATAGTCCAGATACTTCCCAAGGACCCAGGTTTTATCTGGGGGCAAGGGAGAGCAACTAAGATGAACAAATAAATGCATCTTCCTCCTGTCTTCTCGCCTACCTGTATACTAGCTTTTATTACTTCCTGAACACCTTACACAGACACAGACACACAGACGAACACACACACATTTGCTACTAAAATTTGTATGAAAGGCTTACTTTTTTGAGAAGTAGCATATTTATACAAAAAAAAGTATAAATCATCTGAACAAATACATGTTTTAATGGAATTACACAACCTTGCAAAACATGGAGTTACATTTTTAAAAGATCTTAGAATAACTTTGACTCCAGATGTGCTTAATAAAATAAAAATTTTTGTTCTTAGTGTTTATAACTCAATAGGCACAATGATTAATTCATAAGTATCTTAATAGTTTTCTAAATTACTATTACACATTAAGTTAAAACAATACCAATTATAATATTAATTTTACTCTGAGATTGTATTAATTCAGTGTTGTCATCCATGCTGCCTTCAGTCCAATTAGAATCTGCATGGTATTTTAAATATTATGATATATTAAAGAAAAAAATTGAGACATTATTATAGATGACAAATTATTTTAAATTCAGAGGATAAACATCGTTAAATTAGCATTTTGCCAATGGACTTGAAATTTAAGTATTTCAATGTTTAACACTTGATTTATTAAAATTTGTTCAAATTATAAAATTTCAATGTTTTATTACTCTAAAAAGAGCATTTAACTTGTCCACTTCTACTAGACATTCCAAAATAGTTCAGTTCTATAACTAGTATTTTTATATTTAATCTGAAGAGGCATCTGAAACAGAACTAATATAAGTATACAATCTGGTGTAAAAAGAAAATACATAGAAGCTTGTCATATTTAAAAACTTGATGGGTAATAATTTGGATGTTATTTATGTTTAAAATTATTTCACATTCTATTCAGTCTGCATAATTATGTACAGAAATATATGCAAAATATTTTACTTACTAATTGCGTAGACAAAATAATGCCCACTTTTCTATCCCAATCCTTAAAAGCTACAAAGATGTTGCATCCTGTGGCAAGAAGGATGTTGCAGATGTGATTGATCAATGGATATTGAGTAAGAAAATTTATACTAGATTATTCAAATAGGCCAAATGGATCCACAATAGTCCATGTAAGAGGAAGAGAAGAAGACCAGAATGAGAAATATTGTGGGTTGATGGAGCAAATGTCAAAGACAAATAGAGATGGAGATTCAAAGAGACTTTGTTGTTGACTTAAAGATGAGGGTGGGGACATAAGCCAAGAAATGCAAGTAGCTCCTGGAAGCTAGAAAACAACCACAAAATATATTCTTCCTGGGAGCATTCAGAAGAAATATAGCCCTACTAAAATATGTTTTATGTTTAATGCTTTCATAAATATAAGATAATAAATTTGTGGAATGCCCTGGTAGATTAAGGGTTGGCTTCATAGATGCCAAAGTCCTGGGTTCACATCCCAGGAGCAACCAAGATAAACAACTAAATAAATTAATAAAATCCTCTTACTTCTTGGCTGCCTCTGTCTACCTTCATTCCTGCCTTAACCTTTCCTTTAATTTTCTTAAAAAAATAATTTCTTTGTATCTTTAAGTTAACAATTTTGTAAGCTAATGTGCTAGGTTAAAGCTGTTGGACATCTTGAAATGGAGCGAATGTATTTTGAATGTAAGGTTGACATGACTATTTAGGGGTCAAGGATGGAAGGTGGTAGACAAAGCTCCAGCATGCCCTTGTCCTAATTCCTGAAATCTATGAATTTGTTACCTTAAATGACAAAGGAAACCCTACAGATGTGACAATATTAGATGTTTTGAGATGTGGAATTAGGTCGGATTATCTGGGTCATCATATGTACAAAAAGCCCTTTATAAGAGAAAGGTATAGAGGTCAGAATCAGAGAAGATGTGTGGCAGAATAAAAGAGAGAGATATTAATATTTGAAAGCTATGTGCTGTTGGTTTTTAAGCTGAGGATGATATAAAACGGGAAAGGAATTTTCTTCTACACAGAGGAAATGTCAAAAACACTGACCTTCTTGACTCCTTAGGTTCTATAGAAGGAATTTAGTCTTTTAACAAGTTGATTTTAGAATTCTGACCTACAATACTCTAAGACAATAACTGTGTTTTGTAATATAACATTATCCTTGCAGTGATATGAAATAATAACAGTGAAACCAATACAGCAATATCAAGTATGTGAGTTTATGACTTTATATTCTCATTTTCTTTTTAGACAATGCAGTAAAATACTATTTTATATACTACTTCAGGGCACTCAGGTGATTTTACAGGATAAGGTCATTGGATATACTCCATGTATATTCCAAGGATCCAAGTTCAAGACTTAGGGCCTGGGAGAAAAACCAAGATGAACCACAAAATAAAATAGAGTGCTTCTTTCCCCTTTCTCTTGATTCTTATTTGAACCTTTTCCTATACATACATACATATATACATATATATATATATATGTATATATGTATCGTACTGATAAGATTGTTTTTTTTTTTTTTAAGGAAAGGTGCAAGCAAGAATGAAGGGTAACAGAAGGGAGGAAATAAAAAAAGAGGAGGACAAACCTTTTTTTTTCATTTTTATTTAGCTTTTTATCTTGTTTGTTCCGCCACATATATATTATATGAGTGTGTGTGTATGTATATACATATATATATATATTACTTAAGTGTAGATATGTTAGTATCTTCTAAGAGCAAATATGTGTTAGTATCTTCTAAGAGCAAACTAGCTCTTCATCTGGGATTTAGCAGTGAAGATCAAATAAAATCCAAAACCAATTCACTTTGGTCTAATAATTCAAAAAGGACTTTTATATGAATATTAACTATTAAGAAACAATTCTTCAGAAAGATGTTAACTACTTGGATCTAATGTATATAAAAATGATTTTCAGGAATTGACTATAACTTTATTTTTATGAGTATAAAAACTGTGGCACATATTAGTGAGATTGAAACTCTTTGTATTATGATATAAAAATTATCTTATATCACAACCTGGTGGAGTAGGGTTTGGGCAGAGTCCACATGCATCTCAAGGTTCCAGCTACACATTTTGGAACCTGGCGGAACAAACAAGTTGAAACCTTAAATAAAAAAGAAAAAGACAATGCTTCATCCTTCTCTTTTTTTACTTCCTCCCTTCTTCTGTTACCCTTTAAATAAACATGATATATTTAAATTCATAACACATAAATATGCCCAAAATATAGTATTCTCCAATAAGATGTATATGTCTAAAATATAATATAAATTATTACTTCATATGTATAAAGCTAATGTGAGATCTGTACTAAGTCTGCAGTTCTGTGTTTTCTGGATAATCTAATAGTCACTTCCAAAAGGATCTTTTAGAATACTCTAGTTTGTCTTTTAACTCAATGTCAATGAATCCTCTTTCAGTACATGAGACTTCTTCAGCATATTAAAAAAATGTAGCAATAAGTAGGATCATCCAAGAAATGTGAATTAAAATGAGATTTGTCATCTTTGTGTACCCCAGTCTTCTATTTTTAGGTCAAGATTTTCTCTACAGAAGGCTACCTGCCTTTTATTTCCTGGTTGAACCATTTGACCTCTAGCTGATCATTTAGAAAGTCAGATATATTGATTCTGGATGTGTCATTTTTAACTACTGTATAAAAGTGCTCATTTACAGCAGAGAAAAGATGCTCAAGATTTGTGTCAATGTAATAAGAAGCTTGCTATCTTTGAACGAATGTATACCTTCTACTTTTTTTGTTCATCATTCAAATTCTTCCGAAAATAGTTTATTTTCAATATCTACAAATCTCATCTATTTGAATTAGCAATATTCTCTCCAATGAAATTTATCTTATTATTTCCAAAAACTCAGTCTCACTACATTTACCTATTGTTGTAGACTAGTTGTTTTGCCTGCCTGTTCCCAATTAATGCTAGTATTCTAAACCCTAAGACCTCAGATTGTGACTGCATTTAGAGATAAATATGTGATTAGCTTAAGTAAGATCATTAGCATGGACCCTAATCCAAATTATAGTCTCCCATAAAAAAGGGAAATTAGGATACAACACACACACAAAACACACACAGATTGAGAGAGAGAAAGAAAGAGAAAAAGAGACAGAGAGAGAGGAGAGAAAGCAAGAGAGTGAGTGTGTGAGAGAGAGAGAGAGAGAGAGAGAGAGAGAGAGAGAGAGAACTACATGTTGATACAGATAGAAAAGAAGGTCATTTATAAGTCAAGGAAAAAGGTCTCAGAGAAAAAGAAATCCTGTCCAAACTAAGATTGAGACTTCTAGATTCCAGAGCTAGGTGAATATAATTTTTTAAAATATAAGCCACAAAATCTGTGTTAATTTGTAGCAGCAGGCCTAGCAAACTAAAATTTCTATTAATGTCCCCAAGGGGGCAAATATATAATGTTTTTAAATTGCCTGATATCTGTATAGATTTTGAGCTGATTACTATACCATTCCTCATGAAAGCAACTTGCCTTTTGGATTCCATTATCTTCATTTTGACTATATTCTAATTTGGAGTGAGGCAGACTGAGTTTATATTTTCTTCCCTGATAATATCCTTTATTAGCCTAAAGAGTGTGCCAGTTTAGATGATAAATTATATGATTACCTTATAATAGTACAGCTTTCTATTATTTTCTTCTCATTTTCAGTTTTAGCTTTCCTCAGATTTTCTTTCCTTTGTCCTTTACATAAATATTGATATTATCAGGATTCTTTTCTCTCATACTTTATATTCAGCACCAGAAATGTATGTAAATGTTCATGCTAATTGACATCTATTATCCATTAAAAAAAAACCTCAAAAGAAGTTTTTCAATTCCCAGCATAGCTTCTCTCAAATTTTAATAGATGAATACACAGTTCAGGTAATCTTGTGAGTTTCAGAAAATTATTTCAAATTTAATGTTTTTAATTTTAAATCTCCTTTCCTCTCACCCTGCTCCAGAATTTTCTATAGTGCAAACTTCATTCTCTCAATTATGAAGACTTTAATTTAAATCTTTTCTCTTACCTTCCAGATCCAACTTTTAACCATTGAGTTTTATTGATTATTATCTTTATATTAATGGAAACTATATATCATCGACGTTTCCTAAGTCCCTTTAATATTATGGCAATAGTTTTTATATGATCTCAATCTTTAAACATCTTCTTCAGATCATTTTCAATATTACTAAGATGTAAAATTTATAAAAATTTAGAGATACAATTATTCTAATAATCTCTTGATGAAACATCCAAGCTCTAACCTTAAAAAAAATCCCTCTCTCGGGTTTATTCTTTGTCCTGGAGTTTTCCCTACATGTTACTGTAGTAAATATTCATTTTTATGCCATTATTTAATTAGCAGGAAGTTATTAGGTGTCATGGGGGGACATGGAAAGCTTGTCTAATTATTTACCATATTTCGTTGTGCATAATGTGCACTCACAATTTTGACTCTAACATTCAAGAAAATATTTTTAGTTTTAATTATTTAATTCAAAATTTTGTTTGTTTATATTTAGGTTGTAGTTTACTGTTTAGCCCACCAGGTATCACAGCAAGTGGAGTTTTCAGGTACATTGTGATTGCTTTTATCCTCTGTGTAATATGGACTTTGAAGTAATCAAAAGCAAACAAACCAGCTTTTTTTAAATTTTTTAAGTAGTCCCCCAGGCCTTCATGATGAGACTTCATTAAACCAGATTTTCATGATTTCTTCATTCATCATTCTTCTTCCAGGGTATTATTTTGTATTCAGTTATCACTATCATTATTGATTTCTAGGGTTTTGCTTTTAAATCATAAGCATAAATGAAACAATTGAAAGCATTTATATAGCTGCAGTTAGTGCTACCCATGTATAATGCACATCCTTATATTCCTCTCACTAATTTAGACAAAATAAGTGCATATTACACCTGGCAAAATATCCCAGTAAAACCCCTGTTAATCTGTAAAATGTATCCTAGTTATTAACTTTTCTAGAAAAAAATTTCCTTCCACTGCTTCCCCATACCAATTATTTTTTCTTTAATTATTTCTCAGTAGTCCCACACAACCTGAAAAAAAAATCACAGAATATATCCATAATGAATTATTATGGCTTTTGTTACTTTTTTCTTAATTAGATTTTACAAATTATGATCACTAAATATATGTCTTCACACAGGTCTAACATTTGAGTTAGTTAAACACAAAGTGGCTTGTGACAATGAAATATCATCAGTTAAAAACCAACAAATAACACAAATGCCAGTTTTCAATGAGTATTGATCATTTTATAAAATTACATTCTTTAAGAATTTTTATCTCTATATTTTAAAAACCAAATAAGTACACAATGCTCATGTAGCTCATGTGCTTACCAATGCACTACACCATGTTAGGGATATATAATGGCAATTTATTCTAAATTAATAAGAACTCTGTATGTCTTTTCTTTCATTCTCTTTATCATATATTATAATTATTTTTTTTTTTGGTTTGTCAATGGAATGCCCATGATTTTGGTTATAGAATTAGCTTATCATTTATTTTACATCCATAGTAAAAGAATATTAAATGAATTTTAGATTAATCATTTCAAAAAGTTTAATTATGCCATTTTTGAAAATGTCACTCATATAATGATGTAGCTTAATAATTCTGTAGTGGACAAGATTATAGGAGAAATATCTCTGTCTAGGGCTGTGTTGCTATCTATATTATATTATAAAAGTTTCCTTCCCTGGCTAATAACTGTAAAAATCACAGTTTAGTAGCAGCACATGCCAGAATAATATCCTTTCAAAGTGTCCCTCCATGGCCACAAAATTCAGAAAAATAGCATATTTTAAAACTTGGCTCATGATGGCAGCTCTCCACTAAAAACCAATTATTCTCAAATCTTCTGGTACTAAAATGATTCACAAATGCTCCTCATTCACTAGAGTCTCATGAAACACTTTTGAGGCAGAAATGCAGTTTAGTCGAAATAACAGATGGAATAAATGGCCCCCATGTACCCAGTTCAGCAAATATTGTGGTTGCCATCCTTGTTTATTATGTTGCTTTGCTCTGCAACGTTTTTCTTAAAATATGCCGAGTATTTGGAATCAAGCATAGTTGTTTTTACTAAACTAGAACTATAGATTCAGGAAGTTGAGATAAATGTATACCAAAAAATTGATTAGTAGTTGACAGCACATGAATAAATAAATACAATAAAAATATCAGAATTTTGGGGGTAGAATAACATAGTCTCAATTTTCTTTGTTTTGTTTTGTTTTTTGCTTTGATCTTTTATACCTCTTTAATTCCATACTGCAATATTTATGCTGATACTTCTTTAATTATAATTGGTTGTACTTCTTTAAGGTTCTTTGTACATAATGAAGTCTGTTTTTTAATAATCATCAACAAGATGACTTAATTTTTTGTATTATCAGATATTTAAAGGTAAATATTTTTCTCAGTTTTGATCCTCCTTTCATTTTCATTTAATTCCTCCTTTACTTTTTTTAAAGAAAGGTTCAGACAGGAATGAAGTTGCATGGGCAGACAGAGGGAGGGAGAGGAGAAAGAAGAGAAAAGAGGAGAAAGAAGCATTTTATGTTGTTTTTATTTAGTTGTTCACACTGTGCTGGTTTTCTCCTAGGCCCAGCATTCAGGAGTATGTGGTCTGCCATCCTTTGGAGGAATTTGGGTTAACTGCTACTCCACTAGGGGAATCCATTTCTGCTCATTATTTGACAGTTGTTTGTGTTTTTTTTTTTTTTTTGAGAAAAAAATTATGTGAGGCAAGGAAATAAACTGGTGTGTTCAGATCTTCCTGTTTGTCAGATATTTAATGTGTATCACTTCAAAATATCCTTTTATCAGTAAGTTATATATTAAGCTCTTAGCTTGCTGAGGAGCAAAAGGGTAAAAATCTTGATTCTATTTATATTATGATAGGGGAGAAAACTTAAGATTTCAGATCCAACTCTTGGTTCCCCCAAGCATCTCAAAAGATGCATTTAGAATTATTACTGAAATGAGATAAATTGCAACCCTCCCTTTTAAAGTGAGGAGTATGTAAAAATCATCGTCCTTGACCTAAATTTAATAATAAAATGACTGTATGTGTCTCTATAGATTCCTTAATTTGCTGTCCACATCTAAAATTAATAAATGTTTCATATCTCAGGATTCTCTTGAATAAGTAATATGCAGCAATATAAAGTCACAATTGAAGTATGCCATCTGATAGCATATGTGGTCTCTAATGTTTAATTTTCTTCTTAATGTTTTCTTAAGCATTTAAAATAGTTATCCTTGTGTAGACATCAATAGCTTTTTCCCTGACATGATTTGGTGCATTTCCACCAGATGGCAGATTATACTTACTTCCCTGACTGGGATAGGGAGAAAAATTTGATGGGTAACAAGTTTGGAAGCATTTTGGCATTTTCTTTATATACTTGGTTGCACTGTATAACTTTGGAAGATAAATATATCTAATTTTGTTTCCTCTGTAGTCATAATCTCAGACTGTTATAATCAGAAGAGCTATTATAACAAGAAACCAATTAAAGAAATATATATGTATGTGTATATATACATACATATATAAACTGACCAAAAGGAGATAGAAACAGAGAGAGAGAGAGAGAGAGAGAGAAAGAGAGAGACAGAGAGAAAGACAGAGAATACAGCAATAAAAGCCTTTTCTATAGTTGACTCAAAGGTCATAGATCAAAACAGAAGTAATAAATAGTAGTACATAATGAAGGACTGTTTAAACATATGACATAACCATAGCATGAGGTATTATAAACTCTATCAAAGTATTTTACTAATGCTATATTCAATAATTAAAATGAAATATATTATATATAATATATAATATACTAAACTGAAATGATGTCAATGCAACACTATTCTGTATAGCTATTAGATGAAAAGCAGGTTGACCATTCTTATTTGAATGGGAATAATGACCTATATGTGTCAAACACTATTCTAAGTATGTTTTATGTTTTAATTAATTAAACATGTATAAAATTCTGTGTGATCAATTATATCATTTTTCTCCATTTTTCCAAATAAAAATAAAAATCACAGAGGTTAAACATGTGTAAGTCTTTATTTTTCTAAGGAAGAAAGCAACAGAGATGGTTTCTAGCTTGCGTCCCTTATTCTAATCACTCAGTTCTGATATTTTTCATTGTGAACCAGTTCATCTCAGAAATAAAACATGTGAAAATGAATAGAAATACACATTGAAATTAGTATACAACAAAATTTTAGCTTTGATAGTTTCTGGTTATGGAACAATACTGTGTGTTTTTAACATTTTCAAAATATGTTGAAATAGATATTATCTTGGAAGTTTAAACTACTATAGTAGAAATGTGTTTCTTATTTACTGAAAATGTTATTACAGTTATCAATGACTGATATAGCATGGTGTTTGATAAAAACAGAGATGACAGAAAAATATCATTTGCTTTTTCATTTTTCTGGTACTATATCTAACTTGGAAAGCTTATCTTATTTCTATTAATATCTGTAAGCACAATAAATATTTCTTGAGTTAATTAATAGGTGAGTCCAAAATAATGAAAGCACTTTACAATTGAATCATTTTTTATAAATCCCAATTAAGAAGAAAGACATATCATTTCACTAATAATTTATTAAAAAACATAACATATAGAAGAAACAAAATTAGTACTTTCATGATTATAGTTATCTGAAAAACCTTTTTATTTTTGATAAATACTCTCAGATGTGGTGTCAAATAAACTTTATCCTTTTCTATTTCTCCAAAAACTTGTATTTTTGGAAAGAACATTGAAATGGAGGTAAAGTCTAACCTTTGCACTGAGATTTAATTACTTTCAAAATTTAAAGCAGTTCTTTTTGTTAATTCATTTAACCTCATTGTTTTGATAATTTTTAAAAAATTATACTGAAGGAATATGATATCATAGCATTATGTAAGTTTAAGGTGTTAGTTAAATGCATTGCTGTAAAAGTCAGATATCTAATTTCTTGATTATAATTAAAGTAAAATTTGTATCACTATGATTATAAAACTGTTGTATTGAAATTACTTTAGATTTACTGTCTTTGATTTATCTTTTTCTCATGTCATTAGAGATGGAGATAAAAGTTTTAAATATCTATTTTATTTGGCATTATTCTGTTTGGAATCATTTTCTTTCCTAAAAGCAAATACTGTATACCTGCTGTTTTAAAACGATTATCTTCTACTTGAAAAATATGTTTATATATATGAACATATGTTATAAGGGACACATTTTCTTACTTATAACTTATTTATTATTGATCAAATTTATTGTAGTTATTTCTAACTTTTTTATACTGACTTTCTTGTATTTCTATACTTAACATAGGTAATCTTTGTTGTAAAATTTTTAATGATTAGGAAAAACACTTCATTATAAAAATACTGCATATTATATTTGGTTATTAGGCACAAGATAGACATTCAAAATATTTGTTGAATTATTTAATAATGGGTTAGAAGAATGAAAATGATTCTTGCAAATTACCTTAGAGTAGTTCTATAAATGTACTGTGGAATAAAATCTCAGGAAATATAAACTTTATATAGTTTAGTCAATTATGTTTCTCATTAAAAAGAATTGAATACTTTGCATTTTATATTTTCTATTAATTATGCATGCAATATGCCCATCATTATCAAATGACACTAATAATTCTTAATAGCATTAGGAAATATAATTCATGCTATTAATCCTAACTTCTTCACTATTTAAAACACTTAACTTACTTTCTTCTTGGAATACTTCTGCCAGATGAATTTCATTTATCTAAATTCGCTTATAATAATCTTGCCTCTAAAAATTCATATTAGCATATTGGACTCAGATTTCTCTTAGTTGGAGAAATACATATCTAATATTACAAATTTCAACTTGGAATTGCTCTTAAGACGTCCAGTCATATATAAGGTAGCTCATTTGAAAGACTGAATATATAATTTATAGCCACTAATGTTTTAGAAACATTGTGATTCAGTGAGAAGCACACAAATTTATAACACAGAAAGTATTATTTAAATCTTTAGTCCTATTATGAATACATGGTAAACAAAAGAACTGAAACATTTTAAATATTATACACTTCTTTTGTTCTTCTAATGACACATAAAAAAGCACTTGCAAGAGAGAGAGTTGGTTTAAGAGAGTTGGGTTTAGTCTTAAAACGACAATTTCGGTTGTATTTAATTCACCAAAAGTCATTAATTATTTTCTAAATTATCACTGTTTTCTTGAGTCACTACTATAGAATCACGATGGAAATACTTAAATAAATTGTTAAAAAATAAGTCCGAGTGCTAAAATGGGATATATTTACATGCTATTCTAATTCTAGAAACCTCATAGCTAAACCTGCAAAGGTTTCACTATTAAGCAATTCTCTAAAAATCATCTATTGCATCATGAAATGTTAACAAATATAAATTTGCTGCTATTCTTATATTCATTCATAAAAATGAGACTAAAAATACTAAGTAAACTTCTCAACTAGTAAGTGTCACATCTTTAATACAATTCTAGATATCATCAATTTAAAAACCAAGCATTTTAAAAACAATTCTGGTGCATCCTGGTGGAACAGTATTTAAGTCAGTCACCTCTCAAAGGAGCACAGACCACATATCCCAGGGTTCAAGTCCCAGGTCCCAGGTCCAGGAGGAAACAACTAGTATAAATAACTCACTAAAAATGAAGTGTTTCTTCCTCCTATCTCTTCATGCCTGCCTCTTCACCTTCATTCCTAACTACACCTTTCCTTTAAAAAAAAAAAAAAAAAAAAAAAAAATGAACAATTCCATATTACCTTTTAGAACCTCTTGAAACTATTGGAAATTGTACACTTAAAATGGAATTTGAATCATGTAATAAATATCAGCCCAAGCAAAAGTTTCTATAGCCCTCCACTCTGATGACTAAAAAGAAAATCAAGAAAATAAAGAAAGCTTAAAGTATGTTTTTGAGGGTCAGGGAAGCAGCAAACTAAATTTAATAAGACAAAGATGGAAATTAACTACCTATCTCAGAAACTAGTCATGCTCTAGCAAGTAACATGCATAATTACAGCCATTGAGAGGAAAGTGCAATTAACCAACTGATGCAAACCAGAATAATCTAACCTACTGTGTTAGTGTTCTAGAGTTGCCACAACAAAATGCCACAATCTGAGTAGCTTGAAAATGGCAGAAATCTATTTTTTCAAAATATTCAAAGCAAGAAACCCAAAATTCAAGTAGCAGTATGTCCAGACATAATTAAGACTCCAGAGGAAGTTAGCTTTCTGTTTCTTCCTTACTTCTGGTGGTTGCATGCAGTCTTTGGCATTCCTTGACTTGTAGACCCAGCATTACAATCTCTGCCTCCAGAGACACAAGGAATTATCCCTTTATATGACTTTGAATCACAACATTTTTTTCTGAAGAACAGCAGTCATGAGATATGTGGGCCCACCCTAATCTAGTTTGCCTTCATCTTAAAATGACATACTTCCAAAGAAGATCACATTTAGTGGTACCAGAAGATATGCCTTAAGCTTATCTTTTTGGGAGACACAAATCGACCTGTGGTTCCTAATACCTCCACACAATATATGGTATAAAGAATTTTTTAAATGGGTTTTATATTAATGAGGAACAAATGAATGAAAAACTAAAAATATTGAGTGTGCTCAAGACCTGTAGTCAAAATGAATAACAGACATATTATGATTTGATATCATTCAGAATATGGTTTAATTAGAGTATAATGACCTGAGAAACTCATTAATCATACTCAAAATATCTCAATTTGAATCGTATATAAACTAATATAATTTACTTCTGAATAGCTGGGTTTTGCTAGAATAAGATCACTCATCTTGGATATTGCTGCACATTCTTCATCAGCAGTCTAAAATGGCTATTAAGAAGGCTAGGAATGCTAGATTACATGCCAAGTGAAGAATTACTAAATGACTCATCCTCTTACCCTAAATGATTTTTCTCTTGTAAATCATTATTACTGATTCTTTCCTCAAATATCTGGAAGTTCTTGGCTGTGCACTCATATTTAAGAGGAAAACAATTAATAAATGATCATAAATTATACGCTCATAGAAAGTGCTTGGTGATATGTTAGGCTTACTATGATTTGGTAAGATTCAGTCATTTAATTGGGAATCTCTTTAATATTAATATTTAAAGGTCTTTGTTTTGAGCTTGTCAATTGCTTCAGAAAAGACATTTTCCATCTGTTTTAAGAGTGGAGGGTGGAGAAGGGGAGCCTCTCAGCATTCCAGACAACACTCTCAATGCTAGTAAAGGTGAAGGACTGTTTGGATTAAATGGTTTTACATAATTAAGCTTCAGTATGACATCCTAGTGTCACTAGACAAGCATCACCTTACCGAAGTATTTTCTTATACAGTTTCCAGACAATGTACTTCGTCTCTCACCTGAGAGCATGAAAGTTGATCAATTCTCTCTGTCCAGAGTTTGGAAGTGGATCAAGTTTTAACTGTTCTTTGTTTTGTTCTGTTTTATAATAAATTGTAACAAATTCCCACCCAAAATCTCCTGTCAGGGTATCTAATATTTTAATTCCTGTAACTCCCTGGTGAAGATTGTGTCACTTCTTAGTCTCTTGATGTGCATATCACAGTCTTTCAGATTATGCTTCTCCACTACGTTGTGTTGTTACTCACCATTCAAGGATTATTTTTTCTTATGCTTTTCATTTTCTAATACCTTTGTCTTTAATCAGAATGGCCTGTAGGTGAACAGCAGTGCTCAATCAGATATTATAATGACTTTTTTGGAAAATGAAGTAAACCATAAAGTAATATACACAATTGAATTATGAAGCCCCTAATAGCATAAATAGAAAGATTATGGATTTTGAGCAGAATGAAAAATGTGAGAGACATTTTCTTATCTAGAATTCACGAAGCATCACTAGGTATTCTCTGAAAGTCTAAGATTTATTTTTTTTATTTTTATGAGAACTAATTTTTGAAAATGTTGAATTTGAAAATCCTGAGAGGCAAATATCATTCAAGTATTCCATAAATAATTTGAAATGATACGGTAAAGAGTTATTTGGTTTGAGATAAATTTGGTGTTTAATATATAAATAATGTAAAATCTTAATGTAAATTATAATTTTTTAATATACGCAATATGTTTTATAGCCAAATAAGATTGACTTAGGAATTTAGGTATAAAGAATTCACTTGAGTAGAAATAAAATTAAATTGTAATGAATTCTGCTAAATCAAGTTTTATTATAATATGTTCACATTACTAGTTACTATGTACACTTAGAAATGTTTGAATTTTGGTACATCATTTATAATATTGATAACATGCTGCATATAATTTAAGAAAAATAATATTATAACATCATACATAAAAGATGGTAAATTATTTTCAGAATTGCTAGTGAACTGCTTATAGGAATAATAAAATTAATTAATTTAGTGTAAGATAAATCAATTATATTTGAAAGGCAAAATTTTATGCCTCAGTTGTTTTTATTATGGGATAAAACTTTATGAAATTCATTGAATCATTAAATGTGTTATTTAAAAATGGAATCACATCTTTTTTAGATAATTAAATGTAAACTCTAACCCTCAGCTTCCCAGTTAAATAGAATTCACCATAAATGAAACTTTGAATAATAAACTATTAGTTGTGGCTTTGAATTTCTATATTTAATTTTTATGTCTGTTGTCCAAGACATTGTAAAGTACCTCATTCACAGTAACTCAATTAAACTTTTGAGTGACTGACTTAAGACCAGAAAATCTAATCAATATGCATTTCTTCCTTAATTGGATGTCTGCAACTAGACATAACCTCTAACTTTGTACATGTAAGAGTGCACTTAAACCCTGACCTTCTATAACTGCTAAATTCTTTATGATTCTGTATAAGCTCTTTACTCTAGCAAATAGAACAACTTTTTCTTCAAAAAGCCCCCTGAACTTCACCAGCTTGCAGATAAAGTCTATATGTGTCAATATTTCATAATAAATGTTATTTTAGAGAACTTGTTGCCCTGACTGGGATTGAGAATATTGCCTTTGTGCCTGAATCAGCCTCCTCAGTTAAGTTAAAGCATGTCAGCGTTTCTCCTATCTCCCTTTCTTGAGGATCTGAATCTAGTTTAATACTGAATGTCTTTTGGATTCAACAGCAGAAGACTCTAGATTGTTTCAATTAATTTCAGTTGAACTAACAATAATTTTATATCACATGGTTTACAAAAATAAAGATCTATTTTCCATACTCCTAGTTAATTCATAATAGTAACCATTCTATAAAATCTCTTTTCAAACTCCTGTATATGCTCTAAAATGATGAGTATAAATTACAGAGATGCTTGATCATAACATATACAGAATTTTTTCTAGTAAACTATTGGTCAAGGCTATTATTTTTATTCAAGATTTTGAGGTCATAAATATGATCATTATGTCTAATTGAATACCAATCTAAATATTATTCTTATCTATGTTCTTTCAAAGCTATGTATTTTCTTTTCGTAGAACTCCATCTTTCTTTACTATAGCTATAAATTTTTGAAAAGTCAATATTTATTTTCCATTTGCTTTTACTTGAGAAAATCAGCAATGTACGTGAGCAACTGTGTGTGTCACAGAGGTGTACTAAAGCATCTTTATGCTTTTCTCAGTGTCTGTATGAAGAACGCATAATCATTCATTTGAGAAAGCACTATGCTGCTTCAAAATGTGGGTGATTTAATACTTTATCACTAAGAAATTTTAGTAGAATGGCTTTATCTTCTTAAAAATGTGGAAAAGTGACACTGTCTCCAGAGATAAATAACACATTTTCTAATCATCTGTGAATGACATCTGCAAATCAAGCAGCAGTTAATTGACTGTGTTATGGTCACTAAGAATTTTCTAGAAACTACTGCCATGAAAGAATTTAGGAAGTTTTGAGAAATACAGGGTATTGAAGGAAAGAAGACTGACTATGCCATTGAAAATATGCTACTTAGGCATATTGAATATTTTGAGCTAAATATAATTTGGAAGTATCAGATACGAGAAAAGTTCTTCGCTGTATCCCTCTTGTGTGAAAACAGTATATAAATTTATTCCCTCTCCATTCTCAACCAGGAAAATAGAAGTTAATCACTGGAGAAAAGCCTATACTTTTTTCATCTCAGCGACAGGACCAAAACAATCAAAACTTACTGATATTTATCTTCCATTAGGTTTCTCATCTATGGATCTTCGGTCTACAGTTTGTCTTGTTCAAAACTCAAAGTCCTATCCTTTGTCTTGTCCCTTCTCTAAAGAAGTATTTTTCTTTTGCTAAGATGCTATGTGAGTTCAAGTTTTAACTGGTTTTTGAGTTACTCAATCCTAAATGCTCCCTTGTGCTGCATACATTAATAGGCTTGTGTTTTACTCTTATTAATCTGTCTGTTGTAAATTTAATTTGCAAAGGTTTGTAGCCAGAGAAACCTAGGAGCATAGAAAACAAAATTTTCCTGAAATACAATTATTAGTTAATATCAATTCAATTATTCCAAAATGGAAGCATTTGAACTCCAGAATTCCACTCATAATCACACTCAATGTCCCTAAATTTTCCTGTTATTCTAATCATCATAGATCATGTCTTTTTTGCATGAAATATTAGAACATGCATTAGAATTGCCCATTCAAAGTCAAATAGCATCATACAATAAAGCATATCATAGTGCAATTTGGGATGCTATATTATGAATTAATCTACTTGATCCGGGCAGTAGCCATGTCCACAGAGTGGAATTTCAGTCTGCTGATTTTATTCTGGGAAATGATTAAAATTTATTACTGCCTTATCTTTCCAGATTTTACTTCTAACTAATAAACATCATTTCACTGCCGACTTTATGATATATTCTTGATGAAATATCTGGATGGTTGTCAGTTGGTCACTCAGGAACTCATTTAATTCACGTAAAGAGAAAGAAGCCTTTTAATTTTAGTTGTGCATATCTTGGTTTCCCTCCCTCTCCGTCTCTCCCCCCACACACGCACAAATCAGATTCTTGGGGTGTATATGGACTGCACTTGACTGGAAGTAGCATAGCTTATCATTATTCCAACAGGGTGCTCCTCAAACAGATATTTTAAAAACAATATTTGACAAAACATTTTGATTCTCTTTTTTGTGTATGATTCTTAAACAGAGTAAAAAGTATCAGACTAAATACATTACTGATTTCCAACAGGTTAAGTATTCCAATGATCTCTCATATATTAAATCACATAAATACTTTGGCTTGTGGTAGTCAATATTCATAGCGAGAATAGACGTGCCTTTGGAATGGTATCTTTTTTTGAGTTATAGAAGCAGAGTTTTTAACTACTAATGGAAGGTCCTGAATCCCCTAAAATGACATTTAGATTTCAAAAATTGCTTCATGATATGACCCATACTCATGAAATTGTTGTAATAAAAATAAATGTATATATCAAGCAGCAAGTCTGTGAAGTATAGGAAATGCTTTGGCTGAATACTATGAGGAATAGCATTCAGTAATCAAAATCTTAACCCATTTGCCCCCCTTCTCCTGCCCCGATTTTGTCTGGGCTTTAACTGGCATCCAACAACAAATCCAAAGAGATAGAGCAATTCTTTTTGGTAATATTCAGAAAGACCTGAAAATTACAATAATCTCTTAAAAAGAAAGAACCACCAGAATCTCATTATAGTGGAAGAGGTCAAGTCACTTGAAACAGTTTTGCAAAAATATTTCATGTCACATAACAAAAATACTGGGCAACTAGCTGAAAGAAATGTTGACACATTTATACAAGTATCAGAGGATGTAACCAGTAGATTTCCTTTAAGTGAAAAATGACAGTTCTGAATAAAGTTAATAAAAGCAGTCTATTTATTGGAAGACAGGATCCTGAGGCTCCAAAATCTTTGAGACATTACATATGGATATCATTTAATATTTTTCATACCAGATAATCAAATATATATCAGTGATCGTTGACTTATCACAGATAGAAATTTGTGTTTCAATTTAAGAACTAAAGTGTTGTCCTTAACCATAATCACTGCTTATTCCCTACACTTTATGAGTTTGTTTCTGGGAGATTCATGAGATTATGAGTCAGTTTAATAATTCTTGCATCTAGCTTCTTCCAAAAAGATATTGTCAAATATTGTAGAAGACAGATGTATAAAGTACTCAACTTTATAGTCAATAGGCCTAATTTGAAATTCCTTAAAAAAATAAATAAATAAAAGGTTTCCTGAGCATATTCTGGGATTTTAGCCTGGACATTTCATTTAATGGAAGCACAGTAGTGGAGTAGTGTTTTGACCAAATGCCTGCACATGCACTCCAAGAATGGGAGTTCACGTTCTGAGCGAGGATGAACAACCAGCATGCACAACTAAATTAAAATAAAATTAGTGCTTCTTCCTCCTCTCTCTTCCCGCCTGCCTATGTGCCTGCTTGCATTCCTACCTGTGTCTTTTCTTAAGAAAGAAAGAAAGAAAGAAAGAAAGAAAGAAAGAAAGAAAGAAAGAAAGAAAGAAAGAAAGAAAGAAAGAAAGAAAGAAAGAAAGAAAGAAAGAAAGAAAGATTTAACAAAGGAAGCAGCAGGAAGGAAACAAAACAATAAAACAACAAACTGTGCTAGATGAACGGGACCATATCAAGTACTGCTAGCAACTAACACTACACTGTTATTAATTCTAAGTTATTGATAACAGAATCTATCATTTCACCTCATGTTGAAGAATTGTATGTATTCACTTTTGTCCTGACTGTTTCCAAGTATGTCAAGCATCGAATGTCAGACACATGGCACTCCCTCAAATTCAAACTCAACTGCAACTTAGAATTTTCCAAACCTTAAAAAAATATCATGGGAGGCATTAGAAATAAGGAAAGCAGTTTTTCAAAGCAGGGCATCATGCCAGGCTCTGTAGAAAGTACCTAGAAGGCATTATGAGAAAAATGTTACTCTTTTGTTAACATAGATTTAGCAGATTTCTATAACTTCAATCAAAATTAAAGACAGTACAGAAACTAAAGCTAGAAATTTCGCTAATACTGTAGTCTCAGGAGCCTCATTGTCTCATGGCAAATAGTAACATTTTCTTCATTGCATTTAGAAAATGTCAGTGCTTGTTTTAGACTTAAGTTTCAGAGTTCGATAATAATTCACCTTCTCAGTATTCTTGCCATCAAGTTTATTAACTTATCGTCTCCAGCAGTTTAGATGTTACTGCACAATTTGACTATAACACAGGCACAAAAAGCTAAGAGATATTTACCATTGTACAAAATGTCAAACTCTCTTAGAATTTCTCTGAAAACTTTTCCTAAAGTTCTCTGAATGTGTGGTTCTTGAACAAAGAATGGTCACATGCCGTGATCTTTATGATGTCAGTCTCCTAGAATATTTTGTATATGAAGTAACTTTCCTTTTACTCAAAATAATAACCCAGTTTATTGCTAACTTCAGAAACTAACCATTTTTTGCTCATTGGTAATCTCACAAAAACCTTGCTTTCTCTGCTCTCATATTTATGTGGAAAACTGCATACAGGAAGAATAAAATCAGAGTGCAAATATAAGTGAAGCATCTTCTAAAGATTCAGTCACTTTTCCAGCCACTATATACATGTGGTAAGTTTCCAAGCGATTATACAGTGGACATTAAATCTCTTCTTGTTTAACTGTTGTACTTCTTGAACATTACACAAAACAAATTGTTAATTTATATATTTTGTTAATATATTTCTACCTGTAAATCTAAAGTATCTGTTTTTTTTAATTTTCAGAGAATCTAATAGCAGTATCCTGCTTTGCTCATTTTTAAAGAACATCTCTTCTTTCATTTGGTAATTTTATTGTGAAAATTACAATGATCAATATGAAGCAATTATACAGATCTCTATATCAACTGATGGAGTTCAGATGCATAAAAATTCATTAATCTCAGAATATTTTTCACTTTTGTATTTTTCTGAAACTAATTCTGTATTTTACTTTTGTTAAATAAAATATTTATTTACAGAATTTAGATAAGTCATTGTTCTCAAATGAATTTGCTTCTACATTTAAATATTAATAGACAAAAATAAGAAACATCCTAGAAAGGGAAATAGAAGAAATATATTGGGTGACATGAATTATTTAAATGACCATTAGAAACACTCTAGTAACAGAGACAATTTAGAAGGATTAATAGGTTATTTTCCATGGATTCATTTGTCCTGTAACCAACAAATTACTTTAATTGTATTCCTTAAGAAAAAGAAGTCTTTACAAAATTGCAAGTGATATCTAAATGTCAAGTTCTCTTTTTCACGCAGGTTTTTCTTAACCTCTTACTGTGACAGCTTTCTACATTGTTGAGTTGTTTTCAGAGAGAAAAAGAAGAAAAGTTCATCAAGATATTTCTTTGATAATTAGAATTTGTTTCCATTATGAAGAACATAAATCTTACCCCACATTTTCATATACTACTTTTCTGTGTTTCTACCTGATAGGAGATTTTGTAGTCCTATTAGAGAGCATATTTACGAATAAGAGGAAATGTTTCCTTCACAACATGTGAAATATATTTCTTTAACTCATCAATATTTCATTTTTTCAAAGATAACTATATCTCTTCTATAAAGAATATGGTGCTAAATATTTTCTTGTACAAGTTGATGTGAAATATAATTAACTATGTTCATTTTTCTTTACCCAGAAATGTTTTATTAATTATTAACAAAGATACAATAATGGCACAGATATGCTTATGATGTATTTTTATTTTTCTAGACCTTAAACTTTGTAAATTTTACCATTGCATATACAGTATGCATTTGTTTTCTAATTTCTTCCATGTACTTACCTACGGAATAATTTTGGACTGATTAAGGAAAGGGAGAGATAAAGAGCCCATATATTATGCATTAGTGAATGTCAATAAAATTAATTTTCATATGATATGCTGAATCCACTGTAAGGCTTCTGTTTTGAAGACAGTGTGAGTTGGAATTAATGAAAGTCCATATCTTTTTAAGAGAAAAATAAAAGAAATGAGAATGCATTTGGTTGGAAACAGTAATCTTTGAATAAAAAGATGTGTTGTTTGTCTAGGAAGTGAATATTCTTCCTCATTTCCTTAGCATCTTGATTACATTAGCAGTTTCATATTTTTTCCAAGAATACAGTCTAAAACCATGTAAATTTTATCACAAAGGTAAATAAAGCATAAAAACACAGAATGCTCAAGGAGAAATAAAATTGTGTTTTAGCTATGTTTGTTTTAATAATTTAGCAAGTAATAAATTGAATGGCTAAAAAAGTTTAAAAACGTATTTAACCTAGGGTGAACTTAAATAATATGTAATTGCAATAAATAATTGCACAGGCTCCAAATTAAGGGACATGCATGACAGCAGTCAAAGTATCATTTGCTATTCATTATCAAAATGCTATTCATTATTCATTGTAAGAGAAAGTAAACATTTACAGTTATTATTTTATTAATTATTAAAATATTTTTAGAGCAGTGTAAGATTTTAGGAGAAATAAGTGAAAAAGAGGGAGTTTTTCGATACTACCTCCCCTCCCTTCATTCATAATAGTGAGGAAAGATATTTAAGAGCACTAAATGTACTAAAACTTATTCCTCCTGAAGCTCAGATAAAATCTCCTTGCCATATATTAGCTCTGCAACACATCTGAAAATTATTTTATCTGTGTGCTATTCTTTACTGCACTCTTATTAAACTGGGTAGCCTTAAACTACTCTTTATATATTGATAGGACATTACTGTAAAATTTCAGAGAAATTTTATTTTGTATACCTTTAGAATTTAATTCATATATTCAAGGCATCTCTTCAAAAATCCCATATAATATATCCTAGCATGTCTGTAATTAAATATTAACTTTAAAAACTATTGAAGAGATATTTCCAGAAATGTTATCTTTATGAATACATTTGTGTATCCAATTTCATAAAGCAATGCTTAAATTTATCCAAGTTTTAGGTTTAATTCACAAATACTTGTTTTATTTTCAGTTTGCTTCGTTCCCATTCACTATCACCATCCTACTAGTTAATACATTTACCCTTTTAATTAATGTTTTCCATTTTTTCCAAAGAAGCTTCACATTTGTCTCACAGTGTACATAAAGTGGTTCTGCAGTAATTCCCTAGAAGGCTTAATTCTCTTCATAAAGTAAAGAGATTTAAGGTATTTGATATAAGCTTGATAGAAAGAATAAAAGCAATATAGTACAATCACATTGTTCTTCATTCATTATTTTCTGTGATTTATATACACACAGATGCAATGAGAAATCTGAAATCAGTAAACAAACCCAAAAAGAGGTCAGTTGAGAAGTTTTTTGAGATGACAGAGCTATAACCTGTGGGTTATAAAAGAGAATATTACTCAGTTTTGGATCAATAACCTTTTCTAGGCCATAGGATTAACTTCAAGGCGGCTTCATCCTCTGACAAAAGGGCCTTTATTTCTGGAAACAGTTAATTGACTTGATGAGAATGAAGAATAGACATCCATTCTTGATAGCATATCCAGGCCTAATATATTTCACAATTAGATTGATATATCTGGATTTTCCCCAATAGCTCTTCACCAGTAAGTTTGTCACCTTCCACACATTCATAACAAAAATGCAATAGTTTCTAAGAAAAAAAATGAGCTGCAGATACGTGTCATAATAACAAAAATTCAAATAGTTGTAAAGTGTAATGCCAAATTAGTGTGTGAGTCAAAGAATGTGCTTTCTCTTCTGAAAATGCTGGCAGCTTATTCAATAAGACAAATTATATGAATACAGAAATGATTTCAAGGCATGTCTAATTTAACTTGCACAGGTTACATACCAAACCAAACCCATAAACTTTATTTGAGAGAAAGATAGTATTTTGTGACAATTAATCTTAAAATATTCTACGTATATTTAATTCAATCTCAGACAAAGATAAGATTTTATTATCAATGTCTGTGCCTCTCCCTTGAGGAGAACGAGAAGATAGTCATTAATTCAATCAGCATTATTTATAAACTATTTATTTTGTAACAGGATCATGCCATATACTTGGTACTAGAGGAATAAAATGTTATAAAGCTTTGAAATTATAATAATATGTGTAATAAAATATTCTCTAAGAAAGAGAGGTGAAATTCAGAAAAAGGGTTTTGTAAAGGAAATGGAGATTGTTGGATAACCTTTTTTTTGCTGTATTGAGGGGTGGGGAAAGTCATTTTAGGCATAGGAGTTTTATGGGAAAGATTGCAAAAATATTAAATGTTAGGGTAAATTCTGAGTCTTAAGGAATTCAAATCTGATGGATTTTAGTATTCCTGGATATAATGTTTTTTGTTAACTGTGCTCCATTACTCATGCAACATATTTGGAATACCAAAGATTTAGTCTTGGAAAGCTCTCTTTTTTTTTTTTTTTCTTAACCTCTTTGTTTTGTATTCTTCTTAATACCTCTTATAGTATGTACCTTGTCAGCTCAATCTTAAATTCACACCTACAGCCTCAATTCACCAGTCAGCTCATAAGCCAAAAACACTTAATCAATTGCTAAATGAATTTGGATTTCCGTATAGAATATTGAGCAGTAAATAAACAGAACAGTTTTCTTACTTTGTCCTCAGGTTGCATGTCATAGTTAAAGGCAGTTGCTCAGGCAAAAATTATGTCAAATTTTATTTTTTGTTCTTTCACAGTCTATGAACAAGTAGTCACCAAACAGCGTATTATTCTATAATGCCAAAGGTATGTAGTACATCTGTCTAGTCTTGTTTTCACTTTTATAATCTTTTATTTCTCACATGAGCTATTGAAAATGTTTCCCATCTCTCTACCTCATTCTTGGCCACCTCCAATCACATTATTCTCACAATACAGTACACTTTTTAAGATAAGAAAAACGCATTTTTTTTTCCTTTTTATGAACTTAAAGCTTTTTCGACTTTTGAAGTATATTCAGAGATTTAGCGTTTTTTTTTTTTTTGTTTTTGTTTTTAATACCTGTCTTTTCAAAGAAACTGTCTGGAATTAGAATGTTTTTCTATTACTTATTTACCATCAAATTTTATTAATATCAGTTCTGATTTTTCTGTTTCTTTCACCTTTTATTTACTTTAAGCCTAAATTGATCTACTTTTTCTTATTTCTTAAGGAATAAATTGTATAAATTTTTTAAATTTCTTTTCTGATATGTGTATTTAATAATATTAATGTCTCTCTATGTATTTGTGTTTATTTTTTACTGTATCCAACGTTTTTGCTAAATTGTATTTTCATTTACTTCAAGGTACTGAGAATTTTAAGATTGCCGTTGGTACTTCTTCATTTGTTCTATGTGTTATTCGGAAATGAAATGTTCAGTCAGTGAATATTTTGGGTTTTACAGTTTACTTTTTGTTTTTATTCTACTTTAACTTCAGTGTGGTTTCTAAAAGTACTTTATGTGAATTTTATTATTTTAAGTTTATATTTTAAGATGAAGAATGTGGCCAAATTGATGGATATTTTAGGTCACCTTGAAAAGACATATTTTCTGTTTTCATTGACAAGTATCGATATAAGTATCAATTAAATCAGGCTGATAAATAGTCCTGTTCAGGTCAAGTTTATTCTTAATGATATTCTGTACAACTGATTAAACAGTTACTGAAAGTGCTGAAATGTTTAACTTGTAACGTACATGTAATTCTAGCAGTTTTTGCATCATCAATTTTAATGCACTCATCACATGCATACAAATATAGGATTGTTCTGTCTTTGGGATAAATGGTTACTTCAGTTATGTAATGCCCTGCTTTAAAAATGTTAATAATTTTCCTTATTCTGAATCTACTTTGCAATCAATATAAGTACTTAAGTTCCTTTCTGTTTGTGTTTATTACTATATATTTCTCCTTCTCTTATAATTTCTTTCTTTATAATTAAAGAGAATTTTTTATAAATGTTTTGTCTTTTTATGCAGTGTGGTAATCTGTTTTATGAAGGTATGTTTAAATGATTCAAATTTAAATTTTATTACAGATATTATTAGTTTACAATCTGCCATTTTTTGTATTTGTTGTTACTTTTATTCATTTTCCTTCCCATATTTTGTGTTCATTATTAAATTGTTTTAGTTGCTTTCCTAGAGTTAGTAATATATTCATAACTAATTTATCTTCAAATAACCTTATAGCACTTTAAAAGTAGTACATATATCTTATAATGAAGAATTTTTGATTCCTCTTTTATGTCAGTTATTTTATTGTTATCATAAATTATACTTATTCATATGCTGTAATCACTCAGCATAGTTCTAATATAGTTAATTTAAACTATTTTAGATAAATTGAGAATAGGAGATATGAAAACATTCAATTCAACATTAAGTTAAACCCTTACAAATGTTCTCTAGATCTATATCTCTGACACCATTTTCATTCTACCTAAAAAGTTTCTGAAATCCAGATGTGATGCATTGGGTAATATATGCTTAATTAAATAAGTTCTTAGTGTAATTTTATTTTGTTATAAATTTGCTGTTAAGATGAACTGTTTAGTTATGTATGACATTCTGGAGTACTTATTGCTTTCTTTCTCCCTAAGAAGATACGAGAAAGTTAAAGGGGGCTACCTGGAGAAATATTATTTCCCAAGGTGGGATAATCGTCTACTAACATCTCTTTCACTAGAGATAGGGCTCTATGAATAATTCTATGAATATATACCACAAGGGTTACTCTTCTTCACCTAACAATATCACAAAAGAATCTTTCAAACTCTTCATCGTGAGACCCAGGTGAAAGTACTGAAAATAAAACTCAGAATAAAAACTTAAAGTAGTGTCACTAAGCTTGCACATATGAGGAGTTTCCCATTCTTACTCTGCATTCAGATGCCAGCAATTTCTCAACATTAACATTAGATGTTCCTACCAAATTATGTTATGACTTCAGTAGTTTCTGCCTCAGGTAGCTGTATCTTAGATATGATTTTCTGGATTCATGTGTATCTCTATGATGAAAGCTTTCCCTGCATCTGCAGGCCTCTGATGGGGCTAAGAAAGTTGAATTTTAGTTTATTTAGCTTTTTCCTATTTTAAGGATAAAAATGGCAGATTACCACTTTTTACTTGACAACTAAATATTGAACTCTGTTGTAGCAATATGAATCTCTTGTTTATTACATTGTGAGGCAGAACTAGATCTATGTGCAGCTATAAGAATGTGTCATACCTTTCTTCTTTTATCCTCACTGTAGAGTTTTGAGCCAGAGAGAGATAAAGATTTCCATCACTTTTTTTCCATTTTGTTCTCTCTGTATGCAACTTCTTATTCAGTGAGTTTGTTGTTGTTTGTTTCTTTGTTTTTTTTTTTTTTTTCTGATTGTGGGACAGAGAGTTCATGCTCATCAGTTAATACAGATGTAACAGGTTAATGTGAACTTACAAGTGAATAAACTTTAATGAGAAAATGATACAAGAAATAATTCCAAGAAACAGCAACTTTAGAATTGGCTCTCTGAATTTTCCTAAGTTAATATTAAATCATAATGATTCTATGGCAAGTATTTTCTTTGTTCTTAATATTTCAGTCAAAATAAAAAAATTATGGACTTTCAGCTTGTCTTACTCAATATCATGCGATTCCTCAGAGCTTCTAAACAAAGTCCTATATCAATCTTTCAAAGCATCAGGATTGTTGTTCAACTTCTATCTCCTAAATTTTCTTTAAATTCATCTGTACCTAATGATAAACCAGAAACATAAAAATTTATTCTAGTAAAGGCATAGTTCCTGTTTTACTAAGTTGTATTTGAAGTTATTTTGATATATTTCATATCTTTCTTATTCTTGTTCTACTCTTTGCTGATGCATATTGAAAAACAATATTTTATATAATATCATTTGATATAGAGACCTTGTTGTAACTACTAATCAACACACTAATCTGTTTATTCTTCTGGACTATATATTCTGAATATGCTGTGACTTCATTTCTTACATTTCCACATTATATGTTTATTTTTTTCCCTTCTTTTCTTATTATAATTCATAAACTTTGATATACTATTAAATAGCATTATTAATAGAGAACATTCTCACCTTTTCAGTAATATTTTTAAAATTAATCATCAATATGTACTGTACTAGTTATATTATTTTTTTTTTATCAGACTAAACAATTTTACACTAAGTTGCTAAATGTGAAATATAGGGAGTTGAATTTAGTCAGATGGATTTATAGTATCTATTGTGATGATAAAAATCATTGTTCTTGTTTGTTCTGTTAACAATCATTAATTGATTTAAAAATTAAACTAGGGTTGATGCCAATATTAGATCTAACTTCAATCCTTGAAGCAGTTATTGACTAAGTGCCAGTCAATATCTACCATAGTCCTTGTTTCTTTATATTCAGAGTGTGGATCTGTAAGCAGTAGATTGCTTTTATGAGGTATACATTCCTGTTTCTATTTGTCTTGCCTTCTTTTGTTTTAATAAATATATTATTGTTCTATTTTTCTCTATTTGTGTTCATTATTTATGCACATTTTCTAGTTTTATCTGACTAAAGATTTTGAGAGACAAAATTTACTCTTTCATACTATAGTTTTTTCAGAACTTTGACTTATGAACCTCTCAATATGTTTACATTTTTACATTTATTTTACTATGGTATGAATATTTAACATAAAATATAACCTCAAGACACATTTTAAATGTATAATGAGTTGCTTTGATTGCATATAAGTTCTAAAACAAATTTATAGATCCCACTCATCTTAATTAAAACTTCATTAATTAATAGTATCTCCTTTCTTCTTTTTTTAATCCCTAATAATATTCAGTTTTTCAATTTGTGCTTTTGATTATTGTAGAAATCTTAAGTCATGCAACAGTCGTCTTTCAATGTCTGATTTATTTTGTTTAACAGAATGCCCGAAGGTCCATTTTATGGAATTTAATTATTTGTTTGTTTGTTTTTTACTTTGAATAATATTCATTATATATTAAGAATATAGCATCATGTATATACGTATATGTATTTAAAACAATAGGATATATATTTATTTATAATTATAAAATTCTCCACATCATGCTACTGAGAATAGTGATGCAATGAATATGAGAATGCTAATGTATCTTCAGATATTGATTTCAATATGTTTTTGTTTTTTATTTGGATATATTCTCAAAAGTAGGATTAGTGCATCACATGATAGATATATTTTTCACTTTTTAAGGAAATGCCAAATCATTTTCTGTATGAGTTGCACCATTTTGCATTTCCACCAGAAGTTTCCAAATTCTCCACATTCTTGCGAATACTTACCTTTTATTTTTAAATATCCTGAAAGCTGTGAGGTGTTACTTTGTTTTGTTTTGATTTCATTTTTCTGATGATTAGTGACATGAATCTATTTCATACATCTTTTGGCTCTTAATATGTTTTTCTTGGAGAAATGACCATTCAGTTTCATTTAACTATTTTTAGTGTAGGTTGCTGAATTCTTGGTATTGAGATTCACAAATTCCTTATATATTTTGGATATCAATCCTTACTAATACATGCTTAGAAAATATCTTTCTCCCTTTCTGTAAGCAGTCTTACATTCTCTTTATTGTTCTCCTAACTATTCAGATGTTCTTTAATATGATATAGTTCTCCCTTTTTGGTTTTGTTGCTTTTTCGTTTATTGTTATATACCTCTCAGAAATATTTGCCAAAATAAATATCATGAAATGTTCACCTACATTTTCTTCTAGGAATATGACCTATACAGTTATTATGTGTAATTATTTAATCAATTTTGATTTTATTTTTTGTACAATGTAAGATAATGATTCAATTTCATTATTGTACAAGTGACTACAATTTTACCAATAACATTTATTAAAGACAGTATCACATCCCTCTTGTACATTTTTGGTATTATTGTCAAAATATTTATCTTATGTGATCAATTTATTTCTTGACTATATTTTGCTCCATTTGTCTATAT
This sequence comes from Solenodon paradoxus, assembly GCA_004363575.1. Taxonomy (NCBI): domain Eukaryota; kingdom Metazoa; phylum Chordata; class Mammalia; order Eulipotyphla; family Solenodontidae; genus Solenodon; species Solenodon paradoxus. The sequence continues at coordinate 1,697,866 of RJWH01000037.1, forward strand.
TTCTTTCATTTTGTAATGCTATTCTATTTTGATGATTGTAGCTTCATAATATATTTTGAAATTCGGCACCATGAAACAAAGATGGTTCAATATGCAGTTTATATGATATACTATAGTAATAGAATAAAGACAGAATTGCTTAATCATTTCTATAAATCTAGGAAAAGCATTTTTCAAAATTTGACACCCTTTTCTGATTAAAACAAAAAAACCTAGGAATAAAGAAAACTGCTTCAACATACTGAAAACCATATATTGAAAACACATAGCTTTCATTCTGATTGGCAAAAAATTGAAATAATTTTGTCTAAAAATGGTAATAATGCAAGAATGTCCACTCACAACTTCTATTTGACACAGTAATAGGACTACTACACAGAATAACTAAGCATGAAAAACAAAAGACATTCAAATTAGAAAACAAGAAATAAGTTTATCCCATTTTACACAGGGCATGAATCTGTAAGTAGAAAATTCTGAAAACTTCTAAAAATCATTATAACTAATGAATAAATTCAATAATTTGCAGGACAAAAGATCAACATAAACATAAATTTTGCTTCTATAAAAACTACAAATTATTTGAAAAAGAATGTAGAACATAGAACATAGAATAATATACACCATAAAGGAATGACTGCTGGAAGAGTGACATTTCACAGATGTAGAACTTTTTTATAGATTATATGTGGATGTATTATAATTGAGCATAAATTTTCTGACAAACAATAAAGAGGAGTTGCATCTGTATATATAGATATCTATCTATATATCTATATAGATATAGATAGATATCTATAAATATAGTTTCAACATTAGCATTGGAAAATCAAGGAACATTTTCTTAGTAAAAAAATAATGTATATAATTTGCCTGGGGTAATTAGATGCTAGAAATTGGAGATGGTGTTGGTATAGTTGATTTGATAACCATTACAATGGCATTTACTGGTATATATTACATTTTTGCTGACAGGTTTGAAAATTGTGTATCAGTCACAACCTCTTGAGAAAATTGTCTTATTTCAATATGAATATAAAGGAGAGTAGAATGTGGGGATGATTCAGTGTTTGTGTAGGACTTATGGAAGTCAGCAGGGTTGACACTCAAATACTCAGTGGCTCTCTGAATGGGGAATGGGAAAAAAAATTAAAAGGATCTGTAAAGTGAGGGCTACTGACAGTAACTAACATAACTAAGTTTTAGCACCTGGAAGTGGAAAGCTACCAGAATAAGTTCTTAGCTTTTTTGCACTAGATTCCATTTCTCTGAAGGTCTCTCTTACCGGTAAAACTAACTAGAAGATACAAAGCAAGATAGCATGTTGATTCTGTACACTGAAGTAATGATCAAAGTAGATAATGTATTTGAACTAAAAAAAAAATATTCTGAATCACATATTTACTCACAAATTATATGTCTCAGTTTCTGAGATGATGGTAAACTGAGCAATATGCCTGGTTCTTAATATGAAAGGTAAAGAAGAAAGACATGACTAGTTTTCTAGACTATGTTAAAGAGTCTTTTCTTAGGTCGAGGGAGGTCTGGTCTAAAGATTTCAAAGTCTTGCATGACCTGGTAAAGTCGCAGTCTGGTCAGCCACCTTTAGCCGACCAAGTCCAAGTATATCCCAGCTTTGCTCCCTGGCAGGTGAATAAATAAAAACAACTAGATGGCAGAAAGTGCTTATTTCTCCTCTTTCTTCCTGCTTGTCTGCCTCTGCTAACCTTCATTCCTGCCTACACCTTTCCTTAAAAACAAAATCATTATCATCATGAAAATATTTTGAAAGTTTTGTGGCAAATGATAAAAATAGACAAGATGGGGGCCTATTGCAATTGACAAAGGATGTGTTTGAGACATAATGATACAGCCAATCAACAAATTTTGTCTCATGTATGTAAAGATTCCTTTACTCTTCCTAGAACTATTACTTCCAATTTGGAGAAATTATGACATAGCATTTCCCCTTCCTATATGAGGAGATGGAGATTTAAATATTCAGAGAAAATGACACCTATAGCAGAATATTTAGATCCAAATGGATTTAAGATAATGTAATCATGAAATTACTGTATCAATCAATGATCTTCCAAATCAACTGTTCAAAGTACTGATAAAAGTGTGTGTATGTATATATGTATGCATGAATGTGTATATCCATGTACATATGCATGTAAATATGTAGGTTGATAAGTAGGTAGGTATGTAGTTTAGTGGACAACTTTCAGGTAAAAGTTATGATATATATGTATATAAAACAGTATATTTAATATATAAGTACCTAATGGCATATTGTTAAGCTCCAGTTCATTATTTATGGATCTACCATTAAAATACCTTCATATTCTTGCAGGAATTCAACCTCTTATCCTATATATCTTGACGGGTTTTGCAGTAGTAGGAAAGATACTTAAATCTAGGAATTTAGTATTTTAAAGACAGTTTCCAGTAGTTGTCATGGACTGTCAAAAATATCTTTGACATAGCAATTTCTTTCTAAATTGATATTTAATGGCTATAGAACATTTGTCATCCAAGGTTGTTGGCAATGTGAAAAGATCATTATTTCCTTGTTGGCTCTGGCAGCATTGAAAATACATGACAGTCACACAATGAATAGGGAATCATGGTCTTTTGACCTAGTGGGAAACAATAGAGAAAGGGAAAATACCACTTAAAAGATTTCTTCTTTTTTTTTTTTTTAAGTTCAGAAAATAAAGTGAAAAAACCCCAAACAAACAAATGACATTCTTGTTTATGCAGCAACATGAGCATTTTTAGTTCAAGTTTAAATTTATTTCCCAGTTAACTTAAAATAAGCTTCCAAGCTTAGGAAATTGCTTTAACAGAAGGGTAGCCTTGAAAAAATTCATGACTTCCATGAGTTATAATATAGTCTACTGTACCCTGGATATCTTTAGAAAGGCACTTTAAACCTTATATGCGAAATAATTTATAGAGAATATTAAGTTTTCACAGTAGATAAAATAGGTAAATGATAAGCTCCATAATTTTATTTTGCATTGAAAGAATAGGCTTTTTTAAAAAATATTTTTATTAAGAGATGAACTTTGGGGACCTGAAATTATAGCAAGAGAAATAACACTGAGGGCTAAGCTAATACATTTTTCTTTTTAATTCAAGTAACTGACTTAAAATAATTTATGTTCAGAATTGCAGGTTTCACTATCAGTCAAATATAGGATAACACAGCTACCACCAAATTTCTAATAATTCTCCACCACTGTCCACTGAACCCTTAAAACTACATTTTGTTCCCAATCCATAAGTGCTTCCCCACTGGTAACTTCATATAATGCTTTCTATTTCAGAGGTATCTGCTGTAATTTCACTTTCATTTCTGATTCTAGTTATTAGAACTTACTCCTTTTTATCTTAATAAGTAAAGTTTGTCAATTTTGTTTTTATTTTTTAAAGAACCAGATTTTGTTTTCATTGTTCTTCTGAATTGTTTTTGAATTCTACTTCATTTATTGCTTCTCAAATTTTATTGTTTTTTCCTTCTGCTGACTATTGACTTCAGTTGTTCATCTTTTTTACTGATTACTTTAGGTGTAGTGTTTAATTGCTGGAGATCTTGTTATTTGAAGTAGGATAGAATTGCTATGAACTTCTTTCTTGGTACTATTTTGGCTTCATCCTAAAATGTCTGACACCCTGCATTTTCATGTTTGTCTACAATTCTATTTGTTTTTCCTTTAATACCTTATTTTACCCAATATTTATTCAGAATCGTGCTATTTAACATACATATATGTTAACGTACACAAAGGATTTCCTAACTTTCTTTTTGTAGCAAATTTCTAGTTTTATGTAATTGTGATCAAAGAAGATAACTGTAATAATTTCAATCTGCATTAATTTATTGACACTTTTTTTGTTGTTTCAGCATATGGTTGATTCTTGGGAATATTTCATGAGCCCTTGAGAAAATGTGATTTCAAAAATTGTTGAGTGGAATGATCTTTCAAATGTCTATTAAACTTATCTGTTGTAATTTATCATTTCAGGCTTTTGGTCCTCTGTTAATATTCTGCCTGGCTGGTTTACCCAGTGTTGTAAGTAGGATGTTGACATACCCTACTATAATTTTAATCCTTCCAATTTCTCTTTTTACTTCTATTAATGATTTTTCTATGTATTTCGATGGTCCCTCATTTGGTACATAGATATTAATAAATGTTATGGTCTTCCTGTTTATTTCTATGGCAATATTAAGAGAGAATTTTTGCTTCTCCTAGTAATGCTTTTGTGTTAAGGTATTACTATAGAATATAGGCCTGGCATGGTGTCCCAGAATGCTGGGATTTGTGTTTTTATGTGACTTATGTGGCAGTCAAAATTATTAGAACTCTAGAATAAGCACTATGTTGAGGACTTCAGTACAACCTTCAGGGATTTAGTCTGAGTGGTGAATCCAGGAATTTCCCCAGAATGAGAGGCATGAACATAATACATAAGAAGAGAGTCCCATGAGGTGTGAGCCTAGATGACAAGCAGGCTACAGTTACAGCACAGTCATGGATAAAAGGGAGTTACTCATTTCATGGTTCTTTGAGAGCTTGTTTTAGCAAAGCACATCCCCAATGTAAACACCTCAGTTCTGTAACTAGGAAGCAGTCCCTTTAGGAAGCTATACACATGAATCACTGGGACCTGGTAATGAAGCCTCTAGCATGAAGCAAATAGATATGTAATGCTGTTAGGTTGTAGCCCCAAGAGTGTATGAAATTTTGCTGTATCCTCTCTGATGATCCTCATTAAGAGAGGTGAGCTACTTCTTTATAGAATATTACTTAGTTATCTGTATCTGGTTTTAGACTTACATGCCTGCCCCATTCTGGAAAATGATCAATGCCCCAACAGCCCAGAAAACTGGAGTGCCACACATATTAACACAAACTATCTGTCATCACAGATATGCTAATGGTGGATAGGGTAGGATATTTTGACTCCAGAGTCTTGCTGCAATACCATGGCCTCCACAACAAAACAGATGTAATAGCTCAGGAGAGGATGCCCTGAAATGGCTCAGTTCACAGGAGACTATCTTATTCACCAGGCTAAAGTTTTTGGCTTAAGAAATGGAACTCCTATGTGATGCTTGGGCATACTTCATCTATTGACTCTCGTACTCTTTGTCCTTTATTTTTTCTACCTATTTTTCTTCAAAGAAAACCTCCCATATTTCAACCCCATGTTATACATACTCACTGTTCAGATCTTGGGTTGGAGACACATGCTGTGAGGTAAAGCCCTTCATCTCTGCAACGAGGGACTATAACAGGTCCCTTCCAATGGACAATGATGGATAAAGTCTTGATACTAGGTAGCATTAGTTCCATACTGATCAGCCTCTCCTACCATTTGAAGATGTGTTTCTTTTCTTTGTTGAGATGTTGGTTCCAATTCTTTTTCAAAGGTTGTAAATGGATATAGCTTTATTGTGTTTGTGGGAATGAGGTGAGCTTGGAATCTTAACAGTCTACCAAACCGTAATTCTCCCAAGAGGCTAGATTTGATGTCTAAAATCTAGTTCTAAAAAAGAAAATTTCTTACAGACACCATAAACTATGTTCTGCCTGTTATTTTATTCTTTACTTTCAGATTTTCCCCAATCCCTACTTTGTCTCTTGTACTTTTGCTACATTTTCTCAGGATATTTACTCCTTTACTCTTCCACAGCTGCAATTACCTATCCAAGACTTTGGACACTGGCACCTGAGTCAAACTCTGGTTTAGATTCTTTTAGTTGGGAGTATCCTTGCTCACAAGTTTTTTTAGTAGGTATGGGTAAAGTGGAAAATATGTAGATGAGAGACAGACATTTCTCAAACAATGAAAATAATTCCTTCAAAATTTAATGCATTCAAATCTTCAGAAAAAATAAAATGAAAAATTCTGTTTTAAGCACATTTTCTGCCAAAGAAGTGTGTCTTTCTTATGTGGTTTATTGTTAATGTTGGCATTGGTGGTGGTGGTGTTTGCAGTCCTTGTATATCGGATTGGTTTTGTTTGTATCTATTTTGTTCTCAGTTCATTGAAGCAGTATGTAGATTTATGCTGCAACAAGAAGACATCAAATGTATTATTAGTAAAATAACAAGTTTGAAAGTAAGATTAAATGTACTCCTATTGTATACTATGGCAATAGTTTCCATTCCACTTTTACAAGAAGGGTAGTCATTTGCAATATTATGGTTATTCTATATTGTCCAGATTGCACTTCATAATCTTATTCAACACAAAGCCTTACCATAACCATTTTTTATCAATGTTCAAATATAGTATTTTTCTTGAAATGCCTCTAAAATCTTCCAATGAGTTAATGAGTTTCAGAACTTGTTGTAGAGTCCACTCTTCCAAATGGTATAACACATATATATGTAATTTTCTGTTTCCATAATCTTTAAAAGTAGAGCTTACTATATAAGCCTAAATCGCTTCTTCCCACTTATTTTTGCTATTGTGTTTTTCAGAACTGCCTTGTAACAAAAACTTAAAGAATATATTCTGAGACTGTGTATTTATTATCTTCAGTTGATTCAAAATAACACCTTAGCATACATCTGCTCAATAAAATATGATATTTTAGAGGAGACTTAAACAAAAACTGAAGCAGCTATGAAGAGACAGAATTATAGTGTGTCTATTAACATTTTTTGTTAATAAAAGAAAAATTTTTTAACTATAGATAAGCAATTGATAAAGCAGGATCAAGTATAGGCAACATAATTATCTGTTATTTCTGATTAAATACATGATTTAATTTCCATTTGAGATGAAGTTGTATAAATGTGTAATATATGCAAATTAGAAAGACAGATTCTACTTATCTAATTTAATTCTAAATAACAATGTTTTAGAACTGATAATCTAGACATCAGTTAATACTCTTACAGATTAACTATATGAAAAAGATAATGCATTTGTAATACATTGTAAACTTTGAAACAGTAAAATAAATATGTGGTGCTACAGTTTTTAAAGATTAAAGCAAAGGACCTATAGCAAGTAAAGTACATTTAATTTTAAATAAAGAGATACATGTCAGCTTTAGAGCAAAATAGAATTTCACCTGCTTATCGCATTTTATTTTCATAGATTGATAATTATTTCCTAAAATGAATATTAAAGACAGCACGATTCTCTAGCTAATTTTTAAGCAAATGTTATCAACTCACATTGATTAAATAAAATGAAGTAAAACAAAGCATTACATTTTGGTGACAGTTTTTAGGTCTTATATAAATTGTGACTATATTAGCCTTAGCATATACAACACATAAGTAGCATTGCAAATGAAGTTCCATGCACCCTGAACTATGTACAATGGATGTTTTAAAGTGGGGTCATGCTGAAAAACATATTCTATTAAATTCCTGTCATTTTTGCAAACCCTAAGACCAGGGAGAAAGGAAAAATGTCTATCTGCAATGCCTTAATTATCTGCAATGTATATGCAAATACTCAAGAGTTTGATGAGGTCTTTACATTTCACCTCTAAGTACCACATTAGTAATTCATGAATCCACTACTAATGTTTCTGTGGCATTCAGGCAGCAGTAAAAAAATTAAGCAATAATGACTTCAAAGGTAGAAGAACCACAAAATAACTGCACCTCTTAGGTCATTTTTAACATTGGAACACAGATTGTATGAGAACATTTCATTGGCTTCAGTATTTGCAAAGCTTTGCTAATGAAGCAGGAGGTTATTTAGGAAATGGAGTGCAAGAGGTGGCTCTTGATTGAACATTGTTGCTTAACAGAATTGATTCCAAATATAAAAAGAAGCACATTTATTGCTTTTAAATGAGCTTAAATAAAAATATCCACAGACAAAAAAGAATTTCAGATGAGCTAAGGACTAAACCAAACTTGTTCAATTAGCATGTTCGACTCCAGGTGCTTTCTTTTTGTGACTCTTCCTTAACTCAATGGGAACCACAAATAATTATATATGAAAGCTTCTTTGCTCTATATAGTAGTTGTTTTTGAAAATACAGTCATGCAAGACAAATTATACATTTCTTGGAAATGCTTAAGAGTATCTTTTCTTTAGTTGATAAAGTTGCACATTAATACGTAATATTGCATGATAAATATTAGAAATTTTTAATAAAGCAAATTATCTCAGCAATATATAAAATTTCAATATAATAAACATTTAAAGAAATATTAATATTCAAAGGATTCTGTGTTTAAGTTTTTTAAATTACTACGTAAAAGTGGTAAAATGTTGAAAGCAAAAGTTAATACTATATCTCAAAAATATTGTAGATAATTTAATACAATGAACATTATCAATCTGAAATAGATTAATCCTTTTCATAAGATAAATCTTTATTATTTGTTTTGATAACTACACATTCTGTCTCAAAATAAAATCTTCTCAATCGACAAATATACAATGTCTAGTGACTAGGTACTTTTAGTGAATCAAAATCTCATTGGATTCTTCCAAGAAGCAAATAATAGCCATAAAATAATTAAGTTAATTTCCACAATATATCAAATAATATCTCTACTTACTAGTGTATCCCAGTACAATTCAACAAACCATGAAATAGTTGACATCTAATTGAATTTAATTTGATTACGTGATATTTTGATATGATCAACGTGACATTCTAAAATCTGCATATGATTGCCTTAATCAACAAATTCTAAATTTTTTTCTATAATTATGAAAAGAAAAATATATTTCATATATAAATATTTTTACTAAGTGAAATAAAATATATTTTGTCTTACAGGATTGATACATCATCTTCATATGTGTATATACTTTTAAATAAATATATTACATATATTCTTTACTCTAGATGCTACTTTTTCAATAAAAATTTAAATTTACAGAAATGTTGTAAGAATTACCCAGTAAACTTTTTTTTAAAGCAAAGTTGCAGAAAGGAATGAAGGCTAGTAAGCAAGCAGACCGGGAGAGAGAAGAGGAAGACATTTTATTTTATTATTTTATTTTATTTTTATTTAGCTGTTCATAATGGTGTTTTTCCTGGCACCAGGATATGAACCTGGGTCCTTGGGATGTATGTGGACTTCACTCAACTGGAGGTGGCAGACCTAATTGCTACTCCACCAGGGCATGTCCCAATAAACTATTTTTGAGAAATCTTGTAGACATGATGCCCCATCATCTGTAAGTAGTAAGGGAAAACATTTCTAAAAAATGCAGGTGAAAGAATATAGCCTTATTAATTACAGATTTTTTTTTTTTTATGTAAGCCTTTGTGGACCAGTGAGGCCCTCTTGTTAAAGTCCCAGGAATCACCTGCAATGTTTATTGAATAGAGATGTTTTGCTATTGAAATTAAAGAAAATTACAATAAAATGAGTTATATAAAACTAATATATCAAATATTCAAAACACATCATGTACTAGCTATTTTACTAGATTTTACTGTTAAATATATCAATATAGATAGATATAGATATGTATATATGAGGCTGTCTATTGCATCTGTCAAGTGGAAATGCTATATAATAACCTCTTTACTTCTTAATTCATTAAATGGCATCTAATTATGATATTTAAATGGGCAATGATAAAAGCGTTTGAAAAATAGAAATTGGAAAATAGTACTATTTAACTTTCCACCCATTGTTTAGTGGATTATCTAATGTAGGATTGGTACTTTTTTTTTCTGTTATAACCACTTAAACCTGCTAACTTGATTTTATTTCCTAATATTTTAGTTTGTAAATTTACACTTGTCATCAGATTGATTTGTGGTGTTTTCTAAAAAATTATACAAACTTTCTGCATTTTATCTCTCTATTTTTTTTCCTGTCTCAACCCCAGAACCCCAGGTCTTGAACTAGGATCATGGTCTTGCATCACCGGCACTTAGGCATTTGAGCTACAGAAGTACACTTGTAATGTCCTGTAATTATCAGTTACAATACTTGTCAACATGAATTGGAATTTTTTGTGATTTTTCTTTGCTGTATAACTGGTCAAATAGCATAATATCTAATTCATCTTTGATGATTTGAATGAATGTTTAAGTAAATTAAATTACCTAGTAAAGCACAAGCTATATAGTTTAATTGTTAGAATGAGATGCAAGCTATAATTCAATCTATAGTCATCTATAAGGTTATCATATAAAGTTATCATATATAAGAATATAATTCATCATAAGGTTAGACTGTAAATCATGTTCTAAAAAACATAATTATGGAGTGGGATTAAGCCTTGTTTTTCAAATATGAAAAAGATGCTCAAATTTTTTAATTTCTTTAAACAATGGGTAGTAAGATAGTTTGTTCCAATACATTTCAGATAGGTAGATGCTAATAGTTTCTTTTCAGAACCATCAAACAAATTTCAGACATTAATACACTATTGCATTATTTCCTCATGAATCATTTCTAATGTTTTCAAAATGTAGACAAAGAAAAAAATATTTAGACAATATAACTTCTTCAAGAGATATATAGATTTGGTTGTCAAATATATTTTGAAGAACACTTGATTCTACTGCTTTTAATTACCTAAGGAAAATGTTTATTATAATATAACACACTGAATCAATAAACTCAGCATTAAAGGATCTTTATCTCATTTGCAATTGATTCTGGAATAACAGTTTCTTGCCCTTTGGAAAACATTCAATATATTACATTTTATTTAACTCCAGTGAGTTGGCAAAATGTTACCTAATTAGAAGCAAATCAATGTGATATTCTGTATCGTATTGGAATTCAAAATGAATAAATTCTGGCTTCTACACAGAACTCATAAAGTCAAAAAAAATAAAAGAGCTTTTCTCACAGTGAAAGCAAAGTATTAACAATTAAAATAGATGGAATATATACAGATTTTATGTGTTCTAGTTACCAGACATCACAATGCATAATTTTGACTTTGTTACTACTCTGTTCAAAAATTTCAATGGCTTTCAATTTTTTTGGAGCATGATTACATCCGTAATATTTAAACCAAGTGTCATTTCAATTCAGAAAATCATTAAATATATTTTATGATAAATATGAATACATTTAAGCCCCAAAATTGATTAAAATACTGGTTTTTGAGCTCAACAATTAAGTAAATTAAAACTTACAAAATAAAAAGAGTATAGCTATGACATTGATATGTGATTTGCTTTTAGAAAAAATATAGAGATTTTATTAGCCAATGTTTCAACTGCGATTGGGATGAGTATTTAAAAAGATTAATAGAGAAAGAGTAACTATAATTAAAAATTAATTCTCAGTATAGATGATAATTTTTTATTACAACAAAGCAAATTACAAAATAAACACAATTTTGGTAACTGAAACATAGCATACAGTTTGCCTCATATGATACTAAGATCAAAAATAAAAACTGCATCTCACCCCCACTAATACCTTTAACTATCTATCTGCACTTGACTTAGCAAACCTTAAATGCTAGAATTAATATAGTGCATGAAAAATTTCACACAAAGTTTTGAGATGTACTCTTGCTATTTTTACGCTATCCATAAGTAAATATATTAGAATCCTAAAAATCACATGGATATATACGGTTTGAAAAAAATATTTTCTTTTCTTGCTATTGACTTACTTATTTTTTCTTTCTACTTCATTTAGATGTACATTTTGGTATATATGTATTTTCATTCTCTGCTTTTGCTGCATCTGGAGTTTGATAAGTCATGTCTTCATTTTTATATATTTCAGGTATTTTTTTATTTCAACTTCAGTAGATTAGTAGAATTTTCTTGATGGTTCACAACTTTGCAGCCACACCCCTTCTTCTTTTGGTTGGTTTCTATTTTTATGCCACTGTGCTCTGATAAATAATTAATATATTTTCAATTTTTAGAAACTTATTAAAGCTTATTTTGTGTCCCATCATATGGTCCATTCTTGAAAAGTTCAGAGAGCACTTAAAAAAAATGAAGTACTCTATAAAGATCTATTTTCTGTCTAATCTAACTTGTCATTTAAAGCCATTATTCAGTTGTTAATTTTTCTGTCTATATTAAATGTCCATTACTGTGACTGGGGTGTTAAAGTCCCATTGTAATTATTGTGTCTCTGTCAATGTCTCCCTTTATATCTGTTAGTATTCTTATATATTTGGGTGGGTGCTCCTATTCTGGGACACACTCACATATGCATATATACATGTACATATGTGTGTTATATCTGTTGAATTGATCACTTTATCATTATAAATTTTTATATTTGTTTCTTGTTACCTTCTTTGCAAAGGTCTAATACTGGTCTGGCTGGGCTGTTATTCCTGTGCTGCTCAGGCCAAAGCCACTACAAAGTCAACAGACTATATGCATCTCTCTCCACCTACTTTCTGTCACGTTGATACACGGTCCTCATCAGCCTCTCTTCCAGTTCAGTTCATGCTAGTCTCTGAGGTATAGGGAATGCTGTAACCTCACCATTGTGTTGTGTGCATCCTTCTGTAGTGTACATTTACTAGAAAATTGTTAGGTGCTTATCTCAGGAGTGAAACAGAGAATACTTCCGTTCATCATCCTGAACTTCCAGCAAAATATATTAAAACAAATCTTCATTTTCTAAATGAGTAACTGATATTATTGTGAGAATACCTGATATAATCATTCTGTTTAATATATTTATTTCCATATTCTGTTGATAAATCTATTATGAGAATTTTCTCATAGATCATGCTCAATGAAAAGCTTTTTATGGTTTTAAGTTTGCAGAAAGTTACCTCCAGTTGAGTAAATTGTTGATCCTGGTTGCCACTTTGTTTTGTTTTTTTATTGTTTCAGGTTTTGTTATTCATTTCTTTGCTTCTGTTTGGTATTTTTATGGGGTATTTTTCTTCAGTGTGATATTTACTTTGAATAAAATCATGGCTACCAAGAAACATACACACATAAGTCCAAAATTCAAGGTAAAAACATAAATAACAAACCAATGTAATGGCATAAATACCAAAGAATAGTATTTTTCCATGACTCCAATAGCCAGATGTTTACCTGACTGAGCAGTACCTTCTCCCTCTGTTCTTGATGCAAACACTGCACCGTTTTGTGACTGCCAAGTTCTTTTCTTTGTAGTTTGACCCTCTATTTAAGCATATCTAAACATCATAACTTTTTATTTTCTGTTTTAAAAAATTATATAGTCTCATGATATTAGTGTTCCTGTGTGCCTTGAATCTTTTGCTTAATATTATATGTTGTCATTTACCCCTCTTTATGCTTCTATACGTAGTTTATTATTTTCCTTATTGTATTTTTGCTAGAAGATCACAGTTTCTTGCTGGTAGATTTGTATTGCATGTCATTTTTAAATACAGTGAGAAAATGCTCCTTGAACATTTTTGTAATTATCTAACATTATCAGATACAGTTATTTTTTTAGGTTGTTAATTACAAATAAGCTGGGGTCAGAATTAGATACCTTTTCAAATTTTCTAGATAATTTCTATAAGTTTTCTAAATTATTTTATCAATTTATATTCCAATATGAATTTCAATATGAGTTACTTTTCTAAAAGTACTCTTCAACACTTAGACTATACCAGACTGTAATTGTATATTTGATTAAGTTTGTTTTCTTGATATTTTTTCAAAAAATGAGTGTAATGAAAAATTAATATTTTAAGTATATAATATAGATGAATCCTTTAATCTTTGATGATGTAGTCAGACAAGAAAAAGATGCCCTACGTATAACCTAGAAAGAGATTTATCACAAGGAATTAAAGGTAGCAAAGCTGTTTATATGTCAAGTGGAGCTTAAATCACAAAAGGATGTCAGAAATTGGTGATTCACAGAAGATCACCTGGAAGCTACAGTGAATCTCAGCAATCTTACTTGAAGCTGCCATCCCAGACATTTTTCAGCAACCTTCTTGGAAACATCAGTAAATCTCAGCAGTTGAATTGAGAATTGTTGCCAGTTTTAGCAGTTTATTGTACCAATGCTGTTGACGTCAAAAGACATGCTCTGTTCAAGTTTTGCTTGAAACTTTCTCCATATAAAAGCATTTCTCTTTTCTTCTAATTCTGTCAATGATATCTCAGAGAATATGTGTAAATGGGTGTAACCTGATGGCTTAATTAAGACAGCATAGTTCATGGATATCCCAAGGACCTAGGTTCATGACCCAGTGATGGGGAGACAAACAAGTTGAAGAATCAAATAAAGCAAATGGATGTTTTATCCTCTCTTCCACTCACCTTCTGCCCACTCACCTTCATTCCTGTCTGCTTTTCTTTTAAAAGCCAGACTATGGAGATATGCATCCTTACCAAACCTCCAGTGAAATATCTGTTATATAAATGACTGCACAGTAGTGATGCTGTGTTACCTGGTTGGTGCAGTCTCTGCTCACCATTTATGTTGCATTTAATCCTCTGAGCAACTACAATATTTGGAATAAATAAACTATGTCTCATACCATAGAAGATGTACTTAAGCTCTCTTCTAAAAGGGCATATAAATTCCATAAATTATTGTATAGATATATGATTGATGGTCACATTTAAATGTTCTATGACACAATTTGGAATTTTATGTTATGTCCACAAGGAGAGAAGGTGAAAGTGCTTAATATGTATAAATACTTACATAAGAACAATGAAGAAAATATCCTTAGTTTTTATAGTCATTGTTCCTCTATTGGTCATTCAGTCGTGGTAGCTATTCAAAGATTCCTCCCTCTGCTTTTCAGTTTATGCCCCCCTTTTATACTGAGCACATAATTTATTGTTGTACTTCATATTCAGTTCTATGAAAAATTACACACTGGTAACATAATTAAGATCAATTATTTCAAGTACTTCAAGAAAATATCTTTCATAACACATTTCTCCAATATTTTTATAATTGAAAATGTTTTGTATTCAAAAGAGTTCTGCTGTACCTATAAAGTGCATAGCAATGAATATCCAAGATGTTTACTATATTTGTAAAGATTTTTACGTAGTTTGACTCAGAGCTCTTTCCATAGTTTTAGGGTTTTTTAAAATACTATCTTTTAAAGAATAAAGTAAGAATACAGAGTATTCAATATTATAGCAAGATATAATATAGGCATATAAAAGCATATACTTGATCAATTAAAATGAAAAATAGTCTTTAAATGTGAATAGCACTGCACTAGTGTTATTTTCTGATATTCTTATGGCATGATTCTGATTAATTATAAATAATACAAGACTATTAATGAGACAAACTCTTTTTTAGGGTGTTTTTAGCTATTAAATGTTACAACAATTATTGACATGGAAATATATGTTTAGTATAAAAAATAACAGTACTGGTTTATTTACAAAGGACATAATTTAAAGTATAGCAATTACGTTAGGAAATACATTTGCATTTTTAAAAAAATACTTCTGTGTTCTTTTCTTATTTGCTTTTGTTCTTCTTTCATATCTACCTTTCTTTAATGTGACCCTTCTGTTATTTTATTATGTGTATCTGCCACTCTTTCTTTGCTGTTGTCCAGGTTGTTGAAATGCTATAGCAGGATATTTGGAGGAATATACTAGTAACAATTTTGTTACATGGTGGGGAGATTTTAGCCAAGCTTATAGAATATACAGTACTTTCTGATATATTTTCTATCGTAAATAAACTTCACATTTTAAGGAAATTTTTAAAGACGGAGGGAGGGTAGGAGAGAGGGAGAGTAGAAAAAAGACATATTTTTTATTTAATTAGTTATTTTATTGTTTCTCTTGTCCCTGGGATTCCTGGATTTTGCATGGTCCACATCCCAGCACTTTCAGCCATGAGTCACTAGGGCATAGCCAGGGAAGTTCATGTTTCAATAAATTTGAAAAATACAGAGATGTCACATACTCTTTGCTTCAATGCATATATAGTCTTCCCTATGGTCAACATTACATACCATAGTGGTAAATTATTAAAATTGACAAAACTACATTGATACATCAGTCTCCCTCTAAGAACATGGCTTGTATTAGACATTTTATGTGTTTAGACAAATGTATGATGACATATCACCATTACGTATCACAGTTTCACTACTCTAAATACTCTGTATTCCACTTACCCATGCCTACATCTCTCTAATCCCTGGCAACCACTGATAATTTTCCTGTTTCCATAATTTAGTCTTTCTACAAGGCTGCAAATTTGCAATCATCAGTGTTTAGGCTTTGCGTATTGAGTTCCTTCAACTATTAATATGTATTTGCATTTCTTCTACTTCTTTTCGTGCTTTGATAGATCATTTATTTAGGTCACTGAATAATATTCAATTGTTTGGATATACCACAATTTACTAATCACCTACTGAAAGATAGTACTTCAAAGTTTTGGCCTTTATTACAATGCTGCTAAAAAATCTGTGTGCAATTTTTGTATGGACATGAGTTTTAAAGTCATTTAGTTGAATATCAAAGACTGTGTTTGCTGAATTGTATGATAAGGTTATGTTTACCTTGCTCATTTTTGGTGGCTATAACATTTTGTATTCCCATTAGTAATGAAAGTTTCTGTTGTTTCACATGTTTGCCAGTATTTTGTGCTGTCAATGTTCCAGATATTGGTCATTCTAGGTGTATAGTGGTATATTATTGTTTATTTGCATATGACACGTGATTTGGAAAATGATTTCATATTTTATTTGCCTTCTGAATACCTTCTTTTGGTATCTGCTCAGGTCATTGATCCATTTATTAACTGGCTTGCTCATGTGCTTATTTTTGAGTTTTTTTTCAATTATTTGTTTATTTTACATAACAGCATTTTTATCATATGTGTTTACAAATCATTTCTTCCAGTCTGAGTTTCACTTTCTCATTCTCTGGATAAAGATTTTTTTGGAAGCATTATAACTTTAATACAATTCAGCTTATTCATTAATTTTTTGCTGTACATTTATTTGTGTTTAAAAAGTCAACAAATCCAAGGTTACCTTTATTTTCTTTTATGTTATTATCTAGAAGGTATATACTGTTTTTTGTTTACATTTATCTTTGTGGGTTACTTTTTCTGAAGCATGTAAATCTTTGCCTGTGCTAATTTTTGTTTGTTTTGCTTTGTTTTGTTTTGAATCTCTGGCTCTTGGTCTTGAATCCATAAAACCCTGGACCTACAGGCTTTATACAGCTTCTACCTTAGCTGTCTTTATATGGCTCCTACCTTAGCTGTCTTAGCCACAATGTATCTATTTTACTTTTCTCCTTCTCCAGGCTCCTGGTCTCAAACCTCTACCCATGGACTATACATGGCCTACACCTTAGTTTTTATGTCACAGGTGTGTCCTAGACTATATTTTTATTTTGCATACAAATGTCTGGTTGTTATTCATCATTTATTAAAAGATACTTTTTTCTCTCGTGCTGATCTACTCTACTCCTTTGTCAAAATTCAGATGATTTTATACATATGTGAATCTATTTGGGATTCTCTATTATCTTCTATTCATCTGTTAGTCTGTTTTTTCACCAATGCCACTTTTTAAATTGCAGTTGTATAGTAAATATTGAAGTTAGCTAGTGTCTGTTCTGTGATTGTTTTTCTTTTCTTCAATATTGAACCAACACACTGACAATATTTCGCTTTCCTACTTAAGCACATAGAAAATCTATTTTGTTTATTTATTAGAGTTTTTGGCTTCCTTGTATATATCTTTTAACATACATATCTTTAATATATATATGCATTTTAATTTTTGTAGCGCTAAGCTAAATTGTGCTGTTTTGAATTTCAGATTCTATTCGTTCATTGAAGAGGTAGAGGATATTTATTGGCATCTTTGCATTAACTTTGCATTCTTATGCCTTACTATAATTGTTTGTTAGTTCCAGGAGGATTTCTTTTTGTCACTTCTTTTGGATTTTCTGCATAAAAAAACATGACATCTGTAAACATAAATAGTTTCATATTTTTATCTCAATTGGAATACATTTCTTTTCATTGACATTTCATTAACTAGAATTTTAAGTCTAATGTTGAAAGGAGTGATGATAAAAGATATCTTTAACTTGTTTTTGAGATTAACAAGAGAGTTTCAAGTTTCTCATTAGTTTTTCAATAGATTGTCCTTATCAACTGGAGAAAATTCACCTCTATTCCTAGCTTATCAAGAGGTTTAGTAATGGGTATTGAATTGTGTCAATTTTTCTACATCTAATGATATGATCGTGTGTTTTTTCCCTTCAATTTGAAGATATGATAGATTACATTAATACATTTTAAAATGATGAATCATTTATGTCTTCCATTTTAACTTATTTCATTTTCTGTTTGTTCTTTCTTGATTCATTGACTTGTGACATTAGACAATATTTGGTGATTTTGGTTTTTATCTTTTCCCTTCTTTCTTCTCATTCTGCCTATTTCTCCTTGAAAGTCTGATGTATTTCAACTGCTTCAAATATTGATCTCTCAAATTTTGAATGTAGAGAATACTCACATATGAATTCAGAAGATAGTAATAGCAATGATATTAATTTGTAAATTGTCTACCTTAACCAATATTTTCTGAGCTGATGTATCATCTTTATATATCTGAACAGATCCTGCATTTGCTTATTTATTTATTTAGTTAGTTATTTAGTTATTTGGTCTCTCCTGTTGGTTTTATATGTATTTCTGTTTCTGATTTACTATTTATTACCATACTTGGTTTAGGTAGGTTTTTTGTTTTTATTTTTCCGTGTAAGATACTTTTCAACATTTCTTGATAGGTAAACTTGGTGGTGTTTATTTTTTAAGACCTATATTTCTTTCTTATACTTAAGTTATAACTTTGTAGGATACAGCATTCTTGACTAGCAGTTTTTGTCTTTAAGCATTTTCAGTATGTCATTCTACTCTCTCCTGGCCTTTGGGTTTTCTCCTGAGATGTCTCATGATAGCATGATGATATACTTTTGCAGGTTATGTTTCTCTTTTCTCTTACAGTTATTAGAAGTTTTTGCTAGTTTTGCTATAATGTGTCTTGATGTATGTCTTTTTACACTTAGAAATTTGGGTGTTCTATTAGCTTCTTGGAATTCAATGTTAGTTTTTGTGACATGGATTCAAAGTTCTCTGCTAGTACTTCTTTAAAAAATTTTTTTTCCATTTTATTCCTTTCCTCCTCTTTGGAGGGACCCATTATGCATATGTTTGTTCTTTATACAGTATCTGATATTTCTCACAAGTTTTCTTCATTTTCCCTCAATCTTGTTTCTTTCCTCTTCAATAAGGGTCACCTCTATGATTTTGTTTTCAGTTTCTGAGATTTGTCTCTCTGTGAGAAAGTTTGTTTATAAAACTTTCCATATTTGTCTTAAATTCATTGACTGCATTATTCTTATCTACAATTTATATTTGGTCTTTCTTTATAGCCTCAGTCTCTGAGTAGACTTCCTTAATGTACTGGTAGGCATTGTCTCTCTCTTCATAGCTTGCAGAATCTATATTTCTGGTGGGTGGTTTTTCATAGCAGTAGTGGTCTGTGAATGTTACTCTGCTCCATGTGTTGGGGCAGGCAGAGGTCTCGCCTCACTAGCTATTGGGCTCTACTTACTGAACATAGGACTCTGGTTAAATATGGGGTGGAGGACTTTCTTCACTTCTTGCTGTTGGGCTTCCCACATCTTAATGCTACAGGTTGATGAAAGTGTATGTTGTTTCCAGTCCTTGGCTATAATAAATAGTGCTACTATACACTCTACAATTTAAAAAAAAGTACTTTTAAGCCCATAGTTTGCTCATTGGATCATTTTTTTTCACTGACATGGCCAAGTTTCTAGAACAATGTCTAACATTGCATGTCGTCAATGTGTGTGTCTTCTCTTATTAGCTACACGGCTTTGAACTATCTCCAGTCTTGAGCTTCAGTATCATCATCTACAGATCATCTGCAAATGAAACAATAACTTCATTCTAAATATGTGATTCTTAAATGAAAATTAACATATATATACATAAAACATAGACTACCTGTTCTAAGTAAATTTCATCTGTTATCACATTTGCTTAAAAAAAAAAGCATTATACATTCTTAAAAGGTTGAAAAAAACAATACACCTGCTCCATGATTTCTATAAATCTTGAGCTTTCTGAGAAGTACTCAGTGATGTAATACTTTCAAATTCATGAGAGCATATCTTATTTTTTATAAAAATTATTCATGTTTTATTGAAAATATATTGCTAAACATGATAAACATGTTTAATTTTTGCTTATACCTTTAAAATTGACATCTTATTATAATTTCATTTAGGAATAAATATTAATCTTTATAATTTATCATAGATATAATCAAGTACATATTAACCAAGTTTTTATTGTCATAAATTTCAGGAAAATGTCAACTCTCAATTATTTACTTGTTATTTCTTTCAGAAACTGCTTTTATTATTTGTATTAAAATATTTAAATCCACACATAGACATACATAAATAATTGAAGATTTAAAATGTTAATAAGAGGGACTGACTAAAAAAAGAATGTCATCTATGTGATAAAATATAAACATATGGGAACACAGCTTGCAAGTAGAATAAATGATACCATGATTACTAAGGTAGCTATTTGAAAGATCATGCAATAATTTAATAAATAGCAAGAAAGACGGGAGAAAAAAAATCTTAAACAATCTTGAAGAGTGTGATAAAAACAATTAGGACAGAGGAAATGAATTTGATTTTAGTATACAGAGAAGATAACTTCATTGCAATAAATGGAGTTTCTCATTTGACACACCATATTGCTGGCCAGAAATTAAACATAAATTCAGACTCCAATAAACGTATATGTTGATATAAGGTACAATTTCAGTTCCTTATTTTTCTCAAATTTAATGTTGTGTGTATACACTAAGTGGCCTGAAAGTTATTTGCAAGCATCAATAACATTATGTGTAAATAATATATTATACAATTTTAAGTGAAAGACATTTTCTTACATCAGCATAATATCACCATAGTTAAGAAACTTAACTATAGACATAGCCATTCTCCAGTTCAAAGTCACATTTCTCCCTCTATTCATAAAATTTTGAAAAACTTAATCATGACTTATGAATTATATCTTTATTTAGTTTTGTCTTCTTCAACATTGACTTCCAAAATTTCACCTCAGAATTTCATTATTCCTTCACGTTGTTGCTTAAGGTACTACATCAGAGTATTTTACATAAAAAATGTCAGAGGCTGAATATATTTAGATTAGTCCTAACTTGACTAAAAATGGTTCCAAGATGAGGCACATAAGGATTGCTATACTAGTATTAACAAATACTTTTGAACAATTGATCATGGTTGTAATACCAGATTTTTCTAATATACAGGTATATTTTTCTTATGGTGATTTCATTAAATAATATATGGAGAGAGTCTTTTAGGCACCTTCATTAACTTGATTTTCAAGTTATCAAACAATTATTTTAGAAAACATTGATATTTATGGAGTAAATCATTTATTGCATTGTGGATTGCAAATAGTGATTTTTCTAAATTATATATTTCTTTTCTCTTTAATTATCTGGTGTCATTATGTAAAGATGAATATTACTTCTTTACTTTTCTATCTCTTATCAAGGATATTTTACATTTATCGTTTGCTGTGACCCGCATGGCTGGTCAAAAGGGTCCTGGAGCGGTGGCTGCAGAAGCCTAAAAAAAGACAGACAACAGGCATTTAGAAAAGCGGAGACCAGGTGAGACACCGCTCTCTGTTTAAGAGGCAGTGACCCCGATTCTAACCCCTTTATTTATTTTATAGGCCTGGATTACAATGAGGCAATAGGAATGCTGCAAAGCAAAGGAGGGCTGTAGGCATTAGCTGTTCTGCTGTTATCAGGCACACTTGAAGGTCGGAACTTGTGAAGCTCAGCTGCGGTTTTCTGTTATTTGTTTCTAATTCTGCTGACCTATGAAGGCTTTCATCTTGGGATATGTAGCAGAACCAGGCCTAGAACAATTTGCTCTCTACAATTGTTTCATAATCATTTATGATCATTAGCTTTGTTGCTTATATTCCTTTTGAAATGAGGTTGTCTCAGGATAGATCTTGATACACTATGCCTCACTTGTACTTCTCTTATACGAGAAGTTGTACAAATAACTTGCGTAAGAAAACTTAGGTCTTGTTTGTATGCGTGAGTGATGTTAATTATTTATATTTTATTTTAATCTGCTATTTTGATATAAATAAAAATATTTTACCATCCACAAATTAGACTACTATTTTCATTGGCAAGTCTAGGACATTTTAATGTAATTTCTTGTTCAACTACCATTGAAATATTAAATTATGTAAGTTTCAGTTATAATTCATTACAAATTCACGTGTCCATATACAACATTGTTTACTCTAAGGTCTCACATTTACTTAAGCTTTTTCTAACCAGGAAAACATTGCCTCCAAGTTCTCCAGTGAAGTAACAAAATCAAATGCACATGTATAATATTTTATAATGTTTCCTTAAATCAATTTTAATTAATTTGATAAATTAATTTTACTAAGAAATATTGTATTGTATCATTATGTAAGTTAAATGCATACATCGCAGTAAATACACATCTGTATAAAATACTAATTCCACTAATTTTTTTCTTCTCTATACATTTAAATCCCCTATTTTTCCTTAGTCTCTTTTATTCTGTAATTGTATCTTTAAAGTGAGGACAATATTTTTAATCTGATATGATTATTTCAGATTTAATCTACAATTTTTCAATTTTTATAAAACCACTTCAAATTGCATTATCAATGTTATTAGTAACATGAAAATACTAACAAATATCTCATTCTGATGTGCTGTTCTGTAAAGTTCAACTTTATGAGTTTTCCTATTTTTATTAATTCTAGTGTTTTTTTATAGGTACAAATTAGTTAATTTAAAATACAAAATATCAAAAATCATGATCAAAGGATTTTACTTTTACCTACTTTCTTTATGAAATGTTTTTTTATTAGTATTTCTACTCTTCTTTCATTTTTTTTTCTAATATAAGTGTATTTGTATTTTTGCACATATATCCAGAGTACTTACATTATTAATTTTCTTATTAATATGGAAAAATAGTTATTAAATCGTATTTGCATGGATTGTAGATTTGATTAAAAGGAAACGGAAATAGAAAGACACCAGTTAAAGATTTGTTTGAAGAAGTGTAGGATCATCTACAACTCTCCCAATGTCCTTTCTCTCTGATAGTAAGACATATTTTCCTTCATGCTACCATGCATGCATTAAACACTTTATGTGCAATGTTGCTTGAAAATAACTATTTTCAGTTATGAAATATTTTTTGCATTCTATTGGATTTCATAGCAATCCAGCTATGCCTCATTGATTTATATATTCCAGGTTTATCTCATTTTTGCTTGGACTAAATTGTGGAGGTACATAATAAGTAATGTTTCTGTGGTTAGCAAAAATTTCCCTAATTTTACAAATAATATTTTAAGCATATTTTATATATTCTTGTGATTCTTCAGATTACAATGTTATCTGGAAACCTTTCCATGAAAATTTATAGATTAGCATTTCTATGTTTTTTTAAACTTTGCAATTCTTTAATATTTATTAAGCCAGCTGCCTCTTAATGGTTTTAACCTTCTGAGTATTTTGCTAATATAGAACATTAATGTATATACATATTAGTCATATTTATAATAGATTCCCTGATGTGAGATGAATAAGCAAAGTGAGACAAATCACAATTGTTTGCATTCATATAAATAACTGTATGTACAAATTTTATATATTACATGTATACAACCACACTTATCATATGTTGCCAAATTTCTCATTCATAAGTATTGTATTACTTCAGTTTCCTGAATGCATGAGAGGGCTTTTACATATAAGAAGGCCTGCTTTCCCAAGGACCTATCATAAGAGTATTGTTTTATATCTGAAACATTTTCCAATTTCTGATTTATAGTTAACATTAAACTTTTGTATCACATACTCATATTTACTTATACACATTCATTCACAGCATGATGGGAACACAATGGCATCTTGTTCATGTATTTTACACATTGGAAAATATCTGACCTTTGAGAGTCTATAAATTCTAATCATCAAAGTAAATGAAGTTTGGTAACTTAAAGCTTTGCCTACCTACACTCTGAGTCAATAACATTAAAATTCTTTTCAAATGAAAATCATACTGTTATTAGAAATTTCTAGGGATCCAGAAGATTGAAGGTTTCTCAATCATAAATAGTTTTAACCAATTCTGGATAAATATGATTTCCATAAATATATTCAACTGTATTACAATCATGGGGAAACTATAAAGAATAATTTTTTAATGAATTGAGCTTATATAAATAGTAAAGCATTGCAAGATAGGATTCAAAATGTCATTTCTGTGTAATACCTATGATTTAATCTATTGTACAAAAGAAAATGCCATCAAAGTTTCTACCTAAAATTTATTTTGAAAGAAATAAATTAGTACATCTACAATACTGGTCTATTTAATATATTTTGAATGTTTTTGCAAAAGTCTTTTTTAGCAAAAGTAACTAAAATATTTTTATTTAAGAAATATATAACTGAAAAAACTATCTGTAGCTTAGATTAACTCAATCTGCCTCCCCCCAAAAAATTTGAATCATCTAATATCTATATATCTGTATATGTATCTATATAATCTGTATCTATTCTAAATGTATAGTGACATATATATCTATATCTATTTACAGATTAGCTTGACAAGCTTTTTTTCAATAAAAATAAATTAAATGGTAATAGAATAACCTGAAAATATAAGCTGTATATAGATGCTCAGTTAAGAATTTTTGGAAATAGTTTTATGGAACAATGAAAAATTTTGTATTTTACTAGAAAGAGTAAGTATGATTTATCAATTGAAAAAGTATAATCTTTTTTCTGTCTTTTTAATGCATGACATATAGGAAGATATCAACCTTGTCTCTCCTGTTGAGCCTCAATAAATTAGTTTTTATTTAGCTGTAGATTATAGCTATGTATTTGAAAATCAAGCCCTCATAGCCAATACATATATCCTATAAAATCTGCGTTCAAGTTACTGCAAAATTAAGGGCAAAAGTCTAAAATCTGTTTCAAATGCTGATGTCTGACATAAAATTAAAGATATTCTGAAATCAAAAGCAAGTAGTATGGGCAAAGGGGAAGGCAGTGAAAATCTACTATCAAAAATAAAGCTCTAGAATTATTTTTCTGTAGAATGTGAGCTATAATCACATGTATTCCACTATTCTCCCCTCCTCCCAAAAATATGACCCAACAGTGTAAGAGTTAATCAGTTCTTAATCAATCATAAAATGTAAGCAATTATCTTTCCACTCCTGTCATACTAAAATAAACCATCAGTTAGTGGTTCCCTGCAGTATTAAGTTGGTAAAATATTCAGATATTCATTACCGGAATAAGGACTAGTGCTCTTTTTCTCCATTGTCTTTTAACTAGTAGTCAAGTCATCCTTATCAAATATTCATGCTGAGGATGTGAATGTTCAATAATGAGAAAGAGAATAGTGATGGAGTCTTCTAAATATAGGCCCTCTAAATCATGCTGAGAAAAAATGATGTGACATAAGTGTTAATCAAGGGAAGATACCTCAGTATTGTTACTGTTTACACTAGCATATGGATTAAGAACCATACGTGAAACTGTCACCATACTTGTAGAATATTAATGTATTGTCACAACAACTTTTTTGTTTTTCATTAAATAATGTGGTTAGTTTCTTAATATATGCCTCTTCTTATAATAAATACTCTAAAATCAGATTTCTATATCTATACAAAACAGAAACACACACACATTCTTTACAAACATTTCTTTCTCCAAAACCATATGCACTTTTCTCACGATAGATTTAATATGCTGTAGTTGTCTGAATTGTTTAGTAGATACATGATCATGGGAATAATTTTACCATGTCATTTTCATCACAAAATCTCTATATTAAAAATACACTATAATCGAGTGTGTATCTCATTTGCGTGTGTGCTTTAAATATGCAATGTAGTAATAATAGCATGGTAATGTAGAGAGTTACATAATCTGATGCCAAATTATAAAAATAAATTTTGGGGAAAATTTTTTAATACTACAATTTTAGAGGTTAAAAACAGAGGCTTATATAATACACCTTTTTAATGTTTTTTGATGGTATCTACTATTGAAACTCTTAGTCTTTCTTTAAAGATTTACTTTCTTGCATTTTCTCTCCAATATTTTTTATATAATCAATATTTTGTTACCTTACATTAATTTCAAAAAAGCAAAATATAAGCAAGAAGAGAAAAATAGAGAATTATTTCCCAAGGCAGGCAGAAGGGGGAAGAAGGGGGAGTGGAGAGGGAGGGATGGGGAGAGAGAGAGAGGCAGAGAGAGAGAGAGAGAACTTGTTGATAGAATATTTTATGTGTTATTTTTCAGTTTGCTATGACACTTGAAAGGTAGTGACTTAGAGATACATCTCTAAATTTAAAATCAAGAGAATTTAATTTTATTGACTCCTACCCTAAGTGGGTATATAATATGAAGCATCAACTTACAGCAATTATTAAGTTTTGACTCATTATGAAAGTCATTGTGAATGCTACTTAAAACAATGCCAACAGTTGCAAAAGTAACTTAACCACTTTAACTTTAACCATCTTTAAACTGAAGTCTATTTTTTGACTGTACTCACATACTGTAATTGTCCTCCCAATTGTTAGTGTAAAAGAAAAAAATAGAAATAGGAACTTACTAAATTTAAAAACAAAGAGAAAGAATATAAGTTTTAAATACCAACTAAGATTTTAAGATAGAACTTAAATCACAATTTGACAATAAAACTCTGCTTTGCCTTCCAAATTGCTTTTAACATATCATTGATTAACATGTGCTTAGACTAATACTTATTGACCCATCTATGGCTGGTAACACTCTGTTCTCTGTTAATGGCTAATTGCCTCACCCACTCTCTTTAAAATGACATGGTAAGTTAGAGTAACAACCCCAAACACTATTGTATCATTTGTTTAAGGGACCCTAGACAGATAATGAATGGCATTTCTTTAAGTCAAAATCTAGAGTTCATAATGAAACCTAAAAATCTATAAACTCTACCCAAGGGCACCTCTCAGCAGCTCAACTTTGTACACTAAGGCAACTAAAAGGATCTCATAATATTTTATTGCACTGCTCTTAATATCTGCACTGAAACATTAAAAGCTTTATAACTCATACTTTCTGTTCTTGTATTTACATTATCTTGGCACAAGCATCTATGTCATTTACGTATCTTAAGTATATCAATGAATACTACCTTAATGTATATCGTATATTTCTCTTTTTAGAAATATTAATATATTCTGTGATTTTACTTCAGTAATATTAAGATGAAAGATATGGTAATGAAAAAAGAAAATTATAAATAAAAATAATGCTATTCATACTTAAATTTAAGAAATTTTATCTTACGAAAATATAGTTTGCATGTATTCAATGCTCAGAATAAAACCAAATAAATTATTTTTATAATTCTTGATAAAAATTACAAATAATATGAAAATTTTAGCAGAAATGAGATATTTTCTTAATTATTCACTGCTGTGTAATAGAAAAAAATATATGTACCTTTTGTGTACATAATTTCCAATGGGTGTAGAAATTCCTTCCTGTCATTGATTTTGGACATATAGTAGCCAGTTAAGACAGTATAATAAGCAATTGAATCCTTCCATGTTTTGATATTCATCAGAATAGCTAAAATACTTTCTAAAGACAAATTATCTGGTGGCCATAGTAGAAATGCATATAATACACGTAGCTGAAGTTAGAGGATTTCAGTTTAAAACTGCATCCAGGTATTTTACTGGAGTGAAAAATTGAGCTCAGAGGAGTTAGACAGTTAAAAGAGTTATGTGATTAACTAGTTATAGAACAAACTGGTTCTTTATACCCACAATCCAGCAAAGTCAGTAACCGCATGCTAAGCGTTTGAAGCAGAGAAATGTTTATTATAGAGTCACCGATAGAGGATGTGGGTGGGGGCAGCATAAGTAAGATGAGGTATTTGGGGAATTCTGTAGGCATTGACTACAGCAGACAAGGTGTTGCCAAAAGTTGGTCTGCTAGCTTATCAGACCAATCATAAATCTCCCATACTTCAAGGAAAAAAAAAATAGTTGAATCAACTTTCTGTGGATCTTCCAGTTACATTGATCTGAAACTAGACTTTGTGTTAATTAAATGTGATATATCATGTTTAACCAATTTTGCTACATGACTAGGTTTGTTTGGTCCTTATTTACTATCTGATTACATGTCTCTCTACACATGGGTATCAGCTATGTAATTTGTATTAAATACATTAAGCAAGTCAAGAATTTCTATGTTGTTGTTTCATGAGAAAAACTCACCATGTGAAGTCTGAAGTTTCTAGCTATATTTTCTACTGTAGCAATTTGACTCAAGGATGTAACTAATAATTTATCTTCTCCCTTCTCTAATTTAAGTTCTCTTTTCTTCTGTTCACGTCACTAGTTTGTTTTTGTATTTTTCCTCAAAACATCAGAACTCTGAGGCACTTTATTTTTATAAGTTTGGGGTTACTGAATTTGCCTATTCATAATTATTCATGGACTTGGGAATACCAAGAACCTCCTTATGCAATCTACTGTCTTCTACTTACAAATTCTTTCTGTTTCATAAAATTGACTCATTTTCTCTTCATTATAAGAATCAATTCCCCCTACAGATATTGGTAATCCTTTCTTTTCTTTGATCCACTAACATTAAAGTATACAACATATCAGGTGTAGTCATTGCTTTAATTATGTAAAATATTTTAAAAATTTATTGTTTCTTGATTCAAGTATTATTGTCTGCTGCCTTGAGAATAAGGGTTTCCAGTCTGATCCAAGATTGCAGAATATGGGAAACACAATTTTTTAGTTTCTGGAACTGATGGTCAAACATTGCAATTCTATTTCCATCCCTTAACCTGCAGACTCATCTATTATTGTTATTCTTCACAAGAAAATCAGAAATTGGTCCATTACGTTTGCCAGAGTTTAGAAGAGAGAGTCTCAATCCACATGATTTTAACCAGCACTTAATCTCAAAATCTATTAGGCAGAATTTCTCTCATGTTATTAGATTGACTTCAAGTATTTTCAGAGGTCATATGTACCATTTTTATGCATCTTGCATTATAATATAGATTCCTTATTTATACTGAAGTATGATTCCCCCATAAACACACCAGGATAAGTTTTTATTATTATGTCATTAACTCGTCATGTTAATCTTATCTATCATAGCTACGTCTAACTATTCAACAACTGCTGGAAAATTAGCTTGAGATTATGTACAGGATCTGTTGTGGAACTCTGCTTTGAGCCCCACTCTAAATGGGACCACTTTCTGAGTTATCTAATTAATAAAAAATTGCAGATTTTCAGATCTAGTATATTCTATATTCTGAATACCAAGGTACATTTAGTATCATATTTCTTTCTTCATTTGGAAAGTTGTAAACTTATAATCCATCTTTCATCTTACAAAATATTTTCTACAGGCTGTAAGTCAGTTGACTCCTAGTTTATTTCAATAGATTATATAGAATAACCCAATTTTTAGAGGGGTTTCATTTCACACTTTTAGCATGCACATCTTACTAGGGTATCCTTGGTATCTGTCACTTCTTTCTTACTAAGTGTACTTAGCATAAAAAAGGTCACTACAGTGAACCAGGATGAAGCTGTGAAATATCAAGAACTTCAAGGTTTTTTATGATTATAACGTAACGAAAAGTAGTACAATTAAAAGTTTGGGAAATAGTCAATATTTATTGCTTTCCTCCACACATAAAATACCCTTGATTCTGTTGACTAACATGTATTAAGATAAGTTCATTTTCTAGAACAATAGCAACATACCAAATTCCATAAAGTTATTTTAATCTGTTTCATTAAGATACCAGAAGGGTATCTTGCAGAAATGCAACTACATTGCAAGTACATGAATAAATTTATAGTAGAATAGTAGTCTTTCCTCATCCTCTAAGATTTACCTGCTTATGTCAAGAGTCACAATAGGGAACATCGTCCTGTAATGCTTAAAGATTTGATGCTAGTGTTGATCTCTGCAGGTATTTCTGGATTCCATACTAGCACTGCTCTCTATTTTGGATAGTGTTTAGGGACTGGAATTTGATTTTTCCTATCAAATGCCTCAAAGTAAGTAGCCAACCACATCCATTCTAATTATGCATTATGCTATGAGGGAGTTAATAGAGGATGGGTTCGTAAACCCACTGGAACAGTTAGAGATGTATATGGATGGTGATTCAATTTGTAACTAGAAAGCCATTAATTTCTCCCTACATGGAAGAAAAGTATGACATGTTGGAGTCCCTGAAATCACTGTGAGCTAAAAACCTACCTAATACTAATATGCCTGAATAGCCAAGATATGAATTTTACCATGTGTCTTTGATTTATACTAACAAATTCATTTAGGGAAAGACTCGGAAAATTATTTTTAAAATATATGTCTTGTATATTTACTGTAGCTTTAGGAGGTTTCTCTAAAGAATGTTTTCGTGACTCTGGGACTAAGATTTGGCTTATGATTAGCAAATAGTAAAGGGATATGGTTATAGCAGCAATATTCTTTCTCAAAGATCTCAATATTTTACTTCTCGTAAATTAATCAAGAACCAGGCTAATAGTGTTCAGAATTATTTTGACACTATGAAGAGGATGGTCTTTTAGCATTGCTAATGATTCTTGTATGGCAGTAATTTCAAGTTGCCACTCTAACCTGTTGCCACTTAAAGTAATTATATCCTCCTTTCTTTGTCAGTTAATGGGAACCTCTAGACTTCGAAAATTTGAAAGATCTATTAATTGCAATAAGACTCAGGAACAATTCTCCATGATGATATCTTCCACTGCTAACTTTGGTTTACAAATACAACCACCAGTGATGTTTTCTCAACATGTCAGTGCCTCTTTTCATTTCTTAGTAAAGAACATATATTTTAACTTGTACTTTTTTGTTTTATTAACAGATGGCTTCCAAATACTCTTGGGGATATAGTCAAATGGTAAATTTGGTAGTATGCTTAATTTGGTATCTCATATATCTACTACTCTTCTCAAGCTATTCCAATAAACTCTGTAAAATGAGACATGAAAGCATGTTGTACTTTACCCCCTTAGAGCATACGGGGTGTGTGAGTGTGTGTGTGTGTGTGTGTGTGTGTGTGTGTGTGTGTGTGTGTTTCCATGAGATAAGGCAATTTTCAGCAGACATTGACTGGGTATTCTACAATTTAACTTAATTCTGACACTAGAGACAGCATCAGTTAAGGGCTCAGTTTTACAAGACTGAACCTCCTCTCAGCTTCAGTTGCTGATACCAAGTCCAGATTGTTATCTGTGTTTCCACCAGAGGCCGTTCCTGAGGAC
This sequence comes from Solenodon paradoxus, assembly GCA_004363575.1. Taxonomy (NCBI): domain Eukaryota; kingdom Metazoa; phylum Chordata; class Mammalia; order Eulipotyphla; family Solenodontidae; genus Solenodon; species Solenodon paradoxus. The sequence continues at coordinate 1,729,299 of RJWH01000037.1, forward strand.
TCCCTTCTCTGGTTTGATTGCTAGAGCTTCTCAAAGAAATCAAAGAGACATTTATTTACATTTACGGTAACAGCCAATAAGAAGAGATGCATAGGTTAAAATATGTGAGAAGGAGCACAGAGATTTCTTGCTATCTGGGCAAGCAATTCTCCCTGAATCTCCAGCTAGTTATGTTTACCAACTCAGGAGTTCTCTGAACACTCTACTTTTTTTTTTATTTTTTAATGGAGATTTCATCACATACACATGAGTAATTAAATCATTAACCATTGCTTATATTTTCTTATATTTTTTTTTAAATTTACATCTAAGCATGCTACTATTCATGGCAGTATCATAATTCTTTGAAATTCTGGGATATCTTCTATAATATCTCTTTTATCTATGATTCTAGTGAACTTAACAAAGATCTGTCAATACATATGTATATCATTAAAAAGAACCAAATTTTGCTTTCATTGAGCTTCTGATTTATACTGGTGATTTCTATGCCATTTATTTCTGTTTTATTTTTATTATTCCCTTCTATGGACAATTGACTTTATTTGTACTTTTTTAGTTGTTTTTGTTTGAGCTTTAGATTTTGTTCTTGTAAATTTTTTTTCTTTGAGGTAAGTTTGAACTACGAAAAATTTCTCCCTTATCTCTGCTATTACTGCATTCTTCTTATAGCATATGACTTAATTTTCATTTATTTCCAGGTATTGTTAAAAATTTATCCTTTATTTTCTTCTTTTTCCCAAGTCATTCAGAAGTAGGTTGTATAGCTTACACATATTTTATAATGTTCCATCTTCATTAGTGGTTCATTTTTAGTTTTGTGCTATAGTGATCAGAAAAGTAAATTTGTATGACTTCAAGCTTAATAAATTTCTATTTATTTCATATCCCATCTTAATAGGCTTCCTTGAGAATGTTCTATGACCACTGGAGAAAAACATGAATTATGCAGTTGTTGGGTAAAGTGTTCTGTAAATGTTTATTAACACTAGCTTTTAAATTGCCATTTATGACTGTTGTTTCCCTGATAATGTCTACCTTATTGAACTATCCATTGTTATAAGTGGGGTGCTAAACTATCCTACTATAATTTTATTGTTGTCAGCATCTCTCTTTAATTATCCTAGCAATTCCTTATGTATTTTGATGCTTCTTCATTTGATATATATATTAATGTGCTATTTATTTGCATTGAATTGACCTATTAAGCATTAGGTGAGATCCATCCCAGTGTTTCATTTCCTTATTTACGTGGAACATTATTTTATCTGATATATATATATATATATATAGCTGTCCCTGCTTTATTTAGATTGCCATTTGATTTTAGAATTGTTTTATAAATTTTGACTTAAGCCTATTTAGAAGTTAGATGTATGCAGAATGTTTGATTTTTTTAAAATCCATTTGACCACTCTATATTTGTGATCACTCTATTTGTGAATTCAATCCATTAATATTAAGTGTGGTTATTAATATATATTTTATGCAAATAGACTTTTTGCTATTTTTCAGAGCATATTTGTAGACTATCACTGTATGCTTGCTTTTTTGCATATTCTCTTGTCTTGTACTTTGAAAATATGTATGCTGTGTTTGGTTCCCTTTTCAGTTCTTCTTTGTTTTTTATATAGATTTGCATTTTAAGATTGTTCTGTTATTTATATATATGTGTGTCTATGCCTATAACAATTTTTAAATCACATGCAAGTTAATCTAAAGCTCAGTCTAACAGTTTGCATTTTTCTGGTCCTCCTTGACACATTTTATATTTTCTGTATTGAATGATTTTAAGTGTGGTTTCTTTTTATTTGTATATAATTTTAATATTTATTATAAGGTTAATTTAGTTCTGGTAATTCCTTTAACATTTTTTGCCATTTATTACTGTTAATTATAAAAATAACCAAGTAGGGAAGAGTACTCTTTGTTGGAAATCTTTTTCTTTTAGCACTTTTAATAAAACATGCCATTGCCTTCTGCCCTGCACATTTTTTTCCTGAAAAATTCAGACTTATGTGGGTTTCCTTATATGCAACTTGTTTTTCTCTAGTTCTTTTAAGCTTTTGTCTTTAATATTTTAGTTTTGCCGTTGTAGCACAGTATGTCCTGGTGTATGTCTGTTTGCGATTCTTCTATTTGGAACTCTTTGAGCTTCCTAAGTCTGGACGTCTTTTCCTTTTCCAGGTTACGGAATTGTCCACTATTACTTTTTTAAACAGTTATTCTGTTTCTTTCTCTCTCTCTTCCTCTAGGACCCCTATGATGAGAATGCTGTTTCTTTTGATGTTAGCCCAGAGGTTTCAAATGCTGTCTTATATTCTTTGAATTTTTTTCTCTCTTTGCTGGTTTGCTTGATTGAGTTCCTCTGTCCTATCTTCCAGATCACCGATTCTACTGAAAGCTTCATCCAGACTATTACTGAGTCCTTCTACTGAGTTCTTTAACTTAGCCACTGTGTCTCTTACCTGTTTGACCTTGTTTTAATTCTCTTCTTTGCTTCCTGACTTTCTCGTTTACTGCCTCTACTGATTTGTGGATTTTCATGACTGTTATGTTAAATTCCTCTTCAAATAAATTCCTCTGCTGTATTCTGATTTTCCCCTGGGTTTTTGATTGAATCTATCATTTCATATTTCTGTATGTCTTTGCTGTATTCGGCATTCTGTTTATATTACTGAGTGTTCAGCTTCCATGGTGCTGCATAGATTTGACTTGTCCAGGATTGGCAATAAGGCTGCAGTTTTGCCTCTACTCACAAAGCGGAGCTAGCAGATAGCATTGAGGTTTGGTCCCATGTGGAACTGTCTTCTCACTGTAATCCTGGGGTGGGGTATCTGATGGACAGGTTATGTGGTGGGTGGGATGTAGGCAGGATATCTCTCTGCAGACGCCAGGTTCTGGCGTGAAATTGTTGTTAGAGGGGTTCAAATTTGAAATTTCTTTGGCTAATTTGTGGTTACGATTGTGCCCAGCACAATTTTACCATGCTAGCTCCAGCTCAGCTCCTGGTGTGCTGGCTCTCCTTTTTCTTCCTCTCCCAAGTCAGCCTTTTCTGGCTCTGTTTCTCCATCCCACTGGGCCTGCCTCTCGCTGCATCCACAGCTGGTCCCAAAATCTCTAGCCTCTGCTTCACCACAGGACTGGAGATTCCTGGACTCAGAACCAAATCTAAATCAGCGGCTTAGGTGAGTACCCCAACAGACACCCTCACCCACCATTAGTTGTCAGCTGTTCCATCTCCAACTGAAGTGCCAGTTGTTTCTTGGTTCTTGTCTAGGGAAAACAGGTGATTTTTTTTTTTTTTTTGGTGTCTGTGGGAAGCAACTCGAAAGTGCTTCCTATCAAGTAACCATCCAAAAGTTGATCTCCCAAGTAAATGTGCACCTATTTTCCGTCTGTGTAGGCAGGAGTAAAATCTTCCCATGTGATGTTTTCTTCTTTCTTATAGCATGGCTGTGCAGTCCCTCCAAGATCATTCATCATCTCTATGGTTCAAGTAACACTGCCAAGTCATACATTTGGTGGTCCAGAGGGAAAGTTTGTCAGTCATATTCTGAACTATACCAGGAATCCTTTTTTCAGTGCTGTAGCTCAGGAAGCTGGGAGAGAGTCTTTAGGCATTCAATGTTCAGACTTTTAACATTAAAGAGAAGCAACTTATTCACCTCTTCCTCTAAGCCCCACCTCATTACACAAGGTCTGTCATTTATTGGTATTGCTTCCTGTCACTCAACTCATTTATTTTTAATTGAAATATTTATTTGTTTATATTTAGGTACTTTTTATTACAGAGGTAGTAAAACATTTATTTTTAACATATTGTGTGTCAAGACATTTTATGTAACAAATAATTACTCAACACAAGATACAAAAAGCTTTTCTTCCTGTAGCCTCCACAATCTAATGACACTGTCTGTGGGAGGCAGTTCAAAGTGTTTATCTGCTGCTCTTTTAACCTGTTCTTTAGCATATTCAGTAATCATTAGCTTAGAACTTACAGTGTCTGTATTTTTGTGAAAGTATCAGATAGATTGCTAGCACCCCCATAAAGCATACGAAGAGAAATGCTGCACACTGTTCACCCTATATTCATAAAGTTGGCATCACATATCTTATCAAATCAGAGTCACTTACTTTGTGAACAGCGATGCATTGCTCTTCATTTCATTTTCTTAAAAATTGATCAAAATTGCTTTCCTTACAAATTTGTCTAAGTTCAACACAATTGATTATCCTATACCAGGGTATTAATTTGCATACCTCTACTATTATTGTTTTCTAGATATACTTTTAGCTCATAATCATAAATAAATGAATTAAAAGCATTCCTGTACATATGGAATTAATACTATTAAAGTATAATGTGTGTTCTTGTTTTTCCCTCACAAATTTGGACAAAAATTGTGTATTAGACATGGAAAAATATGGTATTGCTGAAAGAAACTTAGAAAATATATCATTTTGATATATTTGTGATTTTGAATCACACCTTCATCAAGGACAGGTTAAGAAAAACACTTTTTTTCTTAAAGAAAAGTTCAGACAGAGATGAATGCAAGTAGGCAGTCAGGAAGAAAAGAGGATGCACTTTTTTAAATTTTTATTTAGTCGTTCACACTGGCTATCTCCCCTTGAACCTGGAACGCAAACCCAGGTGAATGTGACCTGGCTTCTTCAGAGGGAATTATCCTAACCACTACTCCATGAGGGTATGCCAAGAGTCACATATTTTACTTTTAGAGAGGAGAAGGAAGCACTTTATTTATTTTTATTTAGTTGTTCTCATTGGTTGTTTCACTCAGCCCTGGGTCTTGAACCTGGGACCTTGGGATGTATATGGGACTGCTTCCAGGTGAACTAGACTGGTATGTCACCAAAGGGCACCCAGAGTCACGGATTTTAAGCTTTACCTATACAAGTTACTTCTCATGACCATATGGTTATTCTTTTTTGGATATTGCTTTATAATATTCTATGATTACATCATAATTGGTAATTTCTTAGGAAAGAATTCCCTTTGTAAAAGGCATATGTTTATAAAGTGAGTAAAGTGTGAAATATTTAAGGGTAACAAATAAGTCTTTGAGAATTAGTTTTTGTGGTAAAAAAATTTTGTATTTTGGGATTTTGGCTAATGGCAAATAGTTTAGCTATACAATATTTAATACTGAAAGAGATTCTCTAAATGTTATACAAACTAAGCATGTGTGGTGTGAGACCATCTATTTTTGAAAGGTATAGTAGATAATAATTGGGATTTTAAGACAGACAAAGCAATTTTCAGTCATTCAATATGAGACCTATGTGTAACTAACAGAATTTTCTAGAGTAGCAATTATGACCTTGGATAAAGAATGGGAGCAATAATTTTCACAAAGAGAAAGAACACAAATGGTAGGAGATACTGAACAAACTCAGTTTTCCTTCTAGCATATACTGAGACCCTGGTATCCATAGAGAGGAACAAGTGATATTATTATTCTCATTGGGTTAAATTAACTGCCCCCACTACCAACACATACTCTTACACTTGAGAACTGACCCTTTTGTTCCTACAGTCTGGTGTGGAAAATAGAGGAACAATTTTTGGGAGAACAATAGACCTCAGAAAAACAAAAAGCATAGAACAGAAAGCATAGGGAATTAATATAGTACACAAAGACCTGATTGCAAGACTTGAATTTGTTGAATTAGAATCAATAGCACAGGTAATAAGATAGAGTGGAAATTTCCCTGTGAATAGAGAAATTGTATGGTCTCTTGTCCTGTGATCCTTTATCTGCCTGATGCTGGAATTGGAGGCTACCATACTGCACACAGGGTGAAATTTCCTTATACCTTGGTCATAAGTGTAATTGTGGTGTCAGAGTTCCCCTTAGAGTTTGTGGTAAAAGCTAAACACACAGGTTCATAATAATGCCCATGAAATTATTCCCTGCTGGGATTGGGACATCAAATACATTTGCAACACAGGTATAGGTAGCTGAATGATTTGTTACAAAGAACATCAGTCCACCACTCTCTAGGGATGTCAGTCAGAGAGGTTCCAGGGCAGGTTCCAGGGAAGAATATGTTTTGTTGTGACCAGCTCCCAAATACCCTTGAAAGTTACCAAAACTCTCTCAGTAGTGGCCATTGCTTAGAATATGGTCTGCTTATGGACTAGACCTGCACCTACTGAATATTTATTTTTTGTTTCTTGTATTCATGCTTGTGACTCTGGCAAAAATCTCGGCCTTCCATATACTAACTCCAAATCTGTAGGCTGGAATATTGGATCAAATCACTGCACTAGTTTTAAAAATATCAATTCTGATAATGTTTATACAGCCAAAGAAATGCCAGCATTTTGGCCAACAGTACAAACCTATACTTTGAAACTTAATACACTGAAGTAAGGTCATTACATCAGGGCAGAGAAAGGCATTTATTTTGCCTAATCCGCACAAATAAATACAGATAAAAAAGACACAGATAAATTCATACAAAATGGTAGAACAAAACAAAAAATTCAGGAGATAATTTGAATGCAATAGAATTAAGTAAATTGCCAGATTATAAAGCGACAATGTTAATGATATTGAAATCAGAACAATGGAGTAAAAAAGATAACTGCAACAAAGACAGAGAGAATTTCAAACTGAATTTATTGAGAAAATGAACACAAAGGTTGAACAAAGTATTGAACAGATGTTCTCAAGAGAAGGCTGGAATAAGCCATCAACATAGAAAAGCTGAAACAGGGCAGTGAAATAAAACCATGAGTACAGCAAAGAGATAAAGAAACTAAAAGAAATAAAGGTAGTATAAGAGACTTATGCAATAACATCAAGATCAATAAGGTTTACATCAAGAGTGTCCAGAAGAAGAAAGAAAGAAGGGACATAAATGTTATTTGAAGTAATAATAGCTGAGATGTTTACTACTTTTAGGAAAGAGTCAGTCCTCCAGATACAGGAAGCTCAAAGAGTTAAAAACAGAAAGTAAAATAGACATGCACTAATACATATTGTCATTAAAAGGACAAAAATCTAATGATAAAAAAAAGTGAAAGCAGTAAAAAAACAAAAAAACAGGTTAAATGCAAGGAAGTCTCCGAATGACTGTCTTTCAATTTCTCAGCAGAAATGTTGCAGGCCAAAAGATTGTATGTTTCTTTCAAATTACTGAAAGAAAAGGATTTCCAAACAATAGCAATCTATTTTGCTAGATATTTACTTGCAATTGAAGAAAAGATAAGGAGTTGTACAAAAATATGTTAAAGGAGTTAGCATTGAAATCAATATGCAAACTCCAGGGTCATGTCAAGATGTATATATATAAAAAAGAAATGAAAGGAATACCAAAGGACATAAATGTTATCAAAAAACATGCAAAGAAAATAAGAGAATATAAGTCCAGTCTGCAGTAACATCCAGAAAATAACAAAATAGCAATAAATAGTTATATATCAATATTCCAAAATTTAAATAATTGAACTTACAAATCAACAGGCATAGAGTAACTGAATGAATTAGAAAAAGCAAGTCAATTTTCTACCACATGCAGGAAACTCATTTGATTTCTAAGATAAACATAAACTCAAAGTCAAAGATTGGGAGATATACATAAAATCAAATGGCAAACTAAAACAAGTAGAAAAGTCATTTATATCAGACAAAATAGATTTCCTATTTTAGAATTCAATAAAAGACAGCAATAGCATTATATAATAAGAGACTAATTTGATAAGAAAACAACAGATAATATATAAAAACCATGAGGGATATCAAAATGCACTAAGCAATTGTCAACAGAACTAAGATATATATATATGTATATATATAGACAAACATAGTAGGAGACTGTAACACTCCACTTTCATCAATAAACAGATCAACCAGGCAGAAAATCAACAGTGAAAAAACTCATTTAAATGACAAATTAGAACAGAAAAGATTAATAGATTAACAAATATTTACTGAACATTTTGTCCAAGAACTACAGAATTCATATTTTTCTCAAGTTCCTGTGGAACATTTTTAAGGCTAGTCCAATGTTGGAAAACCAACAAGTGTCAACAATTTAAAAGATTAAAATCATAATGTAATTACTGGTGCTTATCGACTATATTTTTTAACTAAATAAATTTAACTAAATATATTTTTTAACTAAATATATTTTTAACTAAGTATATCAGGGGACATGCTTTAATAAAGGTAAATCAACATATTAATGTTTCATTAAGAGTTATCATACATGGTCAAAACTAATAATTAATTATTCTGTTTTTCCTGATAGTGGATTCAGAGTTGGATTAAAAAATAGTAGCATGTCTGAACATACTTGCATATAGCCTGGTGAACTTTTTAAGAGGTAGAAATAATCTACACAATTAGTGACTTTTGCTAATGGTCATTTGATCATTGTGATTTTTCATACTGATGGAAGAGGGATGGAAATTAAATCTCTGACATTTTTCAATTTCAATAGATTCCTTTATTTTTCAAAGTTTTACAGTAATTTGGTAGATTATATTTTAATTTTACTTAAATTTTCAGACGTAAAGGTATACAAATAATACATGATTTTCTCTTTAAATGATTTATCTCTCCTTTATTTGTGTTTCAGGTCTCTGGTATTTTTTATTTATAAATTACCTATTTTATTAGTTTACTCTTAAGAGTAAAATATTTAAATTATATCTTCTTCATCTGTATTGTTTCATAATATTTATGCCCACACTCATTGAAAAAATCTTATCTTTAACTTTCACCTCCTTCGAGTTTATTTTATTCCACTTCTTACCTTAAGAATTAAAAGTGGCACGTTGTGATGGAGTAGTGGTTTGGTCAGTCACTTTTGAATGCGTTCAGGCCACTTACCACTAATTCAAGTCCCAGGTCCGGGGGAAACAACCAGTACAACTACTAAATATAAATAAATGCTGTTTCCTCCTCTCTCTTCCTGCCTACCTGCCTGCCTAATTGCTATCATTCTAGCCTGTACTTTTCCTTAGAAAGTGATAAAAAATTTAATGTTTTTAAATTTTGTTTTTTCTAATGTAGTTTGTCAGAGAGTTTTTACCTGAGGAAGGAGAGAAAACATAATTTTCCTTATTTATCTCTTTAACACAGCTAAAAATGCTAGACATTATATACAAAGTACACCAAAGAAGACAAAAGAAAGGGGAAGAAATAAGGGTTAAATGCCTAGGGACTTAATACCAAGTAGTGATACAATATTTAGTTCCTTCATTCATATCTGATTATTTCATATTGCATACAGAAGAATGAGAAACCCAGAAGTGACCTTAGGCACAAGCAGAAGAAAAAATAATCAAGAAAGATTTCATTAGTCAAACAGCAGAATAAGGTGCAGTCTAGAAAACCAGGAAATAACTTCCATTTTAGCTAAATAACATGGGACCAGGAGAGGGTTTCAGTGTTTCAGAACTTTTATTTTCAACAATGTTATCTGTCTCAACGTTCAATAATTGAATCTACTTGAAGCACACCTAAAATGCATGAAATATTCTATATTAATTTTCCCTTTCAAAATCATTTAAACAATAATAAAAATAATAACCAAAGGTAGCTCTTAGAATATGCTTACTAGCTACTTACTAGGAGCTAAGAACTTTTTTATAACGTATGTATATAGTGATCCATCTAATCATCATACAAAGCTAAACTACAGTACTTCAAAGTTAAAATATATACAATGAAAAACACAAAGTAATTTACTCAGCATCAAGTATCAGGAAAGTAAATAGACACAGTTGCAAATCTCATTACTCTCAGAATCAAAATTTCTTTTTGTAGACATCAGTGTTCCAGAGGTCTAGCTTTCTTCTCCAGTTTCATTATTAAATCATTCCCTACATTCTGAAAACTTGCAAATTGTATTTTGAAGAGAAAGAGAAGAGGGGAAGGGAAAGAAAAGGAGGGAAAGAGCAGATTCATCTAGTCTAGGGCAGTGTCAATGACCCAATCATTATAGAAAAGATTACATTTACTTATTCTTCTTTAAAAAATAATCTCTAATTTTGGATTTGAGGTCACTATACAACATTAATTTAAATTTCTTCTCTAAGATCTTCTTTCTCTTAGTTTTCCAAAACTGTTTTTAAATGAAAAATAACAAAATTTCACCTAATTTTCTAATTTCCCTATAATATCAATAGATCATAAATTTTCTCAGATATATTAAAAATTCACTCTGCAATTAGTTTAATCTGATGTCTTTTTTACATTATTTGACTTATATTTTATAGAGTAAGTATAACTTCATTTTGTTCTTTTTTAAAATTTCATCCCTTTACTTTTTGAGTTTCCTTGCAAACATGGCTTTAGAAACATTTGCTTTTCGAATAACTTCATTTATTTTTCTTCTTTATCTTATAGTGATTGACATATCATTAGGTTTTCTTTCTTATCCTTGTAATGATGTATTCTTTCAGACACATTGACAGAGATCCCCAAAGAGTTGCTTGCAACTCTATTTTAGGGAAGGAAAAACAATTCCTCAATTTGCTTAGGGTCCCTAGATAGGTTAATTAAGCTTGATGAAGTTACATTAATGGGAAAAAGGAATACCAGTGTTATTAAATATTTACTTATGTATGGGAGCCTTCACAAGTGAATGGTGTGACTAAGCAACACTTTAATATGTTTAGAAAAAAAAGCGTTCCGTTTATGAAGAGTTGAAAAAGAAGTTTATATTAGGAGTAATAAATGAGGAAGAAGTTAAAAAGAGATAAGGGTTAACAAGATTTGTGTGTATGGATTTCTTGACTTCGCATTCTCTGTCCCTGGTATTATCCTCCCTGTACAGAGAATGAATCTTTGACATATAAATGTCTTCAGAGAAGACAGCAAAAGGTGGGAGGTCAGAGTGATTTCTCTATTTCTGCTCCTTTAAAAAAAATTTGTTTAACTTAATAAACTCAATATGCCAAGGAGCCCTGATTTTAGAGTAAAGTGTTGTGACTCCCATCAGTGTATTGACTGTTGCCTGTTTTTTATATAAATTTCCATTGGTCTTAAAAAGACTTCCTGTTCTCCTTCTGTGGCTATGATTTTCCTGAGCACAAAAGTCATTTCTCTATTCTAAGGAGGCAGATTTTCAATAAACCCTTTATCTTCTCCAAGTAAAGCCTATTTTCACTTCTTTAATTTGAAATTCCGATTTTGTGTTAACTACAAAGCTTCATCCCTTCTTTATCTGTCTTAACTCAGCCATAGCCTAATAATTAAAAGGTCACATTTAGGCAAGCCACTAGAGTTATAACTACTCACGTAGATCGAAGCTAGAGGCAGGCTGACAATATGTGCTGTTTTAAATGGGGCAGGATCTATATAAAATATTTCCCAACTATCCCATAATTTTAACATGTCAATTTTCTCCTGTCTTTAATAAGCCAGGAGAATCTTTAATGTGGGGCAAAAGGGCAGCTGAGTTGCCCTGAGCCAAATCTGTTGAGAGGTCCCAAAACCAACTGCTCTCTTTGTCTTCTGTTAATAATGTTCTTTGCTGGCACTGAATATAGCAGGTGTTTCCACCACCTGTGAGAAAACAGAAGCTGTGTGGAAAGAGGATTCCCCCAACAAGCACTTGTTCCTTCAAACTGAGTCAAAAACCACAGTGTAGTTGAGTTGCAGGTAAGTACTATAGGAGTTATTTCTAGCACTTTGTGGCTTAGCTCTGGCACTGTGGGGGTTATTGGACATTTGTAGCATTGAGTTGGTTATTAGGCATTACTGGAATAAGGATGGTTAAAGCAGCATGTGTTTTCAGCAGGACATTTAGAACAGGGCTTATCAAGGGTCAAATTTGGGTTTTGCCTAAGGTATACAAATTCCTTGCATCAGCCCTGACCAGTTGTATGATATTCCACCAGAACACACAGTTGTTACTATAAGATCACCCATGGGCAGTACGTAACACTTGTTTCTGGCCAGGCTGCTCTCTTTTTGCTCAGATTGTTCTGCCTATTGCCTTCCCCTAAGTCACCACTGCATAACCCTGTCATGTTTTTGCATTCCCAAATCCCAAATCCTTCTCAAGGAGATATGGTCATCTTTGCTATATATATCTAGGACAATAGTCACTGTCAACTGCATAGATTGAATATATCCTGAAATGTCACTTCTTATTCCTAATGCTTAAGGTTTCCAAGCCATGTCTTCACATCCTAAGGATGCTGTGTGTCTCTCTGCACTATGTGTGGATTGGATGGGGGAAATATCTTGCTAGTTAGCTGTTCTTTCTCTGATATGTTCCGAGATATTGTAGGTACAAAATATTAAAGGAATAAAACATCATCATCTACTTGCTGAAATGGACTTGCAGTAAGTGCTTATATAAAAATCTAAACCTGAGATTCTCCCTCTTTTCTGTCTAAATGAAATCTAAGTGCACAGTTTTAAAAGGAGCAATATCAGAAAAATAGGCTTTTCCCACAACACAGAATGATAAGTACCAATCCAGTGAACATATATCATAGAGGAAAGTTAGGGGAAATTGAGAAAGTAGCTCATAATGAAGTCAAAGAAACTTCTTTTGTTTCTTCTATGGTTTAGCCAAATGACTTCATTGCTATTGTATGGAATATGAAAAATCACCTCCTGCCTCCTGCCAGAGAATAGGAACAAGTTCTGGTAACTAGCAAAAATGTGATCTACATCATACACAGAAACAACTTTTAAGAGCCTATGTAAACATTTTGCAAAGATTTTTGAGTAATTTTTCAATAATGGAATGCTATAGTTTATTATGATATAAAGATTATTTTTATTAATCTATTTATTTTTTGATAAATTGGGCAGGGAACATCTTTCTCCATCTTTCTTTCTCTTGTCTGGAAATTATACTTCTACTATAAGCATATTCTGCTTTTTTTCCAGTCAATTATTAAAATAAAATGCTGTTTTGTGGGTCTACTATCATTTTACATTGATATACTTATACGGTTTTATCTCATAACTTTCCATTTTTCTGACATTGCCATAAATTACTTAGATCATTTACTTTTTACCTTTTTTTCATACTGGTCCTACTTTGGGTCATTTATTCCTACCATTTTCCTCTTTTTTATTTTTTTCATGCTTCTTATGAATGTTCCTTACTGTCTTAAAATACACATTGTCATTTATTTCCATTATGCTTAAATGACTCTCTGAAAGCAGGCTTTAAACTTCAATGAATTTTGCCTTATGTTTCCATGGCAACTTACTCAAAACATTACTGTAATTTTGTCATACTGCTTCACTAAAGCTTTTGATATTTTCCGATTAGTTGATGAGATAATGTTCATACTCCACAATTTGACATTAAGTAACTCTGTACTATGACTCACCTATTTTTAAAGTCAGACATTCCAAACTCAACTCACATTTTATTGTTTAACAAAATTATAAAATTCATTATTCTTTAAAAACTATCTATTTCTTTTATTTTATACTTACTCTTGACAATTCTCATATAGTGTGGAATAGCCTGACTTTCAAAAATGTTTTCCTACTTTTAGATAAAATGATTTTTATTTCTATATCCTTCACAACATTTTTGGTAAATTTTCCAAAATTCTAGCAATTTAAGTTTCTCTCTGGATAAAAAAATTACTCTCGACTTATATCCACTAACTACTGGATTTCATGATGCTCATAACTCAACATATTCAAAGATTAATGTGTTTTATTCTCTTCTTATAGCAGATATTTATTGTTTACAAAACTGTTTTTAGTGTTTTTGAAGAATTTAAATTGCTTATATTTCCCAGTCTTCTTTCTTGCAATAAGATCTTATATGAAAATCTCAACCTGAGATTCCTTCTCTTTTCTCTCAAAATTAAATCTAAGAGCACAGTTTTAGAAGGAACAATAGGAGAAAAGCAGTCTTTTTCCACAACATAGAAAGATAAATACCAGTACAATGAAGATGTAATATCAAAGAGGAAAGCTAGGGTTAGTAGACAGGATCAAGTGACTAAATTCTAGCCAGTAGAAAGTAAGCATAAATGAAAATAAACCATGCCCCAGAAAGATCCACTCATAAAATAGATTCTTCATGATTTTTCATCCCATATCTGCTCATGAAAGAGAGGACAAGATTTTGAAAGATGTGGTACTCTCTTTGAGATAGAACTTCAGATCCTTAGTAACCATGTGAATAGTCCTCTGTGCTTAACTGATGTCTATTGGATGCAAAAAAAAACCATTTTTCTAGTGATAAGCTGGTGATATTATTGGTTTACATGCTAGTTGCTTTAACCCCAGATACATACATTTATTTCTATATTCATTTCTATTACCTTAGCTGACACTATTCCTACCTACTACAAGCTTATTAATGGTTTCCCACTTATTCAAAATAATTTCTCCTTTGTCATAGCCAAATACATCTTGTCAAAAATAAAATCAATTAAATTGTGTCTTTGATTAAAACTACTCAATAAGTTCTCATTTCATTGATAATAAAACCCAAATTTCTAAACTTGGCTTAAAGGCATCCTCATTAAATCACCATCCTCTGGAAAGGGACTATAGGAAATCAAGTTTCCATACCAGGTTTCTAGAACTCTAGGATTGCAGACCTGATACATTAGGGAGAATGCAAAAATAGTAATGAAGTAAGTTGATTATAATGCACACACATATATAGGTAGGCTGACCATATTTCCATGACACAAACATAGAATTTGGGAAAGCAAAAATGGAATGGGGTTACATATTGGTGACTAAGCAGAGGGAAGAAGGTGGAGCAATCCAAGCAGCAGCAGAGCAGACAGGCCAGCAACTAGCAAGTAGTGTGATGCCCATGGGTGATTGCATTGTAATGATGTATGTCTGGCAGGATTTCATACTAATTTTGAGGGTCGGTGCAAGGAATTTTGGTAACTTAGGAGAAAACTAAATTTGGTGCTCAAATAAGGTCCAATCTAAATATCTTGCCTAAAACACAAGCATCTTTAATGATTCCAGTGCCAGAAATCTCCAATAATCCCCACAGTGTCAGAGATAAGGCCATAGGACTTACCTGTGGCTTTGTCACACTGCCATATTCTGTTCCTTTTAGAAGCAGGTGCTTGAGAGGGGGAAAATCCCTCAGTTCCTTCAACTCCTGTTTCTTCATAATGGGTGGGGAACAGCAGTAGCAGCTGCCACCCTCTGCAGGAGTTAGTTTTTGCAAGGGCAAGTGCCAGAGCTGTCATTAATCCAGGGGGGAAAAAGCACCATTGTTTTTGGACCCCTTCAACAGATAGTCTTGGACAACTCAGCTGCCACCTTTGGCCCATATTAAAGATGGCCCTGGTTTACTAATAACAGGTCAAAATTAACATTTATATTAAAATGATAAGACAAAGAGTGAGGAAATATTTTTAAAAATGGTGATGTCCCATTCAAAATGGTGCCGATGGCCAGTCTACATATAGACTATAATACAATAAAATCAAAATTACACTTATTTTATCAGTAATAAGCATATATAATAAATCACTTATACAGATAATTATATTAAATAATACATAATATTCATAGCTTGTATTTACTCTAAGAAAGGTCTGTTAATCTATATGTGATAAATCTGTGTATTTTATTATGAGTTATCTTGACATATATATACATGTCTGTGTGAGATAGCGAATTTTATTTATTCATATAGGTAAGTATTACATATATATGAAATTGAGTATTCAATGTTAAGTTGCTCAGTTCAGATTATAATTGACTATATGCAAGTACAAATCATTAGTTTTAAAGTAAGTTAAAATTTCTTAGCATAATAAACAAGAGGATGATGTGCAACAAGTTGGATGAATGGACAACTATAAGTTAGCTCAGTAGGATGTGATTTAGCTTTGATATTGCAGGAATCAAGAAAAGTGCTTTCATGATGTTTCCATTTATATTTAATATGTATTAAATATATACAGGCAGGCAAAGTATAGTGAAGAAAAGTTTATAAGACAACATTATAAAATATTAACAAATTTAATGTTGGTAGAAATCAACCCACTTCAATTGCAGATAAAATATCTTTATTTAAAACAGTTTTATTAATCTTTAAAGTGGCATGAATACAGTGATGGATATTTCAGATGAAAGTTATTTTTCCTTCTAAATCAGTCTTCCTAGGGTATTTCATGTTGCATGTCTTCCTCTCTTGGACCATTTTGAAGTTGTTCAATCTTTAATCTGAAACATTTGATTCAGTGACCATCAAGTGAACTATGTCTTATGAATTATATAACACGTTTAATATAAAGAAAAACTACTTTTACACAACTATAGTACCAATAATGATATCAAGAAGACTACATCATTAGTATGTATGAATAATTACAGACTGCTGTATTTATGATCATCCTAATACCAACCAAAGGCAAATGCAATTTTTGTTACCTCTTCATATCTGAGGAAACTGCAGTAGTACAGACCTCTCATTCTCCTGGGAGTTCCCTGACTCCTCTTCTCCTCTGGATGGTGACCATCATGCTACAAGCCTCCAAGAGTCTCATGCTGTGAGGAATCCTTGCCTCTCAGGCAGTTCCTCCAAGCGCCACCCATTAGAGATTATTGTGTGCTACTACCTCTATTTCTACCTCTAAATTATTTGCTGTCCTCGTCCACTCTTTCTAAACTCACTGACTTTTGTCTGCTTGTTTACTAATCTGTTAAGGGAACATTGCTGAAATATCATATACCACCAGTGAATTTAGCAAACTCTATCTTTAATTAAGTATGTACCACATATAAATATCTATACATATACTGTTATCCATATGTGAAATGTGCATGTAATATAATATATATGACTAATACATATCATATAATTCCATATCTCATTAAAAAATAATTAAGGACCAAATAAACAGTCTGTGTAAAATGCCCATCACAAAATTTCATTGTTAAATCTGCATTCAAGAGTGATGCTTTGTTTTTTCATGTATGAAATGAAGAAGCTGAATGAGTGATTTCTGAATCACCCCCGACTAGTTCAACTCTACCAAATTGAATTCTATATCAAAATGTTCTTAAAATAATTGCTGTTTATATGCTAAATAAATGAGATTTTATAAATGTAATGATGACATAAAATTTACATGTCTATAATATGCAATACCTCTGAGAGTAATCTTCAATGAGAAAACTATTTTCTTGAATTCTAAATGATAAATATTTGTGCATTTAACAATTCATATTTAAAATTCTACATGTGTGTACAAAATTATTTTTAATTCATGCTAATACCTTTGTATATATGAATGGAATTTCCTAAAAGTTATATTTTCATAAAGGTTTGAAGCATAATTTCAATTACTTTCACAAAATTAACACCAACTCTATCTTGACACTTTATAATAGTGAAAAATATGCAATAGCTCAACTTATATTTAGATATATAAAATAAACTACATAAATCATCTTTAATGAATTACATATTCTTGAATAAAATAAATAGCATCATCATACTAAAATATTATTAAATGGTAGGTCAAAAAGAAAAATGTTACTTTAAGGTTTGAGATGAAATGAATGTGACTAATACTAATTTTAAGGAAGATATGACAAAACTTAGATTGAAATTCTTCTAATGAATGGCCTTCGTAAAAACAATTTTTCATGAAAGTCAAATATTTATACATTTGGGGTAATTACTTAACTACCACTAAGAAAAATATCAAAGCACAAGTTTTTATGTGTATGTAAGATCTGGCTGTCAATCTGAATTGATGTGTTTCACAGGATACAATAACATGACTCGCACAAGGGCAAGTACATGGAGGTTAAAACTCACATTGCCTCTTCAAAGACATTTTGTGAGTTCACTTGCCTGGTGACACTTCCATCTTTGCTCCTTTTAATTTCACTCTTGTCACAATCAATAAAGATTTTAAAATGTAAGTCGTATTATGAAAATTGTGATGACTGATCATTCCACTATTTCCTAATTTCTACCAGAAATGAAGCCACATCTTTATAAAGACTCATAAATCACTTTTTATGGCCATCTTTGACTATATATCCTACAATTTTTCTATATGTATCAGTCAGCTGGGTTCCAAGCTGTTTATTTTGAAAAAAAGAAAAATATCCAATTACTAATCTCTTATGCTCCTTTTCCTCAATTAGCTCTGATATCTGTTTATTTTTATTCTACCTTATCATTTTATAACACATAATTCCTATAATAATATAGATTGATAAAGGCTTTTTTAAAAGGGGGAACCGAAGGGAATTTTAAGCAAAGTAAGTAAGAAAGAAAAAGGGAAGTATAGGAAATTTTGACTCATACATAACATACAATGAAATGAAGCAAATGATCAAACAAATCTCAACAAAAACAACAGGACTCAGGACTTAGGGTATAGGTCTGTAGTAGAGGGGAAATGATGGTGATTAAGGACACCAGAACTCTAGAACAGTAAGATTATCTAGTACACTGTGGAACTGAAATATCAGCAGCTTCCATAACCCACCTTGACTGGCATGAGGGTAGCATTGAAGCAGCAGCATTCTCCAAAAGTGCTTCTGTCAAGAAAAGCAATAACTTTGTAGCAAAGGTTAAAATTAAAATATGGTCCTCTGCTCAGTTCAAATGTCCATTTTATATAGTAATAGAAAATGGGGTATCATTTTGGAGAAAAGCAAATAGATTGTACAAAAAGGCCTAGAAATTTAAAGACCAAAATCATGATACTTAAGCAACATAATTAAGTGAAATATTATGGTTTATTTGCATGTGAATTGACAAGGAATAGAGTGACCATAACAACATTTTTGAAAGAACGGTACTGACATGTAAGCCATAATCTTGGCCTACAAAAATCAATATTCTCTCATCCCTAAAGCAAGGCTCTAGATCACTAAACCTATCAGGCAGCATGTAAACTACAAAAGCTGTATAGCCCTGATAATGGGAAGATTCCCTATGAACTCCTCAGACATGGTGTTTGAAGATGGACAAAGAACATAGTATGTATGCTCACAGAGAACATTTAACAAATGAACACTTCCTGCCTGAAGACCACAAAATATCTTAACCCAGGAATTTGCCACAAAAGGCAATAATCACAATTGGTTCCCAGAGGACTAATTTGTTAAAACATCTTTCCTTATCCAAATGAATTATATTTTTGTGTCTTTATTTTCTACCACAGCATTCTATATAGTGTTCTGGGAACAGATGAATTTTCTTATGATTTATAGGACACTGGAATCTAAGGATTCATATATGGCATGATGGAAAAGACTAGAAAGCATCTCAATATCCTGGAGTGTGATTTAGTTATAATTTCCAGATGAGACTCTGAGAAGGCAGGAAGTGTGGGGAGAGGGTGCATGTAGATATTTTACTGACTAAATATCAAATGGATAAATGTGACTATTTGAGGCGTATCACTTCTCCCTTCATTTTTCAGTATTAAAAAACTTCAGTGTTAGCTGGATTCATTCTTTCCTAAAACAAATATCAATTTACTCAGGATTTTTCCAAGTTGACAGATTAACAAAATAGAAAGAGTTTTAGTACTTAAAATTTTGGAACCCATACTTGCCCAGAGAACCTGTATCAATATTTATATAAGAAAATATAAAACACTATCTTTTAAAACTACTACTGTTTTGATCTTTAGTTGTTTTATGATCATAATCTAATCCACAAAAATGACACAATAAATAATAATGAAGGGTTTAAAATCATTTACTAGGATGAAAAGAAAGATGCATACTTTAAATTTAAAAGAATAAAAGGTAAAAAAAAGGTCAGAAAAAAGAAATCTAAGACTATAATTTAAAACAGTTAAAAAATATGTATTTTTCTGCCTTTGAAACAGAAATTAGGATTTCATAGTTTTATGAAATTGACCTTGATCTGACATAGTGGAGTGCTTACCCAACAAAATGAACACTTAAAACAAAGTCATAAGATGAAAAAGGAAAACCAGGTCAATAAACACATCCTTCATATTCATGCCCAGACAGACTCATTTTTCTAAGAAAAGAACAACTCAGAAAGGATTGTTTTCACTAAATTCTAATAAAATTGAAAACAAATAGATGTTAAAAGTAGTTTCTTAATAAGTCAATTACTGATAGGGGATGTTTCATATATATACATGCATATATATTTATGTATACGGAGAGAGATGCACATATAGATAGAGAGCTATAGACACATGATTTCATTTTGATTAGCTATATATAATCAAAAATAATCAAAATTAAATGATAATTCTGTGGAATATAAAAAGTCTGAATCACATTGGTGTATGCTTTCCCTATTTTGCTCTATATTTTCTCCTAGAGCCTTTACTTTGTAATTAAAATTACATGGAACTAAATTTAGTGTTAGAATTGTGTTCTCAAAATACATGTGCCAATAAGTTATGAACTAATGTGAAAATTGAGGAGATAATTGTCATAAACTCTTGTTTTAGTTTTATTTATTTTTAATTGACAAACAACCTCTTACCAAGACTTAACTCTAGATGATGCATTATTACAGCACTCAGACATTATTTCTCTTTTAAACAGTACAGCAACAAACAAAAGTATTGTATATAGCAGAGATGGAGAATTTCTATTTTATTAATAAATCTAAGAAAAATGAATTCGAATAGTTACTATCCTTAAAAAGAAGTTCCTATTGACAAACTGTTGACACATTATTAATGCAGCA
Organism: Solenodon paradoxus; assembly: GCA_004363575.1. Taxonomy (NCBI): domain Eukaryota; kingdom Metazoa; phylum Chordata; class Mammalia; order Eulipotyphla; family Solenodontidae; genus Solenodon; species Solenodon paradoxus. The sequence continues at coordinate 1,749,966 of RJWH01000037.1, forward strand.
GAGCTTCTGTCTAGTTATCTTTGGAGAACTTCATTTACCAGTCAGCACTATTTCACTGGGCTTGAATGGTTTATTTTTTCTATTTACATTTTATATCATTAAAAAGCTTTTCAGTAGTGCTATTTTCTGAGTAATATGTATTTCACATTGCAATAAAACAGTTTCCTTTAAAGCCATTGAAAGAAATTTCTTACATAAAGTCTTATAATGCCTTTCTCAAACCACTGAATTAGAAAATCTGGGTGTGTGACTCATTAGCATGAACACTCAAATGACAGCAAGGTCTTTTTCTTATTCACTGGATTAACGCCACCCCACGTCCACCCCCACCAAGTGCATACTAGTTTAACTAGCTCATGTGTGAGAAGTACTGGTCTGAAAATTCAAAAGTGGAAAATAAAGGAGTGCAAATACTGATAAAATTTGAGATTACATGTTGCCGCTTTATTGTGTTCTGACTATCTTGAACACTATATCTGAAAACTGGGAGATATATTTGAGCAGATCAAAATTAAACAGACTACTTCTGGTTTAGTTTAACTTGCTCCCTTGTTGTTTTAACCATTTTGCAAATTCCTGCAGAGTAGGATAATGACACATTTACACCCAAACACACTAAAAGTCAAACACTAAATAGGAGAAAACTTTCCATTCTAAAGCTATCAACATAAAAAGACTTCAGGGAAAGAGAAGGCTTGGGGAATGCCATAAAACTATTGTTTTTTTCTTCTGTAGTCTTGTTTAGGTTTGCTAGCTTTGTTGTACTAAGTAAACATAAAATCTTACTATAGTTTTTAGTATTTTTCATGAGAAAGATAGCTAGCTTGAAAACTGCTCCTCCAAATCTTGATGACTTTATTAAATAATACAAGAAGCATAAAACGACAACTGTCTTCAAATGACATAAAACAGTTGCAAAATACAAATAATGTGAAAAGTAGTCATTCCTCGAGCCCCCCTCTCTCTCTCCCATCAACCATATGCTTCAGCTTATCTCTATAGCAGGTGCCTTTTGGCTGAATGTTAGTGGGCTTCTCCTTGACCTGTTCTTAGTCACATATATGCAAAGGAGACATTACCAAGTCTAGTGTGCTGATGGAATTCTCTGAAATAGATAAGGCAGCAGCCTTAGAAAAGAGCAGATGGCATGAACAGGCATTATGCCAGCTCATAATTGCAATGTGATAGGTCTAGACGAACATTTGTCTGTACCTTCAAATTGGAACTAAATGGAGCTATATATTCCTCTATTATTCTCTTCTTTCCAATTAATCTAGTTTCTGATATGGCCTAAAGAGAACAATATAGTTGTGTATGTATATGCATGTGTGTGTGTGTGTGTTACCTTTCAGTGGATTCAACTATAACCAGAGTAAAAGTGTCCAGCCATTTATAAGTATAATGGATCACTTTATGCCTATACATTTTTAAATTATTGTGTTTCATATCTCCTATTATTCAGACAAACTGTTATTTGTATTTTTTTGGCCAGCTTTTATGTGTTTACTTAGGAAATAGAAATCTATGCTATTTATAATTTTCATATGATTTTTTTCACACATGAAAATTGATAACAGGAAACTCTAAGGAAACACAGCTGGTCTGTGATAGGACTCACTGTGAGCAAGGGAAGGTCTGTCTATTGGAGAGCAGCACAGGTTGCTTCTGACAGTCTATAAATAGATATGGGGAAAAACATTTACACTGAAAAAAAGCAACATATACACTTAGACTTCTACTGGATTCTTCCCTTAGGGTCATGTCATCCCATGAATTCCACAGCATAAAGATGAGAAAAACAGCAACCTGTGAATATAATTAGGTAACTGAGTTTTCCCTTAATTTTCTGGGTAGTAGGCACATTTTTCAAGAGATTATGTTACAAAGCAATGGGTTTGTTCTGCTTCATGTAAGAGCCAACATTATGGCACCAGATTTTGATTAAAGAAGGTTTCGTTGAATGTGAACAGTCAAGGAAACAGGAGAGTTAAAATCTCAGATTTATCTCCCTAATTAGGTGTTGCGGTGAGAATGTAAAGGCATAGGAATTAAATTAGAACAAATACATTCCAGTTTGGTCAATTTGAATAATCTGTCCAGATATAGTCAGGGGGACATCAGGGTGGGTCTTCATTGTTGAGAGATCTCACTTTCTGAATATGCTCTGTGTAGTTTCTTCGTAGAACTTGGGTTCCCAAGCAGTATTTTTTGTTTCAGGTACTGAAGGTCTTTGGGAGAGGTTGTAGCATTTATATTCTAGTCAAGATGCCCATGATTTCTGTCTGTAAGAGAATTCACACTCCCATAAAATGAACATTCTTATCAAGTAGGCAAATCAAACAAAGAAAGAAAAATACCACACATATAAAGTAAGGTGAAAATAGTGGGTTATATTTACTCCATTCAAAGTTGAAATAAAAACATGAATCTGCAATTAAACAGAACTGATGATTATATTGGTTGTATGGATTAGTGTCTGCTCAGCTAACAAGAGTGACTAACTCTTGTGCCTCGTGCTGGTTTCAATTAAAAAATATTATTTGGAGATATTCCTTTCAACTCCTTATCTGTTTGAATTCTTTCATTTTCTCTTAATAGTATCCATACCTTTTTCATCTCCTCCCACACTCAATTTGGGTTTAGCCAACGGAACAACAGCATATATGATATAATTGGAGGCTTGAATAGCTTTTGCTTCTTGAAGTTTCTCCTCTCTTGCGGCTCTTGGGAATATTGCAACTATCACCATATGAAGAGGTCTGAGTAGTATTTTGGTGGATAAGAAACAATAAGGAGAGATTCTCCCCATCATCTTAGCTATATTAGACATGAAATAATCACAAAATACTCAAGTCTAATCAACCCACCAACTAGCTACAAAGCATCTGTGAGTCTAGCCAAATCGGAACTGTCCAGGTATCCTTTAGTCTTAGGATATGGTAATAGTTACATATATCACAATAACTATTTTGTTAGCAAATGACATTTATATAAATGTAAATAAACTGATTTAAGTCAATCATCTATATAAATGGAAAGGTAATAAATATATAGATGCTGATTTATGATGATGTACACCTTAAATCTGTATAATACTATGGTGCAATGTTCCTTCAATATAATTAAAAATTAAAAAAATAGGAAAAAATCACCAATTCAGGATACCTGATCAAAGGTAAATAAAAAGTTCTCTATTTAGCATAAATCTTCTCAAACTTCGTTGTACAGATGAATCATGTTTAAAAGATCCTGATTCACTAAATATAAAATGAATCCTGAAACTATATTTCTAACACATCTCCAGACACCTAGGAAAATTCTAGCAAAGTTTTTTTTTTTTTTTTTCCATTTTAGCATTATGGAGATTGAGAGTCAGTAATTGACCATTCATAGATCTTGAAACACTTGAAGTGTGTGTGTGTATGTCTGTGGTGGTGTTATTATTGTTTCCATTCTACATAACTAAGAGTGTCATTTAAAGAAATAATTTTTAAAAATATCAAAGTTTAATAGCATGAATAAGATATTTGAATTGCTGAAATCTGACATTGATGAAAATATTAGTTATTTATTTGAAGAAAATGAGTGATCTATTTAAATGTCAATTGAATTACCAAAACCAATTCTAGTAATATTAAATAATTCATTTAAATTAAGATATAATGGCTTGCTAAATGTATATGTACAAATTTAAACAAACATTAGAATTGATAACAAGTACAAAGGTTCTAGAAATTATGAAATTTGATAAAGAGTTTATTAGTTAATTAATCTGAGGTTCCGAACCTGGGTAGAGTCAGGCGGAGCTCGTTCTGTAGACTGCCCACTATCAGAGCCCTGGTTGGGCCTTTATAGAATCAAGGTCCTTGAGTAGGTGTTGTGACTTACACCTAAGTTGCAAAAATGACAAAAGAGGTTTGTGTTCAACAACTTTTGACAATATCATCTGGATATCAAGAGAGATGAGTATAGGTTGGTCTAAAATGCTAATATATATATATGCTCTCTGTACATTCTATCTGGCAGAAATCAGACATGCCCACTTATTAAAATCAGTACATTCTTACATGGTTTATTCACAGTGTTAGGACAGTTTTGTTATGACTTCTACCTTTGCATTTTACTTCTGGATCATGGAGGAGTGGTCCCAGGAATGATTTTGCCTATACTATGATTTTTTCCAGGTTTTGAAATCCTCATTTCATTGCATGTGTGTGTGTGTGTGTGTGTGTGTGTGTGTGTTGGATCAAGAACATAACACATATTTTTAAAATTTACTCTCAGAGATATTAACTGGAAAATAATCAGATTCACATCAAATGAAGTCTAATAATAGAAAGCTGAGGTTAAACACTTGACAATTTAAAAGGGAACAAAGTTACTACATACAATTACACTGACTAATATTTTCATAAGAAATATATTGAATTCCTTGCTGAATAGGTACTTCTCTTTAATAAAAGCCCATATCAATTGACCAGCTAATCTTGAGTAATTGAGTTCCTTTATCACTGACTGAAACATGAAGTTCTTTTAAAGAAAGGGCTAATTTCAGGAAAGTAACATGAGATAAAGTACATGATTTAATAAAATGATGGCATAATTTCATGTTTTCTTCTGTGAATATGGCATTTTTTAACAATTTTTTAAGCTGCTCTTTTATATTTTAGCCAACTGATGAAGTTTAAGCACATCAGATATATGAACATCTCTTTGTATGTTTGACTTCAAGAATATTCAAAATAATTTCTTCAATGTGTATTTTTTATTGTCTAGTTTCACCTGAAACATAAGATAGAATAAAAATTAAAAGCTTTCCACCAAATTATGTATAAAATTATCTATCATTTTTAATTTACTAGATTAATAATAAATATTACTTAAATATCATTATACTGAAATTACGTATTAAAAGTTATTTTGCTATAAAAACCTCAAATCAGATAGAAAATCAGGTTTAAATATTCCACTTATATTTAATCTAACTCCCTGAGTGACAATCTATAAAGCTGTTAATAGTTTTTGTATGTATACACACACAAACATGCACACTATATGTGTGTGTGTGTGTGTATATATATATATATATATATATATATACATATATAACATGCTTTTTCCTCCTTGCCCTGTCAGCTTGCCCACTAACCATCATTTCTTCCTGTACTTTTTCTTTAATATAAATAAAATAATGCCAGTTATATATTTATTTTGCTCTTTGATTTTTTTGATATTTAATTTTTTTGCTATATCTGCTTGTTAAATATGCTGCTGTTATTTTCCCATTCTTAGAGGTAGACTTTTTAAAACATAACATTAATATTGAAATGTAGTAGTATAATGTGATAATAATAACCGATGATTAAAAATGGTGCTGGTTCCGTAGGTCCTAAGGTAATAAAAAATGTCTCTTCATATTTTAAAAATAATAATTTAAGTGGAAGATGAGACAAAGATAAAGGAAGTTAAGAACTAGGTAAAATAATATAAATTACTTTCAGGACAATAGAGGGTCTACAAGCTAATGAAAAATAATTTATATAATACTTACTTAAGCAGTAAAAGAAATTCAATAATTTAAAGACAAGCACATTATAAATGCACAATAACTTCTAAAATAAATGAGTTTCACTAGTAAACAAGATACTTTCCTTTCGGGAGTGGCTCTTCAAATGTTCAGAAATTTCTCTGCGACACATAATGTGGAAAAGTTTTCTGTTCTATAGAAATGCCGTAGCCTTCATAGTCCATGAAATTTTTCTAGCTGAGTTTATCCAGTCACTTGTGATAACAAATAACTTTTCCTAATTTATATTGTCTCTAAAACTAAATCACTGTTTCCATAACACTGCGCTCAATAGGTTGCTACTCTTAGTTAGAGCTCAATAAATATTTGTGGAATGTTCATTATTGTCAATAAAATAACATTTAGAAAGTATTTTTAAAAAGTAAATGGAAAACTGTGATGATACAGAGTGTTCGTAGGGAGAGGCAATTCACAAGTTTCTCTGGGCAATTTTGCAAAGTAAAGGTGTGCTGTACGGGCACTTGATGAAATATCACCAGAAAATATGCTTCTCTCATAATTTTAGAGTAGTATTCAAAAAATTCAAATATAACCTCCTATCATCTTAATGCATAAGAGCAGAGGAAAATCTTTGATTTTTATTTTGGGAATATAGTAGTTGTAAGAAAAAGTTTCGCTATAGTTAGATTCTTTTTGCAATAGCTTAAAAAGAACTCTTCTGGAACAGTCTAAAGAAAAGCACATAGTATAGTGAAAGAAAAAAAATCAGTGTTTTAGAGACATGATTCTTTAGCTTTTCGCTTTTAGATACCACTCGTGAGTTACTTTTGTTGTTTTTTGTTTTTGTTTTGTTTTGTTTTTTAAGTCTTAATTTCTTTATCTGTCATTTAGGTAGAGCATCAAAAATTCCACAAAGTTATTTTTGGAATTAAGTGAGATAATCATTCAGCAACAAATAATTTCTAAGTAAAGGAAATAAAATAGACATGGAAAATGCACAAATAGTGATAACAACAATAACACTAAAAATAACAAATCATAAATGTTTAGCCCTTATTTTGAGAGGTTCATAATACTCATTTAATGCTCAGCATGCACATATGGAAACATACCAGTTTCTTTAAGTTATTCTATCAGTCGTTAGGTCATGTGCTAAAAAAGAGCAGTCATTTTTCTTCTTCTGTTTGCTTTCTACTTTCATCTCAATGATGACTGCTCTTCTCAACTAGTAATACTACTAAGTAGCAGCCAAGGAACTAATAAATATAAATATATAATAAGAATGTATACTTGCAAATCAATTATTTTAAACTCAGTTGATTAACATTAAGCCATATATTTCACATTATGAATAAATTTGATTAAGGTTGAATACTGACTTTTATGAATCAATTGATTATCAAGCATGGGTCATTAGATTCTATGTGTTTGGGTAAATTATAAATGTATTAATTTTTATTTTCTTCTGACTTTAAATCCAGAATAGTTGATTTTCAAATGTTAGATGTTTCTTTGAGACAGGTTTTTAAATCTTCACATTATGAATGAAAGCATGATGTGCTAAAATGCTTGTATGTGACTGAATTTTAATATATCCCAAATAAGGTACCATTTTCTTTTACACAAAGTAATAGGGTTCTTCATGAACATTGATCCTGCTTTTTACAGTGAGAAAGAAAAAAATAAGAGGTGTTAGAAATACCCACCAATAAAGTAAATAAGAATATTGAAAATATCCTAGATAATTAATTCTCAGAGAACAAAAAGAATATTTAAAGAAAAAAGAATCTATGAAGTTTGTCAAATATTTAGTTATTTTATACGCTTAGCTGTTAAGCAAATAGATACTTCTAGATCACTGTAAAACAAGGCAAGTTTTTAACATACTACAGAATAAAAATAAAAATAATTCACAGTACCTTAAATTCTAGATTCTCATAGTGTGTCTGGGGTTATAAAAAAACATATAACACACAAGGCAAACTATCATATGTATATATACATATATATGTGTGTGTATATGTGTATATGCATTTATTTCCAGTAGAACATATAATCACAATTAATTCTAATTGTTTATTCAATGATAATAGAGTTAATAAGACCAATAAATAAGTCAGAAAACTAGAAAACCAACTACATACACTCTGTGTGTGTGTGTGTGTGTGTGTGTGCACGTGTGTATGTGTCTTTCTTCTTTTTGGAAGATACCTCAGGATACGTGAGGATCATGTATTTTAAAACTAATATGTGACTGAAAAAACACAGAATAAAAATATTGGATTGAATCTTTAAATATGGACACAATATCAGATTTATCATCTTATATCTGATTCATCAAACCAATTAATTTCAGCATTATCTTACTTATTTAATCTAATTTGAGTTATGATTCAGTAGGCCTTGTGAAAACAATTTTTATTACAGATTTACTCCATTTCAAATTAAATTGCACACACATATTGTCTCTCACTCAGATTTAGAGGATAACAGGAATAGTATTTGCATTGGATTCAAGACATAGAATTTCAATATATTTTATTAATCAGCAGATTTTAAAATGAAAATGAGGCATTAATCATTAATATTGAATAAAAGCAAAAACCAGGACTGCTCTACACAAATTGTCACATATGGTATATTTAGTTAAAGATATCTAGGATACAGAAACTTGACTACTACTACAGAGTTTTACATAAAAATAACTCAAAATTTGATTCTGGATGACAAATGTCAATGAGAACAACATGACAAATTTTCAACAAAAATATATTTTTGAAAATAATATTCATCCAATGGTCAAAGTATATAAAAATTATAATCCATCTTAATATTTGGGACTTAATGGTCTCAAAATTTTCTATTGCTATTTTGTTATTAGTTATATTTAAGAATTTCACAGAATTTTTAAAAAATCATAAAATTCCCTACATTTTTGTATAATTCCTTTAAAACCTGAACTATATTTAAAGATTGTAAACATCAGTCACTCTTGGTCATAGCAAAATATTGAGTTATCTTTAGTCATTTAAAATTACTACAGTTATTACTTTTACTATATCAACAATAAGTCATTTAAGAATACTCAAATAAAAAGTGTTTATTTTGAAAATATAGTTATATTGACTATATTTTGAAAGAAGTTAAATGAAGAGAAATATAAATGAATAAGTTGCAGAAAAATGCATACAATTTTACCTTAGGTCATTCTGTATTAATTTCAGTATACTGGAAATTGTGATATATTGAGAAATGTGATTCTTAATATAAATCCACATTCCAAATTGAGTTTTCTAAACATAACTCATTATTAACCTGACTAAGACTTTCTAGGCTTCATTTTTTTGTTAATTGAAATGAAATCGACACAACATTCCGTAAAGTTAAGGTATATTACAGACTTAATTTTTATACACTCCTAGTGACTTGTTATGTGTTCACTTGAAAACCATGAAAATTGTATTCATGATGCAATGATATTATATATTCATAGCTGTATTCTCTTTGATATATTCTAATTTACATCTTTAAAAATGTATTTGAATTTTAAAAAATCTCTAAGGATAACCAATATCCTTTCAATCTCAATCTTAGCATTGAAATTTCTTCAGGAACAAAGTTCAGATGTTTCAGTGCAATGCAACTTTAAACAGCAATTTTTGTTATTTATTCAAATGAATTTTATGTGCACCTATGTGTCAGGTTCTATGGTCCTAGATACTGAAGATAAGTGATAAAGTAATAAGGTCAATAAACTATACATTAAGACTTTTGAAGAATTCATTTGTGCAAATTGACTGGAACTCGGCGGCAGCAAACTGAAAACGATAAAAGTATTAGGAAAAAAGCTTTTATAGAACAGATGCAGAAGCAAATTAAGGAAAGCATTTGATTGGCTACAGTCTCATTAGTTGCCTAATTTGGGAAAACCTAATTTGGGGAAAGTCGTTTTGTGACTGATGATTCATAGGTATTAATTTCTTAACCTTGAGTAATTTCGAAGAATGACTATGATTCACGTACAGGTTTATTTATGTAAGATGTCAGTGCTTTAGAGCGACTTCAGTCTAACAGTCCTTGCTTAATTACTTTAACAACAACAACAAAAATCTTATTTCTCGGGGAGCTCATTGTATTTAGCTGATAAAGTACATCACGTTTTATACATCTATATTTGGAAGAAGTATTGTCATCTTCCAGTTAGCCATTCCTCTTTTTATATCTATATTTAGCAAATCTTTTATTTTATCATTTACATCACTTTCAAATGTTTCCCTAAAATTTAAAGCAAATTATGCACTTTACATCAATACTCCAGCAATGTTTTTGCCAATTATGATATTCCATGGATTTCGAATACCCTCAATAGAAAGAGCATCGTCACATAGCTAAAAGGACTTTGAAAGGACTCCCATAAAACATATTTTCCTATATTTCCTTCCTCTTTTTCTTTCCACCTTCTTCATAAACATGTCATAGTGCATCACAACAATATTAAACCCCTTTGAATCTCTTACAATCCTTAATACATAAATACATAATGTAAACCTTTAGAGTAAGATTACATATATGTATATATGTTAATTTAATTTGATAGTGGAAAACTACACACATACATATACCCTTATACAAATAATATAACAGAATACATGGTCATTAAACCTTTTCTAACCTAATATTAATACATCAAGTCTGTATTAACTTTTATTTATTTTCATCTGTGAAATCTTCTCTTGACACTTTAATTCCATGTTAGGCAGATATATGTTCTCGTAATGTACTGTACTAATGTTTTCATAGTACTTTCAGTTTATTCATTTGAATTATTTTATCTTTGGCATCCCTTTGTGTACTTCAAATCTACTTCATTACAGCTGTCTTTCTCAGAACTTGAACAGTGCCCGGCCTAGTCAGATATGGCAATTTAGTTTATAACAACATTTTAGGTAACTGTTCATTAACACTTGAGTCAACTGTAAAAAAAAGAAATATCTTGCTTTAAATCTGAAACATTTTACATTTCTTATAAGGAATGCAGGTTACTTTTCACTTTATTTCAAATTATCAGTGTGTCATTAATTCCATTTGAGAACATTAAAAATAATCTCACTTTATAAAAGTATAAACAATTCTTAATCCAAAATTGTGTGCTAGGTACAAATCGCACATCAAAAATTAATATTTGCAGATGATCTCATGAAGCTTCTTAATTTTTATCTATACTAGTGTCAGAATCTGAAATAATATCCTACTCTTGAGTTGGCAGAAAAAATACTTTATTATTAAAATATATAGTTTTCAAATGTACCAATATTCATGTAGAGAACAGTCTCATGTAATTTAACTCAATTTGTTATGAAGGTTTAGAATCACATTTTAAATCCTCAATTGCTTTTCATTCAACTTTGCTAAAACTGACAATTTTATTGGTAAAATGTGAACTTTGAGTTTTGTATCTCATTTCACTTATAAAAGCATGAAATATAAATAGGAACACTATTTAGCTATAATAAATTGTCACAAGTAATTACAAGTAAAAATAGTTTCAATCTCATTTATTTTTCACTTGAGAGTTTTTTGATTTTGGATAGAATTCTTGCCTGTGTCTAATTTGATATTTTCATTTTGGTTAGAAACAATATGATAAAACATTGGGCAATAGATCTTCTTTTCAAGACAGACTCTCTTATAGGGATTTTAGATAGAACTAGTTTTTGAGAGTGTGGTAATATTAAGAGAAACATATTTTATTTGTAAAGTTCTTTTTATCATTTTGTTATGTCAGAGCCTCCAGACAGCAAGAAGCTGTCTTCAGTAGAGAAGCTGGCACTTAAGTAGAGAAAAGCACTTTATTTTACCAGTGCTGTCTCAGGGTATCGTTACCCAAAGCTGAGCAATGGGGGCTTTGGGGAAGCTTCTTTTATACTCTGAGGTAAAGATTCACCTCCTTGGATACTCATATCAGCTATGTACAGCTGCAGATTAGGGAGGGAAGTCTGTGTGTCCTTGGACACAGCTATAGTCTCCCTAGTATCCTGGAAAATTCCTGGCAGACTAACTTTTGCATTAGGTTCAGGGAAAAAGTGTTCTATCACAATTTAACATTAAGCATACTATCTGAAATAATCATCCAAAATATGTATTAAATATTTTGTGAATTTTAAATATTGAAAATCATCTTCCTTCCAAATTAAATGTGTTAGATGCTACTCTACTGAATTACAGGGAAAATAATATTTATGTGGTAAAATTGATATTCATCTCAGGCCCAATGTATTAGTTCTCTCAATCTGTCTCATTCTGTCTTAGAATATACATAATATACATATATATGTATATTATATATATATATATTTCAACTGATTAATTTAATGGAGAGGGTTTTACCTAGAGAGGAGGAAATAAGCTAAACTTTTAAAACCCCTACACCTTGGCTTATATGACATATTTGAATTTCAAGGAATAACAGAGAATGAGCACTCATTCTATTCACAGATTTCTCCTTGAATAATGGAGACTGCTGCACAGTGAAGACAGGTAGCTAGAGAGATCAGAGAAAACTCACCTAGAACTCCTAAGTGTATCTATCTGTGAAATACATTTCATGGGTCCTTTAAAGGGAACAGGGTGATGACTTCCTAAGACTGATGGGAGAGTAAGAGAAGAAAGGAGTCTTCAACAAAAACATTATATATGCATATATACATAAAATAGAACACTATTCCACTATAAAAATATAAAACTTGGCTATATGTGACAGCATAGATTAAGCTTGAGGGAATTATTTGAATTAAAATAAGTCAGACAAAGACAAATTCCTTATGACTTCACTCATATGTCAAAAATAAAGAAACAAAACAAAACAACTCTTAGAGTGTGGCAAAAGAATGGTGGATACCAGAAAGAAGTGGGTAATATTGGGAAAAGTAACTAATGGTATTATAGTGGATAGAAATTAAGCTTTTAGTGGTTATTATAACAAAGTGTATACAAATGTAATATAAACCTGTAAGCCTAAAACTTATACAATATCCTAAACAAATGTTAGCTAAATTAAACATAAGTAATTGAGAATACCCACCCGCTCCAACGGAAAGAAGGAGGGGCTAGAGGGGGATGAAAAGAAAAGGAGCAGGGACTGAGGAAGGAAAGATTTTCTAGGAAAGATCTCCCTAGCTATGACTGGACTGGAGAACTGGGATTGCTGCAGAAGCACCAAAAACTCATAACCAAGCTGTGAGTCAGAGAAGAGGGAAGGAGCTCTCTTGTGTCTCATCAGTATTTGGATCAAAAGCTCTGGAGAAGTGAGACCCAACCCTCCCAACAAGCTATTTAAAACTGATGGTATATAAAAAAAGATAAAGCAGACCAAATCCAGAATTGACTAGGATTTGTAATAAAGTAATCACCTGCTACCCTTGCAAGGTAACACAAACAGGCATATAAATAATATTTTAACCACTCTTATTCTTTAATATGCAAAAATTTAAGTATAATAAAATCTACATTAATAAACACACAAGTGACAATGTAAGAAGTGTTAAAGTTGAGTCATATATGGCTCAAATGTTGGAATTAGCAGATAGAAATTGAAAATAATCTTTAGAAATAGTTTCATATATTTACTACAAAAGGTAAATAACCACCCGGCTAATAACCACCATAGCATACTTCTCTGATTTGTGTACAATAATTTGTTTTTAAGATTAATATAGAATATGTACTTTCTTTTAAGAGCAGCACATTCTTAAGGGGTTTGCTATGTAAATGAATCAAAGAAAAACTAAAAAAATTAAGTAGAATTCCACAATTTTTTGATTAATAAATGTGGGTCTTCTAGCATAGCCACTATAAAATGGTTATTTATTTTTACTATAGAGAAAGAGATTCTAAACTAATTTTTAGCCAGAAATGACAATTTTTTAAATGGCATTGAACCCTATTATAAGAAGACCTGTTTTCTGGAGTGACAGTCTGGAAATTCTACAGTGACAATCTAGGACTGGTGGCAGGGAAAGACCTCGCATCCTTATCAGCTGGTGTCTAACCAGAACATTTCTGCCTCAAAATTCGGCTGCAATTTTCACCCTTTGTTTCTTGTCCAACTGAGCTCTCCAAATTTATTTATGAGTTTACCTGTGATTTCCAAAAAAATTTTTGATTAAGTTCAAGTTCTGATATGCTAGATGAGAATCTTATTTTTGGAAATGTAAATTTCTGTAACTTCTGGTTTCCATTTAAGTTACCATAGACATAAATGTGGTATATAACATGTGTGTGTGAGAAAACTGGACAAACTCTCGGCCTATCTATAAAGTGAAAAACTGAAAAGATCTAAAAGACAGAGAGCATATGAAGAAATTTTATAAAGTCTTGTGTGTAATTCTATGTCTCCCAAGGAATTCATATCCTTTAAAAATGACTCAGTCAGTGAAAGAATTGAAAATTTTCTGTATGCTTAATAGCTAAGACAGTCAATACTCTTTTGGAACTACCATGAGAAAAAAAGATAATGATCGAAATTTGACAGAAAATAAAGCTGATGAATAAGCCAATTTCAGAAGCTCTCGGGCAAGTGTTAAATCTCCTGATCTAAATTAAATGGTATAAGCTCGACACTTCCAAACAGCACCGAATTTTAACTCCTATTTTTTTATAGTGCTTTTCACTTATATTTTTGATGGAAGAGACTATGAAAAAAAAAATTGGATAAAGTATTTTACTGATATAAAGAAATCACAAACTTTCAATTAAAAATACCAGATTCTCACTCTAAGCTATGTTCTATAAATTAGTATGCTAAACATAGAAGCTGATTTTATATTTTAAAGAATAAAAAGATATTGACATATTGACACAGCTTCATAACTGAACTATTTTACATCACAGAATATATATTTACTATAGCTGTGGTAGTGAATAAGTAAAAATTTGAAAAGAGATGAATAAATTTTCAGTAAAGAGAATCAGTTTATTAACTCCTTGTGAAAAGTAAAATAAATAAAAAGATGAATTATGAAATATAATCTGTAAGTATATAAGGTATTATCAAAACGTATAATATTTTTGGTGATAACCCATTTTATTAGTTAGGCTTCTCCAAAAACATAAAATGAAACAAGTAGAACAAATGTTGTTGCTGTTTTTAATAAAAATGCTAGGGCATGGTTGTAGTCTGAGTCCAAAAGCACACAAAGGTATAAGAGCTAAGATGACAGATGATGCAATTCTACCTCAAAGAAAGGAAAAGACTTGGGTTCCAATTCAAAAGAGAGAAAGTAATTTTTTTCTTTCTGTCTTTTTATTCTGTTTATTCCTTCAGATACTGGATGATGCTCACCTACATAGGGCAGAACAATCTGCTTTACTCAGCCTAACAATTCAAATGTTAATATTTATAAGAAATATCTTCACAGACATACCCAGTAATAGAGTGTAACCAGTTATTTGGGCACCTTGTGATGCAGTCAAGTAAACATAAAAATTAACCATGACAACTCCAGCTGTTGTCAACTTGGCACCCATACAACCATAAACTATAGTTGATCTATAAATAAAGACAATAGAAGGGTTATAATTATACCTAAAGTGATTTAACTATTCAACATATAACTGAATGCACAAAAACTTCTTCCTTAGAAAAAAGATTTTAAGATTTTGAGTGGTTTACTCTTTTACTTGATATTCTATAATTTGAATACTAGGATAGAAAATTGATAATACTGAAATATTGCAATAGAAGTCACCACCTTAGGTTATAAGACAGAAAAAATTAAATACATATATTATATAATCTATAATGTACAGAGAAATATATGTATGTTTCTCTCCATATATATTTGTGTACATATATATGTATTCATAACTAAATAAGGGGAAACATTCATGTTAATTATAGTCCTCATTTCTATGATGGATCATACAGTTATAGCTGATATTTATCATTCTCTTCATCCATTGCTCATTTTGTAATTCTTTGCCCTCAGCGTGCACCTAAATGGTGTGATTCTTTTTTTATGAAATGAATTCAAATCTTTATTCTTAGGGGTTCTGGAGTTCTTAATCTTGAATGAATTGTTTGTTTGTTTTTTAGCATTTTTCATGAATCTTGATCACAGGGTATGATAATACTGAGACACCTTAAGAGATTTCTTGTATTCCAGATATCTCTCTTTTTCTTTTATGGAATATCAGTCCAATTTTCCATTTGTATAAAATACCAATAATCCCATGAAGAACAGTTGTCCCCTTACTGTTTGTTGATTAAGAAGTATGAAAAGTCAAAGGGGTCAAGTGACAGTCTTAAGTTCTCGTTCAGTGGATTCATTGTTTTGTCTCTTGTGGGACCATTCTTCCTTCTGGAACTAAGAAATCTAATCCAACAGAAAATACAATTATAGCAACAGGAAGCAAATATTTTTCTAGTGAGTCACTATGGGTAATAGTGAAGACTGATGCTCTCATTTCCACCCTCTTGATTTCTGGACCTGTGAATTCTTGCTATTGGGGAAAAAGCACCATAAACTTGTAGTTGATTGGTAGCATATGCTGCCTTCTGAAGACTCTGGTTCCAGTATTGCAAGAATTTGGCACATTACTGTTGCTGTAACTGTTGTAGCAAAACATCTGCTTTTAGAAGGTGGGAAGCATAGTGAGGCCAATTATTTCCATGAGCATGGACCTACTGACGAATTTTGCTCTGTGAGTTCCTTGATTGGAAGAAATGTTATGTGGAATAACGTGATGATAGTTAAAATATTTGTGCATCCAAAGATGGTAATTTTGGCAAAAGCATTGTATGCAGAGAATGTAAATTTATATAAAGTATCTATTCCAGTAAGAAAAAAATGACGCTAAAATTTGGCTGTCCGATATAATCCACCTGATGCTAGGTAGTTTGCTGGTAACCTGATGAAAGGTGTTTTAAGAGGACTCATTATTGGTCTCTGCTGGTAGCAGATTAGGCATTCAGAGATGGCCATAGAAAGATCACCTTTGGTAAGATATCCAAGTTGCTGAGTGCATCAAAAACCTTTACCCCTTCCAGAATAGCCACTGTGAATCCACTGATCAAAGATAGGGCGGCTGGACTAAAAGATTGGATTGGTATCTACAGTAGAGATTATTGCTTTTGAAAATTCAAGATACTCATAAACTGGCCAGAAAGCAATTGATTTCTTTTAATAGTCAGCATTTTAGTTGGTTGAATTTGTGTCCTCAATTTTAATTCACTACCACATGGATCATTCTAGTTTTCTCACCTTGCTATCCTCATATTCTCAGTCCTACAGTGATAAATCTTATAGACTCCACTCATTCCCAAAGTTACTTTTGTCATTACTCCTCTTCTTGTGACCTACAGTGAGTTTTTTTTTGTATATATTTTACCATATTCTGTCTTAAGTTGCAATGATTTTGGAATCCCTCAACCTGTGTGACTTTTTGGTAAAAACACATTTTTGTAACATATTAAGGCTCATTATTTGTGCTGTAAAGTTCTATCAATTTTCTTAAGTGCATGCTATCATTTTATCCAATATTGCAGTGCCCTAAGATACAAACTTACTGACTTAAAGAAACATTTCACTTATTCTTTGGTGATCCCAAATCCTAGAAACCACTATCCACTTCAGTATCGCAATAATTTTGCCCATTCAAAAATGTTATAAAATTGGAATCATGCAGACTGCAGTGTTTAAAACAGGCTTATATCATTTAAGTTTCCTTCATGTCTTTCCATTACTTTATAGATCATTTCTTTTTATCATGAATAACATTGCACTGGAAATATGCATCCCAGTGTGTTTATCTATTCACTCTTTGAATGACATTTTGGTCACTTTCAGTTGTAACAATTAAAGATGCTATAAATTATATATTTCTATGTGACTATAGATGTTCAATAAATATCTTCAGCACAGTTGATGGATCATATTGGAAAACTATATCTAGTTTATAAGAGACTGACAAACTGTCTTCCTAAGTGTATTATCATTTTTAATCCCATAAAAAATGGAAGTTCCTGTTGCTTTACACTATCACTATCATTTCAAATTTTAGTTATTCTAATTAGTGTGTAATAATATCTCATTGCTTTTCTCTATAGAAATTGTTTATCTTACTACATATGTGGGCACATTTTAAATTTTAAATTATTATTTTATTTTGTTTAAATTGCCGTATGGATTTCAGGATATTGAATTCTCATCTCTATCTGTGAATGTTCACACTGCACCCTCCAACAGAGTCAGGGTGCCCGTCATCATTATATTAACTCTTTAATTTCCTTATTCCCCCTCCCCTCCTACCCTCTGATAAGCATAATATTATGTCATGTAAATTCTGTTTTGTTTTGTCAGATCATTTGTATTGTTTCTTTATAGTCTACAAATGAGCCAAAATTTGCTTTCATTCTCTATCTCATTCTAGTTTACTTTACTTAGCATAATAACCTCCAGTGCCATCTAGTTTTTTGCAAAAGGCACATATTTATCAGTTTTATAACTACATGGAACTCTATTGAATATATATGCCACAGCTTCTTTACCCAGTCATCTGTTGATGAATGTTTAGCTTTCCTAATTATTTTTTGTTTTGTTTTGTTTTTCATGTATGGTCTATTGTAAATTGTGCTGCTACAAACAAAAGGATGAACATACATATATATGTTTCTGATTAGTATTTCGTAGTTTTATGCCCAGTAGTGGAATTGCGGTACTGAATGCAGTTCCTTTTTTTTACATTTTTTGAGGTATCTCTCTATGATTTTCCAAAGAAATTGTACTAATTTGTATTCCAACCATAGTGACAAGGCAAAGATCCTTTTTCTCCACATCCTATTCAAACTTAGTGTTTTCAATTTTTTGATATAGAATAGTATCACTGGTATTAGGTAATATCTCGTTATTTTTATTTGCATTCCTTTGATGGTGAGTGATGCAGAACATTTTTTCATGTGTCTATAGGCTTGCATCTTCTCTAGAGAGGTGAATATTCAGCTACTCTGCCCTTTTTTTAGGTAGATTCTTTGATTTTTGTTTTAACTGGAAATCTATGACCATGAGTAACGATGAATATTTTTTTTCCCTTTTTTTTTTCTTAAAGGAAACTTACAAGCAGGAATGAATGTGAGCAGATAAAAAGTCAGGAAGAGAGGACAAAGTACTTTAATTATTTCACTTGATTATATATCTTGGTTAGTACCACCCTTGCCACAGGTCTGGAACCAGGGAACTTGGGATGTATGTGGATTATACCTGGTGGACTAAACTATCAGACCGCCATGGAACAACACACCATGGCATAACAATATATATTTTTCATGATTACATACCAGTTATAAATCTTCATTTGGCAAGACATCAACTAAATTTTGCCATATTTTAATTAGTAAATATTGAGTTTTGATAGTGTTAATTTTCCATCTTTTGACTCCTTTGGATCTTTTCCCTTTCAAGATAAATGTAAAACAAAAATCAGATTTTTAATTTTTTGCAAAATATATTGCTGGAATTTTCATTGTGATTGTGTTCAACGTCTGTGTAAAATGAGGAATATTGGCAGCCTCACAATATTGAGACTGTCATTTCATAATCATGAACAACTCTCCACATTTTTAGATTTTCTTGCATTTCTTGTATCAGAGCTATATAATTTTTACACACAGGTCCTGTATATATTCTGTTGGATGAATAGCTGAAAATTTTATTTTGTGATGATATTATGAACTGCATTATATAATTAATTAAGAATTCCATCTGTTCATTACAGGTATATAGAAAAGAAATAAACTAGGAATGAAAAAATCATACAGAATTGCAGGTTTATTGGAATCAGAGGGGAAATTTAGAGAAAATAGGTATTAGTAGTCTGCTAGTGGGTTACAGAGTTCCTAGTAATTTTATATTTAAAAGCAGATGAGAATGTGTAGCTACTCTAGTAGTGTCCTGGATAAGTATCAGATTTTCTAAGAAGAAAAAAAAAAATATATATATGTATATATATATACAAATAAATACATATATATATATATCACATCATAGAAAGCATTAGATCGTTAAAGATTTTCCCTCACTCTAGCTTGACATTGGAATAACAAAATAATGTCTTTTGTGAATGATAACTCTGTGTTAACTGTGAAGAAAATGTTGTCTGAAAGTATTCTTTGCAGACAAGAGGAATATATGTATTATCACCAAATGAAATAATACATAGTATAAACATTTATTTGTTTATGATATGGTATACCTGAAACATTTGCAATGTAATGCAATGTTACTTCAATAAAAAATGAAAATAAATGTTTAGGCAGAAGAAAGAAGCTAAGAATGACATATGAATTCTCAATTCATAAGAATCTAGGAAGTTTTCATTGCTCAAAAAAATGGAGAGAAGACAATAGTTGATTGCAAATCTTAATCTCTTTAGAAAATGCCTTATTTCCTACTGAATTCTACTATTGTCTCTAGAATAAAGCCTGTTAAAACACACACAATATAAAATGCATCAGAAATGACAAAAAACTCTTTAACACAAAACACTTTGAATTTTGTTGACCAGCAAACAAATATAATGAAATATTTTTGTAACATAATTACCTAAAAGCAAAACTGATTCTATAGACATTTCAAAGCAATCAGCATACTTTCTAAGGAGCTTATGTTGTTTTAACTAGTCAGCAAAAATAATATTAATGTAATGCAAATACATAAATGCATATTAAAATAAAAATATTATTATATTATTGCTAAGGTATTTAAAATATTTTATAACTAATTTTCTTCCTTATTTAACACTGTCTCAAATCTTTGTTATGTTCATGCCATCAAGATATCTAGCCTTTATTAAACTATATAAATACAAAAATTGTATTCAAAATAAGAAATACATTTTATTTTGCAAATGTCTTTAAATGTTCCCTTGAGTATCTGTGCCACACTATATTGTCACATTTGTCAAGGTTCATAGAACACAAATTATTTAAATCTCCCTCGGTTTCTAAATATGCAGTAAAGATAAATAAGCAATCTTAACCACAGGCTATATTTTCATAGTTCTCCCACTATCTGACAGCTGGACTGCTTTAATATCTCAAACCATAACTGATTGGCTAATGCCACCTGTTCAGCACAAAATTTTAAAGCCATTCATTTGTATAAAATAAACAAGCTCATAAAGTAAATGTGCTATTTGCAGAAAATATATATTCAAATGAGAAGTAAGCACAGAAAGAAATAGGTGGACGGTGAAGCTATGACTAAAATGTAAAACATAGAAAGACATCTAAGGTAATATACCTAGAGCAATATTAAGCATTATGATGAATTCCTTTTCTGAACCCACATTGCTTGAAAAGAAAGGTTTTAAGATTTTTATATCTACCACATGCCAAGGATGTTATCTTTGAAAAGATAATTATTCTCTCAAATATTCATTTCATCAATAACAATATATCTACCTTACAAATACCAAGTAAGAAACAATGAAAAATGATTAAGCAAGAGTAATGAGATACTTCAAAAAGTTATTAATTAAAAAAATCCTGAAAATAGATTACACTGTTTGATACATAAAAGTAAAAATACTTGCCACACTACACACATATATTATCACCCATTTGACACATTTGATTTTTCTTGAATAATTTAATGAAACATTAATAAATACTGCGATGACAAATATTAGTATTGAAATACATTTTCCAAATTTCCTCAGTTAAGTATGGCACTTTTCCTTGTGGTAACAAAAAGCATCAACTATTGTGCTCTTGGATTCTGTGGTTCAGGAATGTGGCCAACACACTGCTGGGCAGTTCTTACTTAGAATGTCTCATTTTGTTTCAGTTAGATGTTATCTGGGAGTACAATAATCTGAACAGTTAAATAGATGAGCTTTCACAATGGCTTACTCATCATTGATGATATTTTTTGTTGAGTGGAAATATAGTTTTGTTGACTGGAGCACTATTACGGCACCTTCAACATGGCAGTCTCAGAGTGTGTGAATTTCTCCAGAGAGAATGTCAAAAAAAGAGCCAGATAGAAACTCTTACTCTTTTTCTCTTAAAATGGAAAGCCAAAGTTTTATTTGGCCATACTATTGTCTAAAAGATGACTAGATTGAAGGAGAAGAGACATAGACAGTCATATTTTAATAAAAGAACATTTTACATTGTAAAATAATGTGGAATGAGGAGACATTAGTAAGCTCTGTCTCTGAGATTTCTCATAGAGAAATTTTTTTGTTTTTAATTCTGTTCTCTGATCTGCTTGAGGAAAATGGGGGTTCCTGTTGAGACTTTTATCTGTCTTTGATTAGGTGAATAACTATATACATAAGACTGACATGCTATGAATTTGACAAGAGAAGATATATAGAATGATATTTTCCAAATATTAGTATTGTCATATTAGTAAACAATATATAAGAGGAATGTTACTGGGAAATACGTAAAGGTTTTCAGAAAATGAAAGGTAGTCAGTTTTCAGAACAAGCATAATCCAATGTTAATGGTTTTAAGTGCTAAGCAATAACATATCTATGTTATATGTATGCAACGATTTAAAAAAGCAATAGAAAGATGAATATTTTACAATAAAATCTATAATATAAATATGAATCATTTTCTGATATAAATTATAATTTAATTTTAAAACATTATGATTCCTTCCCTTAGAAAGTCTTAAAAATACAAATATTGCTATATCCACAACATAAAACTTACTATCTTGAAATTATTTCATACTGTGAAAAACATACACTCTTCTAATATGGCATTACTAATCCATATTTAATCACTTTAATCAGTTATATATTAATACAAAAATTTAATTACATTATACATACTTTTATTCTTGCTTATGGCCAGTATAAGCGGAAGTCCTTACATGATTTATCAATCAAAAGAATAATTAATATAAAACTGCAAATATATATACTGGTAAATATATTAAATATAACAAATATACGTTTAATTCGATATATTCTTCCTTTGTCTTTTGATATAGTCACATTTAAAAGTATTCATTGCACCATCACTTTGCAAAGTCATAAATGGAAAGACCAAGCCCAATCATAAATAAACATTTGATGTATATGTGATCGGTTTTACAATTGAGAAAACTTTCATTTAAGGAGTTTAAATGATATGTTTCAGGTTCCTAATTTTAAAAGATAGATCATGTATTAAAACTGATGTGTTGTGACATCTTCATCTATCAACTTGGACATTTGGGCTAAATAAATTCCAGGTCATTACATAATATCATCAGTTACTTTATCTTTAATTTATCTACCAGTGCTTTATTCATTTTAACACTGTTTCAAGTATTACTTTCCTTTTATCACATAAACACAGATTTTTAACTGCAGACCGAGTCCTAGTCCAAATATTAACCTTTAAAATACATCACTGTTTAGACAGTCTTAAAATCAAAATAACCAAAATTATAATTTGCAATTATTTTTTCCCCAGTATAATCCATCACTCTACCCCTCCCAATAATATGGAATAAATAATTACTATGTTTAGGTATAGCTTTGATATTTATTTAAAAAGTACTATTATTTTAATAACTAATTTAAGAATTTTTCTAAGGCAAGAGATAATTCTAAATGCTGTTTACAAAAGATGTCAAAATATGTCAATATGCATTTTCCATAGCAATAACTATTATTGAAAATAAGCATGTATATCCTCTTACATTTCTTAAGTATCATTTCATTTCTTTCTTCCTGAATAAATTATTTCAAATCATATGACTGAAGGAGTCTGATATATTTGAGAAACAAAAGGGAATTGTAAATTTATTAAATTTTAGTTCTTGAAAGTAAAATCATAAAGAAGAAAGTAATAGAGAAAAGAAAAAAAGGAAATAAAAAGAAAATGAAAATGAAAAAAATACAAATTTATTAAGAAGCAAAGATAAAGTAAAAGCACTTTTAAAATTCAATATGCAGACATACTGAAAATTATTTGTAATTACTAAGTAGGGAAAACAAATTTCATGTTTGAAGTAAAGGAGACCCAAGAAAAAGAGCAAAGTCTATTCTGTGTAGAATATTCTGAATATGTTAAAGTCCAGTTCATATTAGAATCACACATAGTTGTATTAATTAGTTGTACTGAATAGTAAAAAATTAGTTTAAGAACTTACAGGTTTTTCATTTTCTTCAACTGTCCCTAAAGTAGTGTAAGGTCTGACCCTTTTGTTCCATCTGATAAATCTAGAAAATAAAATGAGTAGAAAAACAATAAATAGCAAGAACACCACTCACATGAGAAGCAGAATATTTATATTTTAATATTTCCAAATTGAATGAGCAAGATCTTGATTTGAACTCTGAAGGAGAATTGGGAAAAAAAGTGAGATTGATGATACTTCTTTTATATTTTATATTTTTATGTTTTGCATTTATATTTATATTTTACTTCTTGCTCATAAAAAATTCACCCAAAATGTGTTTATTATAGGAGAATGGTGGGAGGAGTGTCAAAATATCGAGACTCTGAGATCCACAATAAACTGGAATCAATTACATAAAAAGACAAAAGAACATGAAAGCAAAAAGGCAAACACTGACTAGTCTAGAGGAAGAGAAGCATCAAGAAGAGATGAACTGTTCTTGTAGATGTTAGAAGGCCAGGAATAGGAAAGTCTAGTATTACAAATGGAATATACTCCAAGAGGCTACCCTCAAAACCAGATTGAGTCTCTCGAGTGCTTGGCCATTGAACAACAATTCAAAACCTAGCTTGGGAGAAGTAGATAAAATCTTTGACCAAGCTAAGTGATTCAAACCACCCTAAAACTTGAGCAGGTGCAGAATGGTCAGGATTGAATTAAAGGTGACCTTTTTTGAACATATGCAAGCATGACATATATGAGGAATGTTGGTACCTGTGCAGTAGTCTAAGAATTTTTTCCAGCAGCCTTCTGATCAATTGCCACCTGTTTCCTCAATTGAGCCCCAATAAAGAAATCCCTGAAAAAAGTACTTGGGAGTCAGTGGTTTATCTTGCTGTCTCCTTACTTGTCACAAGTAATTATTCATTTGTTCAAAGGAAATTTTATTTGTGTCTTTTGATTGGTGATCAAGGAAATAAAAAAAACAAAAACAAATGTGTTTGGTAATATTGAAGCAACAACAAGTCCCAGCAGAAGTAATCAAGTTCCAGCAAGCTGTTTTGAGCTCTGGACTGACTGAAACTTTGCCCGGCATGCAATTCTTCCCATTTTAATATAATCCATGAGACCCCCTTCGATTAAATCATCAAAATGGTTTGAGGGCATGTGTACAACTGTGTGCTTAGTCTGACATTGAAATTTGCAAAAAGCAAGTTTATTCATCTTTCATAATAAGAACAAAATAAGACACTTTGATTTGCAGAATACTTAAAGATTCTTAAATTAGGTATATGTATGTATTTCACTCATGCAACCTCCAGGAAATGAATGCCTTCATAAATCTGAACAAATCTTGAAATAGAATCTTCCTTAGTAAAATCTTCTAAATGGATGACAACTTGGTAGACAACCTAATTTCAACTTTATAAGACATTTAATTTTTCCCAGATTATTAATCTACAGAAGCTAAATAATAATTTGTGGTTGCTTGAAACTACTAAATTTGGATATTAAAAGTAACAATAATTTAAAAGGCACATATTAAATAGCTTACGAATACAGTTAGTTTACTAATAAATAACATTTCAAAAACATGTATTCAAGAATTTGCTTCTTAATGAATTCAATGTGAAAGTCAGAAAAATCTGTTAATTTAATTTTTGCCACTATTATAGACGTCATAAAATGGTTCTTACATTATAATACTTCACAACTTTTAAAAGATATAGGTATGAGATGTATATATGGAAATTAAAGATGTATCACAACAAAGCACAACCAGGAGACATTTCTAAAAATAATAAATGCTAGCCCTTATTTGAGAATTACACTAACTAGGATTGAATATCAATGAGACATAATTGCTAGAGCCTTTCATATTCTAGCTTAGCAAAATAAAACTGTAATTTTTGAAATGTTGAAAATGTCAATGTATGCAAATTTGAGCAAGAGTTGGAAATCATAGGGTGACATAAGGGAAGAAAGAAAGGAGATGAAATCCTACAATTAGATTCTTCTGATATCAATGTGAAATTAAAAATATACATAAAAAGATTGCAGTAATTCCTCGTTCCCAAAGTCACCATGTTCTATTAAATGGTAAGTGGTATGTCTATATCAAGAAAGTTGAGTGACTTCAAACTTTATAATGTAATATAATATTTTGAAGTTATTAAATAGGCTTTTTCCCTTAAGGCATTAACACCAATACAAAACACATGAATTACAATCTCCAGAAAATATTAGAGGTGTTTATAAACCTATTACCAGTGTGGATATT
The DNA here is from genome assembly GCA_004363575.1 of Solenodon paradoxus. NCBI lineage: Eukaryota > Metazoa > Chordata > Mammalia > Eulipotyphla > Solenodontidae > Solenodon > Solenodon paradoxus. The sequence goes on from RJWH01000037.1 coordinate 1,775,899, forward strand.
CTTTATGCCAGATCAAGTTAGAACCTCTCTGAATTCTCAACATAAATAAATTCATAGCTCATTAAATATAGCTATTTCTTCTCTAAAAGATTTTGCTATATCTTTTTTAACAGCAAATATGCTCCAGGGATATTATTTGATTATGACATTGACTCAGTTTTTTAAATTTATATATCATCTCTTTTAATGGGTAATAGAGTAACAAGAAAAAACTCAAAAAAAATGGTATGCAGAACAAACAGACATTATTCTTATCTACTCCCTTAATTCCTTTCTCATTGCCAGTTGCAGTTGCAATTGTCCATCTCTTATGTATTTTATGGGAATATTTTATGAGTATGTTATTATTTTTGTACATGTACATATATGGTTTCTGTGTGTATTTGTACATATTGAAACTTCCTTTGCTAATTCCTTTACCAACTCACACAATTTTTTAATTCAAAAAAATTCATTTTTGCTCATCAATTTCATTTCTTCAAAACACATTAATACTTTGGGACTTTTATTAACAAGAAAATGCTTATCAATTTATCACAATAGGAAATAAAAATTAGCTGGTTTACCACCATTTTCCTCTTCTTGCCCTTTAAATTATATATATCATAACACTATAAAATATACTTAAAATTCCATGAACTATTGAAATCTAGACATTAGTAGCTAAAGCTCTTAAGGACAACTGAGATAGCAGGAAATGCTGGTGTATCACAACATATGGATACTACTCAATCTGACAAGCACTGAGTGGAATAAAAATAAAATTTCAGTGAGTTACATTAATTACGTACCCTAAGTGAGCTCTTCATCTTGAACATTTATATAACTGCAATGGAAAATAATTTAAATGTAACTAGCAAATTTTAAGATGTACATACTCAGCAATTTGATGTCATTTCTATATAAGAAACTCACAAAAATGTAGGAGAAAATCTGTAAAGCATACTAATGCAAAGTGAACCAAGAGAATAAGATACCCCCCCAAAAAAAAATCCATTAGTGAGAGAATGGCAAAGTAATCATGGTATATTTGCGCAATTGGAACATTGTTTGACAAAAAAAAGAAAAAATTATAAATTCAATTATCAAATAATAGTTTCAAAGTAATATACAAGTATGACACTATTTGTATAAATACATGCTGTATATTTTGGCATATATACATATATATTTTGAATATAACAAGTTAATTCATTCACATTTGTCTTACTAAATACTCTATGCTCTTTTTTCTCATCAGACAATTATCTAAAAAAATCATACCACTATGTTGGTCTGCCTTGTTTTATTTTTAACAGTTCTATTTAATTCCATTGTTTCCTGTGTAATATAATATCTTAATTTATACACAATTCTATTCCTTAATTTCTTCTCATTCCTTAAACTGATTCATCCTAGTACAATTGTCTTTAAAATTTTATAGTATTGACAGCAAAACTAAATAGTGAAACAAATTAGTGTCCATGAATCAGTTCTGAAGAGCATCCATACATAGGCAAGAAAAAATGTATTAAATTTTATCTATCATATAATAAACAAATACAAGAGATAATACTCCTTGTAGAAGGTTTCAACTAAGCCATTAATTATTGCTAATAATTATATATATTTAATAAAATATCAAGTCATTGACATACATCTAATATAAGGTATTGGTGAGTTCTAGATGTGAAAGATCATGGAGAGATGCAGGAATGTTATGTTCTGTAAGAAATACAAAGGGTTGGACCACTGTTAGTACTGTGTCACTTTTCGAATAGTCTTTTTTAAAATTCTATCCTTTACTTTTTTAATGTTTGATATGTTTCTAAAGTTTCTGAATTTAATTACTTCACACATTTTTTTATCATTACATTGGGATCATCTGAGCAAGTAAAAATAAAATATTTGAGTCAGTATTCTATTTCCACTCTCAGTGATTAGCACAGTAATTATTATATATCATTAATTCAATATATTTTTGTTTGAATAGACATTTTATGCTTAGTAATAAAATATAACCACATTTAATCATATCTATGTCTGCAATTAAGTGGAAAAGGACTGATTACTATGTATAAAGTAAACACAATGGTTAAAAGTGATGGTCTACAATTTCTCTCAACTGCATCTATTTTTGACACTGTGACAAATTCTATCATAAATTCCACCCATATTATAAATATAGGGAAAGTAGTAAGAAAAATGAAATACAGAGAAAAAAGATGATAAAGAATAAAACAACAAAGAAAGGAAAAGATTTTCTTATATACCTTAAAGTCTATCACATACTGACTTAATGAAATAAATGAAACTCAATAATTCACACAAAAATAATCATTTCCTGACTTTAATCTCATATTAATAAAACAAATCAGCTTGGACGCTCATTTGAATTGATTATGTTTTGTGCTCAGAAGCTGGGAAAACTAAGTAACACACATAATTAAAGAATGACTTAAGAAGATTAGAATTGCTTAAGAAGCTTTTAATTCAAGAGAAGCAATTACTCTACTATGAACAACAACATCGGCTATTTTTCTACATAAGCTAACAGACTCGAATGAAAGTGATTCCTTCAACAATCTAATCATCTGAAAGCTGATCAATATTTCACTTAGCTGACTTCATTGGTTGCCTGCCTTTCTTCTCTTAAAACTGCATTCAAATTTAATAGCTAAAGAATTGAGCTATACATTTTTTAATAATAAATCCCTCTATGTACTTAAAAACAAATATGAAAGCTTAACATGAGAACATTTTGCAAGACATTGTTTATGATGGGCCCAGTATTTACTAGGTATATGTAATATCTCTGAAAGAGATTAAAAGGTTTTTTTTAATTGATGCACTCTATTAATATTTTCCCTTCAAAGATATAAAAATATTTCTAAACATATGATCACTATGAAATAGAAAACAACTTTTCAGCAATTTCAAATGTACCCTTATTATAACTCTTTTGGTTGTTTCTCACTTCCTCTTACTTATTTTTTTTCCATTTGTATTTCCTTTGTATGTTGTGGTGACCCCCAGAAAAGGCATATAACCCCTTATATCTAATATTTGGTTTATTGAGACAGACTGATAGTTCCACAATTGCACCAGCAAGGTGTAAAAAGTTTATGACACATGCTGTGGTTTCCTGGAGAGAGTGAGTTCTCCAAACTGCCTTGACATTTATGAAGATTAATTGGTACAGCCAGAGGAGTATTCTTGTGCTGGTAAGGACTTCTCTACCTATGACAAAACAATGGAGCACCCATGCCCAGATGTGGGGCAGAAGGGGAATGAGCAGTGGCTGTAGATTTTAAAGATTTCTTCAGTCAACTACCAAAAATTGATTTGAATATGCTACTACAGTCTTACCTTAATATGTAGGAAATAATAACCAACCTACTTCTATTTCTTCCTGATCACATTGTTGCAGTATGTACTTCCAGAAAGTCAGGAATACTCATGTGATTGAGTAATAACCGCTGAACTTTTAACAGTGAAGTGACGTTAAAATTTCTGCGTACATATTTTAAAATACAACATATATCATTCATTATATCCCCTATCTCAATACAAAGTAACAACTGATCAAATATTATTGCAACTTATATATGAACTGGTCTACCACTTATTGCTTTCCAACAATGACTGAACATTCAGGAAATGCCAGTCACTAATTTATTAAATTCTTCTACAAATAAAGTAAAGCTTTTTGTCAGATAGCTCTCATGACGTGTTAAACCCTGATAGAATGTGTACTCTAACTCAAGGAGGGCATTTGAGAGAAGCCTCAAGCATTGATTTCATTCTTCATATACAAAGTTTAATAGTTTTTCCAGAAAAATATTTCAAATTTATTGTTTCCTTTGATCAAGTTCAAGACTGTTAAAGTCGCCACATTTCACAATTTTGCCCATTTCTTCAGTTGTTTTACAGGGTATAATTTTGTCAAAATCTCAATACATCTTTTCATAATTTCTACCTCCCTTATTGCTGTTGCATTTATTTTCTTCTTTTTATTTTAAAAGTCTGCTTACTTTACAACACTTTTTGTGACGTCTATTTATAAATTGAACTCAGCGCAAACTGCAACTCTAAAATTCCTTTTGATTGTTTTTCTTGAATACACCCAGATTTTCTTTAAGACTCATTTATACAATAAAGATTTGTTAGAGATTTCTAATTTCTGTGGTTCTCAAGATCATTCCATGTGCCTTTATTGCCCACTTGCTTCTTTCTAAAAAATCACTTTATTATCATGTAGCTCTTGGTACTCTTGCTGGCTACTTATATTTTGTAGCTTACAAGAATACTTTGTTATCTAGTTTGTATTGACTAGTTTATATGAGTTTTTTTGATAAGATAGTTTATATGATGTCTTTACTTCTGTATAACAGGGATTTGGAAAATGTTTTTGACACAATATTGCTTTGCAAACTGGTCTCTGAACGCATCTTTGCTGAAAACTGGTAACATAAATGTTTCTCTTAATGCAGTTTTAAAGAAACAGGAATAAATAGGACACTTTAAAACATTAGAAAGGAAAATAGTTTCACAAAATAAAATAAGTTTGTATTATATAATTAGTTCATTTGGAACATTCATATTTGAAATGAGTCCACTGTGATTTAATATCTATTATTCCAAGGTGATTTAATATCTATTATGTATATAGCTGTTTTCTGTTAACTTTATATGTTCTCCTCCTTCCCCTCCCATTTTATGCTTCTTTTTATTTAAATTGAAGATTTCATACATTTCCATTTTATTGATTCTCATACCCTATACATTATATTTCATAAAAGATAGTGACTTTCCTAGAGTTTTAAATACATATTTCAACTATTTAAATGTACTTTCAACTCACATTATACATTAGTGTAGATACTTTATAAAAAAGCAATGATCAGTTTTCCCTACCAGTTCCCTTTGTCACTGCTGACATTCACTTCACTTATCCAAAGTTAAAATCTCCCAATACATAATTGTTACCATTCTTTAAACTGTTTTCATTAAGATGAACTAAAGAGTAAAAATACAGTATTTTCCCTTTATTGATTCCTCTCAAATACTAGTCCACCTTTCTAAAAAAGCATATGATCTATATTATTTTTCTTCTTCTTGAACAGCATTTTTAAATATCCTGTAGGAACAACTGCTTACAATATGTTTATTCATAAAGAGACCCATTTAATATTTTATTTAGATGAATTTAATTAACAAAATAATATAAACTCATATGTTTAAATTCACTTTTCTTCATATATACAAAAACACACTTTACTCACCACCAAATTACCGAAAGTTCCGCTGGACCGCAATACCCTTGCATCCAACCCTACCTTGTTTCCTACTGACAATCTCATTCCCTTTTTTAATGTTCCATATTGTTTCTGGTTTCATCTATTCTTTTGTTTTGCTTTTTTATATTCCTATAGGGTAGCAAGAGAACATGACTCATACCCAACACTGAAAGTTGACTAGTCAAATAACTTAGTTCTAAACACAAACATGAAAGGTAGCCGATGGACTTCCTGGGATGATACTGCCTCTTCCTGCACTGAATATATCTGAGATATCCTGCCCTGGGATTTTGTTTTCCTTGTCTAATTTGTTGTTCTTTGTCGTTGCCCACCTGGCTGCTCTTGGAGGCTCACTACCCTCCCCTTGCTGATATCCACTTTAAAAGAACCCCTCCCCTTGCTGGTGGAATGGTTACTTTCCAGTAACTTACCCAACTCTTTGCCATCAGGACATCCTGTTGTGAATACAATGGTCATATCCTTGCTGCCTGTGTCTTCTCGTGATTTCATCCGACTAGCTACTAGGCAGAGCATTACTCTGTCAGAACTTTTACAGCGGCATAACATTTGGCACAGTGGAAAGGCTCCTCTGGGGACTTCCAATGAGTCAAATGAAGACAATATGTCTCTTAGGAGAGTGCTGGGAAGAATTCCAGGTCGACCAGTGGAGTTGCCTGGTTCCTACTGGCTGAAGTGGTGGTTAGCTGCAGGGTCATGTGAGTTTGGGACCACACCTCCTTCATGGTACAGGGTCTACCCACAATGTTGCACATTACATAGTTAAAGAGTACATGGAGGAGCCAGGGTAGCTATTCCTGCTTTGGCTTGAGCCTTGCTGCAGGCATTTAGGGAAGCCATTAGGGCACAGTTGGTGGCAAAAGCTCTGGTCCACAACCAGATTGGCATGAGACATGTATACTTCCACAGAGCAACCACAGGGAAAGCCTAGGGAAGCACTGAGAACATGCAGTAGGAAAACATTAAAATGACTAGGCAGAATGGCTTCAGTGGGCTGTTCCTTACTGTGTGCCCTCTCTGAATAGCTATGAGAAAAATGAACTGCAAGTGATAAGATGACAACTAACTAGGTCTAAATGATCTGTCAGTCTGTTGCCTACTAAGACATTGGGGCAGAAGCATCTGATCCTGACCTTACTTTTAAGGCTGAAAGAGAAATCAGGATTTCCAAGAGGAAGACTTTGGTATTTAAAAAGCAGGTAGAAGCCTGGGAGTCATCAACTCCAGGACACAGGATAATCTCACTTGCAGAAAATCCATTTGGGTTAATCCCTCTGTGCTCCCACTTTTGTGAAGGTTTTGGTTTTGTGTGTCTGTGCCTCACTGGGAAAAATCTTGGCACATCAAGAAGTCACTCGGTTAAACTCAAAGCTAGTTGACAGGTATTCTTTGAAGACTGGACTTCAATTTTTGGCATCAGCAGTGTTCCTAAAAAATACAGTTTGGACAAAAAAAGAATTGAAAAAAACTTAGACTATGTGAATTCAAAGGAAAGGGAAAATGGCCTTGATATCTTTTCCATCAAGGTAGCATTAGTACAAATTGTCCTGAGTGCAACATCTAAAGAAACTTGCAACTTTCTTTTCACAAATGCTTTTGAAATGTAGTCACCAAGGTTAGAGGGGGAAAAAAAATGTCATATTGAGTTTGCAAACTGCTACTTTAACTCTTGGTTTTCTTTTAAACAAGAAGATAGAAAATAAAAATATACCAGACTTTGACACAGAAAATGAAAGTAAGCATCTAAGACGCCTACTTCAACTTTAGGAGTAAAGCTAAGAGATTTATTTCCGTGTCTTATGTGTATGTCTGTTAGTGTCTGTGTGATAAATTATAAATTACATTGCTAAATTTAATTCTCATTTAATTGGTTCATAGAAGGTAACCTTATAAATTCTTTCTGAAATCAAAATATAGAAAGGAACTATGTAAGAACTAGGTAAATTCATCGGTTTTGCCTAAATAGACATGTCTTATTCTACCTGAGAAAAATATACTGTCAAAAAGCATATATTGTTTGTGAGTATTCTGAACTGGAAAATTTACCTTGTTTCCTGATTTTATTGTAAGAATTTAATATGCTAAAGATAACATCACAATAAATACATGTAATAAGTAACCATGAAGGAAAAGAGTCAAAAGAGAAAGAAAACATTTTATTAATAAGAAGGATATAAAAAGACATGGTTTTCTTTTAGTAATAAAGCGCTAGAGGAAGTAATTTTGTCTTTAAGCTAAATGACTGTTCAAGAATGAATTAAAGACAGAATTTGATCAAATTTTGGCAAGTAGTAGGAAAGTGTGCTAGTGAAAAATGTGGAAGAAGTATTCTGAAAGGAGTTTTGTGTGGCCACAATAACTAAAATAGAATAAATGCCTCTTTCATTTTACGTTGTTTTGCATATAGTAAATTGTTCATACAAACACACATATATATTTATATATTTATGTTCTGCTTAAATTAAATAAACCCCTTTCTAATATATTAACAAGTCTTCTAGTACTTTCCTAATTTCAAATACTGAATAAGTCTTTAAAAAAAAAAAAAGGAATATCTTAGAGAGCTTCTGAAATACCCCATATGAAGAAATATTGTCTCTGTGGGAGGAAGATTATTAAACAAATTGGGCTTGATTCAATAATAAACTATTATGAGAAGCATTGTCATGTTAATAGTTAATAGCCTTCTCAGCATATGTTTTTGTGGAAATGTAGCAATTAATGTGCATGTTATACAGAATACCTATATGTCTAATATGTTCTGATATAAACTTGTTATTCTGGTTATTATCCTAAAATATTATGGAATTAAACAAGGATGGATGTTAAATCATTAGTTAGGTTGTGAATACATCCTTGACCATGGTCATTTCAGAGTTCTTTGCCCAACTGCCAAGGGCAAAGGCAATGAGGGCAAAGGCAATCTGATTAGAAATAGAAAGACTAATTCTTATTGTAATGTTTTATTTATAGATATTGTGTTGCTACCCTATGAGTCACTTATAGATTTGGAAGAATGCATCCCCCAACCTCTTTATGCAGCACTCTCAAAAGGAAATACCAGCAGATCAAAGCAAACTACAAGGATTAGATTCTCTTGTTTTTTAAGGTTATCTAGCTGGATGAGAAAGTGTTATCAGCCTCATTTGTAAACAGAATGCAAGCTTGTTCTAATCTACTGCCCCCATACATTACTGGAATTATGGGGCTTACTGGGGTTTTGGAGAGTATATGTTTCACACCTGGCTCAATCTGTCTGACCACTGTATGAGTTAGTCTAAAAGGTGCCACCCTCAACTGGGGAAGGATTGATCTTCAAGGCCACCAAATATACTATAAAAACTGTACAAGCACTGGGGATTGTGGTTTAGACACCATACTGTGAACGAGATGTTCATGTAACCCAGGGTGGTGACCTGGCAACAGCAAGGAAGCAAAAAGGTGACCATGAGGTTTTAGTTTCAACTGTGAAAGAGAACTGAAGCCCATTACAATCTCATTGAAGAGCAAATTAGTGAGCATGCCAAGTTCTGTCAGTGACTGAGACTATAATAGTTCTGTATCTGTGATATTGAGGATGGCATCCCCTACCAAAGAGTGGATTCAAGTGGATTCAACCTAATAGCTCAGTGATGCAAATACCAACAATTGCCAATTGCAACACTTGCAGAAAGGCAGTATTGAAGAAGCAGATGCCTTGGCCTGGATCCAATGGTTGGAGGAGTCTTCCTACAGAGGATACAGCCCCGTGGTCTAACCAAAAAATGAGACGATGAGACATGCAAATGACAAGTGCAGCAATGGGCCAACAATCGTTAATTTAATTGGTAGTCCATCCATTTAATAATCCACCAAAGCCTGGAATCATCAAGAGATACAATGACCTGAAAAAGGCAAACCCTCTAATACATGGTGTGCAGTGCTCAGTCATGTAATTCTCAGACACGCTTAACTGAGTACACATTCCCTGGTTTCACTCTGCCAGTGAACTGAGACTGACCCTAGGCAGTTCATGTGACTACAGGTGCACAGAAACAACCAAACCTTGCAACCAGATATCAGGCTCCCAAATAATATGCTCTTACCAACATCTGCAGACATAACCCTTGCTCAAAATACTCTCAACTATCCCAAAAGTGCTCAGACAGATCTAGACAATGATCCCTGGTGGACTCTGTTGAACTACTCAATATAGAACAGTCTAGGGTAGCTCACTGCTCTACAAGAACAGCAAGAGCCTGACTCCCACTGCATTGAGGAGGATAATGGCACCCACAGGTCTTTTAGACCACAATGTGAGTAAGGTAAAATCAATTGAAAGCAATTGACACCTGAGGGATGGTCATATATCTCCAAGCAAATGGTGACTATCCTGATGGAAACACACACTGGTCATTACACCCTAATAATTTTCTCCCCTGAAATGACTGGCATTTATAATCAACTTGCCATCACCACCTCAGCTAAACACCCTGCCTGTGTCATAAAACCAGATGACACGTACAGTGATGCTCTTTGATCAAGAGGTCAAATTTGTGCTGCAGAACAGAATGACACTGAACATGTGTACAGCTGCTCAAGATGGAACTTGTGCATTAATTTGTCCTGATGCCTCTCATGTCTCTCTTACTCTACAGACTATATGTAAGGAGAGTCCCATGACTTCTGTCTTGAGACAGCCCCACTCTACTTGTTCTGGCAGAGACCCATGTTTCTGGGCATAGCCAACTGTACTAATTTTCATCACCCTGATCTGCAGTCTGTAGGGCTACTACATATTCATATTGCATATGAATGCAATGTGGCAAATTACCTAACCATACAGGTCACCTATAAGATAACTGACATGTAGATTTGTGAGGTGGCATGGGCAATGTTGGGATGAATTTTAGGGTAGGGTGAGAAAATAACCCATGGCCAACCTTGAAAGTGAGTTTGATGACTGACCTGGGCTGAGCACAAACCTGAATGAAGCAGGTGGACTTTTGGGGATTATAAGTGCTTCTGGCTGCACATAGTGCACCAGAGTTGTCCTGCCCTAGAATTTTGCTGCCCTTTGTATTCCACTTTTTTCCCACTTGTCTGTTCTTGCCTGCTCACTACCCTGAGTCTGCTGAAATTTCCTTTTACTCCCCAACCCATCATCTTTGATGATGAACTGGTTACTTTTCAGTAACTTACCCAACCCACTGTCATTGGGAAAAGAAAACATGCCTGTCCAGCCATCAGGAGATGAGAAACTACTGACCCACTCCCACTGAGAAAAGAAAACATACCTCTCCAGCCATCAGGAGAGGATTCTTTACTGACACATTGTCATTTGAACCCCCTGTTGTGAGTATAACAAATGCTATGTCCACAACTGCCTGTGTCTTCTTTGATTTTCTTGTACTATGTACTAGGCAAGTCATTATTCTGTTGGAATTTAAACACCTGCATAGCAATTCTACATATAGTGAGATCATCCAGTATTTGCATTTCTCTTTCTGATTTATTTTCCTTATCATAATCCCACATGATTTCATTCATGTTGTCAATATAAGGATAAAATCTTGTTATTTGTGACATCGATGGAACTAGGGAGAGTTATAATAAGTAAAATAAATCAGAAAGATATATATACAAATACTGGCTCAGTAACTGAAAGCCAGTACCCAGGTCTGAAAGCAGTTGTCACTAGAGAAAAATTGTTCTGTTTGGTGAAAGTGGTGGCTTTTCTGATCTCTCCCTCTGACCTGGAGTATCTGAGCAAGGTGGTGCATTGCCCATTCAGATTGGCTTCTCATAATTTTTATGGATGTCCTCTCTGTCTGTGGAGATATTGATTCTCTTTATTTTCCCCAAAGATTGCAGATGCCAAATAGGTGTGTTTTTTTAAGTTGTTCTGCAGGAGAGAGGCAAGCTGAAGATCTTAGCAGTGCACTATCTTGAACTATATCTCTCCTTCACTTTTGAAGGTTAAATTATTTGGACAAAAAAAATTTAAATTGGTGTGTGTTTGTTTGTTTGTTTGTTTTAATTTAAATTTGTAAATGTTCTATTCTGCCCTCTTTGTTTATACGATTTCTGATGATAAATCTCATATAATTTTTTCATTGCTTTTATCTAACTTACGTGGTTCCTCACCCCCTATTGCTTCTTTCAAGCTTCTGCCTTTGGTTTTCTGAAGTTTAAATATGATATTGACAAATGAATTTTTGTGTGCTTTGTTTTATGTGGTACCTTTTAATGCTCATATAAAATAAACTTTTCAATTTTTTAATTTTCATTCACATTTCACTTTTGCAGACTTTAGCATGATCACTAGTTGTTCTGGGTGTATTAGCTTGAATTATATTCATCTTGTAGTAGAGTCCTTAAGAAGGACTGCCAGTAAGGAATTCTCTAAGCTCCTATATGTTGCAAACTTTTTTTTTCTAAAGACCTAGCATTTAAATGAGTGATGAACTGAATAGAATAACTATGGGTCACAATTTTATTAATTAAATAATTCATTCATTTATGTATTCTGCTCCATTGTTAGTTCCTTTTGTATGCTGGTCAGTTTTGAATATCTTATGGGACTCTGTCATTTCTACTTTAGAAAATCATTTAATCTTTTTTTCTTAAAGAACTTGATAATTATTTTTGAAATTTAATAGTTCTATTAGGACTTAGAGCTAAATATTCTGGTTAATTCTTTCCAGATTTTGATAATCACTTTCAAATACACAGATGCATGTATGTTTTGCTTTTTGTTTTTGCAAGATTTTTATATTTAGAAACTTTGATTCAAAAATTTCTGATTCTTTGCTATTTCTTTCTATTTCTACTAAACATTTTTTACTTTCTTTATTTACTTCTCTCAATTGTTTTTCTTACTTTTTTTGATATATTATATTTTTATATTAATCTAACCCCTTGGGAGATTTTAAATTCATGTCTTGATTTCTGAAATATTTTTCATTTGTAACTTTAATCAGTTATCTTCATTAATCTTTTTTATTTATGTGTTTGGAACTTTGTTTATAGATTTACTATAATAGCTATATGTATGAATTCCACTTTACTCACTGATTTTTATGATATGGAGAGTGTCATAATATTATTAGTTTTATAGTGCTCTCTGCATCAGATTGTTTTAAAAAATTCAAGAAATATATGGGCATGTCAGAGTTTTTGTAATAACTTTAATTTGATACTATACTTTTTTCTTTTTTTGCACCTTAATTTTTTTGTTTTTCTCCATGCTAACTGCTAAAGGATTTTTTCTGTCTTCTGGCCTTTGCTCCCTCCCACATAATTTATGTGTTGCAACAATTGCTCTTTACGTCAGGCAGGCCTTAAAATTATAATTGACTTCATTAAATAGCACATGTATTAATTTGTATTTTTCTAATGATAATAGATATGGAAGTTTTAATTTGCCTGTTGGCCATCTGTATGTTTTCTTTGGAGAAGTATTTATTCAGATTTCTTTTTCTCATTTTGAATTGCATTTCGTGAGTGGTGGTGTTTTTTTATTATTTGTTTTTATATTTTAGATATTAACCCCTTATTACATGTATGATGTGCAAATTTGTTCTCTATTCAGTAAGTTGCTTTTATATCGATGACAATTTCTTTTGCTGTGCAGAAGCTTTTTAGTTTGTAATAAATATGACTTCACATTAAGTTTTGACAGTGGTTGTTGTGGAGTTACAATAGCCAAGAGCTGGAAACAACTTAAATGTCCATCAACAGGTTAATAGATAAGGATGTGTTGTAGATACACAATGGGATACTAGCAGCTTAAAACATGAAATTCTGCCATATTTGACAACATGAATAGACCTATCAGAAATGATGCCTACTGACTTAAGTCAGAAGGAGAAGGATAAGATCTTATGACATATCATCATATCATTTCACTCCTATGTGGCATATGGAGAAACCACAGATGAAGCAATTAAAGCTAACAGACTTTTAGTCTATAAAATTAAATTAATGGTTACAAGAAGGAATGGAGTCTGAGGGTGAGAAAATCAGATAATAGAGATTAATTACATATCTGATTAGAAGAATAGAATTGAACAGTTTGTGGCAAATTTAATGTATTGTATAGAGTTGCTGTTTATGATGGTACACACATAAACCTATATATGATTCTGATAAAATATTCTCTTAATAAAACTAAAAAAATCAATAAATAACACCTGAAGCTTTAAATTTCTCCTTTTCAAATAGCTGATACTATTCATCATTTTCCTGAGTGAAATGCTCTAATCTGTCTAGACTTTTTCCTGTATTTCTGGTTTAGAGTAGATTTAACCTGCTTGGTAATTACTCCAAATTATGCTAAGGACCCTAACCAGTCTCTCTCTTCTGTCTTCCCTGCAGATTTTCTGTCTGCCTTTGCTCTTTCCCAAGACTTGCAGCTGGGCTGTGGTGGGTGGTTGCACAGAATGCTACACACAGCAATTTGAGGATATTTCATTTTTTGCTCACTGCTAGTTTGCAGTTTGTCATTATCTGCCTTGAAATTATGCTACGGGTGCCGCTTTTATTGAAATCATTTTTCCCTTGTTGTTCTTTCATTTGAGCTGGCAAGGATATTTGGAAGTATGTTTTCTTAGGCACTCAATATTATTTTTCACTACATATCTTATGACAGTTTGAGTGTCATTTATAAGAAGCCTTGACATTTTTTTATGTCTAAGTCAAAAATAGGATCACTAAAGAAAACAACTTATGTATCAATTTAAGGAAAAGTATATACTAGAAATAATAAAGATGAAACATGCTTCATTTAAATATACTGAATTGGAGATACAGCTGGCAAAAGCTTTTCTTTTTTGGAACTGCCATTTGAAAGTGATTCTCTGGATCTTTTAAAATGTAGGGATCTTTAAAAATTACATAATTCAAAAAAGTCAGTCATATTTCCTCTAATAACGTGTGCAGCTCTTAATATTTTAAGTGGTTTGATTATCAGGTTCCTGATAGTCAAATTCCTTTTTTTTTAATTTATTTTTACTTTTGCAAATCACATCCTGCATTTGCTGCTTTCTTTCTTTTCCACATTTCTGAGAAATGTGTATGTATTTCCCTTCATTATTTAACTCACCACCTATTTATGCCTAACCTGCTATATTTTTCTTCTATTCTTAATTCCAAAGAATTCTTATCTTCTTAAAAATGTTCATTAAAATAATTTTTGTAGGTAGAATTGTGCTAATACAAATCTAAAAACACAAACACAATTTTATTGTCAATTTTTCATGTAACCACAAATATATAGTTTAAAATTTAGTAATGTAAATGCCATATGACTTTGACACAGATCTTGTTTTTGAAAGTAAAAAAAGTAAACTGGAAAATACTGTGAAGCTGTGAAATCAAATTTCTTTGTTTCTGGTATTACCAGAAATTGGTTGTTACCAATTTATCTGATGTGTATTTTTCCTTTAAAGCAATAAATGCACTAAAACATTGGTTTTTAATTTATTTTGATGCTACTTTAATTTTTGGAAATTTAATACAATTTTTTTTAAATTAAAACTAAAACATTGTTGCCTGATTCTAAGTAGCAAAGCAAATATAATAAAAAAGACACTAAACTCAAGAGATTGAGAATGTATCATTTGGAGTCAGAATGGCTAGTTTTAAATGTTAGTCCTGCTTCTAATTCATCTTCTGATAGGAAAGTTATTAATACTTTCTGTTCCTCAGTTTCCTCACATATGATTAATAATAATGCTTAACTAATAAGATTGAAGTAACAAGTAAATGAATTAATATATGAAATTAACATAAAACTCTTAAAATATTACCGACTGTGACTTCCAATTAATTCTAAGTTACAATATCCTCATTCTGTAATTTTACCCTAAAGTGAAATAATTATTATTAGTATATGACACGTAACATACATATACTTTAAAGCAACATGACATCAAAAAGTATGAAAATATACTATATTAGATTTTCTTTTAAGCCTAACATTTTTTTCTTTTCAACCATATTGAGATATTATTCACATAGGTATGTATCAGTTGTACAATAACATGGATTGAACACACATGCGTATTGCAGAATGATGGCTACAATATTACTACAATATAATTCTTAGCATTTTCATATACTAACAATTATGAGTTGGATGTGTAGTGATATAAGGTCTATTCACCTAACAAATTTTAATTATATGATACAGTATTGATAATTAATTGTCAATACTTTTCATTATAGTCAGTGTGTTGTACAGTACGTACTCAGACCTTACTTATCATGTAGTGGGATTTTCTACTCTTAACCAAAATCTTCCCATTCTGCAAACTTACTGCACCCTCATTCATGACAATCACTCTATTTTTGAGTTTTTTTGTTTTTTTTTTAATTTCTGGTCTTAAGTAAGAACAAACACTGTTCGACTCTTTCACAAAAAGCAGGATTTTGTTCTTTTATATGACTGACATTTATACATATATATATGCACATATATGAAATGTATATATAATTTCTGTATCTTTACTATCGTGACAAATGTTTAAATGTATATGGGTGTGTAGATATACCTTAGTGACATCTAGAGAAAGAGTTTTCATTCACTTTGAATATACAACCAGGAGTAAGATTGTGGATAATGTAATAGGTGAATTTTTAATTTTCTGAGAAAATGCCATACTATTTTCCAAAATGGATATGCCAATTTATGTTCTCACCAAAAGTGTACAAATGTTTATTTTTCCCACAACTCACCAAAATTTGGTTTTTCTTTTCTTTTGTGCAGCAAACATTCCAAAAGTTGTGAGATGACATTCAATGTGGTTGGATTTGCATTTCCCTAATAATTAGTGATATTTACCATCTTTTCATGTACTGCTGACTGTATGCCTTCTTTGAAAAACTCATGTTCAAGTATTTTGCCCATTTCTAAAAATATGATTATTTTTCTGTCATTGAGTTGTATGAATGCCTATATATTTTAGATATTAACTCCATATTGGTTCGATGGTTTGCAAACATTTTTTTCCAGTTTCATAGGATTCCTTTTAATTTTACTGATTGTTTCTTTGACTATGAAAAACTTGCAATGTATTTATTACCACTTATAATTTTTAGTTTATTTACCTGTGATTTTGATATCATATCTACATTTTTCTAAGACTAGGTAAAAGAGTTTTCTCCTTATGTTTTCTTATAGAAATTTTATAATTTGTATGTCTTACATTTAAGTCTTTAATGCATTTTAAGTTAATTTTGTGAGTTGTAGAAGATAGAAGTCCAAATTGATATATCTGAAGGCAATTATTCAGATTTTCCGACATCATTTATTTAAGAGACTATTTTTTCCCAAGGTATGGTCTTGCATCCTTTGTCACATAATGGTTAATCATATACGAATGGATTTAATTTTTAATCTCTTCCATTAGTCTATTTGTCTATATTTGCACCAACAACATGTTCTATAAACACTGTAGCTTTGTGATATTGTATAAAGTCAGGGATTGTAATACTTCCAGCTTTTCTTACTTTCTCAGAATTTCTTTAGTGATTCAAGGTCTTTTTGTGTTTCTGTATGAATTTTAAGCTTTTTTTTCAATTTGTACAAAAAAGGCCTTGGCAATTTTATAGGGAATATATTGAATAAATACATTGGTCTAGGAAGTATGGACATTTTAACAATATCATTTTTTCTAATCCATGGACATAATATATTTCCATTGTTTCTGCTTTGATAGTTTATTTAATTAATGTCATAATTTTGAATACACATATCTTTTACCTGCATGGCAAAATTTATTCCTAGTTATTTTTATATTGCACATGGAATTGTTTTCTTAATTTCTTTTTCACAGTTTATGTTATTTTATGGAAATGCAACTTATCTTTGTACTTTGATTTTTTATCATGCAACTTTACTGAATTCCTTATTAATTGCAACAGTTTATTTTTGCAAAGTCTCTAGGCACATATATATAAATACGTATATATACATACATAAATATAATATCATAGGGAAACAGTAGCTGTTTTACTTCTCTTCTTCCTTTTCTATTTGTATGCCTTCAGTATATTACTTTATCTAATTGTTCATGATAATACTTCCAATACAGTGTTAAATTGAAGTGGTGAATGAGCACTATTTTATTCATGATTTTAGTGGGAATGCTTTCACTTATTCACTCTTGATTGCAATGTGTCTGTGGGTTTATTATATATGAAGTTTGTTATGTAGTATTATGTCTCTTCTATACTCAATGTTTTGAGACCTTTATGAAATGATGCTGATTTTGTTCAAAAATTATTTCCGCATATATTTTTATTATTATATTTTATTAATTCGGTATATAACATTAATCTTCAAATGATGAACCATGCATACATCACATGTATAAATCTACTGGATAAAGTAAGCTTGATTTAAAGTTGTTTTTGCTTATTTCTTTTAACACTATGAATATATCATCCCACTCTTTCCTGGTTTGCAAATTTTTTACTGAGAAATTCACAACTTGACTTCTGGGATTTCTCTTATATGTGATAATTTATTATTCTATTGCTGCTCTTCAAATGATTATCCTTTGGTTTTAGAATTTTGTTGTTATGTATGTTAGAGAAAATCATGTTGAGTTGAATTTAGGTTTGACCGATTAGATTTATGAACATGGATATATAAATATCTCTCCTGAATTGGGAAATTCTCAGTTACTATTCTCCAAAACATACTTCTTGTGCCTCTTCTACTCTCCTTTGGTACTCTAATAATGCATAGATTGATTCTTACATTGGAATCTCATAATAAAAACAGAATTTTTTTAATTCATCTTTTTTTTCCTTTCTAGTCCTCTGGTTGTATGATTTCACTCATGTGAATTCTAGTTCACTAATTTTTATGTTTGGCTAATCTGCTGCTGAAGCTATTGATTTCCTCAGTTCAATCACTTATTCAGCTCTAGAATTTCTGCTTGATTTTTCAAAATTATTTTTATTTATTTGTTGTTTATAAATTTGCTCATGCACTGATTTTATACTTAATTGAGTTTATTATTTCTTAGAGTTCACTTTATTTATTTTAGATTATTCTACATTATTTGTGAGGCTGTTCATAGAGCTTCATTTATTTAGAAATTTATTATTTTCCTTTGGCAATGTAATGTTTCCTTGATTAAGTATAATCCCTGTTGCTTTTTGTTGGTGTCTGTGCACTTGAAAAATCAGACACTATTCAATGCTGTACATAATAACTTAGGCAGGAAAAGTCCTTCAGTCACTCTCTTCAAATATTATGGTTAGATGATCTGTTGGTTCTCTGAGAGGCCTTGGTAGTGGAGTCTTTAATCAGCTTAGTGTTGGAGTGGCTCAAACACCTAGTACAGTGGTGGCTATTCTGTTGATGGGTCCTCCTAGAACCAGGGTTCAGTGATGCCCTCTTGAAGCCTAGGTTTATTAGCATTGTTTGGGAGGCTAGGTCACAACAGTCATCCATGACTTCAAGGACTAGCTGATGCAGGGATGTTCTGGTAGACTGACACAGTCAGCATCTACTGAAACTAATTAAATGCCACCCAGGCCAAGGGGAGCTGACTGGTATTGAGTGAGCCGAGAAAATAGGTTCATGAGAACTCTTCAGAATCCTAATTCAAAGGGAGATGATTAGCACTGGAGTGAGGCAGAGCCTGGAGCCATAGGAGCTAGCAGGCTCTAGAGTTGATTAGGTTCTTAGGTTATTAGAACCCTCAAGGAGCCTTGAGCTTAAGAAGCTCCCTAGGTGCCATTGAAGCTTGTGCTCCCAGGCACCTGTTGAGAGTCTGGTGTTACAAGCGTGCCTTAAGATAATGGGAATCGGAAAGTAGTTGTGTAAGTTAGGTTCTGGACTCCTGAAAACATACAGTGAGTCAAGCTATGTAAACATAAAGAAATCATGGGAGATATATGGAGCTGCTAAAACAGGCATGTGCCATTGTGAGAAATGGACCTAGGCTCTTAGAAGTCCGCAGTGACTTGGAAGCTGTCTGGAACACTGGGAAAGTGTTTGCCCGCTATCCCCCATCCCCTTCACACACTCCGGGATATTGACACCAAGAATGTCATTTGAAGAAGAAAGTTGAAATTTTCTGAGGTCCCTGGAGCTGGTAGGCATAGGGTGAGTGTGGAGGTTGTGGACTGCATCAGGGGAGTCCTCTGGGATCCTCTTGGTGCTGTGAAAATTAGTCTACTTTGGGGTAGGCTGACTTAATGGTC
Source organism: Solenodon paradoxus (assembly GCA_004363575.1). NCBI lineage: Eukaryota > Metazoa > Chordata > Mammalia > Eulipotyphla > Solenodontidae > Solenodon > Solenodon paradoxus. The sequence continues at coordinate 1,795,401 of RJWH01000037.1, forward strand.
CTCAGTAAATTAGGGCACTCATTTTATTATTTTTCTCTACCCAGAAAGTGTATGTCTAAGGGTTAGGTTTGAGAGAAAAGGGATAGGCATTTCTTAGAGAAATTATGCATTTCTCAGAGGAACAGGAGGCCACGGGGACATGGTAACAGGAAGGTACAGCCAGTACCCAACTTAGAGAAATGAGGACCTGCATTCTTAGATTTTATGACTAATGGTTTTTGTACAAATAGTTATTTCTGTGAAGAGACTAGCAGATAGAAATTCCTATGGCATTATTTTGATGTTTTCACTCTCCAACAGTCTTTCTTTTATAATATATATTCACCTTAAAATTTAAAGTATATAAATATATTTTACCACTTAATATCTGTTTGAGGCAGTACTCTAGAAATGCTCAGAAAAACAAGCATTGAAGTCAAATTCAATGACTATTCTTTATAGAGTTATTTCATATTTTCTTGTAAGAAAGGTCTAACAGTAGCAAACTCCTTCAATTTTGATTTGTCTTAGAAAACCTGTATTTCTACCACATATATGAAATAGAATTTTTCAAGATAGAATCTACTTGGCTGGCAGTTTTTATCTGTAAGTATTTTGAATGTCACTTCACATTCTTTGCCTGTAGATATTCTCCTGAAGAGTGATGAAAGTCTGAAGGGAGTACTTTTATATTTGAGGTTCCTTTTTCTGTAGACATTTTTAATGTTCTTCCTGTGTCTTAGATGCTTGTCCTCTATGATGCCTATTATTTTTATGTTTCCTTTAAAAGGAGGTGAATACCTCTCATAACATTTCTTCCTTTTAAAAAATGTATATCTTATATCTCTCTCTTCTTACACTTTATACACTTCTAGTTTTCTGTAGACGACTAATGTGTTCTCTGCTTTGTCTATTTTGCTTCTATAGCTTTCTATAATATTCTTAACCTCATTTTGAGATTGCTATAGTTTCTAATTTAAAGCTTTAATTTCTGTCTTCTGCTCATTCATTTTATTTTTGAGCTCATTGACGCAAGTTTTTGATTTCTCTTGTATCTTTTTAATTGTTTTGCTGAGTATTTTGAACTTTTTCTGAAATTTCTTTTATTTAACTTCGAGTTTCATTATGACTGATATTTTGGATTATTTAGCCACTAAAAAGATGTAATATTTAGTGTATTTCTATTTGATTTTTCTATTTATTTTTTGGAATATATGTCTCATTGTGATGTCAAAATACCTTGAAATCTCATATGCTCATGCATTGTCTAAATCTGCTTTTCTATTTCAAATCTGGATCAGTAACCTAGAGATTATTTGCTTACCTTTTGCTTAACCAACAGGAAACACTATGGGAAAAATTTTAATATTATATTGAGTCTTGTAGACTTCTCTAATAAACAGCAATGTCTGTGACACTGGGGATGGCAGGGGAGTTAAGAGGGTCTCAGTCACTATAGTGGATTGCTGAGGAGACTAGTTCACTTGTGTGGCACCGGGGTTAACCCTTGCCTTTAGGATCCTGTATCCAAGGCTTAGCAGTCTATCTGCTATTGTTTTACTTGACTGCACAAAGTACAGTCTTGGGGAGTAGGGAAAGGGGAGTTCAGTCTAGTGCCCTCTCTCTATTGTCCTCCTTGCCAAGGTTATCCTTGTGTGGAAAACCCTAACTCCTCTGATTTGAGTTTCACCTGAGTCAAGAATGTGTTTAGTTATACTATCCTCCATTCCCAGGGCCAATGTCTAGCATTCTAGCCTTCTGCATCCTTCCTGAGCTATGACTGTGATCTTCTCCACATTCCTCTCTACCCACTTTCTAATACCTCCATACCTATAGCTCCTTGACATCCCTTCTAATGCAGTCTGTGTTGGTCTCTAAGGGGTGCATCAGCCTCACCACTGCAATACGATTACCTTGTGGTGTCCTTTTCATGACTGTTAGTTACTCTTTTTGAGAGCAAAGCAGGAACCGTTCTTTGTCACCATCTTGGGTTTTGTAATTACAATGAATTTACAAAATTTTCTCTCATAATAACAGCATAAATATAATACTCTGAAATAAATCTATGGATATCTCATTGTTAAAGTACATTTTTCATAAATACTTTGTTTTGCTCATTTGTTTCTTTGATTGCTTTAACATAGTTTATTCATTTTATGTCAGCAAAGCAAAATTTAATTAAAAAAGCTGACAATAGATTGAATCTCATTTATCTTCTGCTATAATATAAAATTCATGTATATTTAATGTATCGTGTATATTTTATATTTGTAATATAATATTTTATATATATTTTGGTTATGAAGAAACTCTAAGAATAAAAACAATTTTCGAAACATATTTTTTCTGATTTTTTTATAGCAGAAATAACCCTTGGAAACAAATGATTATAGCTTATATTCAAAATGAATAAAATTAATCCTAGATAAATATTTTGGTGCATCAAAATTTAGCATTTAAATCTAACAAAATTTATGATTAATCAATAATTAATATTCATTGATTTCCCTTCACTTTTCTTTAAAAAATCTTTTAGATATTTCTTTGTTAATACTTTTTCAAAGCATATAGTATTTCATTTAAAATTTTTAATAACACATTTATCCTACATCTAAAATTTGCAGGAGCCCTTTTTATAAAAATAATATTTTTCTAGATATGCAATACAACTAGAATAATATTCATTGCATTCTGAGTTTAGTTTCCACATCATTTATGTTGTATTCATTGCTACTTAAAATAATCATTTTCAAAATATGTGTACTAACACAATGACTATCATATTGTTTCCCTAAGATTAGTAAGAAACTGATATGGAAAACACATGCCATTTATAAAAATATCTTGTGTCAGATATTTGTATCTCAGAGATTATATATAGAAGCAACAACAAAACTTTTCTCAAATCTCCCCATAAAATTCTAATTACATTATAAAGATAATATAGTACTAATTTGTGACATAAACTTTTACTCAGCCCACAAGTTGCTAAGAAATTAGTCAAACTGCATTTTGTTAGCATAGTATTTTTATTAAGAAACTGTTCTCACTGCAAATAACTATCCTATATATTTTAGTTTTTATTTTAAAGAGTTAAAATAGTACATATAATTTCATTTTTTTCCAAGAATGAGCTTAGTTTTCCTCATTCTAATATAATGCAAAATAAATGCAAATTACTTTTGGAAAGATATAACTATATACAGAGCATTCGGAAAACATCATTGTAAGTAGTTTCACTAACTGTTTTAAAATCCATTTGTAAGTTAATTTATTTAGTATCCTCCTTTTCAGAAAATCTAAATTGAAACAAATTGGAGAGTCTTTCAAAGTATGCAGAATAATGCTTACAAGTACTTTTGCTACTAGTTTATTTAAAATGTACCACTTGTATTTGTATAAATATAGATTATAGGGTATATATTTGATAAAACTATTTTATTAGAGTAGTTGTAATATAATATACATTTAAAAATAATAAAAAATGTATATTAATACTAATGAATTGTTTCCCAGGAAATTTCATCCTTTCCAGGAAACCGTAACCTTGAATCATATAGTTGGTTAGTACATAATTGTTTTCATCCTTGTAGTGTTTTATATTTATAAATGTTAGACTTTAAAGTAAGATCAACTTTTTTCTTCCATAGAAGAGACGAAGGAATTCATTTTCTAGACATCACATAATTTCTTTCAAGCCCTTGATGCTAAAATACTAGGTTTTTATTTTTCCATGATTTAGATAGAATTATTTCTCTGTTGTAGTAAACTAAAAGTACTTATTTTTCTATCAATATTTTAAATATTCAATCATTTTTCTGTTGAGATTAAAGTACACTAAATTTTGATTACTTATAACTGATTAGGAATTGGTATATGAAAATGAGTTATTTGTTTAAATAGTGTGACAATGTGTCTCACATAGTATATAAAATAATATATAGAACTCTTATAACATTAGGCCTTAAAGAGTCCTAGAAGTCATCTAATTCAGTTATCATTTTTTTGTCTCTAGAAAGATGGAAGTCAAATTTTCACACATAAATCAAGTTAAGAGAAACTCACCTTTCTGAAGAAATACTATCCTCTAATTCACGACATTCCTTTCCTAGAAAGTTATTCTCTGGATTTAAACATGCTATAACCTCCATTTAATTATTCTGACTGATTTGATGTCATGAATTTTTAAAGGAGCATCATGATAAATATATGAAGAGTTCCTTTGCTTTTCTTTTCCAAAGTGAACTTATCCAACTATTTCATTTTTTTCATGATGAATTGCTCATTATTCTTATAAGGAATATTATATGCCAATGCCCCTATTAATGTTAGAGATTTAAAATTCAAGGACAGGTGTCAAGATCTGATGTTCTAGTTAGACCAGCAGCCTAACACAGAAAAAAAAAATACCCTTCTTTGTTTTTTTTCAAAAGACAAATATCTAACATTATAATTTTTATTTTCTAATTTCTATTTTTTAATTGCAAAGAAAAGACTACTGTCCTACCCTTATGGAAATTATTATTTTTGGTATAATTTATAATTTTACTCTTTAGAGAATATTCACCAATGAAGACATCTGCGCTCACAAATTTTAGCACACTTACTTAGACAAGAAGGCTGTAAAAGCAAGCAATAATAATTAATACACATTTCATGAAATTATAAAGTACTGAGAAAAGAGCAACTATTCTGATCACAAATTTTCACGCATCACTCTCCAAACTGATACTTACCTAGAGATCTTCTTGTTCTAGGACACATCTCTTCTTGAGCTGATGCTTGGTATATCTGTTTTATTGTTTATCTATTCATTCTTATTTTTATATCACTCTGTTTGATGTTTTATGGGTAAGGCTTTTTAGTCTGATTTCCATATTTCTTTAAGCAATTGATATCTCATGACCAATTTTGACGCATCTGCTACCATCTACAAAGTTACAGTCTTTTATTGTCATTATCTAGTGATGTTTTACCTTCCAATAAATTCAAACTATTTTCCTGAAATAATAAAATGTTATTCTTACTAGCTAAACAATCTCTACCACATTGAGTGGCTATATCCTCCATATCCTGGATAAGATGTCTTTAATTTTATGCAAATCTATATTAATAAATTTCATAGCTTTTGAATGTTTTCTTCAAATAAATTTTCAATTTTTGTAAAGTTTATTCCAAAACATTTCATTGTTTTTGTATTCTTTATGTATGTCATTTAAGCCTAAATATAGTAGGACATAAAGAGTTATCTGTCATGATAGTTAACAATGTCATATAGTATATTTGAAACTTATTAAGGGAGTGTAATATAAATGCTCTCCTCATAAAAAAAGTTGTAATATGTGGAGATGAATGTTAATTAAACTTACTGCATTTATCATTTCATAAATGTACACATTTCAAAATGTTATATTGTACATCTAAAACTAATATATTTATATCAATTAAAAATATATTTTAGATATATGTAAGAGTTCGTTTTTTACTACAATTGTGTATCTTCTTAGTTGTTATTTTAATGATAATTGTATTTCTTTTATTTAAAAAACTCTACTCATCTTAAGATATTTAAATCACTTATTAGTCTATGAGTATTTTACACCACACCTACCACCTGAGTTCCAGTGTCCTTTACCATCATTTTGCTCTTTTTCTCTTTTCCTTCTACCTCCCACCCACCTGGCAGTCATTATCTTCATGTCCAGTGAATTTTCTCGGGTTTATGTGTTTATTGTTTTGTCTCCTTACATTCCAAATATGAGTGAAATAATTCTGTGTTTCTGTTTTTCTTTCTCACTTATTTCACTTAAATTGATCTACTCCAGTTCCACCAGATTGTTACAAATGACGCAATTTTGTATTTTTTGGAAGCTGCCTAGAATGATGTTAGATATATATATCACAGCTTCTTTATTTAGTCATCTGTTGATGGACATTTGGTTGATGTCCATGCCTAGACTATTGTGAGCTGTACTATCATGCTAGTTTATTAAATACTCTTTTTGTTGTTGAGTTTTATTTCAGCAGATTTTTGATATTGCAAGTATATTTTTTATAAATGAAATAACTTTATTTGTTCTTTTTTATTACTCAATATTTTTGATTTCCTAAGCATATTGGTTAATATATAAATTATGTTGAATAAAGAGTATTTTACCTTACTGTTTTACCTTTTCTAGAGGATGAACACATGCATGGTTCATAACTAAGAAAAATTGAAGGAAGACACCCAATGGGATCCAGAGAAGCCAGGCCTCCCAAGTGTAATACATTCCAACATTGAAAGTGAGATTCTGATGCTCAATGCCACCCTTCAGGACATTTTACTTTATTGTCATTCAGTTTTAAAAATATAATAGAAATTTTCTTAGTATTAAAACATAATCTTGGCACATAGAGTGAAATATTCATTTTGTTTACTTAATAAAGCTCAAAAAGAAATAATAATTCAATTATTTATCTAGGTATGTACACACACAAACACAGCGTGCTGCATAAATTTTGTTGACTACTCTATTAAACATGAAGCATATATGAAATACATGAAATTTATATTAATTGGCATATACATTTGAAATACTAATTGAATAACAATCATAAAGTTAAGTATTATTTGTTATCCACTTTATGTAATTAACTTTAATGACTAAAATATAGGATATAAACACTAAAATCAATATATAGACATAATGAGACTGTAGAAATAGTTTTCAGGCAATCAATTGTATAGATTTTGACTTCAAAGTAATCACTGATTAAAGTATGCACATCTGTATCAATATTTATCTTAAAATAGATATTTCCTATCACATAGTATGTGTGGGACTTGTGTTATGGTGGCAGTTCTACAATTTATGATACTGAATCTCAATATGATTAAATATGTCTGTCAAATTTACGAAGCAAATAGAGGAGACAACACACAATTTCCAGTCACCTTGACTCCAAAACCAAACTCCTTCCATTATGATACCTTAATTCAGTGTAAAACAGATGAAGACAGAGCAAAAGTATTATTCACTTTGTTTTTGAAGAGTGAAAGAATAAATGCTTGATAAATAAAGTTAGCAACAAATGATATAAAATGGATAAATGAAATAACACTGAAAGAGTTAAGAAAGCATTGGTAAGGCATTCTGGTCTAAAATGGTGTCTCAACTTGTTCCTTGTATGACTTTTAAGAAGCACAGCTACTCTTTCTTGACTGCGGCAACATCCGTAGGGAGATCCAAAGGACCCCACTAAACCAGAAAACAGCAGGGAATGCAATGAAGTAATAACTTGAGAAGCTGCTCCCACCTGAGTGACTGAAGTTAGGTTGAAAGATACATTCATGAGTGTGGTGAAGCAGAAACACCTGTAGCTTCAGGACAGTTAGTGACAGTATCTAAGTCTGTGACTGCTGACATGTCATGTTGAATACAGTAGGGAGAGATACAGTCTCCAAACACAGAAAGAGAAGAATGGAGATTGTGTGGTGGTACACATGCTTAGTAGAGTGAAGTGCCCACTCCCCTAAATGGTGTTGTGTTCCAGATTACAGTCTAAAACTTGGTTGGAAACTATTAAAGAGTAGAGAGTAGAGAACAGCACTCTCCCTCCTCCACCACTTGGTTACTATACTTGAGCACTGAAGAACTCTAACACTATAGTAGATGACTGTCCAACCAAGGTTTGGGATCCTTGAGAGGGTTAACTCCAAAGACATCCACACAAACAAGAGCAAGGACCCAAACCCCATGAAGTTGAAAATAATAGCTATGCTCCCACTGAATGGACCACTTCCACACACAGCAATCATCTTCAACCTCTATGACCAAAAAACTGCTCCTTAATATGGAATTTTGCTGTGATCAAAAATATAAAATAAAAGCAGAGCACCAGCTTCTGGTAGGAGTAATAACAATAACGATGATAATAATTATTTTAATAGTAATCAGTTCCAAGTTACCCATAAAAGCAAGAAAGATGCCATATTTTCAGACCTGAAAGAATAATAGCATCACAAGTAAACAATGACATCTTGTGAAACAAATGTTAAGACATTAAAGATTCTTAGAAAATATAAAATCCAAAGAAGTAATAACAAATACGAACAGATAAAATACAGAAATCAATCAAAGAATTAAAGGATCACTCAGAAAACCAGAGTTGCTAGATAAATCAGAAAAAAAGAAGCAAAAGAGAAGTCAGAAAAACAAGTCAAAATACAATTGCTCAAAAATACAATTAATGAGCAGAGGAAAGAAATTTAAAATTTGGAAAAGAAACTAACAGAGATACAGGCTGTAAAGAAAGCAATCAATGCGTCCAAGAGTACTATAGAAAACAATGGGTGCAGAATAGACCAAATAAAATCAACAGATTGTTGATCAGGACATGTACAAATGAATCAGGTGGAAAAAAAGAGAGACATTAAATATATATATGTATATATATATATATATACATATATATGAGTATAAAACTATATTAGGCAAATGTAGACAATCATAAAGGGGGATATAGACAAGAATACAATAATAGTAGGGGACTTTAATACAATGTGGCAGTAACGGATATGTCATCAAGACAGAAAGTCAACAAGAGAATTCTGACCATAAGTGAAAAATTAGAGGAAATTAAGTTAATAATCAGCTATCTACAGAGTATATTACCCCTCCAATTAGATTACACTCTCATCAAATACTCAAGGAAAATTTTCAACAGTAGCCCATACATAGTAAAAATCTCGATATATTTAGAAATATTGAAATTAGATCCAGCATACTTTTGGATCACAATGGCATTCGTATTAGAGAAAAAAGAAGGGAAAATTACAAAGGATTGAATAACAAATAACGTATTGCTCAACTATTGGTTCAATGAGGAAATCAAAGTGAAAAAAATAACTGGAGTTAATTGAAATAATTGAAAATCATCACTTACTGAATCTATGGGATGCACCAAAGTAATGCTAAGATACTAATTTAGAGCAATACAGTTCTACATAGGGAAAAAAAATCACAAATAAAAACATAAACATCACCTAAAGGACTTAGATAAAGAAGAGATGATTCCAAAGTTTACTGGAAGGAGAAAATAATAAAATTTAGAACAGCAATAAACAAAATAGAAATCTAAGCAACTTTTCAAAAATCAGTGCAATCAAGATTTAGTTTGCTGAAAAGATGAACAAAAATTGTCCATTTGTTATCCAGAGTTACAAAGAAGACAGAAGACACAAATGAAGAAATTCAGAAATGAAAGAGGATACATTGAAATAAATACTATAGAGATACAGAGGGCCATAAGAAAACATTATGAATACAAATAGAGCAACAAACTGCATAATGTGGAAGCAATGGAAAAAATCTTAGAAACATTCCATGGTTAACTAGGAAGAAGTAGATAACCAAAAGAGACCAATCACAAATAACAAAATTGAAACTGTAGTAAAAAATCTCCCCTCAATTCATAAGCCCTGAATCAGACAGTTTCATTGGTAAATTCTGACAACTGCTCAAAGGATTAACACTAATCCTTCATGAATCTTTCCACAAAAATGGAAAAGTCAAAGATCCAAATAATTTTTTATGATATTGACATCACTTCGATTCCAAAATCAGAGAAGGGTATCACTAAAAAAGAAACTACAGATCAATATTTCTGATAAACATTGGTAAAAAATTCTGACCAAAATATTAGAAAACTAAATTCAACAACTCAATAAAAGAATCAAAACCCATCATCAGGTGGTATTCATTTCAGTAATGCAAAGAGAATTCAACATATGCAATTCAATAAGTATGACAAAGGACATCAACAAAAGGAAGAGCAAAAATCATGATATCCTCAATAAATGGAGAAAAAAAAAAACACTTGATAAAGTTTAACACCCATTTATGTTAAAAAACCTCATATTGGATACAGATGAATTGTATTTCAATATAATAAAGGGCATATGTGACAAGCCAAGAGTCAGCACCATATTTAATTAAAAAACTGAAACTGGATTCTTAGGATCAGTAACAAGGCAAGAATGTCCACTCCTACCACTATTATTTAATATAGTTGAAAGTCCTGGCCAATAAAATTAGACAAAAAAGGGCATAATATATGCAATTTGGAAAATAAGAAATAATACTAACTTTTTTTGCATATGACATGATATTTATAGAATCTCAGAGATTTCAGTAAAAGCCTTCTAGAAATAACAAATGAATACAGTAAAGTAGCAGGGCATACAATTAATAATGTTTAATTTCTTTTTGCAAGTAATAAATTGGCAGAAAGATAAGTCAGGGAAACGATCCCATTTAAAATTATCTAAACAGTACAAAACACCAATTTACAGTGATGTTTTTTCCTTCAATGTTCATTGCAGCATTATTTATAATAAAGACTTGAAAACAATGTATGTACCCATAGAGAGATGAATGGATAAAGAAGATATTATATATATGCATAATGGAATACTACTCAATTATAAAAAAAGATGAAATCCCATCATTTGAAAAAAGAGAAAACATTAATTGACCTAGTAAGAATTATGCTTTTGAGATAAGCCAGAAAGAGAAAAAAATATCTTTCACATGTTTTTTCTTATATGTAGTATAGAGAGAAACCAAGAAAATAAATGAGCTAAATCTAACAAAAATAGACTTTCAGTCAATAAAATTAAATTAGTGTTTAAAATAAAATAGGGGAGTGGACAAATTAGGGAAAAGGAGTTAATTATATGATTAAGGAAGAACTAGAAAAGTTGTAGTTAACTCTATATGGTATGTACAAATCATTCACAGTGATGCATAACAAACTTACAAAACATTGCAATGTAATGCTCCTTCAATAAAACTAAATATAAAAAGGGTTAAATTAGACCTAATCCATGTAGAATCTTATATATTTTAGTTGTCATTATAATCTTTTTTAAAAATATATCTTAAATCACTCATTTTTTCTTATATAGTGAGAGTTGATTTACATAAACTGAAAAGTCAACTGTCAACGTATAATAGTCATTAGGATATGTGATAAATTCTGATATAACTTTTAGAAAAATAGAAAAAATAAAATAAATAGGGAAATACCACATTAAAGAATAATATTAAATTTTCAATAAAGCAAATATTTTATTATTAAATAAAGTAATTCTTATTTATCTGATGTACACATCATATATTTTGTAATTTAATAAAAACATCTCAACTTATAAATAAGCAGACATTCTAAATCTTTGATCACCCTCTATTGTTTAGAAATTTCAAGTTTATAACGTGCAGAGAACTTTGTAGTACTTATAGATAAGCTTTATTAACTAAGTCGCTAGTACATTATGGCTACAGAAACAGAACAACAATTTATAAGAACATTAGTGTCAAATATATTTTAGTCCTTTGATCATTCTTATTAAGACATGTCAGATCTGCATTCAAAGACAAAATGTGTGTTGGAGAGTGCTATCAAGACATATTATACCAGTGTCCCTCACTATACTTTCTGGAAATACGGGGTAGTATTGGGAGGAGAAGAGTATTGTGAAGTAGTTAGGCCCCAGGTACAATTTTTAATGATAATTTGATCCTTAATAATTATGCTACCAAAAGGTATTTAAATGTCTGCAAGTTACTTTATTTTATAGGTGAATTGAGATTATTAAGTTTCTTAGAAAGAGTATTCCAAGATAATTTTGTAACTTTATTATTTGCTAGTAAGTGTCTCTAACTTTATTTTTTTTGAAAATTAATTGGTCAATAATTATTGACTATATATAATGAGCAAATATTTTATTACATAGAAGTATGATTTTGTTATTCTTTAATTTGCACAATTTCATTCACAACTACAAGAGCTTTCTTCTTATTTTTTCATTATTCAAAAAACTGCTTTAATTTGCAAATCCTGGTATCCTCTAAAAGTAGTTCCAATTGAAGAGTTGCATAGTCTACAACTCATTACAGAAATTGCAGGTATGATGTGATTTCTACAGATGAGAGATAAATTATGTTTTCCTTGGATCTCCATTTCCTTTTCCAGTTTTGTACTTGATAAGAATTGGTCTTGCTGAATTGGGTCAGCCTTTATTGGGAAAGGTTTTTGGCTAGGTCAGCATTCTTGGCATGCAACATCTTTTCAGGAACTTACGCATTTTCCTTAGTATGTCTTTGAGTCTACATATATTTTTGCTTCTAGAGAATTAGGTACCTCTTATTCTCCATTTTAACAGCATAGATATTTACTGCAGTATAAGTATTGGTCAAATTTTTCCTTTGATGTTCTCACTGTCCTTTTTTGTACCTGCCAAACTAGGGAGGACCATTTCTTCAGGAAATATGCTCAAAGAACTTATAATTGTAAGCCGGTTTGACAATACAAAACAGAGATAAGGGAGCCAGGCAGGCTCTATGCAAGACTTTATTGACCCATGTGAAGGCCAGGAAAGCTCCTTTCTGAGAAGAGACAGAAAAATGCAAACCTAGGGAAGCTATGAGAGGGAGCTTTTTTAAGGTGACAGTGTCTGGCTAGCAAAGAGGGGGCTAGGGGTGGAATCCTGATAAGGCCACCTGTACTGCTGTTGATTTAGGGATAGGGAGTCAATGGACATGGACTGGAATGTTAGGCGAGTGCAGAGAGGTGGGGTGGAGTCCTTGAGTTTGGTAAACAGGAGGGGCTTGAACAGCATCTAGTCGACTTCGGACTGCAAAAGATTCCATTTCTCATGCTTGGCTGGAAAGTGACAACTTGCAGTTTTTTGTTTTCTTTGTGTCTCCTGTCTCATTCCTGCCTTTTTTCTTTTCCTTCTTCTTTTTTTTTTTTTTTTAAATAAATGATGACGGGGAACAGGCGATGCAATCTCAAATTGCTACTTCCTACTGAATGGAGGACAAAGTGGGCACATTGAGGAAAAGAACCTTGTTTTCCTGTAAGAGAAGGAGGTTGTGATTAGTGCCGCTGATGGCAGTCCTTCTGATGAAGTTAACTAGAAGTTGTATAAGGTAGAGACCAAACAGGAGGAGGATAAGAAAGAATAAGAACAGAGTGAGGATTGGGAGTGTACAGGAAGACCAGAACAAAGGGAGAGACTGAATGTTTTCTTGGCGCTGGGTGGTTCTAGTAAGGAGTTTGAAGAGATTTTTCTCTACCTGGCCTGATTGGTTTATGTAGAAGCAGCATTCTTCTTGGAGGAGAAGGCAAATGCCTCCCCAGGAGGCTTCTTAGCACCCAGATCTCTGCAGCTCTGCAAGACAACTGAAGCAAGAGAATTAATTTGTTTATGAAGGTCTGAGGTTGGTAGGAGGAGTGGAGGTCCCACTTGATGCTGAGGGCTGAGGCTATCTCTTGCACTTGAGAAATAAATGTAGGACTGTTATTGGATTGGAGAGAGGCAGGGAGGCCAAATCTGCGAATGATTTCTTTGAGGAGCACTGTAGACACTTCCTGGGCTCAGGGAAGTCTTCCCATGGGCACCATTCCTTTGTTCCTATCAATCCAGTTGATTACCTTCCTTTGCCAGGTGGCTACAGGAGCAATTCACTACCCTGATATCCAAACTTTGATCCCTGGCCTAAGTCCTGCTCCTGTGGGAGTCCTGACATTCCTGCCTTTTTCCTTTTTTAAATTGGGGAGAAAAAGGATTGGGGGAGGAGGAACCAGGGATAAGGGTGTCATCTCCATCTAGGAGAAGATGACAAACAATTGATACATAGCAACATTTAAGAATTATAACCAGAATGACATGCTGTCTGTTAGACCACATCAAATTTTATGAATTTCATGTAGCTTCATAACATATATATTAATTTCAAATAACATGTTAAAAAGGAAGAGTTTAAATATGAGTAAGGATCCTAAAAAGGGCTGATTCAGGAAAAGTCTGAGTGGGGACCCCAAAACTATTGTCATGCTTTTCAGAGAAAGTGCAGGATGGAAAGGTTTTCCAGATTAGAAATGACTGGAACTGGTAAATTACAAGTTTAATTTAATTAAGGAGAAGACAACAGAGAAAAAAAGTTAAGTATAAGAAGAAAACATGTAAGAGAGTACTAGTAAAACTTGGAAAGTGTTATAGTAGTTGGTGAGATATACTCCAAATAGAGGTAGAATAGAGATTTTCCTGGCGTGGGTGAACTTTCAGAGACAGAGGACCAGGAAAGCAGTAACAAATCATTTACATCAACTACGTTTACTTATCCAAAGGGTCTCCTTTGAAGGGGAATGTTTGATTGACTTGCAAGTATCTGGCTTTTCACCTGGAAAGCGAGACTTCCTTCTGTATACATGAGCAGTTCAAAAGATGAACTAGAGACAATTTAAAAATGCCATTAAATGTAAGGCAATTCACAAAGCAAGGTATGACTTTTAGAGCAATTTCTCCTTACATTACTTATGTTAAGAAAACACAGAGAATAGAAATAGATTACCAAACTAAACTAGGTGTAGTACCTTTCATTTATGTTCATAACCTGATATGAAGAATAAATTGGGGATAAAAGTGCTGGGTAAGGACAAAATGGCTCCTTCATAAATGGGGAAATTAAAGTTTTACCTCCAACATCAGAGCTACCATTTAATCTTCATCCCTTGATGCATGGGCTGGACTATGAAAAGGTGGTCCTGTCTCACTCTGGAGACAGGAACATTCTCTTCTAACGTCCTACCTTTTGCACTATGGCGTGGCCCGTGTGGTTTCCTAGTTTGAGGGCACATTTTTTGCTCAAGTAGCTGGTTTTGCCACAATGGTAATCAGGGACTTTTTGTTCAGGTCCTTTCAGTGATGTCAGTCTTCTTAGTTGATGCCTAGGTAAGCTGACTGGAGAGGCTGACAAAGGCAGAAGTTTAAAAATTTGAACATCTTTGTTCTTGACCCAAAATCCCTATCCCCTTTCTGTTCCTTCTGTTAAGGACTTTAAGAGGTATTGAGAATTTAAGTAACAATAAGATTGGTAAGAAAGCAAAGACAGTCCTATAAGGAGAAACTATAGAGAAATTGATTCCTGATAGCAGTAACTTTGGAAGGAGGGATATGGCTCTGCCTCCTGGATCATTAATAGCCCTCATACAAAAGAGAAAAACATACTTTCTTAATTTGGCAAAGCATGAAAATCTGCTTTTTCCAACATTCTTTTCACAAATTTTTGAACACGAAAAATTTCATCATATCGGCAAATGATAGATTCCTTTTTAAGTTAGTAAACAGAATAGTAACTAAAAATTTAGAACTTTTAGGAATTTTATATAACCCTTCAACATATACATCAATTATTAATATTTAATCCATAAACCTTGGTTTTCCAAAGAAATTTATTCCATTCTTAATTGCTGTAACCACACTAAGATATCTCTTCAAATATTTCTTCCACAAACATTTTTCACTTGCACAAAACTTCCTACTACATGCTAAATTCACTCATTTTGCCTTTAATTCATTACTGAGTCTTTTACTTCACTAAATACATAATTTCTAATACTTTCTTACTAAAATAAAAACCCAGTCTATATCTTCCTATTCATAAACACATTCATTCATTTTGACCATTTTTCTTCTCAAGCACCTAGCTGAAGCTTATCTAGTTTGCATAACTCATAAGACTTCTATTACAGAGAGAGAGAGAGAGAGAGAGAGAGAGAGAGAGAGAGAGAGAGAGAGAGGGAGAGAGGGAGAGAAAGAGAGATGGATGGGGGGGGTATCTATTTCCTTCCTTTAGCTGCTCATAGGAAGATGCCACCAGAAGTTAGAGTCAGAAAGAGAGAAAAAACACTTTATGGTAAAGAGTGGAATAAAGGGGTTGGGAAAGGGTTTGAGTTATATAGATTTTCAGTTGAGAAGAGAGCAAATGAGGAGAAATTATAGTCTACCCTTTAGGAAAAGACACCTTGGAGAAAAGAGATGGGAGTGGATTTAGAGAAGCTCTCTAGGCTTGATACCAATGAGAAGACATGGAGGTTGTTTTCAGGCTGTAGCTCCTTGAGAGAGGAAGAGAGCAAACACTTTACAGCAACATAGGATGGGTGGCTTTAAGGAATGAAAGAGTACCATTTGCCTCCATAATAGAGATTTGTCGAGACCGGGGTCACCAACCCTGTTGGGTTTTTACTCCAGGTTCCAGGTTTCGACACTATTATGTAATCCAGTTCAATAATGAGAAGCAGAGACAAGGGAGTCAGACTGCCTCTAACCAAGACTTTATTTTTGCATGGGCAGGACAGGAAAGCTCCTTTCTGAGAAGAGACAGAAGGAGCAATCCTAGGGAAGCTGTGAAAGCTTTTTTAAAGGGGCAATCTCTGGCTGGCACAGGGGAGAGACTAAGGATGGAATCCTGATAAGGCCACCTGTCCTGCTGTTGATTTAGGGGTAGGGAGTCGATGGGCTGAAATGTTAGGCGAGCAAGGAGGGGTGGGGATAGAGTCCTTGAGCTGGATAAACAGGAGGGGCATTGAAGAGCAACTGGTCTTGCTTCAGACTGCAAAACGTTCTTGGATGGAAAGTGATAACTTTCAACTTTTTGTTTTCTTTTGTCTCCTGTCTCAATAATTTATGCTATTATATGCTATTACCATACTTCCTAGTTTGACTGGAACTGTCCCAGTTTAGCAAAATCGCCCCAGTGGACCCTATGTTGTGCCACCTCCAGCACGAGTCTAAGTCCTCCAGTTCTGTACCAGTTCTGTGTCTAGTAGACCTACCTGTTCCAGATGGTCATTTAAAGCAGCTGTTTCTGTTAATTTTTTGCCTGCTTAAAATGTCCGTTGTTATGAAGGGGATGTTGAAGTCTCCTATGATTATTATGTTGCTTGTTGCTGCCTCTCATTAAGTCTCATAATACTTGCCTAAGTTATTTTGATGCTCCTTTTTTTGGTGCATATATTTTAATAAGAGTTGTATCTTCTTATTGGATTGATCTTCTATTCCTTATATAATGTTGATCTCTATCTTTTGTTATACTCTTTAGATAGAAGTCTGTTTTATCCGATAAGAGTATAAGTGTTCCTGCTCATTTGTTGTTGCCGTTTGACTATAGGATTAATTTCCAACCGTTCACTTTTAGCATTTATCTTTTTAAAATGGCGTGTTTCCTGCATGCAGCAGAAATTTGTGTTATGTTTAGTCCACTCAGTTACTCTGCATCATTTGACTGGTGAGTTCAGTCATTAACAAGTTGATGATTTGATTTATATGTAGCGATTATTGTCATTTTGTAATTTGTTTTCTGTATGTTACTCCAGACATTGCCTTTGTTTTTCTTTTTCTATCCTTAGGTTGGTTGGGTGTAGTAATTTTTTTACTGGTTTCCTTTGATTTCTCCCTGGGGGTGTATTTTAAGGTCACCTTGAAGTTAACATCAATGATTCTAATTATTTCCTATTACTGTTTGAAAGCAGATTAGTTTTCCATTCAATCTAACTATCCGCATTTTTTTCTCTTCTCTTCCTCTCATTTTTTATATGTGATGCCTTACTATTTTTATGTGGAGTTTCTTTACTTTTTATATAGCATCTTTTAATATATTTTGCAAAGCTGATGATGAATTCCCTTAACATTTCCTTACTGAAAAATCTTTTTATCATTCATTCAGTTCTGAATGATAAACTTACAGATTATAGAATCTTAGGTTTAAAATCCTTTCTTTCAGCACTTTGAATATATCTTGCCATCCCCTTCTGAACTCAGTTTAGAATTCCACCAACAATCTTATGGAGACTCCTTTGTATGGGACAAGTTTTTTTCTGACTCTTTTAAAGATTCTTTCTTTAGATAGCATTTTTGACATTTTGATGACAATGTGTCTAGGTATAGCTTTGGTTGGTTTTCTTTTATTAGAATATCTTTTAGCTTCCTGGGTCTGAGGCTTGCTTCATTCTTCAGGTTTAGGAAATTCTCATCTATTGTTTCTTCAAATAAAATTTTTCCCTCCCTTTTCTCTCTCACTTTTCTTTCTGGGGACTGTATGATGCAAATATTGTTCCTTTCTATGTTATCTCAAAGGTCTCCAAAGCTGTCTTCATTTATTTGCCTTCTTTTTCTTTCTTTGTTTGCTTGAATGAGTTCTTCTGACCAATTTTCTAGACTACTGAATCTGTTAGAAGTTTCAACCATCCTATTATTGAGTCTCTGTATTCAGTTCTTTAGTTCAGTTATCATATTCTTCATTTTTGATATCTTGCTTCATTTCTTCTCTTCTCTGATGTTCTCGTTTACCTTTTCTACTCTTTTCTGGATTTACATAAGTATATTAATCACCGTTACCCTAAATTCATCTTCAGATATGCTGCATATGCATGCTGTATTCAGATTTTTCTCCTGGATTTTTCACTGGATCCATCATTTAAAATATTTTTCTCTGTGCCTTTGCTCTGTTTGGCATTCAGTTTATATTTGTTTGGGTCTGGTTACCCTGCACTGATGACACAATGATCATCTTGCTGCTGGCACACAATTGGCAGTCATGCTGAATTTCTGCCTGAACGGGGGGAGAGGGGTGCTAGCAGGTAGTACTGACGTTTAGTGACTTCAAGGAGACTACTTTCTTCCTTTAATCCTGGGGGTGTGATATATTGTGGGCAGGTTATCCAGTTTATGGATCCTGAGATTGATGCAAAATGGTTGTGGGAGGGGATGGAAGTGGAGAATTTTCCTAGCTTCCTTCCAATTATGACAGCTCCAACTCAGTCCCCAGGACACTGGTTCTCCTTCTTCTTCATCCTTCCATTCACCCTCCTCCCTACTAGTAGATCTACCCCACCTCCATGTCCTGGTCCCTCTGGGCGGGCTCTTCTATAGTGACTCTCCGGGTGTTTCATGTATTCCCACAATTCTACCCTTCCAAAATGGCCCTTGAGTCCTGAATCTGTGATTAATCTCTGAACTGGAATGCTTTTGTGTATAATTTGTTGTGGCAAAACTTTTTTCTCTGCAGCTGCTGTGCCTGCTTTTCCTTGGTATTTGTTTCTGGAGAGTAAATGAACTCTTACTTGCTCTGTGGGGAGCATATGAATCTTGTCCCTAACAGGTCACCATCTTTTGATCCTCGAACTTTAAACCTCCTGAATTTTAGGTGGGGTGTGTGGTTGCTTAGCAAAAGACTTTATTCCCCATGATAATTTGGAAATACTTATGGGCACATGATCCAATGTTTAGCACTAAACTATGAGTGGACCTCTGAAGTCATGTAAGTTACTTTCATCTCTCAACATTTATTTTAACTGTTAAATCTGGATTTGAGTATACATATTATGGTGGAAAAGTAATTATCTTGTATTCAGATGAATGATAACACATGCCATAAAAATAACATAGAAAGGCTTGGATTTTTAATATTATAAAGGTGCTTTGTCAGACTTGGATTTGTTATACTTAGTAGTTGAAAGAGAAATGAAATTCAATTATTTTAAAGACTACAGGCATATAAAAATGCAAAGCCAGTAGACAAAAGAATATCATCTTTAATGTATTCAAAGAGAAGTTACCAATGGAGTTCTATGCATACCAAAATGTCTTCAAAAATGGTGGCAGTTGAATGTGGAGTGCTAAAGGGAGCTTCTCTTCCTCATTTCAGCAACAAAAGATTCAGTTAATATGACTCCTTTTCTACAAACTCATCCTAGATTTGAGGTAGGGAAGTAAACAACTGGCCTCAAATCTAAGAACAGACAGTACCTTCAAGGACAAAGTTTGGATCGTATGTCCATCTGGGCTAGATACAACATTATATCAGTAAGAAGAGTTCAGTATGCATTTGTGCACATGAGGCATTGTGAAATTCCTAGAGGTTCAGGAATTGGGAAGTTTCGAAGCCCAAACCATTGACTCTTAACCTTGTTCCCCTAGTAGACTTAGAAATGATGAAAATGAATCCTGGTTCCTACTAAGCATCCAACCAAGCTAATGAACTATAAATAGCAAGCTTAGCAAGAAGGACAGAAAGGGAAGAAGAGCTTACAAAGATATACTTTTTGATTCAAAACAGAACATAACCCTTCAATGAGACATCCTGTGGTAACCTACTTTCCATCCCAGACATAAACTATATGTATAAGAATGTGAAAGCCATAATGACCAGACTGAGTATAGATTCAACAATGAATCAAAACTCATGAGCAGTACAAATCTTCGCATGACAGTCATAGCAGAAGTAAAGATATTTTCAGGCATGAAAAACATTGCCTAACTCTCTATTGTCCTATGCAAATTTGTCTGTTTCAATAAGTGGTTTATTAAAGATCAGCAAACTTAAAGGGTTATTGATCTATATATATGTATCTCTGTATCTGTATTTACATATCATCATCTCATCATCTATATCATCACACAGAACATATATATGTATATATATATGATCATATATATCATAAACACTACAAATTAAAAACCAGAAACTTTTGTGAAATGTTACAAATTTTGCAATATGGAAATTACTAATACCATTGGGGGGAAATAATCTGGATATTGATACAAATTTTGAGGGGGAAAATGTTTTATTTTATAAATTATGAAATTTGGATAGCACACCTGCATATGACTTCTAAAAAGAGAGGAATGAAAACTGAAGTTGAGATGAAAAATATTTGATATGTGCAATTTTAAGTTCTAAATGTCTAGATATTTTATTTCCAATTTCCACTATATCAAAACTACAGATATTTTATCTCACATAAGCCACCATATTTTCCTGAGCTTGGAAAATGTCTGACAGTGTCAGTATGTTTTAAATAAATTTCAATAAATATTCTTACTTTGATTTATTTCTTTGCATGAGTGATGGTATGCAGCATACCCCAATCTTCCATGCTAGGAGAGAATTCAATGTCATCATCTAAGTAAGGCTGGAGTCCAGCTTCAACCCCTTTTGACTCACTTTTTAGGAATCCTATCTACAAAAAAAGTATATTAAATTTATCTTTCTCTATATGCTGGTATTCAGGGACATCTATGACATCATATGCCTGAGCTGACTAAGAGACAAGTATCAGCTTAATTGTGGGTGAAATGGAATGAGATTCTAGACCACCTTGCAGTTTACATTTGTCTCACTGACATTTTGCATCATACAATGTATGGGTCAAGTTTATATTACCATCTTTGATATATGTTCCCTGCAAAACTCAAAGAAGGGTGAGACATTGTGATTACTTTTTAGTGGTAGAAAGAATCTGCAGCAAAAGTTTTTTTTTTTTTTTTTTCTTACATTTTGAGAATGTTTCTGCAACCCTAGAACACTGGACCCCTAAACACATTGATGTTGTGGCCCCTGAAACTTTATGATTATTTTCCTTTTTCAAAGTTGTTGGCATTATCCAGACCTCCATTTATTGTCACTTTTTGATTAGCAAGCCTGTTTCATGTGCAAATATTGATACAAAGCAACAAGGAGACATTCTACAAAGTGTCAGGATTTCAATTCCCTTTGGAATATAGCAGAAGCCAATGTCAAGTAAACAGCTAACAATACTTGAACAAGAGTGCAGATATGCTGGTTGTCCAGTTTGTCCATTGTAAACTATAAATAATTCACTCTCTTGATAAGGAAGAATAATAATGTATTTTACAGATAATGAATGCATCCAACATACCTGAGGCTATAGCAATCTGATTTGACAGAGAGAACACAAGCATACAAGCTGCAAAGGGAAAAAATTTGATTGCTTTTGTGGTAGCTACTGACATACTTCAGGAGTTACTGTTTTTGTTTTTGTTTTTGTTTTAAGTGAGGGGAGGGAACAAACTGATGAATTAAGTGAAGAATTTTATAAGGTTTGACCATCCTGGAATCCTTTTAGTTGTTTCTTTTATAATTTAATCTTGTTCATTCTTCTGATTTTTTTGTTTTTTTACTATTGATGGAAGAGATTGAAATCTTTATTTTTCCAAAGAAATGTTTTATTTTTCAAACTTAACTTTTAATGGGTAATCGTTTATTCTTAGTGTATATCCTTCTAAAGCTTTGAGATTCCCAAGCACTCAGTGTTGTGTAATCATAACATATTTTTTACATTCTTCATGTTTTACCCTCAGGGGCATTCCCTTCCACTGGTCTACTATCTAGGCTACCACTAATAAAAGATTAACAAATGTGTCAACATTCCATGTTCCACCAATCACCACTGCTGAGGGATTCATACCTAGCTAGACATGATAAACCAATTACAAAATTATCTTTTAGAGACTTTTTTTTGTAACTACAATTCTTCTGATCAGAACAGACACAAATTCAGTGTATCTTGATGCAGCTTTTGAGAAAAAAAATCTTCAATATATCTAATGAAATTATTTGGGATCTAAACCTTTGAGGGAGTGAAATGTCATGGCTCTTTATTGAATATCTTCTTTCAATTCTACCACCTCTCCCTACTTCAAAGAAATTTCCTTTACGTTAAAACTTTTTTCTGCTTTATAGCATTAATCTCACCTATTCTACTAGATGTTTCCTCTCAGAACAAAATATTTTACATAATTTTATGTTCTTTAATAATGGATGAGGAGAAAAATAAGGAGAAAGGAAAGAGAAAGAGAAATGTCATTTTAATTTCACAAAGCATTTTTTTAAATGTCACTATCTTTGTTTTCATTTCTTCGTTTACTGTTCATACCCATCAGTTAGATCTGGTTTCTGTCTCTATACCTCTACTGAAATTTCTCTTACTAAATTAACCGCCATTTCCACATTAGCAAAATCAACAGTTTTCTCTCTTCAAATTCTCTACAATGTTCGTCACAGTTGACTACACACTATTTCTTGAAACAATATTTTCTTACCCAATAACTAATGAAAAATTCATATTTCATTCTATAGTTGTAAAAATGTAGATGGAACCTCATGTGACTGTTGATGCTAGCATGAAAGATATTTTCTGTCTTTGAGAAGAAATCTGAAGAACCGTGAGATAAAAAGCAATGCAAATTTATGCTTGGATTTAATAAATCATGCTTTTGAGAAGCAAATGCTTTGTTTTTGGTATCATGTTTAATTTCTTGATTCAGAGATAATTTGCCTCCTATTTCCTTGCTTCCAGCGCTTGCAGATTCAAAGTGTGTATCATATATACTTCACTCCAGAGACAGAGACCACAAATGGTTTAGGAAGGGGATATTTGTTATGAAGATTATTAATCATAACAACAGAATAATAATAAATGTTTAAATAACTCCAAAGGCTACCTTAAAGCTAAGAGAGAGTATTAAGAAGGGACAGATTTGAAAACAGAGGACATTTCTATAGACTCCAATTCATAACTCACCATAGGAGGTAGGGTTAAAGTCCTTAAGATGGCATATATGTTCTTAAGGCAACCTGGCCAGAACTGGTGCAGAGACCTCAGAGAAGCAAGAAAATATCCTCTGGGGTACACACAAGCTAAGGCTGTTGACCAGGACCACACAAGGAGTCAAGATATTTGACACCTGTTCACCAATAACCAGACTATGGGTTACTTGGTGTCCATTCTGCAAGGTCAGGAGAAACAACTCACCAGGCTCCAGATTATTTAAATCTACAGGGCAGCCTATGGAGCACAGGCAGCCTACGCAAAAATGGGCACTGACATATCTAGGACATGCAGTGATTTTTGCAATTTTCCAATTAAATAGGACTATTGCTAGAACTGCACTTGGGCAAAGACTGATGACAAATAATTCCATTATCATTCCTAATATAAAGTACATTTTAATGCTTTCACAGATATACTGGGCAGCACACAGGAGTCAGGAAGTGATTTCTCTTCTTCGTATGAACTTACGTATTATAATACAATCCTCACAGCCGTGGAGGAATATTTAAATATTCATCATTACAGAGCAGATAATGAAGAAAAATGTATAGCTATGTGACAATAAGTTGATAACTAACATGAAATGGATATAATTACATTGGACAGAAAACCTTATGGCTAGTAATGAATAAGTTGGTCTTTGTAGCCATGCTTATCCCATTTATTTCATTCTCACTGTATTTCATCTTTTCAATTAAAGCTATGACTTCACATCAATCATATAACTGTAATTATATAAACTGTATGAATTAATATATTAAATTTTTAGTTTTTTCACACTCAAAATTTCTACTTGCTGATTTTAAGCTCAATTGTTAATTAAAATGATTACACTAGTTTATTCATCTTACATTTTAAAAGCTTTGAAGAGAGATTGCAAATTATATTGTTTGCTTTATTTCTACAGCTGCATTGTTTTTCATCATTTCTCTTCTGCATTTCAATACTGATTTGCATGCTTCTTAGTTGGTCATATTATTTACACAAATGACTATTCATTTTATAATTATAAAAGTCACTCTATCTTGTAATTTCTAGAATTTGTAGAGGGGATGATATTTACCTCACTACATGCAGAGCAAATCAACTTGTAAAATACAATGTTAGACATTTTTTCTCTCAAGGCTTTGAAGACTTTTTCTATCGCTATATGATATAGACTATTGCAGTCATGGTTAAATATGTACTAATTTGTAATCTACTTTCCTCTCTAGTTAAGTATATGATTCTATATTTCTTTAGTTGAGAACATAGATTGGAATAATTTTTACTGATTATTTTATACATGTTTTTCAAAGAAGTAATTACTTTGGTTTCTGGATTTCTTCTTACCTTGCAACTATAAATTTAAAGTTGATGCATGTTATGGGGCTTACAATTTGTTTTCCATAAATCTGCATTCTATTTATCAGTAATCAATGATTTCTTCAATGAACAAATTTAAAGGAAAAATAATGCTTCCAGATACCCTAAAGAGATGAACTTGTTCCTATTCGTTCACAATAAATTTAAAGATTAGTGATCCTAATAAATGTTATTTCAAAATAAGTTATGCTACTTAATGTGCTATATACTATTAACTGTTTACGTTGGTGGCTGTCTTAGTGGTGATGAGGTAATTCTGTCTCTGAAAAAGTTATTAAACCACACATTTTTCCAGTCACTGTATGACTGCCCCCTCTTCACTAAGAATTCTTTAATTTTCCGTTCAAATTAAGAAGTTAATTTCTCCATTTCCTTTGATGCAGACTCTTCTTTAAAATTTACTTTATCTAATGAAAAGCAGCATAAACGCACTGTGTGAGTTTTGGAATCTAAGCCTACAGTGCCTTCCATCTGCTATCTTTACCCTTGTAAACCTGCCCTAAAACTGCTAACTGCTTTTGAAGTTCTGATGTTATCTTCAATCATTCTCCTATATTCTTTAACACCATAGTCAATTAATTGGAAATTGAGACAAACGACCCTTTTATCTCTACAATCTCCTGTTAAACTCATTCAGTGATTCATCCACCACCATCCCTCTGCCATTTTATTTTGCTTTTTTTACACTTCTTTAAATGCAAGATTATAAGCATATAGTTCTATATAATATTATTTATAATATCAATTTTTTCATTTTATGAAATGAAGGCTGATATATATATATACACATACTTATATATAAACGTTTGTGTTTGTATTAATTTGAATAAACCATCTTAATCTTTGAAGAGTTCACCATTCATAATCCATAATTATTCTGCAACTGCAATGTTTTTATGAGATAAGAACACATATGCTGTTGCTTAATTAATTATTAATTATAAATACTTTTACTACTGTAAATTTAATAAAATTGAATTTTATTGATTCTTCATTTCAACTGTGTTTAATTTGGAGGAGTGTTTCTAATCTATAATTTAATTGTCAACTTGCTACGTAAAATGGGCTATGAATGCATTTTATAGATTGCATCTGCATTCAATACTATTTCAGTGACATAGCCCAAATAAAATTATTATTCAAATTCTCATGGGCATTTTTGTAGTGTTTTTCCCATGTTTTATATCATGCATAAAAGTACATGAAAATGTATTGATTGAAAAATTGTGTCACATACTTTAGATATTTCAGTTTGTGTTTGATCAAAGAAATTAAAAGAGCATGAATGATACATTAAGTGTAGTATTGATATAGATGTAGACTTACAAGTGATTTATTATAAGTAATTTATTGTTAAGATATACAGAAGTAATAGGTAATTTATTTAATAGACACTTGCAAGAACTCATGAAAAAAATCTATGAAATGCTGTTTCATATGTAAGTAGATTAGCCTGACAGCTAGGAAGGAAAGCTAAACATGTTCATATGTTCATATCTATAAGGGTAAACTAGTCCATAAGCCTGAAATTAAAATAGCATAAACTGACTCTGACCACATGCTAAGATGGTTAAATATTTATTAATTTTGCTGTTGACCAAGCAATCTGTTTTACTTTGAATTATCTTTAAACTATAAAATTTCAAACCCTCAGCATACGGTATTAAATTATATGTAAATCACATATAGATTTGTTTTTTAGATGACATTGGGTAATAATAAACACACACATTAAAACTGATACAATTGCTATCTTAAATTACGCAATATTGGTTATTTTGTAAATAGAATATACTAGTCAAAATAAAAGATGGATTTATAAATCACTCAAAATAAACAATGAAACTTGTGTTTTAATTTGCTTAATTTGATGGTAGCTTTAGAACAAAGGGAAAAAATAATTCCAATTATTTTACAAAGAGCTAAAGGGAAAATATGACCCATTTCAGAAAACAAATTAGTGAAAAAAAGCAAAAACACAGCATGCCACTTCTTTTTTCTTCTATAATAAAATTCTTGACCTCACTTATTAATGGTGTGTTTTCTCTTTTAACTTTGGTGAGAAAGTAAAAAAATAACTTTTTTCAACACATTTGTAAACTGGGAGATAATAACATATACTTGACTATAATTAGTATAATTTATGTTATGGAGAGTATCATATGACTACTTTTATTTTGAATTATATTTTTATGTCATGACACAGATTTATAAATATCTGTGCTATTTTCTTCTGCTTTCTCTTCACTTAAAAATGAGACTTTTTGAAATTGTATAAAGTTATAGATTGCTAACATTAGACAGTAGAGTGATATTAGAATGCATCCTGTAATGCAGGAAATCATTACTAGGAAACAATGACTGTGCTGAAATATAAATAATAGCACAAACTAGATGACCTTCAAGAATATCATACTTTTGTTTTTATTTGATAAGATCATCAATTTCTACAATGGTATGAAATATCATGTGTATAAAAATATAGCCCATATTTTTTAAGGAAAACTCTGGCCTAGTAGAGACAAAAGAAAAACACAAAAAAATCATAATGCTTAGTAAATACTATGAAAGGCTAATTGCAGTGTAAATAATGAAGACATATAACCATGCTTAAAAACACCTGCAATATGGGCTTAAGATGGCTCTCAAAAGGGAGAGACATCTGAGCTGAGAAATTATTAAAATATAAAAAATGATCACTGTTTTAATATTTTTTATTTCATAGTTACTGCTCTTAGAACTAAAACAAGCCACACTAACATGTCGCTTATTGGTTTTTAACTCTCTACCTCTCCAGCTGAATTACATCAGATACTACATACCCCTCCCTTCTCTAATTAAGTCCTACCAATTTCCTATCATTTCCTCTATGCCTATTTTTTTCCTATAAATATTTAACTCTAGGGCTATAGTTTTCTTTACTTTGTTCTATGGTCCTGGAATTAGAATAGATGAAATTTTGAAGATTTCTATGAATTTTTGAGAGTTTTGTTAAGTAATACTTTAAACTACAACTGTTGTTTTTGATGTAGTATCCCATTGGGATATCTCAGTATGATTCCACACCAAGAAATGCTTTTTCTTCATTGCTTGAAAAGAAAATATTCTTAAAGGATGTTTTTATGGAAAAAGCATATACATTTATATAATATTGTTACCAACATTAATTCTTGTGTTCAATACTCCAATATAATTATATCAATTTTGAAAAGTTCACATTTTCACAGAGCATCATGCTGTTTAACTACATTGATGATTTTATTTTTTTAAAACATGAAGTTGTCATTGAAGCCTTGTGTTTAGATAAACAATGTTGAACAGGAGAATACTATAATCAATATATATATAGATATCTTAGCTACATTTCTAGTGAAAGCCTGGGCTATATGCTGATAGGGCACTCAAAAGGTAGAAAGTAGTAGCATCACTGGTTGCTAATGCCAAATAGTTCAAAGGACGAAGGTAAACTGGTAAGGAAGACTATCCAAGGCTAGTGCTATAAGAAAGACCAGAATTCAGTCTGATCTTAAATCTGTTGAAAGAAAAGCCATTCTACTCACTACATGTTTGTGGAATACTTTCCTTAAACACAATGGAGGTTGAAGAATAGAATCAAAAACATTTTCTACAGAGCTAGAAATGGAGGTGCCAATGTATCATCAAAATGATTTACCCAATTTCCAGCCTGGTAAGATGTTAATTTTTCAGTGACTACAATTACATTTGAGTTCCTAATAACATATCAGAAAAGTCAGTCTGCTACCTAGAAGAAAGTTATTGGCATTAGAATAATGTACATTCCAGAGGCAGTGTCCCAGGAGGCTATTGAGAAGTTCTTGAACTCCCTGGAAATACCTTAACTCCTTCTTAAGGTTGATTTCAGACATCCTAGTCAATATGAGATATAAGTAATATTCTTTAAGTATTTCAGAAAAAAAATGATTATTGCCCAAAAGCAAATGGTCACTGATATTAGATAATTTAAACAAAGAGAAGACAATGCATTCCAAATATATGAATATTAAAATATGAATAGTATTTAACAGATTGATTTTATGTCACAGTATAAAAGGATAATAATGATTAATATTTAAGTTTTACTTGACCATTTGATGGGCAAACATTTCACTCACTGAGTTCTCAAATAATGACTTCAGTTTTGCTTTGAGTTGTTTATTTCATTTTATTATTTTATTTATTTTTTGAGAGAGATTTATATAACCTGACTACTTAGAGAGATTCTTTGACCCAGTCAGACAACATCTTCATGAATGTTCAGACCTTCCCAGACTCCACATCAGGCACATAATATGTTGAATTCTTGACCCTGGGAAGATGGCTTAGTGGCCAAGAGTGCTAGGACAATCAATCAGGTAGACATGAACCAGGGCAGATAAAGAACATGCATGAAAGTCTGACAAAATGGTGATTGTCATGTGGTCACAAAAGATCTATACGGGCAAGAGACAGAAAGAATCTATAGGTACAAAGGAATACAAAAGTGGAACTTTGAAGAAGGTGGGACTTTGAAACTATTGACGGCTATGCAAAATATCCAAGGTGGGCTGTCTTGAAGCAGTCCATCAGATAGATGCCTGAAATAAGAAGAGTGGCTATAAACCTATCCCACAGTACAGACCAGCACACTTCAAATTCCACCTCTGGGAGAAATTGAGACTGGCTGTTAGGATGCTCTCCCAAATATATTTTCCAATTTTCTATAAACTTCTTGTTTGACTTTACTTCTCCTGTCTGACATTTTGAATTCTCTCTCATGTCAAAGAAAAGAATCAAGATACACTCATTAACAATGCTAATACAAGCAGGCCCTGTCACCAACAAGACTGGAGGGCCCGGTCCTTGTAGGCAGACCCACTGGAGTGATGAACTAATGGATATGTTTCTGAACTCTGTATCCAGGGATCATGTAGTAAGGAAGGATATTTGATAGTCAATGATACTGTCATTTCTTATAACTACAACAATAATAATAATAAATGATCATAATAACATATGGATTGAGCTTTTTTGTCAGTAATCGATCTTAGTATTTAATATATATTATCAACAAAAGTGCAGAAAAAGAACAAAATAATTTTTCTTCTTTTACAGAAAAGAAAATTGATATAAATAGGTTAATCAACATACATAAAGTTATACAAATAGTAAGTGGTAGAGAAAATACATAAACTCACTCTGCTTTCAGAGTCTATACTCTGATAGTCTAATAAAACCAGTTTTAGCATACACTTATCTTTTGATATCCTCAGACGATTGATCTATGGAGTCCCATAAATACATGAAACTCTAGATGTACAAATGTTTGATATATGTGCACATAACCTCTGTATACTTTAAGTAATCTCCAGATTACTTGTAATATCTAACATAATGCAATTTTTATCTAAGTAGCTGTTATGCTGTATTATTTAGAGAATAATAACAAGAAAAAAAATGTATGTTTAGTACAGGTCCAACCATTGTAGGACTACCTACATAGTTGCATATTTTTATATTTTTAATGAAATACTATTGCATTGTAGCATTCTATCTGTTTCTTTTGTGCATCATTATAAATCAACATTTGCATTATACATATTTTTGATTTGTAGTTGTTTGAATCTGCATGTTTTAAACCACAGATAAAAAAGACTGTACTTAGGTTTTGGGAACTACTTTATATTCATACAAAGCTTTTTTTAATGAGTGTTTGCTCAATAAACATTTCAAGAGTAGATATGTATTTTAGAAGTTCATCCAACTATGAATGATTGCATGAGAAAATGAACATCTTAGTTAAAGGTGAGATTTAAAGTAAAACGGAATGATGTCATATAATGATAAAAACTGGTCATTTACTAAATCTGAGAGTATGCTTTTAAACATAGCATTCTATATTTGGTGACTTAAATGAATAAACAAGTCTTTTGAGTAGTTTTTTTCAAGTACATCACAAAAATTCAAAATGGATGGTATTTATATTGAAGAAAAAAACAAAGGGGAAAAACATTTTCAATCTATATATTCTAAAGGAAATGAAAAGCTGTTTTCCAAGTTAAAATGTAAAAACCAGTCTATGTTTTTTAGTGTTTCTAACTTTCTATTTTGAGATAATTGGGTATTTTTACCCAATTTTTCTAGTGGTAATGTCTTACCAAACTATTGTGTATTATCCTATGCAAGCCATTAAATGGACATCAATGGTCAAATATAGAATATTTTCATGACTACCACAACAATTTTTCTCCCACCTACATCCCTCCCTTAACTTCTCCATGAGCAAGTTTGTTATTTCAAGAATATTATATATTGAATCCAGAGAGTATCCAGCTTTTCAGTCTTGACTTTTGCTACTCAATCTGAATCTCCTGTCGTGTAAATCAGCAGTTTTATTATTTTCACTACTGAGTAGTACTCCATAATATGGATGTACCATGATTTGATGAACATTTCATCTGCTGAAGAACAACTGAGTTATTTCTGGTTTGTAGTTATTTCAAATAAAGCTACTATAAATATTATGTACTAATTATTTGTATGTATACATCTTAATTTATCTGGAATAAATACTCGGAAGTGTTATTCCTGTGTTGTATGGTAGTTAGTTGTTTAGTTTTTATATTTCTTAATTTTTTATCCAGAGTTACTACATGACTTTATATTGCCACCATCAATATGATCAATCAGTATCTCTGAATACTCACTAGCATCTGTGACTATTTTTAAATCTTAACAACTTTTATTTAGGAACTCCTTAATGGCTAAACATGGTAAGCAAATCCTGTCATGTGCTTATTTTCCAACTTCATATCTTTCAAAAAAATATTGATATACCTTGCTCATTTCCTGATTTCCTAATTGGAATTAATTAATCAATAGTGTAGGTATCTATTGATTTTGCTCTTGAGAACTGACAGCTAGTTACATATTCCAGACACTAACCTTTTGACATATAGATAGTGTGTAAATAATTTCTCCTGTACTATAACTTTTCTTTTCATCTTCTTGGTAGGGCTTTCACAAAACAAAATTTAGAATGTTAAATGCCTTGTTCTAGTACCACAGTCTTTAAAGGTTTTTGTTTGTTTTTTAGTTTGTTTCTACTCACTTATTTAGCTTGGTAATTTGTATTGTTCTCCTTTATAGTTCAGTGATGCTTTGTCCTGTCAATTCTACTATTGAGCTCACACAATAACCTTTTTATTTTAGCTATTGCATTATTGCATTAAAAAATGTCTATATTGGTTATTTTTTACAGCTTAAATTATTTGCTGTGACTTTCTTAAGACTCTACTTTTTCACTTGTTTCAAGTATGCTTTTAAATACTTAAGTATTTTTACATGGCTTCTTTAAAATTTTGGTTAGATATTTCTAATAACTGTCATCTCAGTGTTGGCATCTATTAATTTATCTTACCCATTCAGCTTGTGATTTTCCTGGTTCTTGGTATGACAAATCCTTTTCTATCAAAATCATCATGTTCATATTATGTTATGAGATTTTATGTTATTGAACTATCTATAATTTTATTTGACTTTTTCTGATACTGATTCAATAGGAAAAAGGGGACTATAGTTTATAATTAGCAAATGACAGAATTAGAAGTACAGATTTTTCTATAAGGCCGTTATTATAACCCATTAGAAATTCTTATTCCTGTAGAGTAGGAATGGGAGTTTCCACTTCCAAATTGTCTACACGGATGTTATAGAGAGCGTTTTTCATTTCTTTGACAATGGTAAAAATATTGACTCTCTAGGAAGTTACCTGATGACACCACCCTTGAGAGAAAGAGAATCTCCACAGCTTTAGGGTCCCCTTGTGTTTTCCACTGACTGAAGACCAGTAGGGATGAAAGTCTTACCTTCCTACACATCTCCTTTGACACTGTTTCAGTGGACTATTCTATCTCTTCACTCCACTGAAATAGTGAAAATTTTATTTTCCTATTCAGTTCTTGATTGTGTTTTCAGATTGAGACCCAGTTTCTGTTTATTGAATTTTCCATATTGCCCATTGCTTCAAATACAATCCTGAGAAAAAAGGAGAAGCAAAAAGTAGGCCCAGGGAGCTTACCACTATATGATTACCTCATGAAGAATCTACATGAATGCAAATCTGAGAGTAAATAGGTGAAGACAATGCTGTTTATTCTGTGCTAAGGAATGAAATAAGGATCTTGGATTTCAAGGAGAAAGTGAGTGCTTTTATATGATAAAATGATTGTATGTTTTTAAATACATGTTTTCTCTGTCATATAGATAGTTTTCTCAGATAGAAAGATGATTTCCAGAGATGAAACTCTAGGTGATAACAATTTTCATTCTTATAGATAATTAAGGGACATTAAGGTTAAATAATTTCTCTGGAGACTTCAGAACTTCAAATAACATATATTTGATTATATTAAGCTATGACTGTGAATTTCAGTTAAGAAAATACATATTTTCTTTTCTAAGTATTATGAATCTGTCTTCACTTTTATTACAGTATATACACATCTCAACTAATTATCTTAAATAAAGAGATTTTTTTACTTCTTTTTTTCATAAGAATGACATAATAGATATGTGCATTAATTTAAGAGGTCATAGATGGATCTGATCATAACTTTAGCCCCAAATTATTGCAAACACTCAAATATTTCTAGAATTTTCACACTATTTTCATATTTTGTAGAACACTAGGGGTAAATACATCATTAAAAATACAAAAAAATAAACATAATTACTTAGCAGAAATACAAACTTGCCTTTCCATTGTCCTGGGTAATTTTCTAAAATAAAGGACAAGAAAAAAAAAAAAGTTAGAATCTTTGAGTAGAAATACAATTGTTCCTTCCTGTTACTCTTGTTATTTTCAAATGTTTCATTGGTTGCATTTAGCCATATGCCAAGAACATATTTCAATTAAAATAATTACAAAATTAATTGTGTATCTATGAAACTTTTGTGAGGCTTTTTTTTCTTTTACTTTTACTTGTGAAGTCATGCAACTGTTATCAAGCCTGACAATAGTTATTATAAAGTGCTTACTAAGAAACTGAATTGCAGATTTATATTTTTCATTATTTTGTTCCTGTTAGTGATAAGAGAGGTCATACCTATATGGGACTTGTGAAATCAGCATTATATAGTACAACAGGGGCACCAAGGATGGAAGAAGAGATCTTTTTAAGAAGAGTTCCTCTTAGAAAGAGCTGATAGGTTTACAAAGAAGTCAAAAGAAGTGTGTCACTTTACAATTCACTAACAAAGATACAGGCACTTATCTTTAAGTATAAATAAAATGTAGATATACATACCAACCAGCACTTACACAGATTTTATTAAATATGATATAAATTTCTAATTCTCAACAAATTGGAAAATTTGGAACATATTGATGTTGTTCTAGCTAATTGCATTTAAAATATTATATATAAATATTTAAAATTAAATTTATAAAAGTATAAGCATATAATCATGAATATATATGTATGTGAAAGTTATGACTATACACATATATACATATATACAGCTATAGTACAAGCTAGAGTTAAAATATCTACCAAGAGATTTTCAAGATGAGTTGGTTGTAGTTTTAGTAATTTTTATTATTTTCAATATCAAAACCCATTCAAAATACTACTTTTTAAATCCTAGTGGAAAATAAATTGATACATTCCAGGAGAATAATTTTAGACACCTAGTGACATATTGTACTGAAGCTTCTGTATGATCACACAATTTGTAATGAACTTTACAAGCTAGAATTAAATTCTGTCAAATTCAAATGTTACATTAATAACCAACAGATGTTTCTGTGCCCTATGCCACAAGAACAGCAATTTACACCCTGTATTTTGGGGTAATGAATTAATAGCTTGCAGAACTAGCTTTATAAATAGTGGAAGAATATAATACTTATCAAAGGCAAAATGACCTACTTTTAATGAAACATTGTTTCTGAGCATATTATGACTTCAACTGTTTGAACTAAGTAACACAGACTACTGCTATCAACTGTTCTTCCTGTATGGAATCTGAGTACTGTTACTATTAATGTAAGTACATAGTTATTGCAGATGCTAAGTATGTATAGATAAATGGAGTAGCAAGCAAATATTTCGGTATATTAAATATAGCTCAACATTTTAAATTTTCATAAGGCATAATTTAAAAGCAAAATTGAACCATTTAAGAATATTCTTATTCTAAGATTAAACCCTACCTAGAAAATGTCCTTTTTTGTAAGAAATCAAGATTTTGTTTCATCCAGGTTGAAAAATCACTGATTCCTATAATGATAATGTGTAAATTCTTTAAATACATAATTCTATATATTGCAGATAATATTGAATATCAAGACAAAATTTATTATTATCATAAAAATCTATAAACTAGAATCAAATTTCTATCACCAAATTGGGTAATGGTTTTTCCTTCCCATCAAAAATTAACAAACAAAAATCTCTGACAAAATTTGTCTCAGCTATTTTTAAGATGTTGGATATTAGGCAAGAGGAGCAATTAAAAACCAACATGGCTAAGACTAATATAATGCCTGGTGCTTACTAAGTGTTAAGTAAATATTTGTGAATGAATGGGGGAAAGAGAAAATGGGAAGAAATGAGATGGAAATAAAGTAGAAATTACACTGAAGATGAAATTACACTTGCGATGAAAAATACATTTTTACTTCACTTCCTGTCTTTCTAAGTCCCTTGTACAAATGGATTGCACATTCATTTTAAAATAATTATAAAATGAGTTTCTGTACTCTGTTTCAATTCATTTTATAGTTAAATGTTTAACTTACAATAGTTTTAACTGTGAGTACCAGGGATACTAATTGCGTTGATATAGTTATAAGTTTCTCTCTCTCTCATTTGAAATTTAGACAAAAAGTAAAAATAGAAGTAGACAATCCATAATTTATCTAAAATAGCAGTCTTATACCATTAGTCTTATATCACTAAAAGGATCCTATATACTTGATTTTAAGGATACTATTTATATTATAAAGCTTTTCCGTCTCCAGAATTGCCAATATTTTAGCTAGCAGAGAGTATAAGGAGGTTAGGAAGGAGAAAAGGAAGGGAAAAGAGGAAGGGAAGGAGGAAAGAAGGAAGGAAGGAAGAAGATTTTTTAAAAGTGCAGGTAATCTTGACTTGTCACAAGACTCTTGTTTATATCCTATTAGTGAAAATTTGTTACATGATCACACCTAATTACAAAGATGATTCATTATTACAGTACTGACACTGAACTGCCTGATGTCAATCTAAAATCCCAGGATTCTGCTATAAGGGGAGATGGTGACAATAAAAAGTGTGAGCAAATTACTAGTCTCTGCTGCAGTATTAAGAGAATTCCTAAAAGCTAAACCTAAATGAGGTGATTTCAGTTATTATAAAATAATCAATTTTTTTATGGACTCTGATTTAAAGCATTAAAATTTGTTAAATAAATATCCTTCAAGAAAGCAAACTGACAGTTGTGATACTCAGAAAGTACATTATTCAATTCATTAAATATAAAATTTTAGAAAACATCTTTTAATAATTGATATCAATAAGCCACATAAAACTCATTAGACAATCATGCAATTTGTTTTAATATTAGCATTTTACTATTACATCCTTTGTTTACAAAGACATACTCATTTTAAAATATTGAACTCTCTTCAGTCTATGGGTGCCACTCGACTGCACCTACCACCAGTATTTCAGTGTCTCCCACCACCATCCATTTCCCTCTCTTCTCTCTCCTACACCTATCCACCCCTGACACTTTGTCGGCCATCATCTTATGTCCTGTGAGATTTTGCTGGGTTTTATCTATTCATTTGCTTTGTTTCATTATATTCCACATGAGTGAAATCATACTGTATTTCTCTTTTTCTTTCTGACTCCTTTCACATGAATCTGTAGTTCCGTCCAAATTGTTGCAAAAGGCAAAATTTTATTTTCTGTTTTTTGGGGATTTTTTTTTTCTTTTAGATTTCTTTTTCAATTTTTGCCTAGAATTACATTGAGTATACACATATAAGACAGCTTCTTTACCCAGTCATCTGTTTATGGACATTTGAGTTGTTTCCATGTCTTGGCTATTGTGAACTGTGCTTCTATAAACATAGTATTGCAGATATTTTTCCTGATGAGAGATTTTGAAATCTCTGGGATAAGCCTGGGAGTGAGAATGCTGAATCAAATGGTAGTTCCATCTTTGTTTGAGGAATATGTATACTGTTTTACAAAGAGACTAAATGCTCATTTAATTTTAAAATGATTTTCCATTTTTTTTTCAAATTCTAATGCTTTATTTTAAATGCAAAATGAATCAATGACTCTATTCAGCATTTCATTTATTCAGAATTTGTGGTTACTAGTTTTATGTGTCAACCTGACTAGATCATAATAACTCGGCTATTTTATTCAATACTAATCTAGCTGTTGTTAGGAAATATTTATTGTTTTTTATAGTAAAGCTGATTGATATATTAAGATATGTAGTTAACATCTGCAATCTTTTAACTGTAAATAAAGGAGGTTACCTAGGTCAGGTGGTGAGCCTCATTCAATCAGTCGAAAGGTCCTAGGGGCAAAAAGAAGACAAACTCATAGAAGCAGAAATTCTTACTAGATTTGCAGTTTCAGAAGATAGGAAGCAAAGCATGAGCCATTTGGCAACTCCTCAGTGCCTGGGTAAATTTGAAGAAGATTTCCAGAACTGAAACTAGACTACAGATGGTAAGAGAATTTGAGGACAGTGAATAAGAAGCAGTAAAGTATTATAATGGTGTGGGAAGGAAGAATATTGGGAAGAGGAAAGACAAAGATATCACTGACTATTGGTTGGGATGAGACATTTATAATGAAAAATCTTTGTATCAGGATTACAAGTCTGTTTATACCATTCTAGGAGATTTGAGTCTGAAGTTCCAGCTTCTACAGGAGACCAATGTATGAGGGAAACGACTTCTGGGTTACCAGTGTGGGAGAGAAGGGGCTCTGCTAAGGCTGTGGTAGGCAGGTTGTAGGTTTGTACTCCACTAGGATGGAAAACATTATAGACTTGGTAGAAGAGCAAAAAGTTTATAAGAAGAGAGAATTATATATTCCACACGTTCTTTCACAATGGAATTCTATACAATGACCAAAAAGGATAAATCTTACCATTCCTGGCAACTGGATGGACCTGGAAAAAATTACCTTTGACAAGATGAGACAGAAGGAGAAAGTCATAAGATGTGTCTCATAAGTGGTGTATAGAGATAACAAGCAAACCAATGAACTAAATTAAAAAAAATAAATTTATAAGTGAACTAAATCAAGTAACATTAGACTTTTAGCCAAACAAAAAAATGCAAATCTGTGAGTGCATGAAGAGATGGGGGTGTGGTGAGGAGCAAATGGGGTGAAGGAGGTTAATTATAGAGTGGAGGAAAAAAGAAAATAGTGATGGCATTACTGCATTATATACAGATGTAGATTTACTGTCATGTACACCTACAACCTAGTTAATATTATAATGCAATATTCCTTCAATAAAATGAATTAAAATACTGTTTTTAAAGAAAATGAAGAGAGTTACACTTCCTTGGAATAGCAGTGAACAAACGTTCTTCCATAAAGAATCTATGAAAACCATTGGTAATGAGAGGTAGAATGTGAAGTTTGGAATGCACTATACATGATGATTAAGATCCTGAGCTAGATTCAGCCATACTGAGTCCTAACATCACTGATTCATGGCAATGCCAGATCCTTCATTTCCTTGACCTGTAAAGTTGAGGTGATTATAATACTTACATCATAAGGTTTTACTAGGTAGTTTACACTAAGTTAATGAGTACAATTCCCTAGCTCATTGTATGTACTCAAAGACTGCTACTTTTATTATTTATTAAAGGATTTTTCTCTAATTTATTCAATCTAGTTTTAGTTAGTGTACAATTTACTACTTTAAGTCAAAATTTTCTGTGTGCATTTAAAACTTGCACTGTACCTACTTCCTAAAGAGAATTTGAAGCAGATACAATATAAAAATGCAAAATAGGATAACTTTTCATTAAATAAAGATAAGTAAATATATGGCAAATATTTTCACTGGGAACAGAAAAAGTGATTACCATAATAAAACATTATTTTTTTGTTCAATGTCACTAGATTCTAAAGAAAATCATTCTCAGAATCTAAAGAAGTTGCAGTTATCAAAAGAGAAAAATTTTATATCGTAAGATGATCTACACCTAGAATAGCGATTCTTAATATAGAGCAACATACAAACATTTTAAAGACTGAAGACTAGAACATCAAATTCTTCAGATAATTTAATTTTAAGAAATAACTAATATATAAACGTAAAGTCCGTGCAACAGTGTGAATATATTTCATACCACTGAACTATACAGGTAAAAATGATTAAAATGATACATTCATTGTGCGTGTAAAAATGTGTGTGGTATATTTTATCACAATAAATAAACTTTTATAAAAAGATTGCAGCACCAACATCAGCTCTTACTAGAGAGTTACTAGAACAGAAACTGTAGGCCTGTCATATAGATTTTAGACCTGCTAACCCTCAATAGTGTGTGTTAATTCCTTCACATACATATACGTATATATAATCTTTTGTTTATGGGATATCTTAATTGATAAGATATTATGTAATACTTTAGACTTATGTTAGTTTATTAAATACATAAATCAATGATAGATGATAATATTGTTGATAAAAACACAAACTCCATTATTTTCTTTATTTCAGTATATCCAAATGGTGACAACTGGAATGTGTGTTTCATCAGAAGCCTAGCAATGAATTAAGAATGATATATTTAGATTTCAATTTATGAAAAGTGTTTTTAAGTGTTTGCTCATTATGGGCTTCAGAATGTGTATCTTACCCTTGAAATTTGTCAAAAATAATATTTTTCAGGATAAATTAGATTTAGATAAAGTAATGTTCATTGAATAGATTATATGTCTTGTTCATTGGAGGTATAATTATTTCAATGTGTGAAGTATTGAGTTTAATAAATGATATAGGTCAGAAAAAAATCAATGCATCTGAATCAGAAAGTACTATATCTTGTGCACAGGGTGACATATCTACCTCAAATGTGATCATAAATAATTCATCTTTAGATCATTATGGTATACTTTGATTCAGGAGCAACTATTGATATTCTAATTTGAAAATATTTTCTTAAATATTTTAGAAAATTTTGTATGTACTCTATTATACCTTAAGATAATATCTTTATCCATTGATACATATATATGCATATATATCTTTCATCTTTTTATTTGCTAGGATTATATTTATCTCATGAAAGGCATGTTGAAATGCAAAAAATAAATAAAGTTAAGGAAATCCATTAATCAAGTTTTTATTTAAATATTGTAATATGACATCAAGTCAGGGCATATAATTGTGTCTAAAAATATGTAAAACTGAGAGCTACATTGGAACCTAACTGTATATTATTAAATATAAATTTGAAGACAATCTAAGGCAAATACATCCCAAATCCTCAGAGAAAAACTTAGGGATATAAGTATCAAAATAGTTGTGATTTGCTCATCTTGGTGATAATGCTATGACTTACCAAACATACTGAAAGCAGGAGGAATTGGTGTTTTCTTTCTTTTATTACAGACATTGGAAGATGATATTATGAACAAATAAAAGGATAAGAAAGCGTCATGTTAATGAATAAATCTGCAATCAAAATGTACTTAACTATAGCAAAGGATGGTGAAGCTTTGAAGTTTAATTAACAGTGGAACGATTTGTTTATTTCCTACAATAATTAACTCAAGAAAAACAAATATGATTTAAAAATCCTAAGAATCTACCTCAAAAATCAAAAATAGAATTTGCACATGATCTATTCAGCTTCTAAGTACTTATCTGAAGAAAGCAAAAAACACTAAATCAAAGAAATAGATGCCCCATATTCGTTGTCATATTGACAACAGCCTATCAGCAAATGATCAGATGAAGAAAATGTTATACAAACACAGTAGAATACTACTGAAGCTGGATAAAAAGAAAGATGGAATCCTGGTGTGCCTTGGTGGAGTAGTGGTTAGGGCATTCGCCTCTGAAGGAGCAAGACACCTACTCCTGGTTTCGAGAACCTGAAATGTAGGGGCAGCGGGCAGTCAATGTGAAAAACTAAATAATAAAATGAAATAAAAAGTTTCATCCTCCTCTCTGTTCCTCCTGTCTCTCCTTTTCTTCCTTTCTACCTGTACCTTTCCTTTTAAAAAATAAAATAAAGATGAAATCCTGCCATCTACAATAACATGGGTTAGCCTACAGGGTATTATATTAAGTGATATAAGTCAGAGAGAAAGACAAAGGCTGTATGATTTCACATACATGTGGAAGCTAAAGAAACAACAACAAAAAACTATTAGAACATAAAAAATAGCCTTGGTTAGAAGGGAAGGATAAAGCATGCTTTTTAAAGCAAATAAATGGGATTCATTATTGGTGAAGAATGTAAGCTAGAATTTTGGTGGTGAACATAATATAGTGTATACAGATGTTGATTTATAATACTGTATATCTGAAACTGATGTACAATTATAAACCAATGTTGCTTCAATTAAAAATATTAAAGGACAAAAAAGAATGTTTTGAGTCTTATGGCATTATTAATCTAATACGTATAAGTCTAGGAATTAGATTAAATGACAATAGTCAACAAAATAATGGCATATGCTTATAATATTATTTTAAATATAATTAACACAGAAAGTTATCAAGTATGAGAAATTATCTTACTTGTAGTGCAAATAATTTCTATATCTAACAGTGAAAATAAAGATTGAAAACTTTATCATTCAGGCCACACTGTTATTCTGTGAAGAGTTACCCATCTTCATGAGTCAATCTGTAGTCTGAATATGATCTAGCCATACAAAATTACAT
The DNA here is from genome assembly GCA_004363575.1 of Solenodon paradoxus. NCBI lineage: Eukaryota > Metazoa > Chordata > Mammalia > Eulipotyphla > Solenodontidae > Solenodon > Solenodon paradoxus. The sequence continues at coordinate 1,836,924 of RJWH01000037.1, forward strand.
TCCTTTCTCACTCTTTAGTGGCAATTTTAGTAGTTTTAAAGATGAAGCAATTTGGATGAATGTGTAAATAAGAATTCAATGAATTCCCTAGTAAAAATGCTATGTACTTTGCATATATAATCTCATTTAATTCTTTCAAGAGTTATGTAATTTGTTATCATAATGCACATTTTATAGATGAGAAAATAAAAAATAAACAAATTTGTTTCTAAATCTTAGAAATATGTAAATTTAGTCCCAAAGACTCAACAACATGTCTATTTCTAATCACATGAAAGAAATATAACATGACAGAGGAGCATTCACTCCACAGTGGGGTCAATAGTAGTAAAATGGTTCCTGGTCTAATAAAATATTTGCAAATTATTATAAAATTACCAATTAATAAAATAATTGTAGTGTCTCAGTGACTAGATATACTAATTTATCTCAGTGAAGGTAAAGGTTATAAACTGGAAATCAGGTATTTGTTTCTTTTAGCTGGGTAGTTCATAGCAAGATTAAAGGTAGCAAGAGATAAGTTTTCAGGAATCAAAGAATGCAATGAATCAGCAAAAACATATTCTACTTATAGCCAGTCAGAACACATAAGATTACAAACTATTGTTTGCAAAATCATTACTTCAAGTTAGATGCTTCACATTGAATGAAAAATTGAATGAATTAAATTAATACATCACAAAAATAAAGTGTATAGTAAGAATAATGAAATAACATTCTGATATGGTTTCAAATGTTGACAATTGTTTTCACTCAATTTGAATATGAATCAGAGTCCATTACTCATTTAAAAGAAATCTTTGCATTTCTGGTCTTTGTATATGATCATTTCAGGGCAGAAAAAAAAGTATGGATAGAACTTTAAAAATATTACTGGATTAAATTTTGTGCAAGTTCAAAAAAGAGTACTGGGTGACATGGAAATTATGTGTGCTCAAGGACTTAGGTCTCACAAGCAACTTGGCTAATGCTGAAAGGAATGATGCTCTGGGGGAAAAATTCTACTAAAAATGGAAATGATGACCTACTACATGCCTATGCTTCTTCAGGCTACTGATCATCCTGCCATTGTATGCACCACCACTTAGTCATTCATCATCTTCGAGGTGTTGGAGAACATTTTCTGGCAGACTAACAACTAACTCTTGATATTGAGAATGTTATAAGACTTATACACAAACTTCTCTCATCTGCAAAGGACAATGGCATTTATCCATGAGGCAACTACACCAGCAATATCCTGTAATATAGTATTATGTCTCTGATAAAAATGCATGCAACTTCCTCTGCAACTTCCTCGAATATAAAACAGTATACAATTTTCAACTTCTATAACTTCCTTTAAAATAAGAAGAAAATTAATATTGTTAGAATACTCATAGTTGGTTACTAATGAGAGATTTTATTTATAATTCCTTGAAAATTAATATAAGTAGTGTACCTAGTATTAGAGAGAACACTAAAATATTTTTGGAAAATTACATAGCAATATTTCAGGGCACCCAATTAGCAGGAATGCAAATATAAAATATATTTTAAAATTCTGTTCATTATTTTTTTCAATGAGAAGAAATTCTGAATAAGGGATTTTTAAAATCTTCATTTGGAATGAATATATGTTGATAATATCTAGTTTCTATTTATTTTACTCCAGCATATAACTTCTAATGGAAAAAAGTTTGTAATATATGGATCATTATTGTGACAGAAATTGTGTTGTTAAAAAAAGTTTAAATTCTCAGTATTATTCACAGTATTGTATGCCTCTTGTCTGATCTTGCATCAGTAATGTCACTAGTGGCATACACTGAAGGTTAAAAGGATTTTATAGGGATCTTTACTAATGTCTCCAATGATATCATTTATGATTAATGCAAACTTCCCAAGAATATATGAAATGAAGCTTTTATAACAGCTTCTTTTTAAAATGATGTGGAGTCATTTTTTTCCCCATTGTCTAAATTAAAATAAATGCTAAAATCTTGTTTGAAACAGAGCTGAAGAAGAGTAATCAGACATGGAAAATGGGTAGAAGGGTTTAATGGCAAAGAAGTATGTGAAGAAGCGAAAGTGGGAAAAGCATTAACAATATCTATTTACACACATATATATAAACATGTATGTAATTTTAATGATGGTATATACTTGAATTTCTAGTGAATTACTCATATGTCATTGAAACAGATATAGTGTGGAACAGACTTTTAATTTTTAATGAATATTGTGGGGATTTTCAGGTCGCTCAAAGAACCCATGGCAGAGTTAGGTGAGTGAGCAAGCAAGGTTTAATCAGAGGGTAAAGGGATGGAGCTGACAAAGGGAGATCCAGCCACCATGGCTTTAGGGTTGCTCCACATACCAGCCAGGCACAGCTAGTAAGTAAGTTGGGGGTCCATTAGTGGGGAGCAGAGAGACAGAGAGGGAGCCAGTCAAGGGAGGCTGACCCCATTAGTGGGGAGCAGAGAGAGTGAGAGGATGGAGCCAGCCAGGAGGCTAAGACCCTATCAGTAGGGAGGCTGACTCAAGGCCTTGCCAACAGCCTGAGTTTTTAAGGGACAATCCCACGTGGTGAGGAAGGGGGATGGACAAATGAGTCTGCAGACCAGGTTTCAGTTCCTGATTGGCCAAGGTGACGTTGTCCTTTGAAGTTATCAGTGGTCTTCTTCAACTGATGTCATTCTTTTGTTTCTTGGTAAGGGTCTGTGCTGGACTCATACCACATGTTCCACATGTTGAACTTGCCCATCAGCTTTCCTTAGCAGTACGGATGCATTCCAAGACTGGGTACTTAAAACCAGAGGCAATTCACTGTCCTGTTATTTAAACTTTAATCCCAGGTCTAAGGATTGCTCTTGTGGGGGTTCTGACAATTATTTGTTAAGAATGAAATGATTCCCTCCATCTTTTATTATAAAGATCAGAAACATCACAGCTCTGTACTGAAAATATAAGACACAAGGCTGTAAATATTATTAGTCTAGTGTAAATAATTCTATAGTCACATATCTATAATAACCCTGCATTAACATATTCATTGATTTTGCCATCTAAGTAAACAAGTAATTTTATAACAATATCTGCAATTTATTCTTTCTCATTTAAAAGAAAAAATATCTGACTAATTTACATAGATTCATATTTATTTACTTGACATATATACATATATATGTGTATATATATATGTGTGTGTATGTATATATATATATATATATGTAATATAATGATTTGGATGAACAAGAGTTTACACAAATATTTCCATACTGATGACCCCTTAGGTAGTTATATGTGTGAACTTGCCATTTATTAAAAAGACGTAATAAATTTCTTGTACTTAAATTTAAAATGCAATTGATTAACTTACTTTTTCAGAAATTTGAGGAGGTGTAATTGACATACAATAAACTACAATTATCTAAATTGTGCAGTTTGATAGCATTGACTTATGTTTGACCTGTCAAACTAGCATCACAATTAAGATGGTGAACATGTCCATTGCGTCCAAAAATTTCCTCATGAAACTAGCATAATCTTTTCTACTTTCATTCCCACTGTCCACAGGCCAGTTTCCTGTCACTAAAGCTGAGTTTGCTTTTTCTAGAACAGAATTTTTAAGAACTGGTTTCTTTCAGTAGTTTTTCTGATACATCCATATTGTTGAGGGTATCGATAGCGTACTTTTTTTTAATTACCAGATAGTGTTTTATTGTATGCATATCACACAAATGATTCACTTACTGATGAACGTTTTGTTGTTTCCAGTTTTAAACTATTACAAGGACAACTGCTGTAAGCACTGACTTTCACTCTGAATCATAGTTTTATTGATACTATTATTTAACTATTATCCAAAGTGTTCTAAAATATGTTCAGTACATTAAACATTTTGGTGGAGGGCAGGATGTGTTGACATATATAGGAGGAATAGGGAAGCTTCACATATGGGGAGGCTGCATATATTAATCTGTAAAAAATATTATTTTAATCTGTAAAAAATGTTACTGCAATAAAATACTGAAAATTACTATTAATAAATAAATATTTTGGTGTGAGGGGTATCTAGTGTGTGTGTGTATATGTGTGTGCTTGTGTTTGTGTGTAAACATAAAATTCTACACTGGAGACTTTAATATATATGTGTGTATATATATATACATATATGTATGTATATATACATACATATATGTATGTATGTATATATATATATAAAAGAATGACAGTAGAGGATGTAAGATTTATCAAATAAAATCAAGTGTTAATGAGTTAGTACATCTGTTTAAACCTTGCTCTAAACTGATACAATTAGTATGCCCCATGTGTTGGTGCTTTGCTTATTTGTTTAGCACAGCTCTAGTATTTAAATAAGTGTGTCTGTTTCTAATTTAATTTGAAATTCATTGACTTATACTGCCACAACTCTGAAGAGATATTAACCAGAGCTAGATGGGTTGATATTTACTCAACAATCTTCTCCTCTAAACATACATACATACATACACACACACACACATAATCAAATGCAGCACATATTTCCTACACTTTTTCTTATTTTATAAAATTGCTTGACATATATTCTCCACATCTTATAGAATTATTAGGCATAAATTCTCTACATTTATTAAAATAAAATGTTTCTATTTTATGGAAAATTGAGTGTTCTCTTAAGAAATAATTGTAAAATTTTTGTTTGTATTCTAGTATGTTATTTATTTTTGTAAAAGATGGAACGGTTTCTCATTTCTATAATGAAAATGCAATTGAACCCGAAATAATGGCAAAACTGTGTTTTAATGTAATTTAAATATATAAGGAGAAAGACACATGCTTTGCCACTGGGAAACTACTGTATCTTCTTTGTTACTCAATAAAATCAAATGCATTGCACATAATAAATATATACATAGTCAATATACGCAGTTTTTTTTTTTTTGCTTTTGTTGAAGTATAAGATTACAAAGCTAATAAATTAAGATTCTTTGAAATATCTATTTAGGTTAAAAATTGTTCGAGTATTTAATACTAATAAATTCCCCTCCAGTCTCTGTAGGTCAGCATAATATTTTATTGATCAAAAGGAAAATGAAGTATAGGTGCAGATGAAAAATAATATTCATTATTCATGATTTATGTTGTAGCTGAAACTCTACAAAGCCAACAATGATAACAGCATCTTAAACATTGCAAGGATACAGCTGAGTCTTTCTAATTAAGGCAAAATAAAAAACTCAATGTCTGTTTCTAACAGAAGAGTAAGAACACTTCACAATTCCTTAAGGAGTTTGATATCAAAAGAATGGTTTGATTCTGTCATTGCAGAAACAGAAACTAATAGTGTATGCTATTTTTTTCAAGCATAGAAATAAGGGCACTCTTTGGTAGTATAATAGTTATGGTCTACTTACATCACAGGGACCAAGGTTTGCTATCCTCAGGCTATGGGTGGGGGTGTTTTGGTGAATGACAACCAAGATAAACAACCAAATAAAATAAACAAACATTTCTTCCTGTCTCTCTCTGCCTGCATACTCATCTTAGTTCCTGACTGAATCTTTTTTTTTCTTTTTAAAAAGGACAAGAACAAGGCAAAAGAAAAGTCAAACTAACTGCAAGCTCTTATGTTCAGTGTCATCGAAATGAAGCAATAAGTAGATGACATAACCACTTTAATTTTTAAATCACTTTTAATTATTTGCTCCATGTCTATAAATGCATGTATTAAGTGCTGGTAAGTTGAAATACGTTTATTTTATACTATGGGTTTGGGCTTCTCAATACATTTCTTCTTACAAAGTCTCATTTATAGAAACAACATAAAGAATTTTATGAAGATATTTAAAACAAATAGATATACCTGGTATTTGCAGCCACAATTCTACTTCTGTAATTTTTAAAGATCCAATTTTCTCTTGAACATTAAGTATTTTAGGCTTAGCTCACATGTAAGAAAGGGGAAGTAAACAAGAGAAATTACATTCTCTCTTGGAAAGAACCACACAACAAATATGGATATCAACAAAAGAGTATGAACCCAGTCTTTCTGAAGACAAAAATCATATCCCAAACATTTTAAAACAGTAAATATGATTTATAGACATCAGTAAGTTGAAGAAGTGATTTGCAGTAATGACTTCTATGCCACCTATCGCTTCTATTTTTCAGAAACATCATTGAAGTCTATGACTTCACATCAAAAACTTTTCTGCTATCCAGTTATAAACACTGAAGGAAAGCATGGTGCACATCTTGAGATACACTGATGTCATAGATCAGACTCTGGAAAGTGTTAGGATATATAAACAGTTATCTTTTGTTTTCACATATATCAAGTCATCACAATGTATAATTTATTAGACATTATTTTGTCTTTAAAGCGTTTTTATTTTATTTTTTTACTTATTTATGTTTATGGAAGGGCTTTCACATTATAATTTTATACAAATCTAAGGTGTGAATCAGTGTAAATCAACATCTGCATATAATACATTAAATTCACTTCCACCATTCCAGTTCTATCTTCTCCATACAGTTAATCCCCCACCCAATTTGTTCATCCCTCCCTATTCCCTTCTTATAATGGTTATAGTCTATTTAATAGGTATAGTCTACTTACTTTAATAAATCTCAGTAACTGAATGTCCTTTATTGTTTAATTAGGTTTATCTGTTTAGTTTTATAAACTGTTTTATTTTTCTTTCACATTGTTATATTATTCTTAATATATTTTCGGTTTGTTTTTTTTCATAGGTGTAATTTATACTGGCTAATTTCTGTTCCTTGCAGGGAATAAAATATAACGAACAAAAAACAACTTAAAATATTAAAAAAATGTTGCTAAGAACATTACAGTATTTTTAAAGATTTCAAGTTTTTTCACCAGAATAATTATTACAACAAAATTTTACATGTCGTTGCAGCTTTTGATTTGTAATATAAAATATAATATCTTTTAAAAAAGTTTTCCATTCTACAGTATTTTATGAAGAATTTTGTTGAGTATGATTCTAATATTTCATATACTGATATTTTACTTCATTAAATATTTAGAATAACATTAAATTATTTTTAATTTCTGTCTTTTTCTAGGCAATATCCTATATCAAATTTTGGCAAATGTTTCTATTAAAGTGCGGGTAGTAAATCTTCTGTTTTTATGTAAGCTATATTGTCTATTACACATTCTCAACTCTAACTGGAAAACAGTCATTGACAATACTTAAATGAGTAGATGTGCCTGTGTTCCAATAAAACTTTATAAATTAATTATATACAAAATAATTAGAGTTGGCTTTGATTTTCAAACTGTAGTTTGCTTATCATTGAATCAAACAATCAATGTACTAATATATATCATGTGTATAAAATGTTCAAATTGTAAATAAGTTTCTAAAATGAATGTCAAGCTGATTTAACATATGCAGTCTTTAAGAAATCTAAATAAACTTGAAAATGTTTATTTCATCTATTTTACTTTTTGCTATGTGGCCCATTAACAGTAATTACTATATGCATTTATGACAGAAACATAATAAGTTACTGCCCTTTAGCATTTGATTTTGTTTTAAAAATGAATTTCTCATATTCAAAGACATTATGCTCTTTTAAACAGCTTCTATCTTTACACGCAAAATATTTTGGTTCCGTCTAAACTGTTCAGTAGATAGTTTCTTATATAATTACATCTGTTATTTGTTTTCATTATAAAGTTTTACTTTTTGGTTATCTAGTAATTAAAAGATGAATTAAAATTTTAAAATCATTGTATATTTTCAAGTATTTATTTGGTAATATTAAAATTATTTAAATTCATAGAAACATTATTCTTGTTCAATATCTTACTCATTTTTCTGAATAACTTTTCAATTTTCTTAAATCTATGATTTAGAAATGTGGAAGTATATAATATTCAGAAAATATCTAAATAGTATCATTTATCTAGAAGGTGATAACTATATAGGGAACTACATTTAATAATAGATACATTGGTATATAATGTTTACAGTAAAATGCATTTTTATAAGATTACATTATGAAAAAATAGACAGGTTTGACACAATTTTAACTTTGTAATCTTTATACTTAATGATTCCATAATTACACTTAATGTTAGTAAAATCATTTATCTAATACTGACATTGCTGCATATTTAATGACATCATTTTGATAAAATATTTTTCTCTATTGTACATGATTCACCTTTCTTTGGAAATTAAATTCAAAGTAGATATTCTTATTTATAAACAGTAACATGATTAAGTTAATTTCCGAGTTACGTAGCAGTAGGAACATACCATAGTATCATTCTGAAGTTCTCTGCTTTAAGGACAGTTCGTCTTGCTGCATTATCAAAAGATAAACTGAAGATCTGCTTTTCTAAGAGATGCAAAATTTAACAAAAGTCTTATATTTAAGCAAAGCAATTGGACAGTATAGGTATTCAAACCCAGTTTCACGGTAAGCATTAACAATTAATGTTCACTCTATGATAAACTCGCTCTATACAAATTGAAATACTTTTGGAATAGCTAATGCTACTTATTCTAAGGAGCATATTGTTCCTAGTGTTTGCAGCAATGTGGGATAAATCTGCTTTTATTTGTCTGCCTTTTCTTTTAACTGTTACCTTGCACAACATCTTTTGTGGAATTCAACAGATGGACTTAGTCTGAAATCCTGGACAGCTGTCACAAGCAAAATGTCAGCTTGTCAAAAAACTAAGCCGAATTCAGGACTAAGCATTCTGAAATCTAACAACTTCTGTTGAACTTCTTTCCATTAAAACATCCTTGAAAACTTGCCAGAAAAAAAAAAAAAAAGTATAGCAATAACAAAATGAGCCTGAGTTATGCTACAATGTGGGCATAATTGTCACATAACACAATGTTACTTGAATTCAGAATATGCAAAACAATAGAGAAGATGAACATATATTTTGCATTCATTACCAAAAAGGGGAAAAAAAAAAACACACACATACTGTATTCCTCTCAACCCAGATTTGGAAATTCAAAGACTATATTTACTTAAACCCAGTTCAATTATTTTATAAGTATATATTTATGACTCACCAGTATAATTTCTAGTAACCTAAATTCTTCCTTGTGAGCATCTATTTAGAAAACACTAATGGTAATCTCTGTCATGTCAGTGATTTAAAGAAAATGTATGATTGGGTATTATAATAAGAAATGGAAACTATGAAATCCCTGGAAGTTATAGAAAACGGGTGTAGTATCTGTAGTCCTATGATCTATTGAGAACAGTTGCAAATATCTCTCAAAATTTGAAAAACAGATAATATACAAATTTATAAGAAATTGACCCTTGATAGATTCTATTAAGTACTGCATGTGGAAATTTGGCATTTAGCTTTAGATTAGAAAAGAGATATCTTTCAGATAAAGGGCATAGTCAGAAAAGGACTAATAACCATTCCTGTTGTTGGATAAATCTCCTTTCATAGATAAGTAAGCAAAAAGAGATAAAAAGTAACCTGGAGACTATTTTATACATCAATAAAACATTTTAACATTAAAAAGGTAATACTAATTTTAGTATTTATTTAAAATAATATATTTTCATGCTTGTACTATTAGAAGTCAATTAAAGTGTTAGAAAGCTCTCTTCTTCAAAATAATACTCAATGGCCATTGTAAATAAGAATATATTATAACATAAAATATATTAAATTATAAAATTAGTATGAGAAGAAATGACAGCAAACAAAATAAAGATAGAACAGTAGAGTGTCACATTTTAGTAGCAAGAATGAATTCCTTAAAAATTCCTTAAAAATCAACAGAAAACAAACTTATTTCTAGATCAAGGGACATGTGCATTTCAGAGGTTAAACTAAAGATGTTTCTTTACAACAGAAACTGAGAGTCAAAATTATGAGTGATGATAATTGATATGCATATAAAACATAAATCTAATTACCAAATAAGAGATGTGAACAAATACTAATTTTGAGCAAGTAGTGTGAAAGCAAAATAAAAGTCAGTATTTATAGTGAAGAAAAATGAAACACCTGAGGTGAAAAAGTAAACACTTGAGAGAAAATTACTTGCAACACAAATGACAAAAAGCACTATATACACAATCTAAATTACTCATATATGTCCTAAAATAATCACTTAAATTCCCTCTAAAATAAAAATATCAAAGCAAAAGATAATTCAGAAAGTAAGAACAGCATGGATAAAGTAGAAAAGAGTAAGACTAGCAGTCAATCAATGCAAATTAAAGCAAATTTAAAATATTATTTATTAGCAGTATTGTGAACTATAGAAATGCAATGATAATATTCAATTGTATTTGCCTTATTCTTGATATGGAAGATAGGGCACAATAAATTTGGTTGTCTTCAAAGGTGAGCATTTTATTTTATTGTAGTTTAGCTATTTTCACAGGTTGTTTCACCCAGGACCAGGGACTTGAACCCTGGGGTGTGTAACCTGCACGTCTTTGGAGGCAATACTCCATCAGAGTGCACTAGAGAAATTTTTCTGAATCATAAAAACATGTATTTGAGTAGCAGCTTTCCATTGTCAAGTGAAAAATCATAAATATGACAGTATACATGACAGCAGATAGCAGAGGCACAAATTAGTTCCATGAAGAAGTGGCTCATATGTTATGCACAATCAAAGCATAGTGCTTCTTGGAGCATTTTCAATGACCGACTGAAGAATAAAATAAATCAGGTCTCATTTACACATAGTGCTAATAAGCATGCTGGTATCACTTGAAAGTAGAAAAATTCTCCAACTAGGATAAACTTCCGACTACAGTACAGTTGCTGATTTTATCTGGAGGGAGAAATGAACACAGGTACAAATCTACATTATTTCATAAAATGTGGCTAATATTTTGTTGAATAGTCAGTGACTTGGAAGGAGCAAGATTGGAAATTTGAGGAAAAGGATAACTGGAAAAAACTATGTGACTGAACCTCTCGATTTGGAATATTAAAGGTATTTGTTTCCTCCCAAAGTGTACATCAAAACAACTCAAAGAAAAATAAATAAATTTTTAAAACATCTCTCAATAATCAAATGACCGGGATAACCTATTCTATGGTAACACTCATCTTCTTCTCCAGATGCTTTTATCTTTGTTAAATCGACCTATTACAAAGTACTGATAACATTAGGGCAGAGGTTGTATATGAGTTCAGTAACAATAGTTTTCTTTCAATAAGAATGATCTTATCATAGTTAACATCAAAATTATCAGTGAGCTTCTGATGTGAAACACAGGGGAAATAGTCACAGAAAAGCACATTGAACTATTGCCATCATGGCATTTTTATCATCATTGGATGATCCTTAATTTTTTTTTATTATTTATCATTAATATTCAACATAATTTTGAGATATAATTTGCTAACCAGAAAATTCACTTATTTAAGATGTATAAATCAATGTTTTAGTATATTTACTGGCTGTGCAGCCACGACCCAATGTAATTATAGAATATTCTAACATCACACAAAATGCTTGTATTCATCAGCAATTACTCAAAACCTTACCCATATCAATTTGACCACCCCAAACAACCACCGCCAATATACACTATGTCTTTATAGTATTGCATATTCTGGTCTATTAACTATAAACATTTAATATGTAGTCGTAACTGACTTCCTTTGCTTACATTTTCAAGGTTCACTATGTATCTTTTCTTGAAATATCAAGAACAAGGCAAGATATACATTCTGACCATTACTGCTTAATTTACTGCTGAAAATCCTTACCAGTGCAATTAGAGAATAAATATACATGAAATGTATCTAAATTTGAAAGGAAGAAGTGAAACTCACTATATACTGATGACATGTTAATTATAGAAAATACCAAAGACTGCAGTCACAAAAAATAAATAAATCAATATAGGAAACTGACAGACTACAAAATTGATACACAAAAATTTTTGCATTTGTATAAGTAAATAAAAAACTAACAGAATAAAGACTCAGGAGAACAATCTCATTTATAATTTTATTAACAAGAATGAACTATTTGGAATATATTTAAGCATAGAAGAGAAAATCCTGTATATTAAAAACTTCAAGATTCTGCTAAAAACAAAACAAAAAAAAGACACAAGGAGATGTAAAATAGTTCATTCTCTGATTGAAATAATTAACTTTATTAAAATGCCCATATTACATAAAAATACAAATTTAATGCCACCCACATCAAAAACACAAAGACATTCTTCAGAGAAATTTAAAAATATATAAACATGTAATTTGCTTAGAATTAGAAAAGACACCACTGACTGAAAAAAAAAAATCCTAAGTCCTGAGGCTATATAGGACAAAGATGGATGTGTCATACTTCCTCACATCAAACTGTGAAGACACAGAAATCAGACCAGCATAGCATCGGAATATAAATGAGCACAAATCAGTGGAAAAGAATTCAGAGACTATGAATAAACATGTAAGTATATGGAGAATTGATTTACTAAAAAGAGGCCAAAGGCATATATGAGACAAGGATATTCTCTAAATACTTGATGTTGGGAAAACTGAATAATCACACTCAAGATGATACAATTAAATCATTATCTAGCATGATATATAAACAACGATATATAAATAAAACTGGATTAATGACTTTAATGTAATTCCTGAAACTATAAAATATATAGAAGAAAACAGACAAAACACTTTTGACATTGGTTTAAGATATGACTTTGTTAATCTTATTCCAGTGTCAAGGGAAATAAAATCTAACATAAACAAAAAGGACTACAACAGACTAAAAAGTTTCTGCATAGTGATAGAAACTCTCATCAAAACAGAAAGACATCTTTTTGAATGGGAGAAGCTATTTATCTGTCAAACGTCTGAGAAGGAGTTAATCAAAATACATAAACACATAAAACAAAACATAAAAACAAATGATGAAATAAAAAATGAGGCAGAAAATATGAATAGACACTACTTCAGTGAAGACATGATGTCAACAGGCATGTGAATATTTGTTTCAACTTTTGTTATCAGGGGAAAGCTAATCAAAATAAGAATTAGCTATCACTTGGTACCTGTGAAAATAACTATTATGAATTATAGCTATTTTATAGCCAGTCTATTATGAAAATAGACTGGAAACAACGTGTTAATGAGAATATGGAGAAAATGTGGCAGGAGTGTAAATTGGTGCAACCATTATGGAAAAATGTGAAGATTCCAAAAAACATTTGACAGTGGACTTTCTGTATGATCTAGTTACCTACCTTCTGATTATTTATTCTAAAAACATAAAAGTAATTAAGATAGTTAGATATATCCTAATATTCATTGCAGTGTTATATACAATTGTCAAGGTCTGAAAACAATCTAAGTGCTCATGAACAGATGAGTGGATAAAGAAGATGTGATGTATATGCACAATGGAATAGGACTCAGCACTTAAAAACAGATAAAATTAAATGTTTTGCAGTAACATGGATCGACCTGGAGGGATCTCTGCTTAGTGAAATAAACTAGAGGACAAATGGAGATATCATATGATTTAACTCACATGTTATATATAGGGAAACTAAATGAGTAAATAAACTAAATCATGCAAAAATAGATTTTTAATCGGTAAAACCCAATTAGTGTTTGCCAAGTGGAAGGGATTGGGGAGGGCAAACTGAGATATATGTTAAAGGAAGAACTGGACTGGTAATGATAGATTTAATGTATTTTATGTAGCTTTTAGTTTACAATGAGAGCTTAACTTTTGTTAGGATGCAAAGTTACTTCAATAGAACTAATTAAGAAATCAATAACCCATCCATGCACGTGTATTTATTTTCTTGACCCTCACTCATATTCCATTAAGTTACATATTTTTGCCCCTTCCATTACCAAAGGAATCCATTCACTTTGTCAATTTCTGCAAAAACAAAGAAAGAAAAGTTCTAACCAGACCTGTATTTTGATAGCTATTGAATAAATAGATCAATTTAGGGAATATTGCAATGATAAAATATTTTCTTCTGAGTCATCGATAATGTGAAATACTTCAATGTTTTGAATCTTAAATATTTCAGATGGTTTACTGATAGAATGATTTGTCTGAATTAATTATGCAAATACTACTTTCTCTATAACGTGTAGCTTTTTATATCTTTGTTCAGATTTTTCCTCTGTATATTTTCTTTTAGCCTGTCTATTCAAGGTTTGTCCCTGGGTTGCCATATGTCACTAATTGGTCAAATTTTGTGCTTAAGTCTCCTTAGTTTATATAATCTTACTCTATCATTGTTTGTACATGTGGGTTAGAGGTTGATATATGTGTGTTTGGGCTGTTCCTACCCCTCAGGTTCAGTCATAGCCTTGCAGATTGAAAGTTATCTCTGATAACTCCCTTGAGGCTACTTTATTAATTATGCACATGATCTTTCATACAGACAGGGATAAATGTAATTTTGTTTTTAAATCTGGTTTTCTAGGCATCACACCTGAAACAAAAATATTTGATTAGAATTTGTGTTTCAGTGCCTTTGGCCAGTGAGGAATCAGATTTGTATTAATGAATTTGCATGTATCTTGGGGAATGCATTCAAGTTTGTTCACATCTTGTTTTGTTTGTTCTTGTGTGGATGTAGCCTAACATATGTGAACAACCTCACTGAGTTCCAAAATTGACTGTGATATCAGGAAGGCTCTCTTTAATTGTATCTCCCATGGTTCTCTTTATTAAATTTTTTGGTTGCTCTGCTACTTTGCTTGGACTATAAAGCTGACAGAGTCTTCTGAAAACCTCTCTACATAGAACTTTAAGCTTTTGACATCCTTAAGCATGGCATCCTTCACTCTGTTTTCCAAATAAAATTAATATTCTTAGGCAAATTTCTTTAATATCTTACCTTACTTTTTGGCTTGCATTTTCAGCATGTAGAATCATTAAATCATTGTACCAGTGAGAGCTGGCAACTACTTTATTTGGAGTGAGTCCTTTGCTTTAGGTGTGGACACTGACAATTAAGAATTAACAAAACTTGCCATTGAATCTCTGCCTGGGGAAGCAACCTCAAAAAAGGATAGTCAGAGGCTCCAAAATTCTCTACTGAGCCTCAAGAATGTCTTCTGTCATTCAAGTAAGAGCTTGTTGGGAAAAAGGATACTTGTTCCTTTCAACCATGCTGCTAAGAATGGAGCATCTGCAACATGGGAGCTGGGAAAAAACAACATGAACCGCTGATGTGAAGCCTTAGACTCCCATAGAGAGCTTGAAGCTGAGGGAAGCCCTGTATTTGTGACTATGCATAGTGATGAAAGAGTTCAAAATATGGAAATGACAGGAAGAATATGTGTCAGATCCAAACTACATGCCACAGACTCTCAGTGCTCTTGTTAATGTTTAGGAGATTTTCATTAATGAACATTTTATCCATTACAATATGCTCTTAGGAAAATTTCCAAAGACCTTCAATGATTATTCTTATATCCAGCAGTTAAATTGGTGTGTTGTTGGAATCATGTTCCTCTGATACTTCTCCACCATTCCAGAAATCCCATCTTAAGAGATATACTTCAATTTTCTTCTTTAAAAAACAAGACCTAGTCAGAATGCTTCTGCCAAAACTCTAATCTATACATTTATCATTTATTTAGTGCTACCATGGTATTTCACACATTATTATTTCTTAAATAAAGCACGGACTTACATGCAATTGATTATGATTCAAGGCACCAGTATCTGGGCCACAACTTTTATTGTTCTTGCTATATGATGTGGAGAGCAGGTGACCAGAAGCACAGTGTAATAATATTATAAATACTTAGTTTTAGTTTCAAGCAGTAGTTTACGTGAACCAGAAGCAAACAGATGGCTCATTTGATACCAAATTATCCAAGAGAAGAATTGTTATACAAGTTTAGTCATTGCTTCCTGCTGTGTGTGTTTGTGTGCTTGCCAGTTAAATAAAAATGATATATTTTTCTTTAATTCTTTATTTTCCTCTTACTATTTCCTAAGGGTGCCGATAATTATTTCCATATTTAATACATAGATGAGTTCATTGAGCATGTGACTAAAGGAGGAATAAATAGAAAAAACCTATCATATTATGTGTCTATATTTTAAGAGAAGTAACCATGATAGTAGGAGAGATATTTTGCATCATATTATGTGGAAAACTGATGCTATTGTCTGTACTCAGAGGTAGAATGAAAATTAAAATAAATATTGTTTGTATTTATCATATATATTTATCACATAATTATATATATGTGTGTATAGATATATATATACACACATATATATATATATATATATATATATCTCCTTATTTTTTATGAGGAGGTGAATTGCACTCTGTTCAACTGGTCAACTCATTATCATCCCAATCTGCTTTTTTCTTAGAAACCTGGCAGAAATATGGTGGTCAGTTTTTCTGACCAGATGAAACTTACATATCATGCATGTGCAGTATATTAGAAATAGGGTCAAGTATTAAAATTCTCATGTATAGATAAATTTATGATAATTTTTTGTCTAACATATTAATAAATCAGCAATGCACTAGAGAAGGTAATGTAAGTTACCATATAGCATAATTTAAGGACTGTATTTATCCAGCTCACCACACTAGGTTCTCTTTTACATTGGTTGGATGTTCTGGAAGACGTGAGAGCCACATTGCACTTTTCACTATAACATGCTCCACTGTAAAGAAATGGGGATCTAGGAATGATTAGGTATTTGGAAACTGTTTAAAGCGATATATAGACTTCAAATTTAATAACAATTTAGCATTTTTTTTCTTTTTTGTGAAGACTCAAACATATTCCGCATAAGTATTTGTGATGAATGGGTAAGGAAACAGAGGTGTGTAATGAAACTTTTTTTTTCTTCTGTAGTTCATATGTTTAGTATTGGTCCATTTAATGAGATACAGTCCTTCAAAATGAATGCAAAGTAGTAGAAACAATGTCAACAATGTCACACTACTGAGGACTGACTACAAAATGACAGCAAAATAAGTTGTATAATTTAGTCCTAGAAAAATGCAAAAGGGATCTTCTCCAATAGCTCACTGAAGGAATTATCTAATCAAGTTTTCCTCCTCTCATTGTTTTCTCCTTCCCACATGCAGGCCTCTCAGTTCTTCCTTATTTTCCATAAAAGTATTGACAGTAGTTAATGATCTTTTTTTACTTAAAGAATATTATGATGGCTCCTTTGACATAATCCAGCATAAATTATTTTTCAGTCTTCTAGCAGTATCATAAGAAAAGTAAGTTTGTAAATATTTATACATTCCAGTGGCAACCTTTTAGTGGCCTGACACCTACCTACATTTTCTTACCAAGTCTGGGAGTATATTATTGGTAATTAAGCAGTCTGAGAGACCAATTTAATCGCCATTATTTCTATACACACTATATTTCTAAACTGTCATCCCAGTCTTATTCTTGACTTTTACAGAATGTGTTTTGAAACTATCGTTAAGTGGGCATAGGTAAAATACTTAGGTAATAGTCTTGGGTAACTTTATGTAATTTGTTGCTAGACCTTCACTCAGTTTGTATAAACTTTAGAATGACTTATAAAATTCCAATATCTAGTGTTGCATTTTAAGATAAAATATGATAATATCTGGGATAATCAAAAATCATAAATCAATAATGCACTTTTAAGAACAGAAGTATTTGCAGCATTTCCACTTACATAACCTGGCATTTATTTTCATGCAATCCCCTTTACAACTTCAACAGAGATTTATGTGGATGAAACACTCATCCTATTAAGTCAAACCCCTAATCTAAACTAAGATACTTGGAAACTAAACTTTCTAGAACAATCTAGAACAATTCTGAGTGAAAATTAAGTATCATTCATGTTTTGTTAAAACATTATTATAATGCTTTCCAGTATTGTGAGTAATATAAATAAGAGATATTGATTTGATATTTGACATGATATTTGTTTCCTGCAGAGATCATTTCAGAGAAAATCCTTAACTCCAATGTTTTCACATTGAGGCTTATTTATAGATAGTTTTCATAGATCCAAATAGTAACCAATGTATTTGTGCCACTAGCAGTTTAGTTGGAAATGATCATATATTCCTTATGTATGACATTTATATTGATAACAGTCAATTTCTTATTTCTTACTGCATCGGCTTACTCTCTTTCATTTCTGTCTGTTAACAATACGTAAGTCTACTTAAATCAGATGTAAGAGGCTTCCTTTCTAACTCAGATCATTATCTGAATGTCAAATGAGCATCTCAACATGTTTGAAATCTAAACACTTTTCATCTGAACTCCCACTTGCTCAGGTGAAACATATTAATTCTACAGTTTTAGCTAGCTCAGCTAGTGTGTACCAGTAGTTTAGTTGACAATCTTGCAATAATTTTCACTCTCATATACATTTTCCTTTTGATTCATCAGCAAATTTACTGGGCCCCACTTCAAAATATATTCATAATTGTACGTGATTTTGGCAGTGTTCAAACTTCCATCATCTCTCACCTGCATGGTGTTAATTGCCTCCCAATTTTAAAATCTACTTACTTTAGCATCACCCATTTTCAATCTAGCCTCAACTCATCTTCATTGATCCTGTCACTAAAGTGTATGAGACTCTTATGCACAAAACTTAAGATTCTCATCCCACTTAGAGAAAAATCAAACTCAGTATAAGTTCCAGGGCAATATTACTAACCATCTTTTTCCACTATCTGATTTCCACATCTTCTTACTTGACTTCCACCACTAATCTTCTTGAGTCATCATGGACTCTTAGGTCCTCTTTGACCATACTAGATACTTTACTTCTCCAGAGAGATTTCTTTTTTATAATACTGTATTTGTCTCCTTCCAGTTTTTATTTGAAATTTGTTTTTAGCGAAATGTCTCTATTCATAATATTTGATAATAATTATCCTCTATTTGATATTTTTATCAAACTTTCCACCTTGGTTTCCCCCTTGCTACCTTACTACCACCTAGCACTATACATATTTTATGTTTGGTGGCTTTTATATCTCCCAATAGACTATAAACTCCATAAAGGAACAATATCTGTTTCTTTTATTCAGTTATATCCCTAGAACCTAAAAGAGTTCTGCCACAAAATTTTTATAAATTAATATTAATCAATCAATAAATAAATGTAATATTTTAAAATATCTTCACTCAATATAATTAAAATCCATTTGTTCTATTTGGCAATATGCGAAATCAAGCACTATTAATATGCAAAATACATCATTATGCAGAGTTTATCAGTACTTATAGAATGCATGTTATTTTTTAAATTATATAAACAAAAAGGCAAGGTTAGGCAGTTTATTACTTCCTACAAAGCAATCTTAGAGCCTAGACCATAAGAAAATGCCTGGAAATGCTTCAGTGAAATTTATAATTTGTTCACTCAAAATTCTAGTGTTAATGTGTAGGGTTTTAAAACCATTCAAAATATCTCTACTTGTTCTCTTGGCAAAAATATTGCAATCACATTATTTTTAGTTATAAAATTAAGTCACTTTGTATTCAAAGTAGTTTACACATAATTTACCTAAAAGATAGGCTGCCCAATGATTATTATAACCAACAATTGAACTGCAGATATTTAATTAAGTTTTTAATACTAAGTAGACTAAAGGTCATTTATTATAAGGGCACTAACTTTAAGGAAGAAAACTGCTAAATCTCCTCACAAGTTAGGAAATTTCCCTACATTTCATGGGAAAATAGAACACCTATATTGCAACAATAAAACTTTATGTAGAGCAAAGATAGAAACAGAAGACTTTGGAAGCTATCATAGTAGTTTAATTATTAAAACGCAAAATAGAAGTTCAACATATCCTAATGAAAACCTGGGCCTGAAGTGACTACATCTCTTACTTTACAACACTTCTTAAAGAGAACCACACTACCAAAAGGACAGTTTAAAACAGAAGAGGAAATAAAGTCTAATTGAATTTAATGATTTATTTTACTTTTAAAATGATATTTAGAAGCAGATGTGGGGGCTGCTTAAATGTTGCTTCCACGTCTACTATCGATTGACAAATGTCCTCATTAATTATGTAGAATTCAAGTCTATATTTTTGTTTTGGACTATGTCATGCTTTCTTACTTTGGTCCCCATCGTTCTTTTTTATATTATAATAAAACAGAAATTTGCATATTTTGAACTAGATATTAGGAGAAACACATTCAAATCTTGATTGCAGTATACATTATCTTTCATTAAGATAGCTACATAAAAATCATAGCATAATGACTCTAAAAACAGCACAGTAGATAATTTTTGAGAGAACAAGATAGGATTTCAAAACATTTAAAGATTTTATTATTTAAATTCTTAATAATAAATATTATTTTTTTCTACTTTGGACCAATAGTCACTTTCCATTAAGAAACTGAAATACCTGTTTTGAGTAATTTTTTCCTCATTTGTATACTTGCTATCATAAAGAATACTAGCAGAGAATATTTTGAAAAATTAAATTAAATTGAACAAGGTTATCTGACAAACACAACATTCTAAAGAGAAATAGGTAATGCCATTAAACATATCTATTTAGGTTAAGTGTTTCTATTATAGTAACATTACACACATAACCACTTATTTTTGGAGAAGAAAGCAAGATTAGTGTAAATATGAAAACATTTTTATGTATTTTGTGTTTTATGGACCTCGCTTACTTCTCTATTCAGCAAATTGACTCAAATTTTCTCAAATAGAGAAAAGACAAAAAATATATTTTTAGCATATTTACAATTCTTTTAGAAATGGTTCGATACACCCTGGTCATGTAACAAAATGATCTGCTTCTTTCAGCTGGTGCAGTCCATACACTCCAAAGTTCCCAGTTTGTGTCCCGGGTACCGGGAGAACGAAGATGAACAAATAAATAAAAATAAAGTGCTTCTTCTTCTATCTTCCTGACTTGCTACCTCTGCTCTCCTTCATTCCTGCCTATACATTTCTTTAAAAACAAAAAGTAGAAAATAGAACATTGTAAATTACACATGAAAAAACAAAAAGATGAGAAATGTTTGGTGCTATTTCTATCAACAGTGATTTATGTAATGTCCATATAAGCTTCAAGGCCTGGAAGCTAAATAATGTACTGCAGTAATGTGTACAATTCATCCACATGTTCCTATTTACAAAGTATCTTCTTGTCCTGTATGACTTGTGTCAACTTGATTAGACTTTCACCTTTAGTTGTGTAAACACTAGTTTACACATCTCTTTATATGTATTTTGTATATGTGACTAATACTTATAATCAGTTGATTCTAAATAAATAAAATTTTATGCTCCTCAGTGTGAGTGGATCTCATTCAGTTAATGAATTTAAGTGAAAAAAGATGAGATTTGACAGAGAAAGGAGTTTGTCTGAAGACTATGGCATAGGAATTCTTACCAGAGTTATTGGTCTTTTGGTCTGCCCTACATATTTTTAGAACGAAAATACAGGCATTAAAGTAATAACTGATGCTCTATGCTAAATGAAGACACATAAAGTGCAATTATTACAAAGAATTAAATGGGGTTAATTAGAAGATTGGTATCTTATTATACATTGAGGAGATCCTTAGTTCTCTGAGACTAGCAAGCATAGAGAAATTCTACTTCTGAAGATTTGCTAAGCAAATGTGTCTAGTAAATAAATGTTCACTTAGATTTAAATAATCAAATTCTTTTTTAAAAGTTTCAGTCCAAAATACTCATTTCTAAAAATAATTTATTCTATTATTTAATGTTTTTTAATCTGTGTGCATTTGTATATGTAACATGTATGACATACTGTGCCACAAACTTTCAATGCATTACTTGAATTGATGCTAGTTAAGTGTAATTGATAATGTACTGTTTTTTTCTTTTTTCTAATTTTTGAAAGTTTTGATTTATTGAAAAATAACTAAATACATTTTTTTAAAAAAGGACAAGAAAATCTTTCTTTTGACTCACCCTTCTTGAATTTTCTTAGCAATAAGTATAGAAATATAGCTGAAATTTCTACTAACAATGGAGAATACAAATTGTTTAATCAAGATGAGTTTCATTAATTGGTAAATCTGAATTGATTATATAATATGATTATCACTGTTGATTTTACTAGCTTCGGTCTTTCAATAGCTATATCTGTACATAACTGGGGAGATATTCTTTACTTGTATTGTAAATTAAATTATTCTATATACAGGTTTTAGAATATATTAGATACAATGATGCTTAAGAATTTAATTTTTGTATATGAAAATTTATAAATCCATAGGTCTAATAAATATCGAGTCAGTTATCAATTGAGAAGTTTCACTATTCTTAAATATTTATGGGGAAAAATAACACTTTTGGTCTAATTTGATGAATTACAATTTTAGACATCCTACATATAGAAATTATGTACTGGGAATAAAATAGGTTGATCTAAGAATTTAAACCACAAAAGGATCAGAATTGTGTTTTTATACAAGTTTGGATAACCTTTTTCTCATTACTAGAAAGTATAAGAGAAACAGCTAAAAGATTATAATATAAAGTAGGAACTTATTTTGTTTATATTTCTGCTAATAAGTTTAATGTTTATTTGAGATAATTATATAAAGCATATGGCTTCCATAACACATTTTGAAACTGTTTGAAATTGAATATCTATACACATAAATATACACATGCATATATAATACATATATGTAAATATATACACATACTCAACAGACATTTTTAAAGTTGTACATTATAATCAACTGTTAAAACTTAAGAACTGTTTTTCTAATGCTTTTGATTTTGTCACTTTACCTTCTTTATGACAATTTATATTTACTAACACTAGATAAACTATGGAATGTTCTTGAGTGAGGACATTGAAGATAACATATTCAACTTTCTTACTTTAAGATTGTCAATAATTAACAGGAGATATATATCACAATGGATTTATTCAAGAAATAATTTACAGAGAATTTCCCATAAAACATGACCTTTAGAATAAGAAAATTTTGAACTGAATGAAAAGGAAAATCAAGGTAATTTTTTTCCATCTTTGTATGTTTTGATGTGATAACAAATAATTTTCTATATCCAGAGTATTTGAAAATATGTATATTGCTTTGTGTGTGGGCTTACATATCAATACATAGGAGCAATAATACACAAAAATTTTGCCTACTTCCTAATAAGTTAAATAACTACTAAAAGAGAAATACAATATTTTAATTTATAAAAATACAGTATTTATTTTTATTTAAATAATAAAATTAGACTATATCACTTCCATCACTTAAATCATTGGGAGCTTATGAATCAAACAGTGTACAAATAAATACATTTTATTTAACTTAATCAAAAAGAAAGTAATAAATAGTGATTAGTTATGGAACTCTATAATTAGATTCAGCCAATAAAGATATGACAACAATGATACGAGGCCGTAGTATAATTTTTCAAAGTTTGGTTGAGAGAGGAGGATATGGTAATAATGATGATTATGAAAGTCAAAATATATCAATGACTTTATAGATGAGTGTACATTTGACCTATTACTCTTATTACTCCTACCACTTTTTTGTCATGAAATAATACACTATTGAAATAAATATTTTGAAATAAAGATACATATTTAGATAAACATTTATAAAAGTGAAAAAAGAGCAATATAAAAAAGGAAGAATGAAAAATAAGGATGAAGATAAGAAGGATAAAATAAAGAATTAAATGATCAATATAGGGAAATATTTGAGTATGCTTCAAGAGATCTGTTAGTTCAAGCAATATAAAATCATTCAGATGAAGTTTTTGAACTTGAACAAATATAGTGATCCATTTAAAATTACAGTAGACTTCTACTGGACATATAGGTTATAATGTTAACTTTGAAGTAATGAATGCAAACAAAGTCAATGAACTTTATTAAAAAGTATATTTTACTAAATAATTACATTCTGAGTATTTTAGATTTAAATAGTACATAGACTTTTAAATATGGAAAACTAGTAATGACAATAATATAAATTGAAATGATGAGATTAACACAATAGGGTGAAAGTATTAACGAAACATATTTAGTTTGCATATGTAGAAGGTCAAATGATGATGTCTTGAATGAAATATTCTTATATCACATATCTTTCAATCAATATACTGTATCAAATTAAAACACAATATATTAAAATTTTAAAGTTTTGTTTATATTACAATAGAATTCAAATATTTTCAAAGTAAGATTATAATAGAAAATTAAAGACTTTGTACAATGCAGTTATATACCAAAACACAGGTATAGTGCTTGAATATATTCTTATGGACATTTAAATGTATATATGTATTTGCTTTAAATACAAATAAAAATTTTACATATACATGTGTTCATATATATAAATGCATATATGTGTATATAAGAAAAAGCACAACCCCAAATGAAATATAAATGCTTTTGAATATATAAACTATATTTTATAAACATTATATATGCACACATATATTGATCATTTTAATGATAATAACATTTACTTTTCAAAAAAATTATAGTTTTATGGAAAACTGAACCTGAGTTTAACTCAACAAATATTCATATTAAACAAATGTTAAACCTGGAATGAAATTAAGAGCTATTGATAGCACACAAATACCCTATCATATCAGCTTATAGCTGTCACCCTCTGCTAGAGAAACTTCATTTCAACTTCTTACACAATATATGTTATTAGACTGTTTTTGCATGTTACAAACATAAAATTATATACTCTCTTTTAATCCACTGCTTTAAGTCACCTTTATGATTGTGAGATACATATTTTTTCACATAGTTGTAGATGTTTATTCTCATTATTTTTCAATATTCCAGCAAGTGACATAATACACTTTATGTAACATATTTTTCATTCTGATAGGATGGAATTCACACTACTATACCTGTAGTTAGAGAATATATCTATGCATTCTGAAGACTGTATACCTAGGAATGAATTTTTCTGATTCATAGAGTTTATAAATATTCAGCTTTAGCAGATAATATCAAAGATTCTTCCAAAATGGGTTAAACCAACTTTCTCTCTACTTATTTTGAAAATCATGATAACATGTATTTTGTCTTAAATTTTTGTTTTATCTTTCTGGTGGTTGTATTACAATTTTGATAGATATTAAGTCTAAAACACATGACATTTTTAAAGTATCTTTATGTTCACAGAAAATCTGAGAGACAGATAGAGATTTATCAAATGCCCTCTGTCCCCACAATGGATATCTATTTCCTTAAATCATTATGGCCCACAGGAGTGAAACATTTGATATAATCAGTGAGTCTGTATTGATATATCAATATCACACAAAGCTCATGGTTTACATTAAGGTTAATTATTGGTGTTGTTCATTCTATAAGTTTCAACAAATATATGATCAGACATATCCACGATAAGAGTATCATAAAGCAAAGTTTCTCTACCCTCATATTTTTTGTGCTCTGCATCTTTATCTCCTTTCCTAAACCCTGGACACCACTAACATTTTAGTGACTCCATAGTTCTTTGAATCTCATTGTGTGAATCTATTTTTGAGCTATCTGTTCTGTTAAATCTTTGTATTTGCATATTTTCCAATATTGCACTGTCATGATCACTATACTTTCATAATATGTCTTTAAGTACAGTCGAATCAATCCTCTAAATTAACTTCATGTTACATTGGCTATTCCTTTTCACTTTCCAAATAAGCTTCCACATACCCAACATAATCAGTTTATTAATATCCACATAGTAAATTGCTGATAATTGGATTCACATTGTATTGAACATATAGATGTAATTTGGAATAACTGACATTATGACAGTTTTAAGTCTTCCTTTCCATGAAAATGGAATATCTCTCCATTTATTTACTTCTTACTTGATTTCACTCATCACTGTTTTGCAGTTTTTCCTCATTTTTAAATTTGTCATGTTAAATTCATCCCTAACAAATCAATTTTTAGGACAGCGTATATTTCAATGGAATTTTGTTTTAATTTCAAATTTCATTTATATATATATTGCTAATATTTAGGAAAATGTAGACTTATGTGTATTAAGCTTAAATTCTTCAATAATCCTGCTATAATAATTTAGAAGTTTTAGCTTATTTATTTCACTCAGTTTTAATGAGCTTTCTACAAAGACAATCATGTTATCTGCAAAGATAGTTTCATTTCTTTACTCCAAATATACATACATCTTTTCTGTTTTTCTTATCTTACTGCATTAGGACTTCCAATATGATATTGAATCATGAGACGAGACAAATTTGTCTTATTCATAATCTTAGTGGTAAGCTTCAGATTTCTCACCATCAAGAATGGTATTAGCTTTAGGAATTTTATATTCTTTATAAAGATTAAAAAAATCTCTTCTATTCATAGTACACTGATTTTTTTATCATGAATGAATGTAGTACTTTGTGAATTTTTTCCTTTGATTTAATGATTGATGATATGATATAATTCTCTTTTTCACATTTAGCTTATTGGCACGACGGATTAATGTATATATCCATATATTTTCATATATGTTATGCCTTTTTAGATTTTTTTGTCAATGTTTTGTTGAAGATTTTGCACCTAAGTATACTTTTCTATTCTTGTAATGTCTTTGTCTTGCTTTTTCATTGCAGATTCATAGAATGACTTAGGAAGTGTTACTTTAGCTTCTAGTTTATGGAATAAATGCTAGATGATTGTTTTTTTTTCTTTTGTTTGTTTGTTTTTTTTGACATTTTATAGAATTCACCAATGGATCTATCTAGATTTAGTATTTGCTATTTGGGAAGGTAATTGAATGTTTATTTTATTTTTAATAGATATAGGCCTATCAGGATTGCTTATTGTTTCCTTTGTGAGTTTTGAGCACTTAATATCATTCCATTTTCTTTTCTTTCTTAGCATATAAATTACACGAAGAAAAAAATCTATTACCCCCATGTAGAAATAAAAATTAGTGCAACCTCTATGGAAAACAATGAGGATTCCTCAAAATTAAAAAAGGAATTAACATTTCCAATTCTTTCTATAGACACCAAGAATGTGAAAATAAAATTAGAAAATATAGTTTAATCACTGTGTTTCTAATTCACAAGAGCTAAGATATTGTACAATGCAAGATTAATAAAGATGTGATATATAAACGCAATGGAATTTTGCTCAACTTTAAAAAACGTTGTTTTTTGCAAGCGTTTCCATAAATACTGGTTTGATCAAGATTGTCCTATGTGCAACACTGAACAAACCTACCATCTCCCTCCTTCCATTTCCAGCCTGAATATCCACCCCTCCTGCTGTTTCCCAATCCCACATCTGAGCACATACGCACAAAATTATATCCCAATACAAGAGTAAATCTAACCATTCTATGCATACCTGGTTACTCCAAGGGGTTGCAACTCTAAAAATTATGCTGTCTACGTGTATTTCATGATTGTATCACATTACATCAGAACCAAATAATAGAGAAAAGTCAAGTATGTCAGCCAAAAAAAAAAAAAGAGTACAGATAGTTCTTTTCCTTGAGTTAATAAATTAGAAGATTATGAAAGAGAGAAACCTTCTTTGAAATAATGAAGTAATTTTAACCCTAACTAGCATGGGACTGTTATGCCATTCATAACACAGGAAGTAGTTCATAAGAATTATTTTTTTATTCTAGAACAAAAAATTAAATGTAAAGGAATTTTACAGTTTTATATTAGGTGCGACATAATTACACATGCGTATGTCAGAAAAAAATACTTGGAAGCAAATTAAAATGAATTAAAGTGGTTTTGCAATGAGAAAAATTGGAGGAAAATCATGAAATTTTATTGTAATTCTCTTGAGAAAGCATGCATTTACCTTCAAGTCATTTTCAGTCAGAATATTGAAACTACTGCTAATTTTTTTTTCTAGCATATAATTGGAGAATGAAATGTCCAATGACACTGTTTTTCGTTCCTTTTGTTGGCTATTCATTTTTAATCTTTCCATCAACAGGCATAGCCCTCTCATCACACTTTTCTGTCTTTGTCTTGAAAGTATGAATTAAAGAAATGGTAGACGAGCTCTGACCATTCAAAAGAGAATGATGATAAATGGTGAAGCTATGATTATAAATTCAATTATTTTTAGTTTTTAATGAATTTAATGCCTTATTGTTTGAATAATCTTATTTTACAATTTATAGACCAGTTTTGGAAATGCTAATGTTATTGGAAAGGGAAATTGACCATTTTTATCTTTCAATATCACTTTAAGTACTTTGAAGTGTGTTTCATTTAAAGAAAAATAATCATGCTAGTTATATTATTAAACTAAATAGATAATTGGTCTCATTTTAGGGAAATTATTTTATCTGCTCTGCAATTTTGTAATTTTTATGTATTTTGTCTCTAAGTTTACTGCCAAATAAATATTGAAACTATATATGCTATAATATACTTGTATTTCTTCTCTTAACATTTTGCTTTGATATACAAAATATTCCATATTTAAATCCTCATTCTCACCCTTTTCATTAGTGCTCTGTTTAAGAAAATATTTCTACACTAAGTTCATGAAAATATTCTCCCTTTGATCTATAAAATATGAGTAACTGACACCCATATTTATTTTGATTTTCTAGGCTAAAGTCTTTTTTGATTTATTATGGACATACAATTAATACAGGCCCATTTAAAGAAATCTACCCTAACTAAGGATAGAGAAGGATATTCTAAACTTAATAAAGCTCACCTAAAAAATTCCTAAAACTAACACAATATGTAAAAAATGGAAAAATAAATGCTTTATTTAGGACCAGGAGTGAAATAACAATGTTTTCCTAAGACAAATACATTAAATATCGCACACAAGTTCTAGGTAGTGCAAGACAAGAAAAGCAAATTAAGGTATACAGTTTGCAAAATAATTCTTAGAAATAGCAAATGACCCTCCTTGACAATAATTTTGTATGCAAATTAACCAAATCAGAGCCCAGTCACCTTTCTTATCTGGCTCTTTAATATTCAGGTACCCTAAACACCTTAGTACCAGATATCAGACAGCTAGAGATAGCCCCTATATCCTAGACCTCTGAAATTCAAACTTAAGCCTATCTTATTTTTCTGATGGAAACCAAAGTAAAACTTTTTGCCCATTCTTTCCACTCTCCATGTTTACCTCTTAAAAGATTATTGTATAGCTTTGTGTGATGTGAAATGCCTCCCATCTTTGATATGTGAGTGAAATGTAATCTTGTCTTATCACAATAATTTCAAGATCTCTTGGTTTCACCATATGTTAATAATAATTAAACCTTCCCTTTAAAACTGTAATGATAACATTATAAGAGAAAATGTCAATATGCAAAAACCAATAGTTTTTCGTATTACAATAATTAACAATTTGAGATGGAAATATAAAATACAATACCATTTACATAATTATCACAACAAGGAGATTTTTAAAGAAAAAGCACTGAACTCTGAAATTTAGAAAAGACCTAAATAGCTGGAAGAAAGCCCATGCACATGGATAGAAATACTCAATATGGTCACAACGGAAGTTCTTCTCATTGACAAAGACTGAATTTTTAGTGTTCTTAGAATTTTGAATGGTCATGTCTCTGCTTAACTTACAGTCATACCTACCACTCATTCATTTAATTACTTTTGTCATCCATATTTCCTACTTCTAGTCATTACTCTTGACCTGAATTAATTATTTAATGAGTCTTTACATATATTTCCCTTCAACTGTATCCTAAATGAAGTAAGCAAAATAATATGACACCTATTTCATATCACTCCAATTTACTTCCCTGCAATTTTCCACTTAACTTTTAATGTTTGCTTCAACCATCTTTAACATCGTTGACATTTGTTTTTAATTTCATTCCTCCCTTTAAATGTTAATATCAAAGCTGTGACCATTTTTCAATCTCATCTTCAAAAATTCAATCTTTCAAGTCATTTTCATTTGCAGTGCTACAACTATCATCCATATTCCCATCACTTATTCTTTTAATATAACAACCAAGTTTCTAAATTCCTATCATTCTGTTATTTATACATACTCTGTTGATACAAGCTAGTGTCCCAGGTACTAGAAATAAAATAATGAACAATATTGGCTTATGCCTCAGAGGGTTTATATACAAATTGAGAAGATATAAAATTTGTGCTATAAGAAAAGTCTCATAAACAGTTAAATCTATACCTGCACAAAAAATTTTTTTCTGAAAGATTGTCTCAGTTTAAGTATCAAAAGTTAGATCTCAAGGAAATTTTTTTTCAAATTATAAATAAAAGCATTACATTGAATTATTATATCCAATATTTTGAATAATTTATCAGATATCATCAATACTATTTAAACTGATTATATTATTTAGAAAACAGTGAAATATAAAACATAGCTAGGACATTTAAACTAGTATATGTGATAGACACATACACTTATATATGCAATAGATAATAAAGGCAAAGTTTAATTATATAACTTTATTTCGCAATTATATCTAATATTGATACCTATGGAAACAATCTTGATTTCTCCAATAATTTATTTTTTTACATTTTCAATGTACCTAAATTTTTACCAGCTGTTCCATCATCTTTCTTGTAACAGCATTATGCTATTAAAACTTAGACAATATATGATGCACTCTCTCACAAACCTTCTGTACCAAGATTCTCTTTGTTTCCAAGTCATGTAGAATTGAGCATTAAGTGCATTTTATTTTGTATTGATCTTCTCTAATTGTTCTCTCCTCTTCTAATAATATCTATTGATATTAACCCACTATTTTTGTTGCATATAACCTTACATTGCTATACTAACTGGCCTCTTATGTCTTCTTGTTTTATGCATAACTATCAATATGATACAATAACTGAAAAAGACATTCTCCTGAGATATGTACTGCAAAAATATTTTTAAATTGATACGTGAAAAGAAAGTAAAAAGAACATTAAACTTGAAGACAAATATTGGTGTTTTACATAATAGAGTAACTGTCATGTTTCTCTGTATCTTTTCATAAGAAGATATTTTAGAATATTTAACACCATAATTCCCGTAATAAAATACAAATTAGTACTAAAAATAAATGAATAAATTATGACTTGTTAGTCTCCTTAAATTCTCTAACACAAACAAATTTATCTTTGAGAACTAAAGATTTATCAGAGGTATATATTACTTTGAGTATATTTTCTGAAAATCTAGTTATATTATTAGACTTACACACAATTTTATTGAAAGTACATATTCTCTCCAGAGAAATCAATCTAGTTTTTGTTTTTAATAATAATCATGTTTTTACAGTAATAAGTTACTTTTTGAAAGTTATATTTCTCTGCCAACCAGCTAACTAGTTCTCAATATATTCATTTAGAAAAAGTGTTATTGGGATTTTAGTATTATTTTCACTTTTAAGATGAAGAGCATAAAGCTCTGAACGATTAAATTACTACTCAAATTGAATAGCAGGCAATTTATAAGAAACATTTGAAAACCAAATATTTCTAATTCTAAACTTTATCATGAGGAGTGAGTTTTCACATATTATTAAATTGCATAAAAATTGTTATTGGTTATCAGGCTAAGATTATAAGCATTATTAAAATTAAATTTTGAATTATGGATTAAATAAAATATTTAAATTAAAGATCAATAAAAACACAATTATTCAAAATTAAGTAATATTTATCTAAAGTCGTCTAACATTTTAATGTATTAGCACATCTTTGAACATCTGACAGAGATTTAACATATGATATACTATTTTACTACAACACTGTTGTAGTAGATACGACAAAAATTCAATTCATATATTATCATCACTTCTCAACTTATATTAAGCCAATAATAACTCTCAGGGAAACATTCCTATGACATTATGTCATTCGGGTTTTATATTACCATTTTCTATGTGTTTTCTTATTTTGAAAACCCTTGTTAACTAAATAAAAGAAAAAGAACTGCATTGGTTAGTCAAAATGATGTTATAATTAGAGAATGGTACAATTAACTAAATTTTAGATGTATTATAATCAAAAGCATTCTGAATACATTATATTACTTAAAATGTTGATAAATGAGAATTCATAATATTTTAATGACTATACCCATTAATGTTTAGTGTTTGTTTAATAAGAATACTTTAATAAATTCTTCAATTCTAAATTGAATGGCCATAAAAAGTAGTTTATGGCAATATTTTGTATATGTCTCAGTCATAATTTAACTGTGGATTTTAAGGTAATTGCTTTATATAAACCCAGGACAACATGATTAAAAATTAAATTATTTCCCTATGGCAGAAGATTCATGTTTAACTTTCTGTATTAAAATTTCATTCTATATTTTTGCTTGCAAAATATGATAATAATTGCAATATTAGTTTCATATTCTATTTCTTGATTTATTGATTTTTCTATTTTACTTATTTATGGTATTTTAATAGAATCTCAGAAGAAAGGTTAAAACTAGTCTAAATTTAAAACACTGATAAAACTTCTACACAAATACTATTTTAATGTATTGCATGAATCTGCAAATATATATACACACATATACATATAAAATGCATGTATGTGTGCACAAAACCTAACAAAACCTAATCTTGAAGAGATACAAAGCTGCAAAATAGAAAGAACTAAAAGAATCAAGATAAAAACATCCAGAGGAAAAAACAAACAAAAACATGTAAAAATAAACAACATAGAATGTCAACAGAAAACAAGGATCAAATAATAGCAGAAAAAAATATTGTCTACATATCAATTATTATTCTAAATATGAATGCACTGAGCTCATCAATCAAAAGGCAAAGAGTAGTTAAATGGATTTTTTACAAAGCACAAAATAGGAACTATCGACATATGACTAGAAAAAATTCATATTCAATCCAAAGACAAACATAGAACTAAAGTTGAAGGCTATGAAAAATATATCAAGGCAATAGTGATGAAAGGAAATCAGTAAATTCAATAATATCAGACAAGATACACTTATACCTGAGAAAGTGTATCACAAGGCAAGTATGGACATTTACATTATTTTCAAGAGTGTAATTCATTAAGAAGTAGCTATCATTAATATATATGCACCCAATGCAATACAACATTAATATATACAATAAATGATGACAGAGGTAAAGTCAGAATAACCGTAACACAGTAATGGTAGGTTATTCAATAGTCCATTTAAATCAAGATTGATACATTATCCAGGCAGAAAATCAACAAATAAACAAAGACCCTAAATGAAACAATAGCTCATAGGAACATAACAGATATATGTTCTTCTCAAGTGTACATTCTGAAGAATAGAACATAGCCTGGAACACAAAACACACCTCAGCAAATTTACAAAGACTGATACTATAGAAAACCTATTCTTTAATCATAAACACTGTAGAGGATTGTATCTGCAGCAGAACAAAAATGAAAGAAATACAAAGAAATCAACATTAAACAAAATGCTTCTAAACAGCTCCTGGATCATTAATTACTTTAAATCGCATCTGGAATCTGTAAGCTGGTTGGACAATAAGAGGCAGAGACAAGGGAGTCAGATGGGCTCTAAGCAAGACTTTATTGTCTCAAGTGTAGGCCAGGAAAGCTCTTTTCTGAAAAGAGACAGAAGGAGCAATTCAAGGGACTCTGTGAGAGAAAGGTTTTTAAGGGGAAATCTCTGGCAAGCACAGTGAGGGTAAGGATGGAATCCTGATTAGGCCCTGGACTGCTGTTGATTCAAGGGTAGGGAGTCAGGATATCTTATCAGGATGTGCTGGAATGTTAGTCATGCATGGAGGGATGGGGGTGAGGTTCTTAACTTCAGTAAATGAGAAGGTGGTTGAGCAGTATCTGGTCTTGCTTCACATCACAAAATGTTCCATTTTTTTCATTTTTGGCTCTAATGTTAAGACTTTGGGGTTTTTTATTTCTTTTTTTCTCCTGTCTCAGAATCAATTAATATGAAGAGATGAGTTCTCAGAAAATGTGGGAAACTGCAAAAGTGATTCTGAGAGGAATGTTTATAACTATATAAGTGGACATCAAACACCATGAGAGAACCCAAATTAAATATCTAACCACACATGTAAGGGAGCTATAAATGAAGAAAATCTAAACCAAAAGTCAGTAGAAGAAAGAAAACAAAATTTAGAGCCCACATAAATGAAATTTAAAGCAAAACAAAATAAAAACACCCAAATGATCATGAATGCAAGATACTGCTCTTAGAAAAACAACAAAACTGACATACCCCTGTCTAGATTCAAAAATGTAAGATGAGAGAAAACTCTAAAAATCAGAAGTGAAAAAGGTGAGATTACAACTGATATCACAATTATACAGATGATCATGAGAGATTATTATGAGCATATATGTACCACAGATAACTCAATCATAATCATGAAAAAGTGGTCAGATTTCAAAAACCCTAAAGTCTCCAAAAACTGAACCAGGAAGATGTAAATGACTAGAACAGAGCAATAGCTAGAAGATAAATTTAAGTGGAAATCTAATTTATCCTGAAAAGCAAGAGCAAGTCCAGGCCTAGAAGGCTTTACTTCTGAATTATACTAGATATTCAGGGAAGAGTCAATTCCCATTCTCCTTAAACTCATACGCTAAATTGAAGAGGAGGGAAAACTTCAAAATTCATTCTATAAGTTCAATGTTACACTAATTCCAAAACAGAAAAAGACAATAGCAAAAGAGAAAACTATGAGTCAGTAACAATGACGACTATAGAGACAAATATCCTCAACAAAATTCTAACAAATGATACTCAACAGTACATAAAAAAATGTACACCATGATCAAGTGGAATTTATTTCAAGGATGCAAGAATGTTTTAACACACCTAAATCAATCAATGAAATAAAACACAGGAACAAAGAGAGAATTAAAAATCATATGATTGTATCAATAGAAACAGAAAAGATATTTGATAAGATTCAACACACATTTATTATTTAAAACATCCTCAAAATAGGAATAGAAGACATATCTCTCAACATTAATGAAAGTAATATATGATAAACCCAAAGTCATCATCCTACTCAATGGTGAAAAATTTAAATTCTTTCCCCTATGACTTGGAACAAGACAAGTGTGTCCATTCTAGCCACTATATTTCAACATATTTTTATGTTTCTGAAAGTCTAGGCCAGAGTAATATGGAAAGAAAAGCACATTAATAGACTCAAAATATGAAAAGAAGAATTGAAATTATCATTTTTACAGGGGACATAATATTATACCTGAAAAATCCTAAAGAACCCACCAGATAACTGCTGGAAGCAATAAGTAAATAGAGCAAGTGTATTGATCACATTAGCAATAATGTACATTACTAATTTCAAACATTTATTTTTATGGTGTATTATGTAAATATTGTCTGATATTTGACATTTGACTATACAGATTGTAAATAAAGTTCCTGCATTTTTACTGTCTGGTTCTTTTACTATATAGATATAGGTGTATGATGTAGATATTATCTAAATGTTTATGGTAACCTTGCATCAGAGTTCTACTAGTGAGTGAGGTAAAAATAATAAAGTTTCAAAAAGGGCAAATATATATATATATATTAGTAGTAAATATTAGGGACAAAACATAAAACTGATATATAAAAATCAGCATTCTTATCTGAAAAAATCAAATAAAGGAAAAACAAGTTGAGGAAGAAAGGAAGAAAGGTTACAATATCATTAAAGATATCAAATACCTGGAAATAAGCAACAAATAAGGTGAAATATATCTACAATGAAAACTATAACACCTAAGCAAAACAAATAGAAGACGCAAAGAGATGGCAGAGGATTCCATATTCATGGATTGGAAGAATTAACTTAGTTAAAATGATTATCCTATCCAAAGCAGTATATAAATGTAACGCAATTCTCATCGAAATTCCAGGACAATTTTCCAGGAAATTAAACAGAAATTATTTGTCTCTAACATGTTATCTGTTTCAAGATGCTAGGGAATAAGGTTAGTCTGGCAAATTAGACATGCTCCCATAGATAAAGGATGTTCTCTGGCAGGGAGCACTCCAGGGCTGACTTGTAGTCATGGAGCCTGGATCTCCACATGGAGTAAACTGATATTTCCCAGCAGAGACCAGCCTTTGCTGTAACTACACCCCCTCAGGAGGACTAAAAAACTTTTACAAGTTAGGATATATACTGCAAAAGTTCTCACCTGTCTCCACTCTATGTGCTGTGTTGGGATTATGATCTGATCACTGATTATGGGCTTACAGTTTTTGGTCTCTCTGTGTTGGCTTTATTGTTCATACCTGTGACCTCTCCATTCTCTATGATAACTCCAAACCTATCAGCTGAACTACAGGACTGAAAAGAATGCTCATCTCAGAGATTAAAAAAATGCAGCAAATATTTTGCAGACACTGCTACAGAGAATCTAGTATTCAGGATCAAGATTCAGTTCTATTCTGTGCAATTAATACCCAAACACAAGACTTACTCATGAAATAAACCCAGAATGCCAAACAGATGAAAGAGACTGATAAATATTCAATAAATTATGCATCCTAATAAAACCCCAGGGATAAATCTAAATTCACCATACTTGAGAAAACTACCTGGTGAAGCTCTTAATGGAATAGTGAAGCTCAGTGAAATTAGGAAAACATTGAAGGAATAAAAAATAACTATAAAAAAGAGTAGGTGTAAGGTGCCTCAAAATAATACTCATACAGCTAAAGAACATATAGCTTAACTGAAGAATACAATAGAACTCAACAGTAGATTGGAGGAAACTTCAAATAGAACCAGTGAGCTAGAAGATAGGGCAGTGGAATACATGTAAGCAGACAATTAACAAGATAAAAGAATTAGAAGAACAAAGACAGCATATGAAACATATGGGATAACATGAAGTAGAACAATATGCTAATAGTAGAGCTCCTAAGAAAGGGGCCAGAAGCTGTATTTGAAGAGCTAATAGCTGAAATTTTCCCCTCCCAGAGGAAGGAAGAAAACTTTCATAACCTGGAAGCTCAAAGAGGTACAAACAAAATAATCACAAACAGACCTACACCGAGACAAGTCATTATTAAGATGCCAACACTATAAAATATACAGAGAATCTTAAACAAAACTGAGGAAAAATGAGTTGCCTACAAAGAAACTCCCATAAGAGTCTCTGTGAATTTCTCAGCTGAAGCTCTCCAGGTCAGAAGAGCATGTCCTGATATATTCAAAATGCTGAAAGAAAAATATCTCCAACAAGAAATATTCAACCTTGTAGTTCATTATTTAGAATTGAAGGAACATTAAATATTTTTGAGAAAAAAAAGTTAAAGGAATTCATCTCCATGAACCCATCCTAATAACAACAACAAAAATACTAAGGGATATTCTAAAAAATATAGAGAAACCACACTTAAAAGCAGCAAAACATCAAACTGAAAAAAAATGGAGAAAAGAGTAAAACTGTGGATGGTTAGAATGAACTCAAGACTAAATAGCTTTTAAGTAAAAATAGGATTTAAGAATAGAAAATTTAATGTAAGTCTTCTAGTTAATCGCAAAACATAGCTTCAGGAAAAACACTAATTAAAAAATATAAAAAAGATACCAATCACTACATAACTGCTTTAAATCAACTAAGAGAAATAAGACAAAATACTGCCTATAAAAATAATCCAGAAATACTTTAAAAAATGGCAATAAACAGCTATATATCAATAGAAACCCTAACCATCAATGGACTTAACTCACCAATCAAAAGGAGCAAAGCAGTCAAATTAAAAATTATAACACATTTTTTTCTGTTTAGTAGGTTCATCTTTTATTCAAAATATAAACAGGCCCAAAGTCAT
This sequence comes from Solenodon paradoxus, assembly GCA_004363575.1. NCBI lineage: Eukaryota > Metazoa > Chordata > Mammalia > Eulipotyphla > Solenodontidae > Solenodon > Solenodon paradoxus. The sequence goes on from RJWH01000037.1 coordinate 1,874,748, forward strand.
GGCCAGAAGATAATCCTACAGTAAAATTTAAACAAACAAACTAAAAATCAAGGACAGCTTTAATTATATCAGATGCAATAGATGTCCTCTTAAGATAATAAAAGACAGTTATGGATACTATATAATGATTAATGGATCAAATCAGCAAGAAGACAACTTTTATTAAAATATATGCACTAAATGAAGAAGCATTAAAACATAAAGCTATTATTAAAATAACTAAAAGACATTGACAGCAAAACTAGGAAACTCCAGCACCCCTCATACAAAATGAACGGATAAACCAGATAACATGAAAACAACAGCTTTAAGTAACAAATTAGAACTGATGGGTTTGATAGACATAACTAAATAATTCATCCAATGACTGCGGAATTCACATTCTTCGAAAGTGCACATGACACACTCTCAAGAATATGAGCAACAAATCTTTCCTCAACAAATTTACAAAGAATGAAATCATTACAAACATATACTTGGATCACAATAATTTAAGACTATAATTAACGAAAGAAGCTAGAAGATTCCTACATACATGTGTTTGCATGTGCATATGTGTGTATGGGTGTGTATGTGTGTATCTATATCTGTATCTATATATACACATATATATGAAGAGCAAACCTCCAGCTTCTAAATCATTCCTGGATAAAGAGGAAATAAATGGATAATTCAAAAGTTACTTTGTGACAAACAAGAATGAAAATACAAGCTACCAAATCTTATGGAATGCATCAAAAGCTGTGCTAGAGGGAAGTTTATTGTAATGCAGGTCAACCTCAAGAAACAAGAACAATTACAAATAAGCAATGTAGCCCTATATCTAGAGCAATTAGAAAAAATAGAACAATTGAGGCTAAAAGTCAATAGAAAGAAGGAAATAAAAATTTGAGCAGAGATAAAAGTTATCAAAAGACAACACTGATCAATGAAGCCAAAGTCTGCTTCTATGAAATAAATAAGCAAAATGGAGACCTTTAGTAAGAGTCCCTAAGAAAAATAGAGCTAAAACATTCATAGCTAAAATAAAAAATGAATGAGAATTATTGCAACAGATGCCTCAGAAATACAAAACAATATAAGAGAAAACTATGAATGGCTTTATGTCAATAAAATAGACAAACTTGAAGCATGGACCTACTTATAGAAGCATACAGCCAATCAAGAATAAATTAGGCAGAAATGAAAACTGGACAAAATACTATCATAAGCAATGAATTAAAGATGATCATCTTAATATAAAGAAAGCTTAATATAAAGAAAGGAAGAAGACAAGGTTGCTCACTTCCACTATTGCTATTTAACATCATACTGGAGATCTTAACCAGAGACATACAGTTAGAAGAATAAATTAACATAATTCAAATATAAAAGGAGTAAGTAAAGCTATAACTATTTGGAGATGACATGACATATGTAGAAAACTCTAAAAACCCATCAAAAATTACTACAGGTAATGATTTCAGTAGAGACAAGCTATAAAATAATGCGAAAAAATCTACTGCATTTATATATGCAAACAAATTGAAATGAAATACAGAAATTTATCCCATTTAAAATGGAAGAAAATATAATCAAATACCTTGCAACAAACTTAACAAATGAAGTAAAAGTCTGGTACAATGAAAACTATGAAACTTTCTTAAAGGAAGTAGAAGCATATAGAAAGAGGTGGAAAGATATCCTGTGATCATGACTGGGAAGAATTAAAATTGCTAAAACACCATCTTACCTAAAGAAATACACAGATTTATTGAAATCCCCATAAAAATCCCAGTGACATTTTAAAGGAAATAATATATATATATATTTAAATTGATGTAATTATAAAAGACAAATAATAAAACAAACATGAGGAAAAAACATAACTTGAGGTATCACATATACATCAAATTATACTACAAAACAATAATGATGAAAATTCTGATAATCTAACAGTAACAGAGATACAAATACATGGAATAGAATAGAATTATGATAAACAGATTCACACATATATGGTCAGTTAATTTATGAAAAAGGATCCAGAACATATGATAGAGAAAGGAAAATATCTCCATTAAATGGTGGTAGCAAAACTGAGAAGTCACGTGCAAAATAATGAAGCTAATGTGTTACAGACATAAAAAAATAATTAAAGTGGATTAGAGATTTGAAAGTCAGATCAGAAACCATAAAATACTTGCAAGGTAGCAAAGGCAAGATAATCCATGATATTAGTTCTAAAAAGATCTTTGGGGACTCAACTCCAGTGACAAGGAAAGCAAACAATAAATAAATATAATACATATAACTAAAAATTTTCTGCATAGTGAAAGATACCATACCAAAAAAAGGACAACAGCTGACTGGAAAAATATATTTGCATTTGATATATCTGACAAGGGTTTCATATTCAATTTATTCTAACTACTCAATAAATTCAACAACATAAAAGCAATCCAATTAAATAAAATAGGCAAAAGAATTGGATAGATATTTCTCCAGAGAAGATATATTAATAACCAGTAGACATTAGAAGATATATTGTCCCTCACTTGTCATTATGGAAATGTAGATCAAAACTACAATAATCACCTTACTCATAGATTGCATATTCTTTAAAAGTTTTGAAATAACAAATGTTGGCAAGCAAGCACAAAAAAGGGAATACTATTATACTGGTGGGGGAGTGTAAATTGGTTCAGCACTTAGGGAAAGCAGTATAGATATTACTCAAAAAAATGAAAACAGAAATCTCATAAATGCATTATTCTAGACATGGATAGTTAACCAAAATATAGGAAAAAACTAACTTGCAGAGATATATGCACCCATGTTCATTGCTTCATTGTGCAGAGTAGCCAATGACTGGAAACTGCGTAAGTGCCCATCACTAGAATTATGGATAAAGATGTGGCATATATACACAATGTAATACTACACATTCCTTAGAAATTTGTGACAGCATGGATAGAACTAAAGGGCACTAAGTTAAGCAGAGAGAAAAAGACAAATACCAGATCATCTCATCTAGATGTGGAATATAAAACCATAAAACAAAGAAACAGACTATACAAAAACCAAATATTGGATACAAGAAACAGAACTGAGGTTAACAATAGGTAACAGGTCAGTGGGTGTGGGCAAGGGGTAGAGGGATCCAGTGGACAATAAAGAATAACATTTTTGTAATTTGGTGATGGGCAGTGCGTATTGTAAGTGATGAATGGGGAACATGCATATATGGGTTTACATTATTTTATAAATAAAAGTTAGTTCAACAAATTTAAATTAGTTTTTAATAAACTAATGGCTTAGTTGATAAGTCTATTGCCTCCTGCTAAAATAATCACATTCTTCCCAATAGCATGGTTTCATGTTTGGTCTTCAAGAAGCAATCAAGATAAAACACTAAAAATATAGACAAGTAAGTACTTAAAAAATAAGAAATACAAATGACATACAGACACTTGGACAAAGGATATACATCATTCATCACCAGAGAAATGCAAATAAAAACCACAAGGATATATCACTTTATGTAAGTGAGAATGGCCTACATCTAAAAGACTAGAAATAATAAATGTTGGAGGAGTGTGGTGAAAAATGAATCCTATATTATTTATAAGAATGTGAATTATCCAGTGTCTCTAGAAAAAAATGCTTGGAATATCCTCAAAATAAATAAAGATGAATCTTCCCTTTGATCTCACTTTAGACCAACTCCCAGAAGATACACTATCTCTAGAAAAAAAAATTCTGCACCCTGTGTTAGCAGCAACATTCACAATACTAAAACATGGAAATAAGTTAAATAATACGAACAAATCATTGGAAAAAAGAACCTGTAGTATCTATACTCAATGGAATTCTATGCAATTATTTAATAAGATAAAACTGCCCTTTGCAAACATCTGGTTGGAACTGGAGGAAATTATATTAAGTGAAATAAATCATAAAGAAAAAGAGAGATGCAGGATATTTTCACAAATCAGTGGAATGTCATTTGGCAAAACAAAATCCCAGACAAACCCCAACAAAATTCATAGGACACAAGACAGTGGCTGCTGGGTGAAAGAGAGGCAGGAAATAGTGCAGGAAGAAGGACCAAGATGATGGTAAAGAATCTTAGAACTCTGGTGGTGAGTTCAGTGTGAAATGCTCACAGACTGAGATGCAATTTCAGTATCTTAAAATGGATATGGCATCATAAACAAAAACTGATATTATTTTAAAAATCTGTGCTCATTATGCTTGTCAAACTCTTGAATTGCATTATATCCAGTGAGATTGAGATCAAGAATGCTGCTTTATATCTAGCAATACACGAGACCCTGACCCAAATAAAAAAAATTTAGATCAAAATATCCATGTCACCAGGTTTCAGGAGCATTTCTTTACAATATTTAATTTTTCAGTCAATAAAACATCACCTATTTACACATTTAATTAAAACGTTTTCATTTATCTAAATTGATATCTTGCGTTTTACATTGTTGGAGGTTTTATATATCACTTGTTTTATATATCATCAGGAATTTGATGTGCATGTTTTGCAACAGTTTCTATAAAACATAATTTTGTTTCATATTCAAATTTTCATTGATAGTATGTAGAAATAAAATTGATGTACTTATATTGATTTGGTATTTGCAATATTGCTAGATTCACATGCTGCTTGATATTGTTATTGACTGTTTTTATAATTTTAGATTTTTTCTATACACATTCATGTTATCTGTGACTAAATATATTTTAATTACTCTTTCTGAGTATGTATATTAGTTTTATATTATAATTTTCTTGTCTTTTATCTTATACAAATGGTTATTGTGGTCTTCATTTCTTGATTTTCGGTAGAAAGATTTCAATTTTCAATTGAGGGTATAGAATTGCCTCTAGATTTTCTGTTAATACTCTATTTTTGAAAATGCTTTCTATCCTATTTTTTAAATATATATTTAAATTGCAACAACTTTGATTTTACACATAAAGTAAACTTATATACAGTTTTCCCACATGTTCAGTTCCCTGTTGCTCAGATATGTATTAACACATACTGCTCTCCACCAAAGCACCAACTGTTCTTGACCATTGTCCACTGGCCTCTGTCAATATTTGCTCCTCTCCATGTTCAGTTCTCTATTGGTAATCTCAGTTCTATTGTAAGTATCCAAGTGTTGGTTTTATTTATTCTGTTCATTTGTTCACATTTCAACTATGAGTAGAGATCATCTGGCTTCTATCTTTATCCTTTTGACTTATTTCACTTAGCATAGTGCCATGCAGATCCTTCCATGTTGATTTGGATGACAGAATTTCACCTATTCTAAGGGTTTGCAGTATAGACCACATCTTATTTATTCATTTATCTGACACTGGGTCCCTAGCTAGTTTTCAGTTCTTAGCTATTTAAAATAGGACTGTAACAAACATGAGAGTGCATAAATATCTGAGAATGAGTGTTTTGATATCCTTTGGGTAAACAACCAGAGGAAGAATGGCAGGATCATAAGGGATTTCCATATTTGACTTGTTGAGGAATATCCATAGTGTTCCTCAGAGGTCACATGAATATACATTTCCACCAACATTTCTTGTTTCCAGACTTTTGGATAATACCCTATCCCTTGGGTATCTCATTATTGTTTTTGTTTAATTTCCCTGATAACCAACAGTAGGAACATCTTTTCATGTTCCTGTTGGTCATCTGTATACCCTCTTCAGAAAAATGTCTTTCAAATTCTTCTAAGCATTTTTAATTGGATTGCCTGTTTTTCTGTTACTGAGTTTTATGAGTTTTTTGTATATTTTAGATAATAAGCCCTTATCACAAGCATGAAATACAAGTATTTTCTCCCAGTGTTATGTGTTGTTTTTTTGTCTTGGTAATATTTGTTTTTGCTGTGAAGAAGCTTTTTAGTTTGATGTAGTCAAAGTTAGTTATTTTTCTTTTTGTCTCCCTTGATACTGGAGTTCATGACCCAAAGATGTCGCAAAGGCTAATGTCGTGGAATATCTTTACTAACTTGCCGTTTAAGATTTTTATGGTAGCCAATATTATGAGCATTTATCTAGTCCATTTTGAGGGCTTTTTTTGTGTGTGTGAATGGTGTTAGAGAGTTATCTAGTTTCAAACTTTTGAATTTGGCTGTATAGTTTTGATGATTTTTTTAGGATATTCAATATATATGATCATGTCATCTTCAAATAATGACAGTTTAACTTCCTCCTTTCCAATTCAGATTGCTTGTTATTTCTTTTTTCTTGCCTAATTGCTATGGTTAAGATTTCCAGTATAATGTTAAATAGCACTGGTGAGAGTGGACAGCTTTGCCTTGTTCCTGATCTTAAAGGATATATTTTTAATTTTTCACTATTGATGATGTTGGCTCTAGGTTTGCCATATATTACCTTCGTTATGTTGAGGCATGTATTTTCTAAAATTGCCCATTTTGTGCAGGGTATTTTTCCATCATAAATGGCTATTGGATTTTGTCAAAAACTATCTTTTGTCTATTGATATGTACATGTGTTTATTTTCCTTGCTCTTGTTAACATGGTGTACATTAATAGATTTTACGATGTTCAACCGTCCTTTCATCCATGGGGTAAATCCCACTTGGTCATGAGGGATGATGTTTTTGATGCATTGCTGCAATGGCTTTCCTAATATTTGGTTGAGAGTTTTTGCATTTACGTTCATTAGAGATACTGGTCTATAATTGTCTTTCTTGGTGACATATCTTTCAGCTTTTGGTATCAGTGTGAAGTTAAGACTCACAGAGAACATTTGACAAGGTTCTCTGTTCAGCAGTTCTTTGGAAGAATTTGGGAAGAATGGTATAAATCTTTCTCTAAAACTCATTAGAAAAGCCATCTTGTCCTGGGCTTTAATCTTTAGGGAGCTATTTGATTACCTCTTTAATTATTTTGTTTGTGATTGTTCTATTCAGGTTTTCCCATTCTTTTAGGTTTCATCTGAGTATAATGTATTTTCCTAGAAATCTGTCCATATCTTCAAAGTTGACTGTTTTGTTGGCAAAGAGCAGGTTCATTGTAGTCTCTTATGATGTTTTGTATTTTTGTGGAATCTGTCATAACTTCTCCTCTTACATTTCTGATTCTAGATATACAAGTTTTCGCTCTACTTTTCTTTGCAACTCTAGTCAATTGTTCACCAATTTTATTTTTTTGAAAGAACAAATTTTTGGTTTCACTAATTTTCTAGATTTCTTCTTATCTTCTTATTTCTGCTTAAATTTAGATTATTTCATTTCTTCTACGGTTTTAACATTATTATTTCTCTAGTTGTTTTAAATGTAGGATTAGATTATTTGTGATTCTTCTTGTTTCTTGAGGTAGAACTGGATTGCAGTGAACTTCTCACTTAGTTTTGCTTTTATTGTATTTCAGAGTCTGGTAGTTTGTGTCTTCATTCTACTATGTCTCTATTTTTAAAGATTCTCTTTGATGTCTTATTCTACCTAAGTCATTCAGAAGCATTTTGTTTAATGTTTGATTAATTTTCATCTTTCAACTATTCTTTTGTGGTTGATTTCTAGTTTTAAGCCACTGTGGTCAGAAAATATGTTTGGTATGATTTCAATCTTTATAAATTTGTTGAGAGATGTTTTATGTCCCAACATATGATCTATCCTTGAGAATCTTTCATGCGGACTTGAGAAGAAAGTGAACTCTGTAGTCCTTGGATAAAGTGCCCATTATATGGCAATTAGACCTAACTGTTGCAAAAGGGCATTTAAAGCTGGTATTTTCCTGTCAATTTTCTGCCTGGTTGATCCATCCATTCTTGTATCTAGGATAATATAGTCTCCCATAATTATTGTGTTGCTGTCAATGTCTCTTGTTTGTTCTAATAATACTTGCCTAGTATAATTTGATGCTCCTCCATTTGATACAGATGTGATAATATGTGTTGCCTTTTTATTGGATTGACCCCTTATCATTATATAATTATGTTTTTTAGTTGCAAGTATGTTCGTTTTTCCAAGTAGAGTTGCTCTTGCTTGTACTTTTTTTTTTTTTGGTTGATATTTGATTGTAAGAATGTCTTCTAATCATTGACTTTGAGTCTTTATCTTTTGAAAAAAGGTGAGTTTCCTGAATTCACAGAAAGTTGGATTATGCTTTTTGATCCATTCAACCTCTCTGTGTCATTTAACTGGTGAGTTCAGTCAACATTTAAGGTGATTATTGATATATATAGATGTTTATTATCATTTTGCAATGTGTCTTGTTTTTGTTGTTACAGACAGCACCTTTGTTCCTCTTTCCCTTCTTAGGCGGTTTGGGTGTAGTTTGCATGTATCTGTTGTATTCACATTTTCCCCTGTGTCTTTTGATTGCTTACATCATTTGCATATATTTATCTGTGTCTTTGCTCTGTTTGGCTTTCTGTTTGTTTCTGTGGGTTAAATTTCTCTGTAGCAATGTGTTTTTACCTGAACCAATTAACCTGGATTTTGACTGAATACTGACTGGTATTTCTTGAGTTTTGTGGTATTACCACTGTTTGAATTTGTTGAATTTCTTATATGGACCATCTGTTGGATTCTGGCAGCCTATGGGGTTGGAGTTTGTGTGATGGATTCAGAGCCTTTCCCTGTCACCCCAGATCCAAATAATAATGACCACATTGTTGTTGGCTTACAATGAATAAGTAGGCTGTAGCTTTGCCACCCAGAGGGTGGTTCTTGTGTATAGTGTTGATGATTTCTCCCTCTGAGAGACTCTCTTCTTCCTTTATGCCCGAGGGTGGGATTTCTGGTGGGTAGGTCTGACATCTATGGCATAACAGGGTATGAAGAGTTGTGGGTGAGGAATTCCCCTTTCTACCTTCTGGTTATGACAGCGTACAGTGAAATTTACTTACTGGGGATCCCATTATGATCAATAGGGTATTGTTCCTCTTCCAGCCCTGTGCCAAGGCTCTCCCCCTTGACTCAATGTCCTGGTCCTGCTGGGTGGGGTCTCTGATCTTTCATGATTCTTGAGAGGCCCACTTCCTCTTGCAATTCCACTCCTTCTACTGTGGCCCAACTCCCAAATCTGAGGTGTAACTCTGAATACTGATGGTTTTGCCTATACCTAGTGGTCATGATTATTGCTATCTTTCTTTATTGTTTCTGGAGAAAAGGTAAATTCCTAGTTTCTCTGTGGGTAGGATGTTGATCTTGTTCCTACCAGCTCATTGTCTTAGCCATAACTTTGATCCTATTTTTAATATTTTAACATTATGACAGCATTTTATCTTATGTAATGCTTCCTACCATGTTTTAATGGTCTTTTATTTCTTAATGTGAGCTCTAATAAAATAAATTGAACATTAGAGAAAAAAACAATGTTTAGCTCTTGAAATAACTTCATTCGATTGTTGTATATTTTGTTTTGATTAATATAATTTTAAGATTTTTCATCTAGGTTAATAAATAAGATTGATTTATAATTTATTTTTAATTAGCCATCAAACTCATTTGCTAAAATGTTTTGAGAAAATTTACCCTTTTCTATTTTTTGATAGAATTTATATGAAATGGTTTTTACTTTATTACACAATTATTAAGGATTTCAATTGCATGTGAGATACATATGATTTACTCAAACAAGAAAACTTTACATGCCTTTAAATGAATCATCTGTATTGCAAAAGAAATTTTTATACATTATTCATTATTATTATGAATTAGAACTGAAATTTCTTATTCCATAGATTATACATTTTTCTTTTTAATATCCAAAAATCAAATTTTTATCACAGTAAATCATTAAGACAAGTATGTTTCCATGCTTGCTATAAGGTACCTCCTGAGACATTTTTAAATATAGCTTTTCTATGGGTTGAAGCAAAGGAGATGATAAAATTGATACACTGTGTGCAAAAATTTAGAAAAAATATTTAGTTCCTAATAATGCCTGGATTATCAAGATAGTCTTATGAAGCATAATAATCAGATTGCCTTGGAAGACATTTCTTCACTAAAATGTTCATGCAAACGTAAGTGAAATTATATGTAGCATCTAGTTTTCAAACTTAGAAGAGATTTATCCAAGAAAGAAATTGTTGAAGTGTCAGGTAAAAAAAAAAGCTAGATAGAGAATTTAGTATCAAGTTTTGCAAGTACATTTTTGTACTAAATTGCATTGCTTATTGTCCTTCTTGTCAAACAAATGGAGCATTTTCTTACACAAAGTGATGCTACATTATGGATTTATCATTGGTATATATAACAATTTGCCCTGATTAGTACATGTTTTTCAAGGTAGCACTAGTTATATCTTCCTGGTTTAAAGTGTAAGCTGCAATGTTTTTATTGAGTGGTATATCTCATATAAATATGGAGTGTAGCTTTGCTGTTTAGTATGACCTTGTCATTTGAGAAAGCATTATATTTTGAAGACATATAATTTAAAATGCCTCTAGGAGTGAGTTGAATTTATTGAGATATTTTAAAGAGTAATTACTTACTAGAGGTTGGCAGAACACTTGTAGAGTATCAGCCTTCTTCAGGGTAGATATTTTAGAATACTTGAAATGAATTAACACTTGTACCATAAATGTTTGATGGGAGACCATAGTGAAAAAAGATGGATGCTTATATAATTGACATCTTTAACATTTAGAGCTGAATACTTAAATGCCAGAAACATAATTCTGAATAAAATGTCAGGACCTAACTCAATAACATTTAATGATGTAGTGGAAGACTGAACAGAAGTCATTTTGTATAATTAATGTAAATATTTCAAAAGGCTTAATTGTCTGTATAGATCATAAAGAAGTTTTTATCATATTATTGTATCTAAAAATAATTTGGACAAAATGTAGAGCTTATACTAACCCAGAGATTCCAAGCATACTTCTGACTCAAATGATGACAAAATGCTTTTATTAGAAATTAAAAACAATGTATGTAACCAGTCAAATATTTTGAATAGCACAATTGGTATAGTGTTAAATTATGTTTCTCAATATTTTTAATCTTGGTAAACAATCTTTCGCTTGTAAATATACTTTAAAAAATTAATTTATACCAGAACTAGTAGCTATTGCATATGTAATTAATTCATTTTATTATAAAATAATATGTACTCAAAATCATTAAAAGAATTATCAGCATATTTGAGAAATAACTGAATGCAAAACTATACTTTGCACCAATACTTGTCAACAATCAGAATAAAATTCTGAGACCACTGAGACAAATAACATGGGGTTAATTTGAGAGCTACTTGCATTAAAGAGTACTAACTATAGTCATGTTTTTTGTCTCAACTGCAAAGTGTTAACTGATGTACTGAAAACTAATGTTTCTTTTTGTAATGGTATGAGGTGTCAACTTGAACTAGAGTGCCTTATCAAATGGGATTCCAGAGATCAAAACTATTATCATAAATCCTTTCCAGCAAGACTATATTGTGGATTTTTCAGGAGTCTACAGCCTGAGTTATATTTAAATAGAATGAATGCAAGAAGATATTCATTCAACTGCCTTCATTAGGATATGAATTAAGGAAATTTTCTGACATGCAAAGCAATTCCATTTTTTTCACTAATTTATTTTGTTCTCTAAAGTATAATCAATATTAATAAAGTGTATAATTTATATTATATATAATGTATATGCTAGTGTTATTTTATGTGAATTAATATTTACTTTTTAGTTTTAATTTCATTTATTATCAATCCTAATAAATCTAAAATGTAAATGAAATTTTTTGAACCCTCAATACTGCCTAAAATTGTGAAAGCTCCTAAGAACAAATAGCTCCCAAATCACTGCTGTTTAGAATCTTTTTGTATTATTATCATTATTACTATTGTTATTTATTATTATTTGAATTATCTTCTTTTTGATACTTCCCATAGTATATTTTTCTTAGGTTTCAATACACATACGGTTTTCAAATTCTTTACATTTCTAGAAAAAGTCTGCCATGCACATAAACCTATGATTCACAGAAAATTCTGAACCTTTAATTACTTAGTCTTATATAATAATCAAACAAGAAATTTTACTCAAATAGTATGCTTATAATTATTTTAAAAAATAGCATATGTCAATTCAATGGCACTAAGGATATTTTTCACTCTTTTCTGTATCAAATTTTGTGTTAAGTCAAGGCTGTCTCTTCGTTGTATCTTCAATACAGAATTTTTGGAACAAAATTGTCATTGAAGTATGTGATGAATTAATAAGATACTCATGACAGAAATGCATGCACTATTAACTATTAAATCTTCAGTTATTCTAATTTGTCAACTACACCTATAAGATTTGCATACTGCCTATTTTAAAGGTGTTCAAGTCCAGACAGAGCAGTATCTTGCTTAGGGGATAGTCTGCGGAAATCATGAGAAAACACAGGTGGTAAGGACATAGTCTTTATTATAAAATCAACAGGGGGTCCTGGTGTCCAATAGGATTTATGTCTTCCTCTCTTATGGCGACCATTTAGGCATTTTTTCTAGAAAGCTATCACACTGCAACAAAGAGGGCAGCTCTTTTAAATAGGTTATCGGCAGAGGGAGGGTAGTGAGGGTAACAATAGTCAAGTGGACAACAGCAAAGAATAGCCTAGTAGGAAAGCACAGCAAAATTCCAGGGTAGGACTTCTCAGGCACATTCAGGGCAGGAAAAGGAAGTTATAATCTCAGAAAGTTCATCTGTGCTCAATGGTGACCATGAGTCATGTTCTCATACTACCCTACATTGCCCTATACTTTTAAAAGACACATTTGTTCATTTTCCATACTGTTTCAATGTATTCATCACCCATAAAAAATATTTTTCAAGCTTTCAAATGAATATTTTAAGTCATCTTTTGCGATGAGTTTGTTTTCTTATTATTTGAGAAGGAAATAAGAAATATTTGGATGACATTCAAATTTTTTTATCTGAGTGAAATTTAACTATCAAATATGTAATTATTCAGAATCCTTTGAGTCATACCAAGTCGCTTTGTCTTAGGAAGATTGATAGTCTTCCAAACACATCAGTAAGCTTTAATAATTCATATTTTTCAAGTGAAAGAGTAACTAGCTAATATTTCCAACACTGTACTTAATTTTTTATAATATATTCATATTTTCATGTCATATTGACTGAAAAATAATTTAACTAGTAAGAAATAATATTTCATTCTGAAAACTCGAAATATTTCTTGGGGACAGACTAATTATTCCTACCTAATTAAATAACACTAAGTATTTTGGAAAAATTTTGCTAAATATGTCATTCTCCAGAAATTTGATAAAAAAATTAAAAATCAGTTTGGTCCATCTGGCTTAATGTTGAAATAGGAAACAATAGGTCATCCAGAAATTCCTTAACCTGGTGGATGAAAATCTATAAACCTATACATTAATTTCTATTTGTAGAGACGTTGAATTTGATCATTATTTTAATAAATTGATTCTGATGATAAGTATATTCCTTTTGTCTGATTTTGTGTTATGCTTCAATAGGTTGCACAGTCCAATAGTAATGCAGGAAATACATAAGTGAAACATAAATCTATAATTTGATCTTAGATCTTCAAGGAATAGATTTCATTTTACATTGTTATTTTTATTTAGTTCATCAATTCTATAATATATGAACACACATAATATTTCATTATGACAGAATAAAATATGTTGCTAATTTTTAGTGTCTTTTAAAAGTTCACTAGCACTCCCAAGTTCTCACTTCTGGAAGCATAAAAAAAAAAAGTTTAAATTTTCTACAGTATTTGATGTGCTGATTTTTTAAACAATTGTAAAACCAATGAGACTCATGTTCTACTGTTTCTTAAATAATATTTAACATATTACATGAAAAGTTGATGATAATGAAGCTATGATATCATTTTATCCAAAACTGTGATATGCTCCATGGAAAGACGGGATTCCAAGTTGAAGTGTCATTTGAAATGCTGATGCTACATTTTCTCTTAGAGACTCACAGTTGAGATTATCATTGTACAGTTTATCAAAATGCACATGACAAAGAAACTTCCTATTTTTGCATGAACATTTTTCATATTATTTTAACCAGAGTTTATGTTCTTTGAAAAATACTGAAAGAAATGCACTCACAAAATAACCTATGAAATACCTTTTCTCATAGGAGAAATAGAAATAGAAAATTCTGGTTTAATCATTGTGGTTGGATTTTTTGTAAGTTAAATGACTGAAAAGTAAAACATGTTTGCTGGAATACCTAAGATTTTACAAGAATAATGTTTTGAAACATATTAAGCATTTATTTCACCAATTACATTTTATTTCAACCTAAGTATGCTCCAAGAATTAATAAAAATTGCAAATAAATAGCATATCCCTTTACCTAAATGGCTAGAAAAAAAGAACAATGGAAGACAAAAGTTAGTAGAAAGAAGGAAATAATGAAAATTAAAACAAACAAAATAAAATGAAACAATTCAGATAATCAATTAAAAAACAAAATAAAGTTATTTGAAAAAGTGAAGACAAATTGATGAAGCTGGCTAGGCTCAGTAAGAAAAAATCAAAAAGCTTAAAAACCAGTATCATAGTAGCATAAATCAATCTATCTGTCAGAAATGCAAAATGTCAAAAGAGGCTTTTATGAACAGCATTATGCCAATAACTTAGACAATGTAGAGTACTCTGATAGATTTTTAGAATCATGCAGCCTACCTGGACTGAATTAGAAATAGAAAGCCTGCATGGAACAATAACAAACAAGGAAAATGAAGAGGTAATTAAACATCTCCTGTTCTCAAACTCTTTCAAAAATTGAAGAACCAAAAACACTTTCAAACAATTTTGATGAGGCCAACATTACCCTGACACCAAAAACAAACAAGGACACCACTAAGAAATTACTGACCAATACATATGATGAACATATATAAAAAAATTCTCAACAATATTTTAGCAAATCTAATCCAACTCCCTACTGCTATTTAAAATCATTCTAGAAATCCTAGAAAGAACAATTTGGCAAGAAAAAGAAACAAACAAAACTTAAATTGTAAAAAAGCCACAATGCCACTATTAAAAGATGACATGATACCATATTTATTCAACTTTAGACTGCACGTATTTTTGCTATTTCAATGTCTCTGCAAATTGGGTGTGGCCTATATTTGAAGATGACATTGTAAATAAATCTTTTTTAATTCTTTTAATGAAAATCTTTCTTAGTAATAGGGTGTGACAGAATCAGTGAGAGTTTAGAGTTAAATAAATATGGTATATATAAAAAACTCTAAAGAGTTTCTCAAGAAATTACTAGGATAAATGAGTAGCTACAGTAAAATATAAAGCTACAAAATTAATATACAAAATCAGTTGCATTTTACATGTACATAATATATTAGAATTAAATCAAGAAAACAGTCACAATAAATATCTTGGAATGTATTTAATAAAGGAGGCAAAATTTTATACAATAATATCATGTAGTAAAATAAATGGCAATTGGTTTTAATAAAATAATACCATGTCAAAAGCAACAGAAACATTTTTTCTAATCAGAACTCAAAGAAAATCCTAATGAATGAATTTGATAACTTGCAAATACTTCCTCAATATACAATATCAATCCAAAATTGAAAAAATGCAATATTCAATGGCTAAAAAAATATAGGCAGATACAAAGAGATTAAATGGTATATTATGCCCATGGCTAGAAGAATCAACATTTTTCAAGTGGCCAACTTACCTAAAGCAAAATAAGGCAGTCTCATCAACATTTTACTGACATTTTTTAAAGAAATAAAACAAAAATAAAATTTATAGAAATCAAAGTAAAAATTAAAGAAATTGTGAGAAAAATAATAAAAATGGAAGTATTATACTCTCCGATCTTGAGCTATACTACAAAACATTAGTGAGTGATTACTCACTTGAGTTATTACTACAAAAATATATGGTACTGGAATAAAGATAAATACACAGATCTGTTGAATAGAACTGAATTACCAGAAATAGGCTAACATTATATTTAATTAATTTATGATAAAAGAGCCAAGAGCAAATATGGAGAAAGCAAAAGATTTTCAAAAAATGGTTGTGACATCTCGGAGCAGTCACATGAAAAGAAAGAATCTAGGAAACTTTAACATCATACACAAAAAGTAATTCAAATGGTTTAGAGACTTTAATGTAACACTGGTAACCACAAAATACTTAGGAAAAATATAAACAGTGCATTGGCCTTAGAGATTTTTGGGATTTCAATTCCAATGGCAAGGAAACAAAACCAAAAATAAACAAATGTGATTACATCAAATTAAAGAGCATCTTCATAATGGAAAAAATAATCCTCCTAATAAAAAGACATTGTATTGGGTGGGAGAGGATAATTGCATACATAAAGCTGATGAGGGTTTAATATCCAAAACATATAAAGAACTCTTAAAAATAACAGAAAAAAATAAATAATGGGCAGAGGAATAGAATACACATTTCTCCAAAGAAGACATACAGATGGCCAACAGTCATATGAAAAGATATTCTTCCTCACTTTTTGTTAGGGAAATGAAAATCAAAACAACAATGAGATATCTTACACCCATGAAATGGTTATTATTCAAAAATATGGAATTAAGAAATGCTGACAAGAATGCCAAGAAAATCAACACACACTGCTGGTAATAAAAAATGGAGATTCCTCAAAAATTGAGAATGGAAATTCTATACAGTCCTGTCATTCAATTTCTGAGCATATACCCAAAACCCATAAATAACACTAATTCACACAGATATATCTACCATGTTTATTGAATCATTGTTTACTATAGCCAATAATTGGAGACTATCTACACAGCAATCACCAGATGAATGGATAAAGAAAATGGGGTTCATATACACAATGGAATATGACATCACCCATAAAACTGATGAAATCTTGTCATTTTTGACCACATGGAGAGAACAGGAAAAGATTATGCTAAGTGAAATAATTCATAATGATAAGAATAAATACAAGATGACATCACTCATATATGGGATACAAACAAATGATAGGAAGAGATAAAAGAAAAACTTACCCCTTTGACATTGACAGTAGTATATATATATGTGTATATATACACATATGCAAATGAACCTATACATCTAGCATATTTATATTATTCATATATGTGAGCTATATATGAGCTATATATTCTTTACACACACACAAACACACACACATATGTATATGAACCTGCACATCATATGGTCTTAAAACTTTGTAAATCATATATAAGCTTAATATATCACATATGGACTTAACATTTTGTAAATCAAAGTTACCTCAGTAAATACCCTAAAAAATAGTCATCTCATTAAAAACTAAATGGAGTTAAAGCTATTATGAGATGATGTTTTTCTAAATCAATTCTGATTAAGCATTTGAATATTATTAAAATATTTGGGACTTTACATATTTTAGTAGAAAGATATATTCTTTTCTTTTTTTCTGTATCTTCTATTTCAAACCAATATTTTTACTATATCTTATGTATAGTTTATCCCTTTACTTCTTAACTAATTTTAACATAACACAGAAAATTCTTTAGAAAAATCAAACAAGTTATTAAACTCGGGGGAGGATGAACACGAGATAGATTGAAATCCATAAAATATGCCGTCCCAAATGTACTTATAGTTTTTTTGAATCATAATAAAATAATTTCATTGTGTTTTCTATTAGCTATTAAATCTACTTTTAATATGGCTTAAGTAAGTCCAAAAGGAGCAAAAATGAATTTTTTATCTGTAACAGAATGACTAACTATAATGGTTAATTTCATAGTAAACTCACGTTTTAAAAATGTATGATGTATACTATAAATTTGTGAATTTTACTTTGCAAAATTATGTAATATTTCAATAAATTAATTTCCTAGGGAGTCATAGGTAAAAAGTTCATTACTATTTTTCTGATATGAAGAACACACTTAAATTTTCAATGTTTCCTTATGGAATAGTTCTTCCAGAAAGAACAAATATCAACCATTTCATATTTAGAGAAAAAAATGCCTGTATATTTATTTATGTGACTTTTTTTAACTTTTAAAAATAAATGTAGAAATATACAGGTGATAAAAAGTAAGAACTTAATGCAACATACATACTACTAATAATAATGATAAATAATAATAAACACATAAATTAAGGCAAATCCTTAAGCAAAAATATTGACAAATAATTTCCTTAGGTTTTTTTTTAACAAATATTGCCTCTTTGCAGATAAAGCATATGTAAAATATAATAAAAACAATATTGAATATAAATATTGTCCTATCCTCCTAAATAGGATGAACATAACTTTAATTCCTTATATTGTGAATTAACACTGTAACATAAAAATTATCTTTATGAAATGATTGTAGTGAAATGAATAATGAATGAAATCTGCTAGAACAGCAGATACTTTGACATTAGATATGAGTTTGAAATTCAACACTGAGTAGACAAATAAGGACAAGTCATTTAAGATTTCCAGCCTGAAATTTTGCTCAATAGAATACAAATATTATTAATACTGTATATACAGTGTGGTCATCACTATTTGTCAAGATAATTTGCTTTAGGGAAAACAGAAGTAGATCTAAAGTTGTTTTAACTCAATGTAAAAAATAAGTTTATATTTTTCACAGTCAAGAATACCCTTATCAATCCTTTGTGCACAGATAATAATTCAGCATGTTTTTATTCCTACAACCAAACTGTTGGTGGTTAACTTAACTTATTAAATACTGATGTTATTTATGATGATGCACACCTTAAACCTATGCAATGTTATGATGTAATGTTTCTTCAATAAAGTTAATGTTTAATATCTGATTTAAGAATAAACTACTTTTATGTTTAGAGGCAGTGAGGCATAATATATTACTGTAACAAATGAATGGATTATAAAACCAATAAAAATACTTAATACAATATCCAGGCAGACATTAATTCTACTAAGTGAATAATTTGAATCACTTAGTTTAGTTTTTGTTTTCCTAGAATTAATGGGTTTAGGTTGTTTATTCAAGAAAAGATTCAAGTAGCATGAATTGGTCATGGGAAAATAATACAGAAAAAGATGAAATTGAGTAAAAGGCACTTTAGGAGACACATTACATTTAACGGTAAATGGGAATTGATTTCTCCAAAGTCCATATAGAATGTACCTCAGAATTGTCCCACTAAGGTGAAAATAGAAAAAGAAAGTAAAATAAATGAGATCATCCAAGGTATTTAAATAATATAAAACAGATCCAATATAGTCATTATCAGAATCCAAAACAGAGAAGTAAAGAGAATTAAGCAAAAGATATTTTGAAGAGACAATGACATAAAAACTTCATGACAAACATAAATACAGATATAGTGAAAGGATAAGAATTATAGGAGCTTCTTATCAGAACTCATGCTAACAAGATAGCTTAGTGATATTTTAAGGTGCTGAAAAAAAAGCTATCAACAATAATTTCATACCCAGTGAAAATAGATTTGAAAGGAAAGAGATAACTTTGCAGCTATAGTGTTTTTAGAGTTCAAGACACCTCAGTTATTCTTTGAAAAAAAAATTTTAGACAAAATCTTTGAGGATCCAGATGACCAGAGTAACACTAATTATTATTTACATAATATTCAGCCAAATAGCAGAAAATATGTTCTTTTCAAATGCATGTAAAATATTTAACAGAATAGAATATATTTGGTCATAAATTTATCAGACCATAATATAATTAAATGATATATTTGAAATAGAAACTTATCTGGGATATCCTCAAATATTTGGAAATTCAGAAACACATTTAAATAACCAGGGGGTTAAAGAGGATATCTCAAAGTTCTGATTTAATTGTAACTCTAAAAACTGGATTATACTTGAAGACTATGAAAACTGTATATATTTTTAAAGCCACAAAAGATATGAAATCCATTTATACAAAATGTCTGGAGAAAGTAATTCTATAGAAAGAAAAGGTAGATGAGTGCTTGAGTTAGGTGTAGGGACTTAGATCAATTAATTTACAAAAAATCTCTTTGCAGTAATGAAACTGCTCTAAAACTGACATATGGTGACAGTTACAAAATTTTTTATATTTATTGAAAAGGTAAATTGCATTGATTATACATGGTGTATAATCACTAACACAATAAAATGATCTAAAATTTTATTAATTCAGTGTTACTCAAACACCATTTGCATTAATCTAAGCTAGATGATAAATTAACAAACAGAGCAAGATTATCCCATTCAAAATTTAAAGATTGATATACATGTCTTTTTATTCAAAATGTGCAAAGATTTATTAAGGAGCACTCTACCTAAAAGTTCGTTTAATTGAAATTTTGGAATAATATTTAGAAATGCATTAACATTTTCCCTTTTTAATTGTTAATGCTCACACTATTTTTTTAATTTTTTTCTGTTATTTTTTAATGGATTTGTGTGGAAATATAATTTTAGGTCTGCAAGACAGAATAAGAAGCATTTGGTTTTTACTTTTTAGAAATTTATTTTTCATTTATTTTCTACCAATTTATTTATATATTATACTATTCTTGTTTTGAAGCAAAATTAAATAGATCTTTGGTCCTAGATTTTGAAAATACTTCAAAACTTCTTTTTAATGTAGATTTACTTTTTTAAAAATATTTTGTTCATTTATTTGATTTAATAAATTAATGATGATTGTTATCAGTGATCAGAAATTAGAATTTTAACTCATCCTTGCAACTTAATGTATTACATTTCCTAGTGATCGATTTTGTAGCTGTTATTTTAAGCAACATAGTCAAAATAGTTTCAGGATATCTGAAGAATTATATCTAAATTTGATGCTAGAGATGGAAGAAGAAAAATAAACTAATTTCATTGAAATTATATTTATAATTATATGTCTTTCTAATATAACAAATATTTTGATAAAAAGGAATGCAACAAAATATTTAAAAAGCATAAATGGTCAAGAATAATGTGGTGAGTTGAATTTTATAATAATAAATGTGGAAAGTCATGAAGTCAAGCACATTAAATAATATTGACTAAGAAAGAACACATCCATATGGTTTTTGATTTAATGATGAGTATCCATAAATTTTTTGATCTTTACTGGTTTGAATTTACATTTTAGCAGGAGCTGAATTAGCCTATTTTAATATTAATCTCTAAATATATTATTTATTTTCTCTTTAGTGAAATATAAGGTTATTTATTATTAATCAAATTATCAGTTAGTGTTTACCAGAAAGTAGGTGGGTAGACAGGGTGGGCAATTCAAACGAAAAGGTCAATTATATGATGAAGGATAGAATTGGATTTTTAGTAGTTTATATAATGCAGTATATAGAGATATTAATTTATAAAGATACATACCTAAAATTTACATATCTTAAAGTGATGATAATTTAAGAAATAGTTATAAAATATATATAATTTAATGAGATAAAACACTAGGTTTTGTCACAATAATTTATTTTAATGTTATGTATGTCGTGTTATCAAAGGACATGGAAGTTTTCCTCCATAATGTAGATTTTGTTTCATTTAGACACACTTTGGTAAAATTTCTCTTTCTTTATCTGATTTGGAAGTACAGGAACCATTTTGATTTTTAAAATACTAGGCAAAGAAGACTCAGCTATAATTAATATCTGCAAAACAGCGTTAATGGTAATTTGAAACTAATTAAAATATCATAAATTATTTTATTCAGTAAGTCTTTGTAATTTTAATTTAATTTATTTCTGAAAGGACTCCAAATGACATTAGTAGCAGGAATGAGTATCATCTCAATTGAGAATTCAAATATTGTCAAAAATGAGTAAAAGAATTGTAAGCAAATGAATCTTGAACAGTTAGAGTCAGGCCATGAAAAGATGAAATCTGAAGATGATGGAATTGCAAACTTCAATCATTTAATTTCTCAGGAATCATCTTTGATATAAAATTAACTTTTTAAATGCATTATGCAAATACTAATTCTATTAGGATACATAAACATATTACAATATTCACATATTAACTTGTATAATTGTTTTTGGCTTCCTCCTGATAATTCCACATGTTCAACAAATAGACTTGCTTTTATCTCCTTAACTCTGTTGTTCTCTTTTTTTCTCACTCTCATTTTCACTCCTTATATTTCTTTCTTTCTCCTTTTCTGAGAAAGCAGCTGGTCTTTCTATAATACTTCTCTCTTTTCACACTGAGGGCTGCTGATCAACACGTTTAATGATGCATTTGATTTTATTTTCACAGCACAGTTATTATGTGATGACCTTTGATAGTGCTGACATCAGTGACAGTACAGAAAAAACTGAAAATAAATTAATCTGTTCTGTTAATTATCTAGAATACATGATAGCTCTAATCCAACATTCTATATCAGCTTTTTTCTAAGACGAAGAGTTTAGCAGGATTTCTTTATGAAAAACAGTTTTGGGATATCCAAACATTGCTAACATAGTATGAGATATTGATATTAGATTCTCAGTACTTTTAATACTTCATTATGTATTTCGAATCTATAAAATGTGGATAAATTATTTAAACAAAAGAAAATGTGTTTATATCTTCCTTACATGAGAAATGTAAATATAGATATTTAAAGGATAACTTAAAATTAACATACCTTAATTAAGCAAAATTAGATTGAATTCTACTGGACTGGGAAATCAAACCCACATCCACTTAGACAAAAAGATGCAAATGGTAGGAAAAAAAGAAAAATTATAAGTAAGGAAAGATCTAACAAGAGATGGATATATAATTAGTTTTATTGATTGATTATGATGATGATTGAGAGATGATAAAGTATGAAGCAGAACATTTAGCGGTTCAGATAATTTTTTTGTTTACTGTTTGATATGTTTTGCTTAGGGTTGTTTGTACCCTAAGCCTTTCAGGTAGACCTGAGTAGAATTCATAATGAAAATTATCACTGAGTGTCTCATAATTGGTAGATGTCACCTTTTTATGAAGTATGCACTTTCCATGCTTTATCAGGCAAGATATTATCAAAAAAAATTAGATTATTTATAATATTCCCAGCAATAAATGATTTAATTTGTGGTGGCAGGAGCAAACTCTCTCCTGATTTTAATATGGAAGTGGTATGAGTGCATTCGAAGAGAAACCACTGGAAACTACATCTACCAAGATCCCATACAATTTCCACAACAATCATTGAAAATAACTGTTCAGTTCAGATTATCTCTTTATGTCTCACTCTTTAATCCAGCAGGTCGCAAGTCATATTCTTTTATAAATTGCAGGAGGAAAGGAAGTAGTCCAAAATACAAATATGTATTGAAAATCTCTGCTTGCTCCAAGTTTGCAAACATTAGCCCAAAATATAGCATTATCAAGACAAAAGTCAGGGGTAAAATGATAACCAACAATAAACAGTTGTTTCGAGAGTGACAGGTAAATTTTTAAAGGCCTCAATATTTGTATAGATGTGGGAGATGGCGAGAATGAACAAAACATATTCTACTCCCCTAAAATTGAATAATATGGGATTCTTGGACAAGGACTTCAATTCAGAATTTTGTATTGTACATATACTGAACTTTAGAAACCTATTTTTTTTTTCTATTTTATTCCTGGTTTTCACCATCAAATGTGTGCTTTTCAAATAAACTCCTACCCATCTCTTATCGAGTCTGGTTTTTCCATCCCTTCAACTCATCTTCCATATGAGTGTTTTTCAAACTTTAGAAGTATATAAAACTCACCTGCAATCCTTTTAAAATATGGATTCCAAATCAATATTTCTAAACAGGTCCGAGATTCTGTAATCTATCAAACTCCTACAAGAGACTCATGATGTCGGTGTGCAGCCCACTCTTTAATGAGTAAAACTTGATCCTGTTCTCAAAAGTGTCCTTATAACACATACAACAACACGCGTACACAATAAAAAAATGCACACAAATAAACTGAAATCTCTGCTTGATTTTTTACTGTTCTATTGATTATAAGATCAAATTCAACTGCACATACATTTTTTTCAAATATTTTCACAATGTAATTTATGAGATTGTTTGAAGGTTCTATGTTTTTTATTCACAATGTTGATTCATTGATCCAGAGTAAGCTCATGTGCCTATAAATGCCTTAGTATCACCAAAAAAAAGCTACAAAAAAAAAAAAAAACACTTGTGCATTTACTTGATTATATACTTTATCTAACTATTATAACATAAATTCTCGCAGAAGATCAATTCTACTAGATCTAATTTTTCTCTCTTGTAAGCATGTGCCTTTGGTCCACAATAACCAATCAAATATTTGTTATCATTTGAGTAATGCTCTTTAACATGTAATTAAGTGCCTAAAAAGTACTATACACTGGGCTACTAACTGAGGATGCAATAAGGAACAAATGCCACCTCCTGGAAACTACGGGAAAAATAAAAATAAACAGTCACACCATTAATTATATCATTACAGACTATCATAAGTGCCAAAAAGAAAAAGAAAAATGCCTAGTATAGAAAAACAGATGAGTACTGAGTAAAAGCACCAGGTAAGCCTTCTCTGTAAAAACTATTATTAATGAAATCACATGTATGCAGGTATTATTGAAGAAAAAAATAGTAAGAAGATTGGAAGAGTGTTCTAGATAAAGAAAACTATAAATATCAAGGTTTTAAGGTAAAATAAAAAGCTTGGTATATTTCATGAACTCAGTAGCACGTGTTCCTTGAGTCTGCAAAAGAAGGACTATAACAGAACAAATAAGGCAGAAATTGTTGACAACAGCTAACAAATTATGCTGATTTCTTCCCTCAATTTTAAGAATTTGGATTTCACTTATCTTTTTGAATGGAAGCAAATAAAATTATTTTTGCATGATATTGACGAAAGATTTGTATTAAAAATATTTTGCCAGTAATATGGGTTATGAAATAGCATGAAATTTATAGAATACTTATTGGAATATATATAAAGTCCATCTCATTGTTTCATATATGGTTCATACAATATTTGTCAGTTTGATGCACTGTTTACAACTTCAGCTGCAGCAATTTCAAAGCAAAGTAGTATCAACATTAAATCAGCCTGTAGCAAAAAAGTAGATGTTGCCCACTTTACTTGTCCCAGGGCAGTGTATATGCATACACTGATAAAATGAGAGCTTTATTATGACAGTTATTCTAATTACAGAAATGAGAAAAAGTTAGCCTAGCTTCAAATGTAATTACGTGAATCACGCTTCAAATATATTTCTCTAATATTAAAGAAGGCATTCAGGAGATACAAATTTTAAACAATTGTATGAAAACTTAATGTTCCTTATAGACATTATTAAACAGTGTCAAACAAGTATTCGATCCATAAGGGAAATGTTTTAAATGGCCATTTTGATATCTAAATTCTACATACTAGTGAGTTAGTGATCTTTTCTTATTCTATGTCATCTGGGAGAATACCAAAAACATCTAAATTCACTATAATTGGACTTAAAAGAGTACCATGTGATATGCTTTTTATAAATAATTTTGCTCGCATTCTTATTTAATCTTCTCATTATATCCTTACTGTAGAGTTAAACTCTCAAGTAAGTATCGTCTTTATGAAGTTAAGTTCAATATTTTACATTATTTATTATTTTTATTAACATTGTTGCATTGCCTACATATATACTATGTAGTATATACATGTACTTAAAGAGATAACCATTCATTACTACAATTGTTGGTAGCAAATTGCTTTCTGGCCACTTCTGCAAAGCTTCCCAAGATAGCAGTTCTCACAAGTCAGCAGAGCTACAAGCAGATAGCAACAAAAAATTGCTGAACCTAGGCTTTCAAATGTTGTTATCCCGATAACAGCAGTAGAGTTAAATGCTTGTATTCTTTCTTTGTTTTATTTGCATTAACTCATTGTATCCCAGCCCTATAAACTAAATCATAGAACCAGTCTCGTGGTCACTGTCTCTGAGAAGGCAAGAAGTGTCCCACCTGGCTCCACTTTTCTAGATGTAAGTTGTCTGTCTTTTTTTTAGGCTCTCATAGCTACCTCTCGGGGATCCCTTTCGACTGGGCATGTGGGCTGCCACATACAATACACTCCACTTACAAGTCTTCAGATATACGAGAATATATTACTTCAGTGCATTTTAAACTATTGCAGTTTCACAGACTTTAAATGAAAAATCACTGATCAAGTGAGAAACAGTAATCTCATTTTTCTGTGACATTTTGTATCAGAATAGAACACACATAATAAATCCACATGAGACAAAGTTCAGAGTACCAGAGTAATCAATGAGTAAAGATTTTTAGTAAGTCTAATCTTGAAAGTAATTTTATATATCAGTTTAAATATTAGTCCAGATGATGCAAAATAAAAATATTTCTCCCCCACTAGATTAGTTTCAGAAATTTACTTTAGTAGATATTGTGAATTCAAATAAATCAGTATGAATTCATAATTTAAATGATGTATAGTCAGTAATGGGATATTCAAGAGCACTGAACATAAATAATCACAAGTGTATCTCTTTTGAATATTAAAATAACTAACTTCCTTCTTGAGTATAAATCAGCAACATTTCATATACTTAGAAAATAAGCTGTGAATATTACAGCTTATTAAAAGTGTGATTTGAACGTCAATGTAATTCTACTTAAGTTCAAAATGTAACATTTTTCCTGAGTACTGATATATCAGTGAATGCATTAGAGTCCTTTAAAATAAAAGGGTGAGGGCTAAAAACTCTATTCCAAATGAAAAGTCGATTAATAGAATTTGGTTCCTGCAATGTTGGTCAGTTACAATTTTAGCCAATGAGAACCACACATTACTATTCAGAAGATCAAGTAAAATGTTTACAGACTCTAGAGTCTTCATTCTATTATAACTCTTTTTCCAACTTAGAATCATTAAATCTGTTGTGCTGTATTATACTATATAGTATTTAAAGCTTCCACAACACTTGCATCTGTGTGTGTGTTTAATTTAATGCTAGTGAGTGACAGTAACATGGAATAACAAGATTAGACTTCTAATTATATCTGGAAAACTAACATTTTAGTATCTTCTCTTCCTCTTGAATTGCTTTTAAAGAACAAAGAAAATGAAGTAAACCGTAAGCTACCGTTGATATTCACACTGTTTTGAAGGATGAAATTAGAAGGAAGAATCAGTAAGTCCCCTAGGAGAGTAAAAAAAGATGAAAGTTAAATACTGCCATGTTAGATACCTTGTGAATAATACAATTCATCTTGAAAAAGTTCAGACAAGATCAAGAATTAGATGGTTTAGGTATCTTAGAAGAAAGGATGAGGTATAGAGCTGGCAGAGGTAAATGCTTACAAGAATAGATTAACATTGAAAACTTACCCAATGTAAGTGTACCTAGCACAATCTAGTGACTCCAGCAACTCTGGGAAAGTGAGTGCCTCTAGACCTGGAGACACTGCACTTAAAGGCTCCCAGAATCTGCTTAACTAAAGTTAAAAAATGAATACAATATTCAGATGATATATTCCTTAAGCTATTTTATTAAATATATAAGTAATATATTAATTTGTTTGATGTTTTACATTCCAGAGTTTAAAAAATCCTCTTCTGTTTCATTGACACTTAGAACAGTAGGCAACATGAATTCAAATTGTATTACGTACAATAATCTGTTATTCATAATAAGAGATAAAGTATCTCACTGTATATTTAACATAATTTTTCCAAGATTTTAGTATTTTTCCAGATATTTTGTTTGATGAAGGTTATTGAAAACTGAATTATATGAACAATCATTTATTTTACTTAGCTTTGTAACTATTCAATCTTTTCTCTCCAAAGAAATGATTTCACAAAATGACTTTAAGAATACGATATTAAGACTGCTAAGTCCCCAAAGCACCAGAGTCTTTTCTGCTGAAAAGAAACTCATCATCCATCTGTGGAGTGATAGATAATAAGCATGCATCCAGAACAAATGCCAAAAAACCTGACTCACAGGGTTGCTATCCTCATTGGTCCCATAACATATGCCACTAATTACTTTTCTGGTAAGCACAAAATACAATTGATAAAAATAGCATTGTGTTAATCTGAATTGCCACCGTACATATATATTTATATATATATAATTTTTATTTAAGATGGAGGTAATCAAAGTTATTGGGGAAAAATTCTCCTTTCATTTTCACATGCAAATGTATAAGAAGGAATGCCCATACTTCTTTTATAAAAAATGCTATTAAAGTAGCATTGCAAAACAACATTAAATAAGTTTCAGTGTCATCGTAAATCCAGATCTTTATATATTACAATAAGTTCATCACTAAACATTCCAATCTATCCTTCACCATACAGCTGATTCATTATACCCAATTTATGAAACTCTTCTTACCACACCCTTCGCTAATTTGCTCATGTAGTCTAAAAGTGTGTATCTATATAAATAACTAATAATTTTTCACTTTACTTAGCTCATTCATTTATATGTTCTCTATTATTTCTTCAATTGTGTTTTCACAGGGCATTTTTCCCCTTAGTTTTGATGTAGATTTTATTTCAGGTTTGTAGTATTGTGGTTATCTATGTTATAAAATAAGTATCTAAATTATATTTATAACATCTGATACTATATATTGATTCATTAAGAAATCTTTGTTACTGAACTAATTCATTTAGTTTAGACATTTGGCCTTAAAGAAATAAAGTGTTTTGTTTTTTTTTTTAATCTACTATTAGCTATTGAAATAGTTCAGGAAACCATATAACTGGATATTATAATAATGAAATAATTTATCATTTCATTCATTTGGAAGGCTAACCTACACATGTATATGACAAAATTATATATGTGTATATATGTAATCACACCAATACATATATTTACACTTGTAATGAATAGAGATGTTCATGTAAGTGGTCAACGTCAAATAAATACTTCAATTGGATGCAGTTTAAAGGATATTGCAATACAATATTTGATAATAGGTATAGCATATTCAATTACTATGAATAACTTGGTCACAAAAAAAACACAAACAGTATCATTATAATTCTAACTTCTTATTAGCAACAGTAAGTGACTAGAGGAAAATAAGCATAACACAAAATTGATTCTACATTAATTTTTTTGTGAAATAAAGATTCATTGCACAGTCATTAGTTATTCAGTTTGGAGACAAAGAGCCTCTGTGTATCAATAAAAGTCTTTAGAGTTTGATATGGATGTATCTCAAATACCCATTGCTTTCCTATATTATCTTTTTCTTTGATTATAAAATAAACCTGATGTGAGGATGTCTTATATAAATGGTGAGACCTTTTTAAGATCTAAATATATGACATTTTTTGCAGTTGGCAATGAGAATGGGATATATGAGAGTATCTCTTCTGACAATACAATTTAAATAATAATGATTGGGAGATGGTTTAAGAGAAATAAACTGCCGGAGAGAGGAATGATTGTCATTTCTAGGTTGATTTCCTAGTCACCCCTGAATTCATGTCAAATAGCACTACATTCTATGACAGGGAAAATTACAACTGAGACCTGATGTTCATGGTTCCAGACTAGGTGGGTAGTTAGGTATATTACAAAACAAAATTTAAAAAAGGTAAGTCAGTCAGCCACAATGATGTGTTGTGTTGTGCTGTGGTGTGTGTGCACGCGTGCTCTAGGAAAACTGAAGATAACAAATATGATGCAGAGATTCCTGGAGCTAAAATATAAGGATCTGTATTTTACATAAGATTTCCACCTACTCTATGCCTCTTAGCAAATGGTAATTGATGCTTTGAAAACAGTGACTTTAATTATTTGGCCTCCAGTGTGCTTTTACTGTTGAGGAGAAAAGTTGATGTGTGAAAAGCTTGTTATAGATGTTATGCTTTGAAATGTGCTAAATGATGGAAATTCTTTCTTTCTTTTTTTTTTTTTTTTTTGCATTATACAAAAGAAAGAGAGCACTATGGCAAACATTGTATGTAAATCCCAATAAAATTCTGTGGGATTCTTCAGAATCTCAATTAAAAATATCATGAAGAAATAGATGCAGTAGCTAGTAGATTTTAAAGGATAGGTGTGAGAAACTAGGTCATCCAACATCAGCAACTACTCAGGTTGTAAAGAAACTATGACAATTTACTTAGTCTACCTTTATCAATTAAAATAAATTCTTACAGTTCTAGAAAACTCGTGTCTATAATCCTTTCAAAATCTGTCAGTTACATGACTAAGATTCTGGATGACAAGAGGAGTAGAATCTAGTGCAATGAACAGGAGGGCCCCACGGTTATTTGCATTGAGGTGGGTAAAATAACCTAGAGCTGGTGAATAAAATTTATTAGAATTGCTGGACACTGGTGTGTTCATTTTGCTGCCCTTTATAAAGCTACTAATGAAAAATTAGAGAATAATAAAATTGGAGGAATGTGGTTATGCAAACAAATTGTACATGTGTTAAGTGTACTTCAAAGCAGGAATTTATGAATAAAAGTTGTTTATGGGTCTTGATCTCCATTGTCAAAATGAATAATTGCAATGAAAGTGATGTCTAACTAGGGGAATTTCCACGAATCCACAATGTAAGAAAGAGGGAAACATGCAAATTTACTCGTTTGTTTTAATTGTGTAAACTTTATGAGTGTAGTTAGAATAATCTAAATGCACGCATGCTTAATTTAAGATAATATAGGATATTTGGGAGGGATAGTTTAATAAAGAGCTATTAAATATAAATATATTAATATTCTCAAACTTTTGTGTAATAGTCCAGCTTGTATCTGCAAAAGGATAATGAATTTTTAATGTTAATTATAAATAATAGGGTATGGACTAAAGTACATAACTCCATCCAATGTGGCATCAACAATTCAAAATATGCCAAAAAATAAGGGCCATCTCCTTTTCTATTTAAAAGAAAGTGAGAACTAACTTGCATTCACCTGGAATGGAATTCAATATATATTTAATGTCTCACCACAAAAACATTTAATTTCTCCTGGTAAGTAGCATAACCTGGTGAGAAGAGATATAAATTGTGTTTAGTTGTAAGTGCTGTCATTCATCATACTAATTATTGATGTTGACTAATTATAGATATTAATATCTCAATCTATCCCCAAAAATAATTATAAATATGTAGTAAGCATATGACCACCAAAGGCTGAATGACTAACCCAAATAAAGTGTAGAGTGAACAGAAAATTTTAAATTCTTTGTCATCATTTGAATAAGAGGCAATGAAAACATTTTTCAATCAAAAACAGGTTATTTTTTCCTGCCAGCTCCGAAATCAATAAAGAGTTGTACAGACTTATTAGATTGCTTAGTTCTAAAAGTACCTCATGCTATGTTTGGAAATATTATTAGCATCTATTCACAAAGTTAACAGAAAAATGATCTAGTTAAATTTGATTTTTGCCCAAGAATAATCTTTCTTGGAGCTTAAAAAGCACATGATGAAATCAAACTTGCACAAACCGTATACTCAAATAATTTTGCAATTATCTGAAAATTTAGACCATAATGAGTAGACATCAGACAAAAGTGTATTTTTTGTCAGCAGCAGAGACCACTGGGATTTGGGGAAAGTTTACTGTTGGAAGTTTAATGCCTATACTACTTAAAATACAATTGTCATGTTATTAAGATTTAGTTACTACTAACTTTTATAGATGGACAGAAATTTATTTTGAGACCCAATATACCCATTGTGTCAACATAAAAACTCCATTTCTGACTTACCGGATATTGCATGTCTTATTGCAAGTGGAGCAAGAGTATGTGTCTGTGTGTGTGTGTGTGTGTGTGTGTGTGTGTGTGTGTGTGTGTGTGAAATAATTCATGTAAAGAATGCTTGGAAAATAAAAACTAATATGATTTAAGGGTGACAGTGTCCCATGTCCTTGTTTCTATTAGCTTTACTGATATGTCAAGCTTTAATGACACGGTAAGGACATGATGAAAAGTTATTTTACACAGTCAGATTAAAGTATATTTTGAATGACAACAATTCATATGATATTTTCCAGAAGATTTAAACATTTTGAGTCCAAAAAATATGCTTAATTTGTAATTAAAAACAAGCATTCAGAAATCACAAAATGTTCGCTAAATAAACTAGCATTGATCAAAATGCCATTCATAAAAGAGAGGATAATTAGCACAATTCTAGGACTCCTTGTCAAGCTGAATTTGCCTTCACTAAAGAGAAATATAGAAGAAAAAGTGTTAGCGGTCTTTATTGACTAATTAAAAGATAATTTGTTTCAAGATAAATGAAAAGTGGGCAAATGCTTGAATGGATTATATTTTTTTCTGAAAAATGGATAAAATACATTCTAATGATAGTTGAATGGCGTAGTAAGGATAAAATGGGAAAGCAAGAACAGCTATTGTGTATGTTCCTTGAGATTTAAACAGAGGTAACTCAAGGAAAGTGACCTGGATCTTGGCAAGAGAAGTCAAAGCGAGTTTTATGGTTCTTCTAGTCTATGAAAAGTCCTAAATACAATGCATAATTTGTATATGTGATTACCAGCTACCAAGATTTAACCAGTAAATAAATACAGAGATACCCAGCAGGGTCACTGGAAATGAAAGTCTATTTAAAAATAAATTAATAATTTATTTATATATTTTTTGGAGGGGTATAGATTACTTACATAGAAAACCCATGATGAAACTCAATCAGCACAATCTTGTAATAGTAAATAAAAATTTGGCTAGATTTATGTTTCAATCTGTGACAGTATTTGATAATATACCTGAGGACTGCTTTTATTAGGAAGCCCAAAACTTCATTGTAATTTTAAAAGACCTATTTTGTAGCAGATTTGTTTTATTAGATAATTAACTGATATTTGCTTAATAGAGATGTAATTGTTAAGAATAATTTGACTGAAGTACTTCTACCTCATCTGATGATGAAAAAATAATTCTTTGACAATTGTCCTTTGTTCTTCTACTCTACAAATATTGAAAAAGATGAAATGGGGGAGAAATTTCATTGAAATCCATAATTAAAAGGTTTGATCAAATGTCATGTGGTTTATTTTGCAAAGCAGTGTTAATATACAAATTAATTAATAAACTTTTTCTTTGTCTTTGGGGATACCCAGATACATGGTTTCGACTGCCAAGATAGAGTGGAGTTTACGACACTGCTATTTAAAATGTAAAATTTATTGACTACCCCGGGGTCAATGTGTTCATTAATGTTTTTCAAAAGGTATACAGATTAAAAACTATGATTAGACTATGTAAATAAAAATCTGGCTAGAAACAGCTTGCTGACTTGAACACTACCAAATTTAAGACACCACAAGGTGGAGATCTGCACTAGAGACAAACATGCTCATGTGCACAAAAGGGCTGTGAAGAGCTTAATGCTAGATATCTCTCTGAGATTCTCAGTGTTATCTGTACTTTTGACTGCATTGTGTATTTGCCTTTCAATACAAATATTATGAGTATGCTCTGAGGATTCTTATTTGTCCTTAGATATCTCAAATTTTAAAATATTTTCAGTTTTCATGTCAGATTCAAAATGTAGAAGCAAAACAAAGATCTTACAGTGGCTAATAAAATGATTTGTGTCCTTTCTGGAAGAAACAATTGTGATCTGCCTCAATTATTCTAAGACTCTTCACCTCTCATAGCACAATTTTGGTAAGACAGCCAGAGAATACAAGAATTTTAAGTTATGTGCATCATGTATGAATGATCTTTGGAACAAAGACATTCAGGATATGATTCATCATCTAAGATGACTAGCAAGGGTAGACTGTATGTAGCTGAGTAATAACTTGCTGAAGATATTTTAAACTGCAGCCTATATTTTCTTATATGGCAAGATGAATCTGAAGATGTAGCAAATGCAAGGATTTTTGGATAGGGAGATTATTACGGATTATCAGGGTGGGCCAAATGTAAACATAAAATCCCTCATAACTGGGATTCAAAGATATCAAAGTCAGAAAAATAGAAATGTGATTTTTGGAACCAGAGAATATATAATATAACTTGAAAATAGAGGAAGAGACAATGAGAAAAGGAATATCGGAAACATTTGGAAACTAGACAAGTAGAAAAAGAAGATTCCTCCACGAAATCTCTAGAAGGAATATATTCATATTGATTTTGGTTTCTTATGATTAATTTTGGAAGTCTTAACTCAAGAAGTATAAAACAATAGATTTATGTAATATTAACCTACTAAATTATTGTAAAATTTTTAGAGCAACAGTAAAAATCTAAAAGAGTAACAGATCTGATCAAATATCGAATTTCATGTTAGTGACGTTTCTCTTTGTAGGATGTCTAGAAAGACATTAATCTATAATTTAAAATGGCTCTAATTGACAGTTTCTATTATAAGCAACCAAAGCACTAAAGTAATCACTAAACAGATGAACAGAAATAATTTTAGCTAATGAGATTACAGATATAAGAAATGGTTAAGATCAAATCTATTTTTTAAACATTCTTACCAAATAAATTGTTTTGCCAACTTTCAGAAGAATTAATTAAGGGTGGAATGGTTTTATGACAGATCATATAGCTTTAATATTACCTAGAAATGATTTTAACAATTATTTTCCTATTCTGTTCACAAAAATTATGCCCAGGAAAGATTGGTTACTTTCTTGGCAGGGTGACATTTTCTCAGATAATTTTCTTTCAATGTTTCTTTTCCTTATATTCTTGACAATGTTTTTTGTGTAGTCATAGCTGTCTTCATATCCAAAATTTACCTAAGTGAATCATTTTAAAGGTTAGGAATTTTTTATTCTGTGTTCTGTGTCAAAGTATCCTGAATGAGTCCTGGAAGCTCTTGTTACAGAAAAGTTGATGGGTGTTTGGAGTCTGTTATTTTTTTTCTGTTTCTAAGGAAGTTAAAGATCATCAACAGAAGAGCAGTTTTTGTAACATCTCTGCTCTTATCATGGTGTGTGTTCTCAAAAGGCACCATTAAGTAGACTATAAAACAGATGCTTCCCTCCCTATTTTACAGAACATTTAGATAAATTTTTTTTAGAAAAATACTACAGAGATATCGTTAAGATGTATCTCCTATTATTGTATTCATTATATATCCATCCATGTACAAATATTGGTTAAATATTTGATCAAGTACAAGATGACCTCTTAAAAAAAAAAAGCAGTTTTAATACCATTGTGAAAATAACCCCCACTCTCCTGAAAACTATGTTTAATGTATATAGCTAAATAGGCATCATATAATAGACATATTTTAGCAGTATCATTTCCTTTGTATGATTATAAATTCATACATTAGAAGAACTCTTACCTTATTTGATAATCACCTCTCTGCTCTGTCTAGCCAAGTTTTCACATGTCTGAGATCCACATAAAAGATAAAATAATTCATAGAGTTCAGGATTCTGAACCAAATATTCATGTCAGTCCTAGTAAATTCTTGTCTTGCCTCAACTCAATATTGTATAAATATGTTAATCAATATTTCAATAAAAAGAACAGGAGAGTTTGATCACTATTTTCGGCAATAGCATTATAGTATTCAAAGAGAGAGAGAGAGCATGTTTAAGACCAGTGAGTGAAAGAGAAGAAAGTTTGGCTAAAATGGAAGACAGGAAAAAAGAAAACACATAAAGAAAAGGAGAGGAAGAAGTTGAGGTATGGGAAAATAGGATGTCAGTCCAAAGTTAGAGTAACATAAAGTTAGGAGCGGTTAAATTTGGATTTTAAGTATTTTGTATTTTCATTATTTTTTACTTCTCAGTCTTTCAGAAAATCTATTTTAGAATTTTCTTTTTATTTTGATGGTCTTTTCATGCCATTAAAATGCTGATCAGTGAATATTTAAAATATTACAAGTCTCTAGGTCCACAAATAATACAAATGAGTTCCATTATTTATCTAAAACTCCTCAGAATAGACACTGGTGTCCTATATATTCCTTGATAGAATCTGTAAAAAGTCTGATTAATGTTATTGTTATCAAAACCTTGAGTTATGAATATCTAGTCACTGTAAATGTTCAAATGAACAGAAAACAACAGAATAAAAATACCCAGGAACATGAATTCTTGAATGTATCTCATCTCATCTTTAAGATTCTAAAACAATACCAAAAAAAATCAATAGATTAATACCAAGAAAAAAAAACAAAAGCAGAATATCTCAGTCCTTCAGATTCTTTCATAGAAATGATCAACCTGGCATTTAGGATTAAATGTTTTGCATTAATCACCTGTGATTTATGTTTATAGTCAATTTGCCATAGGTCAGAGTATAAGAACTTTATTAGTACATAAAATTACATGTAAGAAAGTAAATTACACTGCTAAAATATTTTATTACATGACCCTTATTCAACTACATACACTAACCATATTCTTCAGGTGGTTGTGTGGGTATTTCCCCAATAGTATTAAAACTGCTTTGGTTAGAAGGGATCTTGCCCTTGTATAACTATTGGGTGGTGGTAAAGGTAGGTGAATAAAGTGGGTTACTGGAATGATAGTCATAAAAAAACTAAAGGTTATGAGAACAGCAACAGACATACTGAACAAATACATACAGATGCCTAAGTGAGCTTAAATGAATCCCAAAAATTAACAGGTGGCACTAATATTACCTTTCTAATCAGTATTAAAACATAAGGTGATTTATATCAAACTGGCATGTGCTTGGTTAATTACTATGAGGTCTCTAAAACCTTATTCATGTTTTGACATCTTCTACTGGACTTTGTCCAGAGAAGCAATGCCACCTTCTTTAAACAATTGATGCTACCAGGAAAGTTCTGGATTAAAAGTCTTTGCTCTTGGACTGAACCTCATCTTAATTTATAAGTTCTACCTTTTTAACTGCGAACTAAATTATACACCTAAAAGATATCTTAATGTGGGTTTCCCCTAGCAAGCCATACTTTAATGTGTTATTGACTTGTGTATAAATGAAACTTCTCAGCACAAGTAGGAGTTAGCATGCTGAAGTCAGAATCACAAACAATAAAATAAGAAAAGAATATAATTACAGTGATGCAATGTAGAAACGTGACTCTGAGTATGAACAGATTTCAGGATACCTAAGAATTAAAACAGGTAAACAAAAATAATGATTCATGTCTTGAAGATCTCTTATTATATGCATAAATATAAAAAGTTAGACTAATTGTAGAGAAATCTAATCTGAGTTACTATTACTGAGATTTAGTCTTTGCCCCAATTCTCAGAAATAAGTACTTGAATG
Source organism: Solenodon paradoxus (assembly GCA_004363575.1). Classification (NCBI taxonomy): domain Eukaryota; kingdom Metazoa; phylum Chordata; class Mammalia; order Eulipotyphla; family Solenodontidae; genus Solenodon; species Solenodon paradoxus. The sequence goes on from RJWH01000037.1 coordinate 1,911,930, forward strand.
AGGAAAATGCTGGATCCCTTTAAAGAATTCATTAAAGTAACCATCATTTATGCAGTGAAACAATATATAAAGCTTGCCATAGTGTTCTAGGACCATTTAAGATGGTGACTGTATACAGGGAATAGAAAAAATCCTCATCTTCTTTTGTATTTTGCATATTAATTGTGACGCCAGCCTGACACTATTCCCCAACTGCTCAAAATATCCTTGTGGAATACATTCTACATAAAAATATAGATGTACCTATTTAGATTTCCTAAGACATGCACCCAGTGTGATTATGTTTAAATATTATGCTCACTTCAGCAGCACATATACTAAATTTAAAACTATACAAAATAGATTAGCATGGCCCCTGTACAATGATGGCACACTAATTAGTGGTGTTATATGACTTAAACTAAAAATAAGAAAAAAATAATAAGGATTTCTAGTAAAACATTTTGTGATATAATATAAATTCAAAAACATTTTAAATATTGCTATACTTAGGAAAAATGCTGAAACACTCTTATTTTTTAAAGTTTATTCTAATGCCTTGCATTTAATAAGTTTGATAAGTGATGACTGCTTTGGGGACCAAAGAAAAAATTCATCCATTTCCCTCAGGTTATTTACAGACTGGAAAACAAACAAACAAAGTAACATTAGACATGATTTGTAAAATAAAAACCCAAGTTTAATAATATACATGTGGAGAACTTGTACTATGATAAATTTTGTGGTAGCTAGGGTCAACCAAAAAAAAAGGACTATAGCCTGTGCCTAGGCATGTTAAAGGGGATCTGGTATGTCATGAAGACAGAAGAGGGTTGTCATGTAGCAAAGGGTGTTTCATCCTTACTCTGATATTAATGATAGATTTATCTTTCAAAAATAGTTTTTTAGGGGGTAAGAAATGATACTCACTCATTGATGTATAGAATGATGTGGGCTCAGGAGGTGACAGATAGCCTCTTCCATTAAGAAAGGGAAAGGGGTTTGAGGAAAAGTAAGATTGTTCTCCATAGTTTTAGACTCAAGATAATCTTTATATAAGCATGAGTGCAACAAGAGTTAAATTCTCAAGATAATCTTCACATAAGCATGAGTGCAACAAGAGCTAAATTCTGAGAGACTTGGGGTTACCTACTTTATTTCCTTTAATTCTCTTCTCTGTAACTTCCATTGAAGACACATTACGTATTAGACTAGTCGTTGTGTAGAGACAAAAACTCAGGTTAGTACTGGAGTGCCAGTACATCTTCAAAGAGAGACAAGAACAAAGATTAGAGTATGAAGAAAAAGAAAGAACAAATTGAGGCACGTGTCCTCACAATTCATTAAACCAAGTTGCTTCTCCTTGCATGATGTGATAACACTATTTGTAAGCAGTATTTTTCTTCAGTGGTAATAACACAAGTTCATCTTTTCATAGCAGTCATTTTGTTTAAAGGACAGTTGATTCTGAAGCACCAAAGAACCAACGAATTTAATCGAATTCAAATGTTGTCAAAGTTTGTTCAGTAACATTGGGCTCCTGTTTTAACACCATGAAGTGTTTTAAGATTGCTTTCTTCAGTTCATAGTCGCTAAAGTTTGTGAAAGATGTTTAGCACTGAAAATAACTTGGAGTCATGATATATAAGCAGATTTTCTACAGTTTCTCACCTGGCACATGTACATAGCATAATTCATTTAAAAAAAAAAAGGAATTCAAGTTTGTAATTTGGCTGCTGTTAAGGTGAAGTATTTGATGCCAGAGAAAGTCAGATATCCAAATCCACATATTCCTGACAACTTGTGGAAAACCATTTTTAATTTCTTTTGCCTCATAGAATAAAAGATACCAGCACGATTTATGGACAAGATCATTTGGACTCTGTAGACAATGTTTTTGTAACTAAAACCATGCTTCTACTTTTATATCTGCATAATATCATCAGAGTGTGAAAACTGTTACCTTTCATTGTCTGAAGCCACACAAAATGGGAATGGAGACTGTAACGTAAACTGTTACTGTGTTTCTGAATAAGTAATAATGGAAGATAGCATTCAAACTGCAACCCAGAACCCGTAAGATTGCTCTATCACTTGAAGATGCTTTTTATCTTGACATCTGAAAATGTGGATTGGTTACCTTCAACTGAAATAAACTGATTGAACCCAGTAATTGAACTTTTTTTACTATTTCCTTGAAAATGTCTCCTATTATTTTTGGATAGAGGATTAACTTTGGAAAGCCATCTACAGGTAAACTTAAAGCAAGAATTTTGAGTGCTAATTACTAAGTCTCAGCAGCAGTTCACCATAAGATGTAAACAACTTTTCCCAAGATCACAGATCAAGACATCTCATTCTTATCTACCATGTCTCCCCATTTTTAGAATTCCATATTATAACCTACTTTAAGGAAGTGTGGGGATAGAATTATATTTTCATTCCAGGTGTACATATTTGTGCTTATAAAACTGGCTGGAAGCTGCAATTACATGTTTATTCCGCTTTTCTCTTCGAGTTTTGCAACATGAACTGTTCTTATCTTTTACTCATACTAACCTGTTTTTCGACAGGTCAGGCACAGATCAAATACCATTTTTCTAGTCTGTCAAATCATGGCCACATCAAATAATAAGCCAGATTGTTGGTTATATTAATGTCTAAATAGTGTGAAATAAACATGAACTTGTTTTTATTCCTGTCAATGTGAATTCCTTGTCAGCAAACACTGGAAGAAGTCTAGACAATGGTGTCCATAGCTAGAAAATTAACTCTGTTTCTGTTTTTGGATAGTTATTTGAACCCAAGATCTCTAAAGAAACTCAAAGATTATTTCTTACTCAGGTAAAAACAGTAGGTGGCATTTTTTCCTTGTGTATAGAAAGTAGACACATCATTAGACTTTTCCTCTATACTACAGTCAAACTTTGTGGTTTGATTTGAAAATGGCATATTTAAGCTTGAGAAGAGATTTAGAAGCAACTCTAGCACAAATGTTTATCAGATAATCAAATATTTTGTTGCAAGCAAAGCTATATATAACCTGGGTTATCTTAACTATTCCTTTGGCTAAGATGATTTCACGCCTCAGACTATATTATGGATAAGAAAAATTGGGGCTTATCTGACTATGTAACAAAAATACATTATATAACTGCCAGAACCATACTTCTGGCCACCTGCATCAGCTATATTGCAATATTATTTATTTAAGAGCACATAGACAATATAAATATGTGGAAACCTAACATTTTCAAAGGTCCTGGAAACTTCCAAGCTGTGAGAATTACGGATTCCCAAAAACACTCTTTAAACCCTAATTAACACTTTAAATAATAAAGGGCAGATAGCTTTCTATGATTCATTGTGTTTCAATTATTAAGCAATAACAATAAAAGTGGCATAACTGAAAAATATAAATTTAGAAATGACTAAATTTAAGTTGAATGACTCATATGCATCAGTCTTCTATATAAAGACAATTTTAAATGAGTGTTTAAAATTTTATAATTCATTTCACTTCTATATTCTGTATTCACTAACACCTCTAGTCTAATGCTGAGATTTATAATAAATATGTTAATTTAAAGCAATAATGGCATTACTGAAGAAATAATGATATGATAATAACCTAACGACATATATCATAAAAATAAAAGTGAAAATGCATATTGACTATGAATAACTTCGAAAGGAACAACATTCACATCATAGGCGTCTCAGAGGAAGAGAGAGAAATGGGGGCAGAAACCATATTTGAAGAAATAATATATGCAAACTTTCCCAATCTGAAAAATGAAGCAAGCCTCCAGACCCAGGATGTTCAGAGTTCCTAATAAAAGAAAGCCAAATAGAAATATATGTAGACACATCATTATCAAAATGTCAAAAAATCAGGGTAAAGAAAGAATATTAAGAGCAGCCAGAGAAAAATGTGTCACATACAGAAGAGCCCCCATAAGATTGTCAGCGGACTTCTCAAATGAGACTCTACAGGCCAGAAAGTTAATGGCATCATATATTCAAAGTGATGAAAGAAAAGGTGTTTCAACCCAGGATACTATATCCAGCAAGATTATCATTCAGAACTGAAGAAATGATTAAAAACCTTTTTGACAAGCAAAAGTTAAAGGGGTTTATAACCACCAAACCAGCTTTGAAAAAATATTAAAGGCCACTCTATAAAGCATAAAGAAACCATACAGAAAAACAGTAAGACAGCAAATACAACATAGTAAAAAACTTATTAAAAATGTAAATACAGTTATCTGATGATAGTATTCAGTCCTAAAGAGCATGGGATATTGTGTAGGATAAGAAATTTGATACTTTAATAAAACACGTTTCTATGCAAAAAAAAAAAAAAAAAGCATGTTGGAATATTTAAGCATTTTATTGAAACTAGTATATTTTAAGAACCCTTGTTTCCAAAGCAGCAGCTGCTCCATGATCACCAAATTCTGGGATCTAGAATTCATCTTTTCCTCGTAGATACATCAAACCTGCATTCATTTAAACAATAGAGGGACTGGAATCTTTACAAAGAAAACTGATATGAAACACTGGAAAAAATAGGGAAAGCTAAGACGACATCTCTGTATGATATCACTGCCAAGCACTTGGTAATCAAGGACATCAATGAATGTCCTGGTGTTGAGGAATGACTCTAACATCACATTCCTCAGCTTGTGAGGGCAGCATATAAGAGGGGAGGATTTACATGCTGGTGTGGAAAAGAGGCCTTTCCTTCATAAAATAGTAGGCATTTGCAGAACAGAGATCCCAAGATAGAGAGCACAATTAGTCAAAAGATGAGGTGTGCTTAGACCTAAAAAAGGATCTTTATTTATTAAACCCAAAATTGGAACCTGAGGAATAAGAAAATATGATAATCTCTGTGAACAGAGATTTTGCAGGCCAGAAGAGATTCGCATTATATATTCAAAGTGTTAAAATAAAATTATTTCTAACCAATCATGTGCTACCGTGTTAGTTTATCACTAAAATTAAAGGACTGATAAAGAATTTTATGAAATGGTAATTCATCACAAATAAACTAGTCTTGTGATAAATACTAAAGGAATTTCTATAAGTGTAAAGAAATCCAGCTTTAAAGCAGCAAAACTCCAAATTATAAACTATGTTAAGAGGTTAGTTAAAATATGGATTTTTAGAATAAGCAAAAAATTAACTTGCTTTTAAATCAAAAGGAGTTTATGGATAGAAATTTGCATGTAAACTCCAGGATAACCTCAAAACAAAATTCCAAAGAAAAATCAAGGAAGACAATGAAAAGAAAATTCAAACATAACAGAAAACTATGTAAGCACAACAGAAGAGAATAAAATAACAAAGCGACAGTGAAAAATTTAAAAAATGCAGAAAAAACTAATGAGAAAAATTTACATATCAATAATCACTCAAAATGTTAATGTATTTAATTCATCAATCCAAAATACAGAGTGGCTAGATGAATTAAAACATCAGACATAAGGTGAAAGTTTGGAAGACACTACTATCAAATGTTAACCAGAAAGTGCAGAGACAGAAATAGACAAAATCTTTCAGATATAACAGATTTTCACCTAGAGAAGGTAATAAGGATATTATATAATGATTAAGGTATAACTTTTGCAAGAAGTATAGCACACATATCAAATAGAACATCAGAATACATAAAACAATTACTAAATGAGCTAAAACAAGACATTGACAGCAATAAAATAGCAATAGGAGACTTTAATTCCCACTTAAAACATTGAACAGATAACTGTGCATAAAATTAACCTAAAAATGCTGTTGTGAATTAGAGAACATTATTGTAAGTTATAAATTAGACCAGATGTCCTTAATAGAAATTTATGAAAAGTCCACATAATGATGGCAGATAACACCTTCCTCTCAAGTGATCACAGAATATTTTTAAGGATACACCATCAGCATATGCTGGAACACTAAACAAATTTGTAAATATTGAAATCCTACCAAGTACCATCTGATCACTATGCCAAAGACCAGAAATCAACTGCCAACATAATGCTGGGAATTTTCTAAATATGTGAACACTAAACAACATCTTTTACAGTGATTAGTAGACAAAAAGGAAATCGAGGGAGAAATAACAATTTGAGGCAAATCAGAGTAAGGACACAAGGTATTATACACTATGGGATACAGCAAAGGTAGTACTAAGAAGTACATTTTTAGCAATATAGGCTACATTGAGAAAGAAAATAAAATCCATAATACACATTCTAACCCTGAACATTAAGGTTCTAGGAAAGTGTGAATAAATGACAATATCTGTAAAATGAAGAAAATAGATCAGCAACAAATTAACTAGAGTCAAAAAGATAATACAGAATATTAATGAAACCCATGTTGGTTCTTGAAAAGATGAGCAAAATTGACAAATCTCTGAAAGTCTCACTAAAAGAAAGGAAAACAAGAAAGAGAAGTGTAATAACTAGAATCATAAATGAAAGAGAAAAGCTTATGAAAAGCAACAGCTTTTCTGGTTCTAGAATAAAATACTAATACATGCTTTCCAAATATTTTTATATAAAATATTACTTTTCAAGTCACAAAATTAGTCAAAAATGACTCAGTTAAGATTCATTTTATTCCAACACAGTAGTGCACGATATTGAACACTTGATTTTTATAGCATTTATTAGCTTTTACAAGATACATATTTTTATTTTATCAAAATAAATTCAGTAGTACACTGTCAATGGTGACCTCTAAGAAAGATACTGTATTTACTATATAATTCTAGTTTATAGTTCTATTGCAAAACTACATTTTATTTGGATATTCTTGGCCTGAAAATTCTCTCAGAAAATGTTGAAAGTACAAAACATAAATGCCACAGGCTTGCCTAACAGTACTTAAAAATATTCTCTTTAATTATAGACGTAATTAAAATGAGTATTCTTTTCATATGTATTTGTTAATTGAGAGAAAGAAAAAGAGGAAGAAATTAGTTTCACAGACTTTATGAATGTTATTTTCTTTTCCTTTTTAAAACCGAGGTATAATTAACATAAAACATTATATTGGTTTCAGTACACAATACCGTTTTAATATTTATATATATTGAAAACTGACCACAACAATAAGGCTACATAAATGAAGTTATCTTTAAAGCAATCATATAAATGACACATTAACATTATTATTATGCTTGTGAGACCAATGAAGGACAAGAGTATGTGACTCAGTAGTAACTGGCTTAGTTGGATTGAATCTATGTAAGAATCCAGAGCAAGTGCTATTAAATAGAAGATCACATTTCATTAAAATTTATTGAAAAGATTAAAAGTATTGTAATCTTGAAATTATATGCTAAAATAAAACTAGTAGAATATTGTCAAAATATTTAATGATGTATGAAGAAAAAAGTTTGAACTTTGAAAAATGCAGTGGGAAAAATGAATTGGAAATAGATTATAAACATTGGAAAATATTAAATTTATTTTGCATTAAAGTAAGTTTGAGTAACAAAAATTAAATCATAAAAAAAGTTGAGTCTTGTTCCGAGAGTATAAGACCATTTAAAATTGGGCATTTCTGGAAATTCTTTTACTTTAATCTTTATGCACTTCGTTGGACAAGTGATGGATAAAGAGTAAAACAATAGTAGCTATATAACTCTTATGATGTCCAATCATTTTGAAGAAGATAGCTTTTTTTAATAAGCAAAATAGAAAAAGTGACATATTAATCATAGAATTAACCAAAAGTTTTTATTTATAGGGTGTATATATTATAATATATATATATTATAGTATACATGTCATTGCATGTGTTTCCTCATGAGAAAATAAACTGTTTTCTTGTTAGTTTTCTAAATGTGTCTGCAAATATACCTCTGAACTGTAGTTACAAATTCATAATACATTTCTTTGCTATTCTAAAATCTTAGCCTGAAAATATGATTTCTTAATAATTTATTTGTAAGTTTATGTGACCTAATGTGACATGAAGCTATGTATGTATTTATTCACTAAGTGTAAATATTTTTTGTTTTTTGTAGAAATATTAACTATGAGATTTGCAGAGACTATGAACCTGTTGTCTAATATCTCACACATGTATAATAAACTTTAGATATATCTGAAAAATTTCAAAATCTGTCATGTCCAAATTATTTGGACAGGAAGTTTGGACTTCTACCATGTAGAGCTGTTGTAGTCAGCTGTTGATGTGGTTTTTTTTATGGAGCTTGGTTGGGAGATTACAGATCAGCTAGCAGTTCATTTGAACATCACTGTGTGACAGTAATGTGACATTAAATGTGAATAAAAGAAGACAACAATTTGGTAAGCTTGAGAGAAGAAAATTTTCAGCATAATTTCTGTCAATGCTTGACAAAGATTATATTACTCTGCTGGTTCTAGCGTCCATCACCTAATGTGTTGATTTAATTAATGGGTGCTGTTCTCATTATGAAATAATGACATGTCAAAATGTTATTTGTTAAGTTCAATAAAGTGATAAACTGTGATTACATAAAGTTAATCTTTGTGGTTATCTGTGTGTAATTAAGGAATAATTACACAAACACCAAAATAGTGACTTTAAACCTGAATATGTTATTTAAGGAGGATTAGATAAAAAACGCTTGAGTCAGAATTGTTCTTCCATGTTTTGTTATACATAAAAATATATTTTAATAGCACTGTGCTTTCTGAAATGTTTGGAGCTTCAATTTTGTGATTTCTCCAGAATAACATTATACCAGCAAATCTTATTGTTTTGTATCTAAAATTATAATACCTAAACTTTAGTATGCAAGCTAAAATTTGCAATCTGTTAACTAGATGTGGGCTTAGATTACTTTTCATTATTTTCAAAATTCAAACATAGTCAAATAGACTTGAAAATTATGTAAGTATTCAGAAATATTTCCTCAGAAACCAAAAAAGATGCGAACAGAATGTTTCTCTAGAAAAATTTCTCTAAAATGCTCTCACTCACTGAACTTAATGTTAGAAAACAGAAGTCTTAATTAAAAATATAAACATGGAAATCACCCTAGCATTATATTATCAGTAAACATTGTTATTCTTTACTCTCAAAAAAAATCAAGAAGCTGAATACAAATTAAGAAGGAAAACTGAGTTTCTCTGTTCAGGGTCTACCAGTAGTGAATGTCTGAGTGTCAAACCATCAAAATCCGAACAACATGATTAAGAAACAGATGGCATTAGGTATAAAGAACTTTTCAAGTCATGCAGACTTGAGTTCTAATAGTGTCTCTTTGATATCATCACATTAATTCATCTAACACTGTTTTCTTATTTTTAAAAAGGCAGTGGTAATAAATAGCAAAAATAAAGTAAAATATAAAATAAAAATGATAGAATTGATAACTATTGGAAGAGAAAATTAATTTTATTCTTTGCGAAAATCTGTTAAAAACAAAATTCAAATGATTATATTTAAAGATGCTATTGGCTGACTCAGCCTGCATTCCATCTTGCAGATAGGAAGGAGCTCCAAGGAGCTGAACAAAATGAAAGATTTTTAAAAACAAAAGGGGGCAGGCACAAAGAAGTATTAAGAAGTGAGAAAATTGGAATGGCTATTTCAAGTTACTTTTCTCTAGTGTACTGCATGCGCTTAACAGAAATATTACCTAACTGATATTGGACAAGTTTAACGTTTCATTTCTGGGCGAGTGGAAAATACAGGATAATGAAATCTCTATTTGATGACCTGAGGCTAAGCACAAGAGGCTCCAGTATAGACTTGACTTTTTTTTTTAAACAAAATTAACCTTATCTATTGAAATATATTAAATATTTATATGTCATTCTGGACTGGAAGTAGATAAATGTTACCAAGGACCAATTTATAGCCATTTCAAGTAATATCTCTTTCATAATTTGCATGTTCTACAAATTACAAATTTTTATTCTAAGTTGACTTCTAAAGGTACATTTACACTGATTTTAAAAAGTCTCTCAAATGATTTTTTAGAAACGTTATCGTAAGTTTTTCAGATTTCAAAAAAGCAAGTATTTTCTTGCATTATTAGTTAACCCATAATTTCAGATAAAAGAAAAATACTGTTTTATTTGCATGTAAATTTTTAAGATGATTTTGAGAATCAGCAGTTGCTTGAAAATGCCACTGGCAAGAAATATATTGGTAAATTCACTGAGAAGAGTATTTTCCTGTTATTAAAAAATGAAGCACGCTTGCTTGCTAGTGAGCAAGTCTGACAGATGCCATCCACATATATCCCAAGGACCTGAGTTCTCAAAAGGGCTCAGAGTGCAGGGGTTGGGGAATGGAGCTACCAAGATGAGCAACTAAGTAAAATAAATAAAGCAATTGTTCTTTTCTTCATTCCTACCTTCCTGACTACTCACCTTCATTCATCATTAAGAAAATTGATTTTCACCAGTATTTTTAAGTTTGCCAGAAGAACAACTCTACAGCTTATAATTACATATATTAAATCTAGAATGTAGTATAAAAGTTTCCTTATGTACATAAAATTAATCATCCTAACATTATCCTTCACATTCATAAGAAATACATCTAGACAGTGGTCGTTACTTTAAAACTTCTGCTCCCCTTTTTAAATACCATCAATTTAGCATTTTGATTTATCTGGCTATTTGCATGAAGTCCTGCATTCTATACATATATTTTCTTTGAATACTTATTCTCTCTCTTCTCTAATTCTTCATTGATAATATTCATGACAATGATATGAATGATGTTGCCAGTGAAGATGATAATTATATAAACACTTCAGTCTAATGACTGTTATCCATAGGATAAGTGTTTTCCTACATTTTTTGCATATCATTTTTTTAATTCACATAACAAAATTATATAAAACAGTACAAATATCATCTTTTCACCGTTATGCTTTTCTGGCTCTCAATTAAATGAAAAAAAAAAAAAAAACCCTAGTCATTACCTTATATCTACATATTCCTGAATTTTCTTATCACATAATACTCTACAATGAAATGTCTTTGAAAAGTCAATTGAAATTTTAGTTTATATCGTGATAAACACAAATGTTGTATATAATGATGGATGCCTGAAACAATGTCTAATGCAATGTAATTTCAATTAAAACCATTTTAAAAGAAGCATTCTTATATAGATCTTTAAGATATTTTCTCTTTTCTATTTTAAACCATAGTAAAATAATCATATAAAGCCCTCCTTAAAGTTACTTATTATTTTTACCCCTTGATTAAGCAACTAAGCAAATTCTAAAGCATCTTAATATTTTATTTTTAATATCTAGATCTGGATCTTTTTAACCTTGTTTTGATCCATACTTTGCCTTGTTTTCTGCTTATTCAAATCATTTAAAAATATACCTATAAAGGGTCTTATAAAGTATTCCTGAATGATCCTTGCATATCAAGATTGAAATAGTATCCTTAGTCCTCAGAGACTTTCAAGGAATGTTTGTTATTTTATAATAACATTTAACTGGTACTATTTCTGTGTCTGTCTTTGCTATTCTTAATTCCCTGAATTCTGTAGTTGTCCTTCCTCATTAACTATCTCTGATTTGGTAAATCTGTGTATGTTTCTCATTAAGTCATCTATCTTCTTAAAATTCATTCTGAGTAGCTTATTTTATCCCTAATGTTCTTTGGGAATAATTATAATTTGAAATGCAAATTTGGACAATTAAAAGAAAAGAAAAAGAAGCTAATGATTAGTGGCAAACATTTTAATGGAATTTTACCATATAGCAACTTTAAAATTAAAATCATATTAAGGATTTCCAACAAATCACATGTTAAACAATGGATTTACTCAAAAGGGGTTCAGAATTGAGATAAAGAACCACATCCTTTCCTATCCATCTATTATCTTCAAAACAAGCATTACTGCCAGTGATTTCTAAAAATGCCAGGAAATAAATTAACATGAGAGAGGAGATAGATGTCACTGTTAAGAATAATGCGAAAAAAGTACCAGTATTAAGTCGTGCTTCTTTGCTGCTAATTTTATTTGAATGAAAAGTTTAGTTCCAAGTTTTTAACATTATAAAATAAAGTTTTGATGATTAAATCTTTTCCATATTAGCTAGCCAACTATTTTACCCTCAACCAGTTGTGATGAGTGCATGCCAAGTTCCCAACATTATTGTCAATAACCTTGTTATTACCAACTCAGTGATTACTTTCCAAACCTCACCTTACCTCACCAGAGTACTTAGTGTATCTTCATCAGAGAAAAAATATTTTCCTCTTTTATCATTTACTATTTCTTTTCAACTTCCTTTGCTTCTCATTAATTTCTAAGTCTTAATATCTCTAGAACTTTGATATCTATACCTAGTTGCTGCATCAGATGATCATATTAACCTAACATAATCATCTATGAAATAACTCTTTACTGAATGCCAGGATAATTTCATATACTTACTATTTCCTTTTTAAGATTATATATATGCATAAATATATAACATGCATATTTATACTTACATATGCATGATCTGAAAAAACAAAACCCCTAATTTCCTGAATGCCTACTTGCTAATACCAGTTTTCTCCATTTTGGTAAATGGCCATCCTTTATGTTATCTCTTCTAACCAGTAGGGATATTAACCATTAATCTCTACTACCCAATCTTTGAATCTGGGGCATCTCAATAGTTCCACCATAACCATAACTGTAAACAAAAGTTCATTCTAACATTTGTGGATTCCTAATCAATACCAAAAATGAAGTCTGCATACATATAACTACTGGATAGTTACTTGGTTTTACTCATAGCTGGGCCTGTGTCTCTGTAGTGGGATCCTTTGTTTCCTACTTAAGAATGTATTCATGACAGGCAAACAAAGGAGCTACATTATTTCTTTCTCTGTCCAGGCCCACTAACTGTTGGAAAATTAGTATGGTAGCAAAGATGTTATAAGACAGGGCATCATGAAAGTTTTCCGAAGGCTCAGAATTCTTGGAACATGGCTGGACCAATGTAAAGTCTGATCAAAGATTGACATTTCCCAGAAAACTATGGGAAAATTGGTTTGTCTTTTCTCATAGAAACTATACTTAACCTTTTTCAAAACATCTCTACCCAGCACCGAGGAGAAAGAAGGACCATTGGGTGGAGAACTGAGTAATTTAGAAACACTCTTTGGGAGACTTGAATTCTTTCCTTCCTTCCACTTACTCACAAGTTCTTAGTCTCATTGCATCTTCTGATCTGGCAAGTAAAGTTCTCAAAGGTCATGCTCTAAAATATTTCATTCACTTGATTAGTTAATAATTTTCCAAAACCTTTATTTTGAAAATGATAACAATACATGCCTATGTATGCATGTATAGGCATATATGCATTTATTTGATATGATATAAAATATATATTTGACTATTATATGTGAGACCTACAAAGTGTGTGGCCCAGATTAGGACCCATATTCTTAGAGCTAAGTGTCAAGTTATTTGTTCTGGCTGTCATCATATGGCTCCTTTGCTACTTCATTACCTCTAACCTAAATTATTTCATGTGAGCTAATTATATCCTTATTGAGGTTGTAAGATATACTTCAATCTATAACTACTAATATATTGTTAACAGAAGTGAAAATCACTGAAGAAAATGAAAAATAAAATAAATTGTTTCATCCTGGGTCTACAAACTTCTAAACCTCCACACTGTTTCTTGATAATAGCAAAGAAAAAGAGGAATGCATTATGCCATTTTTGGGTAATTTCTGAAGGTGCACTTGTAGAAATAAAAACTGTCTCAAAACTCTTGAAAATTATATAGCCTCTATAAATAAGTATGATCTATTCAGAAAGTGTTGTTTGTTTTTTTAATCTCAATTTTCACTTTGATTTTGAGAACAGTTATTTTCATATGTTTCAACTAAAGTACTGTTCTATCTTACAGCGTGTAAGGTTATATGTTAC